>CM065668.1:6632690-7832690 GCA_033220385.1 Triplophysa yarkandensis
AATACAATGTCAATATCATTGCTAACAGGGTGTGTTAAGTTGTTTATGAATGATGGTATAACCTGCTGACCTACACTGTAGGATGTAGAGGTGCACATGTTTTTATTTGAGCTGTATTTCCTTGCATCTGTGAGGAAGACATTAAAACCATGATCTTATCTCGTAACCTGTGAGATATTTAGGTGTGCAAGTGTGACAGGATGTGCGGTTAGATTTTATTTGTGTGAATGTGTTTATTTGTGCATGTTTAATTTTGTGTGCTCTGAAGATTTACTGCACATCAAAATAATTGTGTACATCTTGTTGAACATGTTGAACTTGTTTTTATCAATACATAATATCCTGTGGTGTAACAAAGTATAGTTCTGCTTCTTAGAGTAGAGAACAGTTTCATATTTAATTTAAGCATTTAAGTGAACACTTGTAAACTTGTTGCATGTAACATGCATGATCGGGTAAGTTAACTTGTAATAGTTTTTTTTCTACAATGCGAGATTGTGCATTTAACCATGATGGTGGACTTCACGATTGAAATTGGTAGTAAAACACCACTGTCATATACTACTACGTATAATCTTTAGTCATTTCAAAGATGTGATGCAAACTCGTACTTATTGAGAAATTGGGAAATTCTGTATTGTAAAAAGCACAAGTGTGATAAAACACTTTCGTTATGAGATGTTACGTAAAAAGTTTTACAAATCCTCCATGTTTAGAAAGTGAAACATTTTGTTTGTGCATGTAGTCATTGCAATGTTGTATTTTCATCTCTACAACATGTGTGTTGTTCCAGTCTGTATTTTCTAACATTGCAATTCACTTTTCTAAATTCAAATTATTGTGGCTTAACCCCAAGTGCCATTTTTGGACTTAAATGTAAATGTAAATTTTTCTAAAGATCGTATGTTCAAGGATTATACAGTAAAAAATGACCAGTTATAATCTGAATATCAATTATATAAGGATAATTAGAGACACCTCTTGCCTTCTTTACAGATTTAGCTTTGCATGGAATGCTGTAATTCAAGTCTAAAGTTCAGGGGGATTGTAAACCGTTTTACAAGAAGAGAGGCTTTCACTTCCTTATAGAAAGGCAACAAAGGTCTGTGCTTTATTCTTTGCATTTCAGAGTGTTCAATGCATTTATATTTGTACTTCATCAGTAAAGTGCATTATTCATCATGTGGAAATAGCCCTTTGATTATCATTTAATAATGGTTATGAATGACTCTGGCAAAACTGCTATATATATACTGGCACAAATTCTCCACCATTTTCAACAGTTTTAACATTGTATTTATTGTAGGTAGTTTCCATTTAACAGCTCTTGCATAAATCCAAGCTTTTGATCAGATTTTTCCTTGGTGGTAGATGCTCAGGAATATCTACCTCGTCTATTCAAGTAGATAGAACTGTGGTCTTGCTATGATTGAAATGGAATCGTTTTTAACTTTGCCGACAACTTCTGCAAACGGACATTGACATTGCATGTGGAAAAAAAGTGAGAGGAGCAGATGATAAACATGACATAATTTTGAATAAGTCTGGCTAGGAATTTAATAGTTATATATTTATTTCATATTACTAATACAATTATTCAAATCTTTCTTGTGAATAGTACAGGTTACTTCACAAATAAGCGATGACAAAAAAATGTTGGTTATTAAACTCAAAAAGGTATCAGTGTGTTTTTTCGTTTTTTAATCAAAATTTATTTTATAGAAAAAATATTATTGCAAGCCTATTTATTTGTTTGCTATATTTATAATATTTTGTTCTTCTCTGTTGTGAGATGCTCAAGTAAAGTAACTTAAGGATTTGTTAAGGATGGTTATCTGGTCGTTAAAGGTTAATGTGTGGATAACGACCTGCGGTTTTTGATTAGGAAAATTAACCGAAATTAGCAACCCTACTTGGTGGTGTCAAATTTAGGTGATTATTAATAATTAACTAAACTGTCCTTTTAGCTTTATTTTATACAGATTGTATCATGCATGCCATGCCAGTAGTTGGTGATATTACATTGTGAAGAAGCACTACCTGCCAGTTACCCAAAACGTCTTCTCTATTCCCTTAGTCTGTCATTGTTTAATTTTAAAATGCATCTAAACATGTAAACATACATACGTGATACCACTATTTTTACAAACTCACGTTTTCTAGAACCCTATGAAATTTTGGAATCCATTTTTATCTCTGCATTCTGTTTTTTCCATAAGAATAAATTGCTTTATCATGCATAGAAGAAATCTAAAGGTGTACTTAACCCCTGTAATTCATAAACTATAAAAAAAAAACTATATCTTGGGCTGTTTTAAACCTCAGTGGAAAAATCCACAAAAACTGAGCATTATAAACAACTATGTTAATATAAACCAGTATCTTAGATCATTTTGCATTCTAGACCACCGCATCACTGTAGCCATGTAAATAAATTCCCAAATCTCTGCTTTTGCTGCATTGTGAGCATTAGTAGCCTATTTCTTTCTGTCAACCAAACTTAAAACTCAAGTTTACAAAGACATTGTGTCACCTAATCTAAATTGCTGTTGACATCTGCCTGTGTTTTTGGCAAATGCTATACTGACCCAAACAGGACTCATGAATAAAAATGATGACATGGCTTAGTGGTTATGTAATGCTGGATAATAGACTCTCAGTTGGCAAATACTCAGATGAACATGGAAACTAAGCAGATCATTTATTAAACATCAGTAACTTAATCCTTCAGATCTTTGCTCATCTCTATGCTGTTAGTCTTCCATCTTTCTACAGCCTCCTTCCTTATTTTTTGTAATATTTTCTTAAAGGGATAGTTCATCCTAAAATTACGTTTCTGTCATACTTTACTCACCCTCTTGTCAACTCAAACCAGTATGACTCTTATATTTTGGCAGAACACAACAAAATATTTTGATCAATATTAATAACCAAAAAGCGACAGCACCCATTTACTAGCAGTGGTTGCTGTCCACTCAAGTGAATGGGTGCCACTACTGTTAAGATTATTTAAAATGTATGTTTTGTTTGGTAAAAGAAAGAGATTAGAAAGTACATGGTAATAGAAATTCCATTTTTGCTTTAACTATAAATTTTTAACTAACTTTGGGACTAGTTTCCATGAGCTTTCTTTTAAAAATGTCTGATACTTTTGGGTAGTTTCAAAAGCCATTCTGCCATTAACCTGGGTTAATTTCTCACCTTGCTTGATAGCAAGCTGTTTCAGTCATGGGATATTTTAAGATCTTTTGTTTCAACTTGTGACTTGCCACTACGTTACAGAGACCTGAAACAATCATCAAATGCGAGATCTGAGAATGAATGCATTTCCAATACAAGCCACAGTTTTTTCAGGTGATTTGCGTTTTGAACAGCTTGTCCTTTACTCGTGCAGATGGACTGTTTAGGTGGCTTAGCTTCTGAAGGGCCAGGTGGTGGCTGTTAGACCTGCAATGCGTTCTCACGTTCTGAAGAGAAAGAGCAGTCTGGTCTCCACCTGCTGCTCCTCTCCCACCTGCAGCTGTCTCTGATATCTCATACAAAGACCTGGAAAGTCCAAAGCCCTTTAAGCAGCTGATGTATTGCAGAGAAACTGTGTAACATGTGGAGGAAAGCATGACACCCACCATACACTGTGTATAAGATGGGGTGTCACTAGACCATCAAGATATCTTACGTTACTGTCAGTAGAAGTATCACTGGGCTTTGGCATGTTCATAATAAGAACCAAATAAATAAAACAAATTTCCTTAAGATTCAAGATTTGTATTGGTCACATACATTTTGCGAGCATGTGGTGAAATGCTTAACTGGTATACTTTAAAGACTGTAAAATATATAGAAGAATATAATAGATATAAGAATGTAGATACAACATACAAAATACAATATAACTGTAAATACGGTATGATACAGTTTAAGCAATTTGTATTAACTGCTGTAAACTGTATTATACCTTACTTAACAGTATTTTGTGATATTACCCATAATATATTGAATAAATGGCATCAAAAACACCCAAACTAGTGTATAAATACTGTAGGTTCTTAATGTTTACTGTACACTGGAACATTTTTTTATGTGGAATTAACGTTCAGTTCAGTTCTTTTGTTCAGTTATGATTATAAAGTGAAACGTTAGACTTACTATAGATAAAAACTTCCTATGTGATATGTTGAGATGATGTCCTTCTGTTAAACTGTTACTATTGTGTATTGATTGTATTAAAATCATGGAAACCTATTTTATATGTAGTTAAAACCAATGTTGCAACTAGGTTTGTGCAGTATCTGAAATTTTCATACCGTCAAACCTTCTCCCTATTATACTACTATATACGGTATAACCTTGAATATTTAAAGAATTATGAAACACCAAACTGTCGGCTTGTGCATTAAGTGTCCCGAGATTGAATACCAAACACTTAAACTGAAACAATAACAAAATAACATGATCAACCATATTAACAACTTTTACTGGCGACTATTTGAAGTTGAAGAAGTTGTGTTCTTTTTAAAAACAAGTCCCCTTGATGTGCCACTGTCTCCCCCCTCTTTTTCTCTACATGATGACAACCACGCATACGCATTTTTAGGCATTAAATAAATTACATTTAATTTCATCTTTGTCTCCTATATATGTGCATTATTTTTTTGTGATGGTATAATATATTGTAATATATTGAAACTGATACCGTTGCTATTTTTAGATCCTGTGGTTTACCGTATTACCGCCCAAGCCCCGTTGCAACCCTGCCATTCTCACTACAGGTACAGTTTTTAATAATCTTTGTTTTGAAACTTAAGTATGTTATAAAGCAGTTAAAAATCATTCTGCCAAAAAAGAATTTAAGCAACAATTTGTGAGAATTCTTTTCAATTTCGGCCTGCCTGCAGAATAGGAAAAGGGCTTTTGAAGGTTTGAGAACAGGGGGAGATAAAGGCAATGCTCTAGTAAATCACACTGAAGAGTGTAATTATGAAGACAGGCACACATCCATCTGGCCTTGTCATGAAGGCTATCCGAATGAAAATGACATCTCTCTACATGCTCAGCGCATAAAGGGTAGCCCTTAGAGCTGTTTCATCTAGATCAGATTCATTTAGTCACTGCCTTTAAGTGATCAAGGCAAATTTGCTCAGAGACCTGATTGTTGGTCCAGTGCTGTTTAGCAACTGTCATCAGAGTTTAAGTAATCGGAAACAGAGGAACTGTTTCGCTGTTGTGTTTTGAGGTCTGTAGTCTTTGTAATAGACTTTTTGCACATTAGGTCCATTAAGAGTTTATCACCATAAATTTTTTGCATGAGATGAAAATGTGTCTTGTCCAGTTTGACAGTTTGTTTTGTCAGTGAGAGCGGTCTGATGAATGCCCAAGTGTTGATCGATGACCTTTATTGTCACACCAACACGAAAGCCGATCTTCCTACGCAGCAGCTTAAAAGACACGGTGTACATCTCTTAACTCAGAGATGGGTTAGGAAAGCCTCTGTAAGTAGTGGGTGTTTGGAACCCAACATATGACACATTTTGTCCAGGTTATGTGTTAACATGGCACAAGGCTCATGCCAATAACGTTGTACTTGAGCTCTGGCATGTTTTTTCTTTTGGCAAAGCTTTGGTAATTCCTTAAGTATTTTGCTTCAATGGGGTTGACATGCAAGAAACTTATGTAAACAGACTTGCAATCTTGATAAAACTTGCTATTATTTTACATGTACTTTATATTTTTATATATATGTTGATTGTGTCTTACAATAATCAGATAAGTGCAAAATGTAAGGAATGTGCCATATATGTAAAGAAACTATAGTTAGCCATAGAAATGTAAAGTTACTAAGTTTTGAAATAAAACCACTTGTTCATTGTATGTATTGGCCTTTTGATTCATGTTTGGAAATAACATGTATTGTCGTATATATATCGGCTATCCCTAGTAAAATGTAGTTTGTTTTCTGTTAAACTAAATTTTAGATGGCCCAAACTGTATATGATCTATTGCCTGATTCTGTTAACATCACTGGTTCACTAACATCACTTTTTTATTTTTATTTTATTTGTTTTTATTTATTATTACATGTACACAAATTCATTTGGCCATAGCTGCTTAAGTATTGTGCAGTGGACAGCTATCACTGCAGAGCAAACAGGGGTTAGGGGCCTTGCTCTAGGGCACTTCAGTCATTGTCTTCTGGCACTGAGAATCCAACCAGCAACCTTCTGCCGAAATAAGTCTCACACAGGTGTTCATCTGACAGATATACTGTCTTATGTCATGGAGAAATGGCAGATATTGGATACAGATTTAGTGCTTGTCACATGATCGCTGCCGCTCAAATCAATTGCATTATTCACTTTTAGTATTTTCATTTGTGTATTTGTTCTTAATGGACCTTTTATCTTCTGTGCTCAGACTTAAGTTTTATTTGACATAGATTTAAAAAGTGTGCTTTCTTTGAATGGGTGAAATAAAAGCTTAGTTCATATATCTGAAAATTGAAATGTATCATCAATACATTGTGATATTGTATACAATTGATCTGTGAGGAATGAGAACTGATAGAGAAACAGTTCTGCTATCAGTACTGCAGAACTTTTTAGCCCTCTTAATTATCGCTTAATAAATGTGACCTAGCAAATTCTAACTGACCAACCTTTTCTAGTTTGCAATGTTTGTTATTCATCTGGCTATCAGAAGTGTTCGTCTTGTTCCGCAGTACATAGAGCATGTAGTACTGCAGAGCACTCACACACAAAAGGAGACTCTTGCACACACATCTCGTAAGCTTGCGCTTACTCAATAGAGTGACAATGATGAGAGAAGCAGATGTTCAAGATTATGGTTGTATTTCACTCCAGTCGACTCAACAATACTAGGTGCAACAAGATGTTTTTAGTTAAAGCGGAAACACAAGAAATCTGGCTATGCCTCTTTGGCATGGTCTTATCAGAATTTGCGAGTCCTTTTACTAACTCTGGATGAGTAAAGTTCTTGAAGAGTGGAAAGGTAGTGCCAGCGATTCGCTCAGCAGGCTGAATTATTTGATGTAGGGTGAGCTAAACCAGACTGTGATGGAAGTTCAGAGGATGGATTTGATGACACCTGAGTAGAACTGTACGAACAGGTCCTGTGGCAGGTTGAACTTCCTTAGCTGAAGAAGGGGAGTACGGTCTCTGCTGGGCTTTCTGTACAAAAGAGTAAATTTAATAAATATGTTGTATTTAGTAGATATTTTTACTAGATATTGTGGCCATTCCAGTCTAGTGGGTGAATTTTGCAAATAAATACAAATAGAAACATAATTCTTTAGGGATGCACAAGTTTTTGCCGATATCCGATATTTAGATATATGTTTGAGAATTTTATCCGATATGAAACCTATACAATATACATATATTACATTTTTTCTCTTATTAATTTTATCCTATTTATTGTTTGTTTTAGTTTTGATCAAACGCAATATATTCTGTCCATAACATATGCTTTATTAATAATGATTTTGGATCTATTAAAATATTATCTTAACGCATTGAAAATGTGTTGAGCTACACACAAAATCTGCAAAAAAAAGACATTTTAGGCTTTAAAAAAATAAATGCATTAAGCCCTAAACTATCTTGCTCCAAAAAGGCTATTTTAACCCATTAAATTATCTTTATATGTTAACGTTTTCTAAAATCTAAAAAAACACAATCTTTATAGAAATGTGTATTTTACAAGATCTCCCGCAAACATTGTTTGTCTGCCAGAGGAATGTGAAAAAGTTTTCTGTTGGTATGTCTTTCAAATGTCACTTGTAAACAGCAAACTGCGTCCTCAAGTTCATATTACTTTTGAATTGCATTATGCATTTCCCCTAGTAAGCAAATTGTACTATTGAAGCAGTTTATATAACCACATGTGTGTTTGTTTGTGAATGACAGCGTAAGATTGCTCCTTATGTAAGCAAATTTACTATTAAAGCAGTTAATATAACCACACATGCGTTTGTTTTGTGAATGACAGCATAAGAATGCTTCTTCTTATATGCATAATAATATAAAATGCTGCTAAAACTATTTTCAGGTCATGCCAATTTGGATGAACAAAATAAAAACAAATAAAAAATATTTTATTTGTATAGTCCCAATATTTTTTTCAGTTTTTTTTTCCCTTTTTTCCCTTTCCCTTTTATTATGCTGATAATATAGTGCATCCTACATTTATTTGAAATTTTACATCAATATATTTTAAGTGGTTCACAGAATATAATAAACAACTACTTTATATAAATTTCTTTGCTAAACAAAAAAATTATATTTACAGATTAGGGTCTCTTTAATTTTTGGTACTTTTGATCCTTGTAAACCTTTAGTAATTTTTCACTTGTACTATTGGTCTTTGGATGACCGAAGGTGGCCTTAGGTCTTGGTGTTTATTAAAACCTACTTAGCCCATCCTGTAGCTTTCCTAAACATCAAGCCTAACATGATGAAATGTTGTTTACGACAAAGTGTTTTTTGTTATCTCTTATATTGTTGCAACATCAGTCAGTTAATATTCATGGGTTTTAGTTTTGATTAGGGTATTATTGCATTGCAAATTGTTGACTGAAGTTATATGACAGGCTTGTAAAATAAATTTTAACACATAAGATATATTAGAGACAACATCCTGTGTGGGCATGTTTTCATCTCACGGGCTGCAGGGCACATTAGATATATGTGTGATTTTGGCGTGAAGTTGTAGACAGACTGGCAAGCTCGGTTTTTCAACATTTAGGTCAGGGTGTAGGATGTATTAAATGTCATTTTGTTTACTCGCCAGTTTGGGTGGGATGTAGTTTTGTACGCCTTGTTATCAGACTACAGTATCATATCATATACACATAAGTTGGTGTTTGCCTTATCCCTGACATAATGGAAACAGAAGTACGGCCAGTGTTTCTTTCAGATCTCCAGTTCTTTCCCCAGATGACCTGAGATTCTCCACTTTCAGTTGCTCTGAATCGAGTCATACACAGTCAGCAGGAAGCCGAGACCCTAAACGGTCAGATCACTTTTATTTCACAGAGGAAGGGATGCAAAAGATGGAAAAGATTTACATTATCATGTGAAGATGCAAAATGACCAGCAATGTGACATTGAGCACATCCTTTTAGCTGATAAGCCGCCTTTGTGCTTTGGATTACATTATTTATCTTAGTGAATAAACAAGAGGTGACCGTGTAACACATAATTTGTACTTAGGACCTGGTTATTAGTTGAATTTTTTGCATTATGGAACAAGTGTTTAGAATGTGTGTTACATGTGCTTTGTACGTGTAGCACAGGTGCTCCTGAAGAGATGGGATGTAATGTGAGAGATCAGATCTAGTTGTTCTACTTTGAATAGATAATGTAGGTCTCTCTCTCGCGCTCTCTCTCCCCCTCCCCCCTCTCTCTCTCGCTCTCTCTCTCTCTCTCCAATAAATGATAATATGTGATGTTAACCCCCACAAAAACACGAAAAATTGTTTTCTCTTAACAACTGTGCTTTGACACAGCCTAAATCTGTTCCAAAACAATTCATCTTAAAAACGACATTTCAATATGATTCTGAAAGTCCCAAAACACAAAAATGATTTTCCACTTTTCTAAAAACCCTTTCATGGAAAACTTGAAGTTCTCTTGTATGTTACACCACTATTCGTTTTTTTTTTTTTTTTTGATTTTATGTTAATATTCTTTGTTTGTCTCTCAGGGCTTTGAAAGATGGTGGACCGCTTGGCGAACAGTGAAGCCAACTCCAAACGCATAGGACTTGTGGAAGCCTGTTTCGGCACAGCAGGCCAACCGCTGGCCATCCCCGGCAGAGTGCTCATCGGCGAGGGCGTCCTTACAAAATTGTGCCGCAAAAAGCCCAAAGCTCGGCAGTTCTTCCTCTTCAATGATATCCTGGTGTACGGCAACATCGTCATCCAGAAGAAGAAATACAACAAGCAGCACATAATTCCTCTGGAGAGCGTCACCATAGACACTGTAGAGGACGAGGGCGACCTGCGGAACGGCTGGCTCATTAAAACACCCACCAAATCCTTTGCCGTGTACGCCGCCACGGCAACCGAGAAGTCGGAGTGGATGAGCCATATAAGCAAATGTGTAACGGATCTGCTGGAAAAGAGTGGGAAATCTCCAACCGGGGAGCACGCCGCCGTCTGGGTGCCCGACTCTGAGGCAACCATATGCATGCGATGCAAAAAGGTGAAGTTCACCCCCGTTAACCGACGGCACCACTGCAGAAAATGCGGCTTTGTTGTTTGCGGCCCTTGTTCGGAAAAGAAGTACCTGCTGCCAAGTCAGTCGTCCAAACCCGTTCGCGTTTGCGAGTTTTGTCACAAGCAGCTCTCAACAGGTGCCACCCTGCCCCCCCGCTCAGACTCTTACGGGCGGTCCGGTTCAGAGTTCTCTTCGAATAACCTTTCCGATGACGAGGATGAGGACGACAGCAGTGACTGAGCCCATATTCCCACTTGCAGGAATATTGACAATCCATGAATTACGTCCCAATATTTTCAGGGTTTATTTCTTTAATTCTTGTGGCAACACTCTTTAAGCAACACAACTTTTCAATTAAAGAAAAATGGTTTGATGGGAATTGTTGCAAGTTCCTGCGTGTTTCCCAACACTATTTGCACTACTTGCAAAGTAGTCTTACAGCGCCTCTCATTCTTAACATTTTAACCTCTTATATTTTTTTTTTGAACTTCTTAATTTCCCTTTTCCTTATTGGTGTCTGTTTGTTCTGCTACTTTGCTGCTATCTGCTAAGGAGGAAAATGTTGGTTAATCTGATTATATGCTATTCACAGGTATCAACGTAGATTCCCATTCATTCAGTTGAATACATGAGCATAGTAAACATGTTTTAAACAAGGTTCTGCATTTAATGCTTTGAATAACTAACCACTAGAGAACCATGCACATATGTTTTAAGAAGAAATTCTTGATTGACTGTTTCTCATAACTGCAGGTGACAAATCAGCTTCTAAAAACCTTGTGCATGTATCTGTAGTGCAACAGGGTTGAAGTCTAATAGAGAATTCACAAGACAAGGCTGTTGCCGCCTCGGTGCCTTTTAATGATTTATTCTCAGGAAGTACATCCTGTTAAAGAAATTTTTTAGGCTACAGTTTTATTGAGTGAGCTTTCTCACATCTGGACTGATTCTTACAACACTCACCATCCTTTGATGGCACAGAGTATGAAGTTAGCGTTGTACCCTGTTTATACGCACACAGATGCAATTTATACATTTATTTTTACATGAAGTCAGTCCAAATTATTTCGGTTTATGGGTGGTCTTTGAACATCTTGCAACGCAATGATTCACATTTTTTCCAGTCGTGCTGTGTTTAATTCACATACAGCACAAAGGAACTGGAAAGCACACGTTGCTGTTGAAAAATGACCTGAACGTTTTCTTCGCCATCTCATTGGAGTCTTTGTGTTAGCCAGGTCACGTGCGGGACCACGCCGGGCAGTCCTACACACTTTGAACGGGAATTGAAAGCATTATAAGGAAGTGACTGACATGCAGCCTCCTTTTGTTTTACTGGCTGTTTCACACTGCACTAACCGCTGTCCAAAGTGACATTTGACTTTTGTTCAAAGACTGCTTGGAGACATAACCGAGTTCATTCCTGTCAGGTTAACAGTTTGTATTATACACAAACTGTAGGGTATACGAGCAGTATCTATAGAGACCCATGTGTCTCAGAACTGAATACTTGATGTGAAGATGTCAGATTAACAGAACTAACTTTGTAAAGGGATATTTAATAAATGTAGACTCTGTCAGCAATCTTTTAATTCACATGCAATAACAGAAACACTTCAAGTATTTTGGGCTTTTTTTGAGGACGTGACCTCTGTGGGATTTAGCAATAGGTTTGCTTCCTTTGGGAATCTAACAGTAGATTTAAAGGTTGGTTATGGAACAAATAGATCTTTCATCTTTCCTAATGTAACCTGATGGTATTCTGAGAATTTTTTTCTTTTAATTATGCTTATGTTGTAATATTCTGAGATGTTATAATTTGGTTATGTTGTAAACATTGTACAGTTTTATATTTTCTCTTATTTGGACCTGTAGCTGATTTTTGTTTCAAAATTTTCAGTGTGGTTCATGTGTGTTTCCTGAACACTGGATCAGTTACTAGCACTTTACTATCTCTGCAAACCACAAGAAAGGGGCGGGCCTGAGTTAGATGTGGGCGGGTAATATAACATGTCCTCACACATAGAATCTGGCTGTAAAGACAAGAGAATATAGATGGTAATTGGTTGCAAATAAAGTGGAGAGTAAAGAGAATTGGCTTTTTTAAAGTTTTTTTTGTTTGTTTTCCCATAATTTTTGGGGGTAATTATCCATCCCTTGTCCTTGTTGCCATTTTAATTCTCCTGTAATATTTTGGAAGGGCTAAAAACTAAATGTTATCTATCATTTCATCATTAGATACTAATTTTGAGAAAAATATATGCATTGCTTATACTCGCGTGTCTTGTCTTCTGTAATACCAAAGCTTACACTGAAAGATCTACCAGTTGTATTTATAAGTATAAACAACTTCCTGGTTCTGGCCTAAACCAAACCCTCAAAAGCCTGAGTTTATCCTCTTACAGCATGATCCCTAATCTGTTATTTACACCTCAGTCTATTTGAGTTAACCTTAAGTTAATAATCCTCACAACGTTATGTCACACTGTTTTGCAGTTGTTCTAACAATCCTACAATCTCCCTTAGTTCATGCACTATTGATGTAGAAATGTTTGGAAGTTTTCTAGACATCACTAGACATTTTTTATATGTTTAATTGATGGCAGATAGATATGTTATAATGATTGGTCACCAAAATTTGTGTCATCACTTACCCATTTTCTTTCATGAATTTCTATTTCAAACCTGAATGACTTCTATAAAACACAAAAGTTTTTTTTAGATTATTGGTACAAAAAACAGTTAGTCCCCTTTGGCGTTTGTGCACCTACAAAAGAACTCAATAGTTTTGGTTATCAATCTACTTCAAAATATCTTCTTTTGTTTTTTGCAGAAGAAAGGTGTTTCAAAATGTCAGGAGGTGACATAAAGTGTTTGGCTGTAATATCACAGTGTCATCTGCCCTAAAGCTTTCCTCCTAATCTTTAATAATCAGCTTTGGAGTATTTATTACTGTGCGATATTCATCTGATGCATTTACAAAAGTAAAGCATTTATATGAGTTTCATTCTTCGCTTGTACTGCTTTGGTCACGTTTCACTAAATACCTGTCAATTTGGACTTAACATTTAGAGGTAGGAACCGTAGAAAAGTCAAATTACCCTGTTTACCAGACCGGAAAGTGTATAAAAAAACATATTAACTAATACAAGAAATATTATAATGCTATAGAGTTACAATGATATAACTCATTCATGTGTATAATCCCATCTAGAACTCATTTGCTCACATGCCAATGTTAAATGTTAGGCTGTCTAAACCAGGATATATTTTAAACCATCATTAAGTTTGGAAGAGCTCTATGGGGTTATCCTGATTGTGGCTACAGGGATATAAAAGCCATAAAGCCATCACTTAAAATTGAACCATGGCCTTTGCAAATACTTAATTATTGTAGCTAGTTTACCCAGATATGAAAATTGTGTAACCGTTTACTCATTCTCTTGTCATTTCAAACCTTTATGACTTTCTTCCTACTATATAAAAGAATATATTTTGAAGAAAGTTGGTTGCTATTGAATGTACATAAAACCAAGGGGAGGGAATGGGTGACAGCTATCAACGTTCTTCAAAATATCTTCTTTTCTGTTATGTAAAAGAAAGTCATACATGTTTGAAATCACATAAGAGATTAAAGATTTTCAATTTTGTTGGATATTTATGTAAATACTGTAGCTGAAGAGTGCCCCCTGTTGGCATCACGACTTCTATGCCCATACAAAACAGTGAGCAAAGGATATGTGTGTCCATAAACAGATTTTTTTCTAATTCTTGGCACAGACTTATGTATTGAGCTGGTTGATATCTGTATTTACTCCAATGCTGTTGAAGAGTATCCAGACAGGTAAAATTGTGGTCTGAGACGGCACCAATAACACACACAGTCTGCTTTAATGTCTAATTACTAGAGGCAGGATACCCACACACTGCATCTGAGTCTGTGAGACAGGTTGTCTGCCTCGGTGTTTTATCTTTGGAAATACGCTGGATGTTCTTTTTCTGATGTGACATTAAGCTTGTGTGTGGGTGGAAGATCTTTCTCCATGAAAACTCATAACACTCATTATTACTATTCAATTCTTTATGACCACACAAAACACACCAGGTTGTTTCGTATTACTCACCGCTCTGTATAATTTGATTCTAGCAATATGCATAAGATGTAGAAAGAGAACTCTACGTCCACATTTTACAAACACTCAAGTGATGATAATTTTTTTCTTTTTTTAAACAGAGTAGCAGACAGATGAATTGAATACAAATATTTCTGGCAGGGAAATGTTACTCAAAATTAAATATGTTGTTGTCATTTATTGAACTAGTCAGTTAAAACTTGCTTTTCATTCTTTTTATAAATTATAAAGTATGCCAATGTTGTTCAATGATCTTTAAAATATCTTTGTGTTCTTAAAAATAAAGTTTACAGGAATGAAATAATGATGAATAACTTTTTATATTTCCTAATACATTATGTAATAAACATAATTCATTTTACATTATCATCTCATTTATCATAGTAATTGCTTAGTTATTCTGTCTTTCAAAGACAACATGCCATAAAAACGAAAACACAAACACAATTTAATTTCAAATGGCATGAAACCACTGAGCCCTGTGTATAAGAGTGAGGAAATTGCTTTTATCAAGTAAATGACATTGACTGTCACATTGTGTCAATCCCCGTTGTGCATCTTTTTTAAGTCGAGGTGGAATTGAATTCTGCCTCAACAAAATAATGACATTTCTTTACGGCCACATCTTGTTCTAAATAAAATGGCTTGTGTGACAGAAATATAATCAACAGAAATAAGAATGAATGAAATAAAGTGTTTACTGATGATATACTTAGACTTTGACTTTGCCGGCATTGACCTGCACTATCTTTTGATTTGGATCTGGTGTTGTTATGTGTGCAGTGCATGATTGTGTTTGTTTTAAATGCATTTCTCAACATAAATCTGTCCACACTTGATGATAATATTAAGTAGTTACATACATACAGTTTTGTTGAACAAAGAGATTATATGAAGAATGTAGTAACAGTAACAGTTCTCGGACCCCATTGACTACCATGGAAGCTAGAAGCTCAAAACTTGTTGCTGTCCTACATTCATTAAAAGTTTGTGAACACATTTTCCAACAAAACAAAAATCTGTACAATTATGTAATTTTACTGCCATGGTAGTCAATGGATTCCAGAAACTGTTTTGTTATCTGAGCAAATCCCTGGAAATGTTAACCTTACCATGAAAATAGTGAACTGTACGTATATGGATACAAATATATACATAAACATATTCATATATTCATATTTACATATGAACTCAACCCCCATTTATAAATACATACATACGTGCGTGCGTGCGTGTGTGCGTGTATATGTATCTTCATATGTGTATGTATGTATGTGTGTGTATATATGTGTGCAATAGAAATATATAAACATTTTATGTGTGTATATATGTATTCATACACATATGGATTAAGTATGCATTATATATACCAACAACATACCTTTACCTCCCACTGTTGTGATGTGTATGGCGTGTAGCTTGTTATGTTTGGATTAGATGTACATCCACTACACGTGAATCATGTTCACTCTCTGACAGCAATTTAGAAAAAAACTCTTTTACAACAGGACCAGCGTCACACAGGGTCACCCGGGCAACCACATGCCGTAGATACAGGTCTCATCAAACAAATAAGTCGCATTAGTCCTGAAAGCTATGAAGTAGGACTTGGAAAAGCTATGCTCTTGACATCAAGTGCCTGTGAATAAAGAGACACAATCATTGGTTAACAATTGCTCTTCAGCGGCTAAGACACGAGGAATAAAACAATAATTACTCTCTAAATGGAGCATTTAACAATACAGACAAAATAGAAATAATTCAGTTATGTTAGTGGAGACAGCGTCTATTCGGAGTGTAATTGCTGTTCGGATTTTGCTTTGACAGTGTTTATATTTCTATTGCAGCTGATAGAAAACATCGATCAATAGAACAGGCCTGTTATTTTAATGGTGCTATTTTTGAAAGAACATATTGTTAAAGTTCTAAAAAAGATATAGCACATTCAACAAACGTAATAACATTGCTCTTTCAAACAATAAGTGTTCACCATTGACAGGCGATGCACTGGAGAAAATACACATTGTGTAATTGGACTTTTGACTTTCAATAGTCAAGACTCCCAGTATGACAACTAGTTTCTCAACAGCTGACAGAAAGATAAACACGAGATGAATTTATGATAAACTAAAGCTAGTTGTTCAAAGGATGCTAAAGAAATCTGAGACAAAAAAGTACTGCAAGCATTTGGGTTTTGTCAAAAGAATATTTTTTATGTTTATTTGATATGCAGTATGCTTTAAGCCAGACAGTGTGCAAATGTATCATCACCAGTTCTGAATGTTTTATCCATGTAACAATTTTTTTTAAAGAAAGATAAAAATGAAAAACTACCCCGCATAATGACATCATAAACCATGAACCAATCACATCAACTCATTTAACTCTTCGGATCAGCAGTTTGAGCCAACATGTAAGGATGTTGTATAGATTTGGGTTGAAATGCATAATGAATATCTGTGTATACCTAATGAGGGCATTCAAGCTATTTTAAAGCAGAAATAAGAAAATTATTTGTTTAAATCATTTTGATGCTCAAAGGTTAGTTTCAAGATGTACAATTATTTACCACAAGGGTGAAAATCATCAGGCTGTTTATGTTGGAGATAGAGTCACCTACTGTCTAACTTTATGGTGAACCAAAGAGCCATTTTTGTGACTTTAAAGATATTTCCTAAATGAGCATATTTTGAAAATCCATGTTCTTGAAACACAGATGAATACAATTCAAAACTCTTCAACATAAATGCATGAAAGGAAGTTGTAGGATTTTAGAAGACTTTGAAGTTGGTGTTTTTTTTGTGAAGCTTCAATGGTAAGGAAAGGACAAAAGATTTAATGCATTCACCATGGAAACGTCTGATGATGTCGAAATGAGGGTAAAATAGGTATGACATCTTCCTTCAAATATTGATTCAAGGTCGGTCTCATGCACTGGAGGAAGAATTCATTATTGGGAATCGTTTTTAATGAATACTTTGTGCTTCATTTCTATGGCATGGTAGAGTTAGTTTGATGCTTGAGAGATCTCAAGGGGTTTTACTGCATGCTATGCTCACGCTTGTCATGTTAAGTTCCTGGAGACCGGAATCCACGGCTAAAATCGGTCAAGACTTTTTAGGGCAGATCTTGTTTTCAGGCTTGCAGATTGTTATAGATGACAAAACTCTTAAATATAAATGCGTAAAAGGGAAAAGTAGGATTGAACAAGACTTTGAAGTTGTAGATTTTTGTGTAGCTTCAATTGAAAGGAGACGACAAAAGATTTGATTTATTCACCATGGAAACGTCTCAAGATGTGGATGATGTTGGTTTTTGTGGTTTTTTATATTCTTATACTTATAAGTATTCTTATACTTAGTATCAAAAAAGATTTTTTTCTATGCTTTCAATTTGCTTCTCATAGTTCCCTTGTATATTGTATTTCATTTTTGGTTTTATATTGTTCTTTGTGCATGCTGTTGCTCATGCAAATATAATTTTAAGTAAATGTAACTAAATTAATTTTAATTAATATTAATACTATTACTATTATTATTATTATTATTATTATTATTATCATTATTCATATTATTATTATTGTTATTATTATTGTTATTATTATTGTTATTATATTTAATCCGTTGTATTCCAAGGCCTCGTGTTTTTTTCATGTATTTTTGTAAATTTTCTGTTTACATTTTATTTCTGCAGCAAAAAAGCAACATTTCAATCAAAAACTGACCTTACAACACAGACAGCAGAATTACTTTAATGCATTCTCTGAAGAAGACCTTGCTATTAGAAGCGTATGCCATCAGCCAGAAGGTTTCCACAGAAAACCATAACGGCGAGAAAGCCATAGCATGTTGTGTCTTCCATTATCATAGATGAGAGAGACGTAAGAGTGCATTTGTGCTGTTTATAGACGGGTGAGAATGACTGTCCACGCTTACTCACAGCCCAGCTGTGTATTTATCAGAGCATTTTTTCCTGACACTGTCACAGGGGTAGGCTCATGGCCTGATACAAACATGACATTTAAAAGGCCGTTGGAATATAAACACTGAATGGTGGTATAAATACCTGAGAACACCATCAATTACTGAAAATGTAATGCCATTTTCTTATTTTTGAGCAAAAGAAGGAGAATTTAGATATTGCACAGTTAATCATCCCTCTTGTGGTAGTATGCAAACATGCAGTGATTGAAATAAAACGGCTGTGTTTACTGTAAAAATGACTTCACGTGGCTTGATAAATTTCACATAAACAAACAGTTACAGTAAGTTAGTATAATCGTTTAAAATATTATACAGGTTTCAGTGAAAAATACATAAGTAAGTCCAACAGTTATTTTTTCTTAAATTTACAAAACAAATGCAGTTGGTGTAGTGAAAAATAAGTATTTATTCAACAAGTATATATTCATGATATACATCAATATTTTTGGTTTATTCTTATAGGTATATTTTTTTTACTTACATATACTCGAAATTGAAACATTATATTTACTCAATACAAAGCTTTTAAATGCATCTGTTTTTACTTAATAAACAATTTTCAGTGTTGATGTGGTTGGGTAATGTTCAGTTTTGGGGGTTTCTAACTTTAACCTTTTAGTCAAGCTTTAAGAAAATATTAAAATGAAAAGTTCTACAAAAAGACTCAATCTTTTGTGCTTAATGGGGTATTATAACCCCCAAAAATAAAAGATCTTCTATTATTACTCATGCTAATATGATTCCAAACATGTATGACTTCCTTCAGAACACAAAACAAGTGTTTAGAAGTGTGTTGTCAACCAAACAACATTGGATACCAATGAACCCCACGTTGTGAACCCACTCACACGTTTCTCAAAATATCTTTTTGTAAAAAAAACTTGAACTATATTAGAAGAGGGTGTACTTTGATTTCTGCAACAGCTCACACTGTTATTTGGGCCAATGAGCAACTATTTAAACCAACCACGTTATGCTTCATTCGCTTAGAGAATTTTATTCCAGGCCTCTTGGACTTTTAGACAAATTTCGAATTGATTCTGCACAGCTAAAGCCTTCTCTACTTCTCATGAGTCCAGAATGAAAAAGCTTAAACTCCCCTTTGCACTCAAATTGGCACAATTCAGAACACAAACCAAAGTGTAGTTGTACAACACAGCAAAATTGTGTTTGACCTGTGACGAATGCATGAGAAGGGCGTGTGTTTGTGGTACCGGGTGCATGTTTGAGGCATAATGCTCAAATTCGCCCCGTAGTGGAAACCACAGGGAGTTACTAAACCATCACTAAAAACTGCAGGTTGAGGGTCATGAGCTGAGATGTTACTGACTACAGAGACTTCTGACTGAGAGATGTCACCTTTGCTGCTTTATACTGTTCTTCAGTTTTTGTCTTCATCTCAAGGTAAAATGTCATGATGGATGTCTGGATGACAGACTGGGGGTTTAGTTCAGACAGTGTGGGCTAAACTGTGGGCTGTAATGTATGCATGTCTATCTATATTTTTGAATCTATATTCAAATTGTTTGCTTGGTTTAACTGTTAATATTTGAGCAGATTTCTTAAGTATTTCTAAGATTTCAGATTGTAACAGAATTGTACTTGAAGGAAAATCACTATCTTGCATGGAAAATCAACAACTTACTTTTATCAAAAGACGACTTTGTGCGGTTAAAGCTAAATTTAAGTAATGGAACGCAATACATTTGATCTTTCTAAAAAATTAACAGTAAATGCAATCAGTTTTAAATTAAGAATTGCTCACAACGATTCACGTGCTTGAGTTTAACTGCATGGTGAAACTTTACTGGAGATTACATGCATACAGACTTTGTTACATTTCTGTTAATAATATTTAAGCTTTTTTACATTTCCACACAGTCAAATTAAACGAGCTAATGTATATTTTACAAGGAGTTAATTATAAACAGGTTATAAATGTGATTAGTATTAATATGCCAAGCAGGCATTTACAGTGATCTGAACGTACAGAACCATCAGAATTAAAATAAGGTACATGTTGAATTTTTGTGCTTCAATGAATGCAGAAACCGGGACGGAAATGCACATTGCACAAAACATTTTGATTCCTATCAGAGCATCAGAAAGATGTGATCTGTATTAAATGTTTATCTGAAGAGGCATCAGCATTGTCGTGTAAAGAAAAAAGTAGCTAACATCTCTTCAACAAAGATAATTTAGTATTGAATATTAAATATTTTATTATAATAGCTATATTATAACATCAAACAATAAGTTAAAATGCTGTGTCTAAATGATGTATTGTATATATATATTATATAATATTTATTACTATAATTATATTCTTTTTAGTTTTTTGAAATCAGTAAAAGTAAGGCCTTACTTACTTTCAAAAGAGCCGTGCACTAAATGCGACAAAAAGGCTGAATGTTGGGTTTGCCGTGAAAACATAATGTACGAAAGCAATATTTCTGAATCAAATTTCTGAATGAATCTCATACGGCGACACTGCGCATTGTCACGCTGAGTCCAAACCCTCATTGTCTGTAACAGTTTGATGTTGATGGACTGATTTATGGCACACGGCGATCGATTTACACTGACTACCCGGTCAGGAGATGTTTGTCGAACTTTTTTTAATAACAGTCATTAGGTTGTAAATAACAAATCATTTACATTTATTACATTTACTCATTTCGGCAGACGCTTTTATCCGAAGTGACTTACAGTATTATGCAGTAGTCAATAGACATTGCAGAGCAGACAGGGGTAAGATGTCTTGCTCAAGGACACTTCAGTCATTGTCTGCTGACCCTGGGATTCAAACCCACAACCTTCTGCTTTTAAGACCAACTCTCTACCACATGACCCCGACCGACCCTTTAGCTACATTTAAACTATTTAGATAGAGTTTAAATGAAGCTAATAGATAGCTATAGCACATGATGTCAAAAACCTGACAAAATATCTAACTATGTACTTTATTCATGTTCATTTTACTATAAACATTATCCTAAATCGTTCAATTGGGTTTGTGTTTAGAAATGTTTAAAGGCCGTTGAATTAGGTTTTACTTTGTACCCCAGCACATGTGACGATGAACTTTGTTTTATGTTGAGCGAAGAGAGCAAGTATCTGTTTTTGTACAATTGCGTATTGGTATTTAATGACTGACAGATAAAAGCGGTTGGAGATAAACGCGCTTGCAAACAGAGACCATTGATGCTAAAATTGTTAAGCTCAGACCATTTCTAGAGTGAAAAGAGGCCATTGAACAAAGGATGTATATGTTAACATGTACAGTCTTATTTACACAAATGTTTCGACCAAAATAAAATTCTAAAAAATGTTAACTCTCATATTGTTTTAAACTGATTCCAACTTTTCAAATGCATTGACTATTTACAAAAAATTATTTCGGTTGAACACTAAAAAACAAATTTAATTCACAGGAACTTACTTTATATTTAAGAAATTAAACTTGATAATTTAATTGTTTAAAACCGTGATGACAGAATTACGATTATTAAAAAGATTTGTGGCTTCATACATTTTTTATAAATTGTATACACCATCATGATTGCAAAAGACACACAAAATCTAGTGTTAGATTCATGCATTTGTAGACTGTAAATCAATAATTTCTCTCATTTTTTTTTTCCAGGGTTGAATTTTACCAATGACCATTTCAAGAATGTAAGGGAGCCTGCACATCACTCAGCCAGTGAGTTAATAAATACTATTACTCAAAAAACACTCCCACATGCTTATGTTGACGGACTTGGTTAATGTTTTATTAAATAGCAACTTTACAAAAGTAGAAAAGACTTTTCCTAGTAATCTTCTCAATATTTATCTAACCACCCCAGAGACATCTAGATCGAAGAGATTTCATTATACAGTAAAGTTCTAGTGAAAGGGTGGCCAGATATGTGATAATGATGCGAATAAGCGTCTTATCTGTTGACGTTATTTACTCACCCTCCTGCCATGTCAAACCTGCATGACTTTCATCTTCTACAGAACACAAAAGAAGATATTTTGAAGAATGCTGGGAACTGCCACCCATTCACCTAGACTGTTTTTGTGTCCATACAAAAGAATGTAATGGCTGCCGCCGCCGTTTTTTGTTACCTTAATTTCTTAAAAATACCTTTTGCCATAGAAAGGATGTATAAATATTAAATGTGTAATAGCACTTATGTATGCATTTTTGTATTTGTTTTTTTTGTATTTTGTATTAAAGCGTCAGACAAACGGACTAAATGAATCTATTAACATCATTAGAATGTTGGGAAGTAAACGATCCCTTTAATGCATATGTATATCCACGCATCTTCTACAAACAGAGCTGTCTGTTGTATGCAACAAGCCCCTGCCCACCCTGCACAGAGGTCGAAGCAAGATGTTCAGACTGAATCATAGTTCAACAAGCCTTGCACAAAGACACAAAGTGCATCCTGCAGTCCCAAATCTTGAGATTCAACCACACAGTGTCATAAACCTTCTAAAAAAAGTTCTTTCCCCAGTGTCCTCCATACTACAGTATGACATTTCCACAGGAAGTGACTCACGGGATGTGGCTGTGTTGCAGTGTACTGCTACACAGTTTTGCAACACAAAACAATGCCCCAGGGGTTAGATATTCACTTTGTTGTACGTCTAAACAAAAGTCTACTGAGTTCCATGCAAGAAACACTTACAAAAAACACAATTGAAAGTCTTCAGTTGTGATTAGCGGCCACTTTGGCAATCACATCTAAGAAAACTCACAGAAATCATGGAACAGTTTGTAAATCAATGAATGTGTCTTTCTTTTTTCTACTTTAGTTGACCTCTCCACGCTAAGTCTGTCCAAGGGCTGCTTTGGTGTCCTAAGACCTCTTGACACAAACATCCAACTAGATGTGACCCTCAACCTGCTGGAACCTCAAGAGCAGAAAGATCTTGCAGACCAAATATGCGAAAACCTTGGTTGCGGCCAAGCACATGCCATGAAGGCAATGTTTGACGATTGCCTTGCAGGTTGCGTTCTGAAAGACTCAAAGCTGCACAATTGCACTCCAGCTGCAGGAGAAAACTGCACGGATGCAATCGAAGTCATCTGCGGTGAGTCACCTTAGAGATCTTAGGCCTAGATTCCATCATCTCACTTTTGTTTCAATGCTTTGTGATTCGATTTGCTGATATTGGACTTCTACAGAACATCAAGTCGTCCGGTTGGCCGAAGGACTGGATCCCTGTGCCGGACGGGTGGAGTTGCTGTACAACAGGCGGTGGGGCACAGTCTGTGATGATGATTTCGACAACGGAAGCGGGCATGTAGTTTGTGCCCAACTGGGATGCGGAAACATGGTCAAACTTGGTAATTTTGGGGCTGGCACTGGGCCCATCCACATCAGCAAGATGAAATGCAACGGCGAAGAGAGGAATTTATGGGAATGTGTTGTAAACGACACCACTTCCACAGACTACTGTGGACATAAAGAAGATGTTGGAATTGTTTGTTCAGGTACTAAACACGAATTACATTTTTAGAATTTGTGTAGACACCGTATTTTCCACCACTTGCTGTGGTTGAGATCATGGCCGCTGACCTCTTAAGGTGGAATGGCGCCGTAATTTGTTTCTAGGTCTTGGTGGATGCATTTCAGGTCAGATGTAATTATTTGGGGTCGCGGGGTTAGTTTCCATTTAATTTGGTTTAAAAATAGAACATACCTGAGAGGGACAACGTTGAAACTGTCGTAGCAAGGATATTCACAGGCTAAAATTGATAAATACAGTGTAATCAAAACTGTAGAATAGCACAAAGAGAATTGTGGAACTTAAAACATAAAAATGAAAACTTGTTGACTATTTTTAATTCCCCAATTTCCATCTTTTATTTACTTATTTTCTAAATACATTTTTTAAATAATAATATATATTTTTTAATATTTGAAATTATTTTTATTGTCACCCTTTAGGTTTGTCGCTGTTTTTTTTCCATAAATCTAACCATTATTACTACATTTAGGTGTACACCTTCAGATCAAAACCTTTATTATTATAATAAGGCACATTTCACTTTTTAAACTTTTAACCAGTGGGAGCTTTGTGATTTGCTTTCTGTAAGATCGGGAATCCTGTATTTGGTTATGATCGCTCAAGGCATCATTTTTTTTGTCCTGTTATTTTTATTTTTAAATGTACTTTTTTGAAATATCACATTTATTTTTAATTATATATTTATTTCATATTCACAACAGAGAGTATGGAGCTTACACCCATAACCAGCGACACAACCTACATGATGACATGGACAACTGGTAAAAACATGTACTATACACTTGAAAGAATGTATATTTTAGATGATGGTAGTATAGTTTCTAAAGCATTTTAAATCTTTGTTTCTGCCCTCTTTAGAGTCGAGCACAGTAGCGGTAATGAAGCACAACAGTGTAGATTCACCAGCAGTCATTGGCTGCTTCATCTTATCTGTGGCTCTGCTATTCTTTATTCTATCAAATGCTGCTCTCTGTTTCCATTTGAAAAGAAATGGTAAGTAGAAACATTTCCCTTACACTTTGATTTCCTTTTTTTCTGCTTCGTGTCGCTATGAAAAGTGCAATGATAAAATGTTTTTAGAAAGTCACATCTTGAAGTTTGGTTATCAATACTGGCACATATAAAAATGTGAAGTACCTAATGAATAATAATGTAAGTTGCATCAATAAAATTTTACATGAAGTAGTTTTGTTAATACTTGTATTTGAAAGAGCGAAACCTTTTCCAGAATGGTTTAATCTTTGATAATGGTAATGTTAATTCAATTGGGTATGTTAGTTCGTGGTTATGTTGTAATGTTAACAATTACAACTTTTCGTATAAAAAATCTATGAGTAAATGTTAAAATGATCGAAAACTTAGATCAATAAATGATTTGGCAAACTTATTTACTGTAACTTCTTGTTAGCCATGCATTAACTAACCTAAAAGTGGAAGGTTACCCAAAAAACTTCCATCAAGAATTCCTTACACTTTAGTTATTGCAATTCTGTATTTATATCTTTGCTCTGACAAACAATGAAAACAATATTAATACCAATAATTTTTGGTTAACACTGACTATCATATGAGTTTTTTAAAATGCAAGATAAGATTTATTTATAATAAGAGTGAAATAAGAGTTTGACTACCATTGTAATTTTTCTTACTGTAGAAAACAGTGGTTACCATAAACTGTTTGGTTGCAAACATTTGCCTAAGAACCAAAGTCCAAAGAAGTGTATACTCGAATTTGAGTCATTTATGACAATATTTTCATTTTTGCCTTAACTATCTATTTAAAAAAATACCACCTTATTGTTATTATTACATCTAACACCCCATAAAATGAAGTGTGAAAAACCATCGGTTCAGGTTGCAACATTCTTAATAACAAATATAAATTATAACAAAATAATCAAAAACTTATGCTGAAACAAACTGTGTCCAAAATGCATCTCATCAATTATTAAAACAATCATACAGTTGTCACAATATATATTTGTACCCTTGCTCATCACCGAACCATGAACACATCCATAATGAACAATCCTGATGGGCAACAAAGGAAATGCGAATGAAACGGGTCGTTTTAATTTAATGCCCGCTGGTGTCTATTATTGTTGTATAAACAGTTCCACAAATGTCATAAACAGTCCCTGTCAAATTAAATCAAGTGTACAAATAGGCCGGAGGATATTAGCAAGCCTGCAGTTATGTTTTACTCTGACCTGCTCTGCTGAATATCTGTGAGTAGGAGTACAACACAGACGTCTACACACGTACTGTGTTGTAATAAAATTCTTTAAGCCGTCCTTGTCATTTCTGGACAGCACAAAGTTTGTGCAATATCTGCCATTCGGATAACAGGGAACACTTTCTTGTACAACATGAAAAAGTTTTGCCAGTCTCCGTTTAAACGTGACCAATTTGTAGGACTGCAAAATATATCTAAAGCAAGAGGATTAGTGCTGTATGAGGAAATGAAAGCATTTCTGTTCATTCTTTATCCCGTCAGCATTTCAGATTCAGCAACATCACGGTGATTCTACGGCCGGCAGGGAATATCAGAACAGTGCATTGATCAATATCTACAATCCAAGTGTTACCACAGCTCCTGAAGCATGTCAATACGGTGTGTAGATCAAATGTTTGTTGCCAAGTCTGAGACCACATTAAAAATCTAAAAAGTTAACCCTCAATATGTCTTTAAATGTTTATTTAAATATATTAACAATTATAATTCTTTTTGTTCCAATTTCCTTGCTGACATTGAATCACACTGCATAATATTTGTAATGTTCTCACCTATTGCATTGATGTTATGGATTATCCGGATTTGACTTGTGAAGACTCAAGTGTTGTGTTGTTATCACTTTACCGAGACATGTACAATTTTACTAGTGCTGTTGGATATTATTCCATTTTACTAATTCTATAATTTTACATAATAATATATAATTAATAATGATATTTTCCTGTACATTTTCTTGTAGAAAGTCTCACTTCAAGACAGGGCTCAAACTATGGGCATAATTTTGTAGGAATATCCGGTGTATCTGCTCACAGCTCTTTATTTGATTCAGACTGTGAACCTCCCAACAGCAATGGAGCCCAACTTTATGTAAATCCACCAGGTAAACATGACTTACGCTGACTATATTAACACAGCAAGGCAAAAAAATATAGCTGATACAGATGTAATCATTACTCTATTAAAAGTTTAAGAATTTGGATTCAGATTTCAAATTTCAAAACTTAGATTAGTTTTAAAGTTCAAGCAGAAGCACCCATTTACTTCTGTTGTTGTACAAAACCAATGCAAGTTAAGTGATGCCAGCTAACAACATTTTTCAAAATATCTTCTTTTGATTATGGGGAAAACACAAAGCCATAATGTTTTAAAATGACAAGAGGGTGAGGACACTCCTAAAAACAAAAGTGCTTTATGCAATAGAAGAATCTATTTGGTCTAAGTGGTTCCATAAAGAACCTTTAACATCCAAAGAACCATTCTGTCTCACAAAATGTTCTTTATATCCGAAAGTTTATCAGATTATAAAAACGTAGAGGTGGTAATCCTTTCACTGGATGTTTCTTTGTAGTGCCAAAAATATTTCTTCTGTGGCATTGCTGCTTAGAAACGTTATAAAGTGTGGTTATACTTAGAGGTTTATCATCATGTCCATTCACTCTCAGAAAACAATATATAAATTTAGATTTCCTAAAACACTTTTTGGCTCTATGCGAAGAGGTGTGACCGATCTCGAATAATGATGTGATTGACACCAAAGAAGACAAATATTATAATAATTATGTTATTTGTTTATTATTTTATACGTTTTTATTAGATTACACCTGTCTTCTTCTACAAATGTATACTGTCTATGAATTAGTGGCATCATAAACTTGGTTTCGACTGAATAAAAGTGATCAGGTATTTGTAAGAATGGAACAAACAATAGAGCTATATACTAAATAGAGTTTGCGCTTCAGTTATTGACTGCCACATCGCATTATATAATAAATAGTGATAATCGAATGTACAGGTAGTAAACTGTGAATTAATTGCTGTTCTGTTTTGTAGTGAACAGGAATGACTCAAGCAGCACATCATCTGGTGAAAGCTATCATAATCTAAACATCCACATGGACACCATCCTCAAATCAGGTATGAAATTAGAGGTTTGTGGGAAATACTACATTTATGAAATATATTTTTTAACTAATTACAGTACATACAAATCATTCATTCATTTGTGTTTCTTATGACCTTTGTGTAAACTGATCTACAACCGATCTTTATCAGAACTGGCATTTCTTATATGATATTGTTGTCCTTCTATAGATGGAAATGAAGTACCATCTCAAATTGATACGTCTTTACTCACACCTTTGGCTTTTGGGGATGCTAAATTACCTGCCACTTTCACTCAAGGTCTCTTATTTAACTCTATATTTCAACGTCACATTTTCTTAATGGGAGGTTAAAATAAATTCTTTGCTCTATACGCAGCAGTAGATCTGAATGATTCAAGCAGTACGTCTTCTGGAGAGTTCTATGAAAACACAAAGACTGACGTGGACATTGATTTTAAAACAAGTATGATAAGATTAATGTTTATAAAATAATAGTGGAGTGTATATAATACTGTGATTTAATTTACTGAATATTTGATCTATTTTTGAAGATGAAGAAGATTCACATCAGGAAACCTCACCATTGAGTATGTCTTACAATAACCAAGACTTACATGGTAAAGCTCTCATCGTAATTTTTAAGAATAATCCGTCGTCATTTACTTGCCCATTAAAAATGTATCTATAAATTCATTCTGTTTAAGATAAAAAGGTGAATGATTCAGACAGTATATCTTCTGGAGAGGACTATGAGAACACAGAGAAGGACAACGATCTCCAGTCTGGTAGGTCCAGCTGCTTTTTTATTATTTTGAGGCTTGAAACTCAGTTTCACAGAACTGTCAGGAGTTCAGTCATCTGAACGTTAGACATCTGTTTTCTCAAGAAGACGAGGAAAGCCCATCACTTCCTGAGCAGTCACTCCAGACACCTCACAACTCTCAGATGACAGGAAACACTATTGTTTATAGTGGAATCCGACAACAAGGTACCTGTTTCATTTTATAGTGAGATTATATTAGCACAGTAGTTTTATATAAAGTTTGAAATATCTTTGTAAGGACATGGGACGGATTCAGACAGCACGTCTTCAGAAGAATGTTATCTAAATGTGGATTTTCATGAAGATGATGTTCCTCAATCAGGTATGTGGATATGAATTTGAGGTCTTAAAGTCTAGAGCGTATTTTCCAAATGATTTTTAAATGAGAAAAAAAAGTTTAGCATGCTTTTGACTAAAGAGTTAAATACTCAATCTTTGTTTTCTTTGTCTTAAAATGTCTTTGTTTTGAATGAAAAAAATTACATTTTGAATTCCAGATTGAACATTTGGATCCCATGGTAAAATGAACCGATTCTGTGTATCATTTTAAAGGGATAGTTCACCCAAAAATAAGAATTCTTGACTAATTCCTTGACCTCAAATGATCACAAACCCGAATAAACTTCTTTAGTTGAACATAAAGAAATAGATTTAGTTCTTCTTATGAAGAAGTCTTTCAGAACACTGATCTCAAGTCTGTTAGGTTGAGGCTTGAAATCTCATCATTAATCTCGTTCATTTACATTCTACCAAATATCTTTCTGTTTGTTCCACCAAGCAAAGAAATGGTAAACATTTCCACAAGTTAAGAGGTTTGAAACTACTTAAAGTTGTGTGATCATGAGCAAAAATTTCCTTTTGGCTCGAACTAATCCTTTCATCTGTGTTTTAAACTGCATTACTCGGTTAAGATACCTATGCTTTTAATCACAATGAAGTGCCTTCCGTGTTTTTGTTTGAAGGTAAGGAAAGCCCATCACCTCATGAGACCTCACTGCAGAACCCCCTAAATCACGACAGTGCACAGATGACAGGAAGTGCCGTTGGTTACCAAGACCATCATATACCTACAAGCCTTAGTCAAGGTACCACTTGTTCTTAACCATGTGACAGGATTTCTCAAAGTTCTCCATGTTCTTAAACCACAACTTCTTTTTGATCACAGATCTACACACATTTTGATCTAACACAGTGGAAAACATCAATAAAACCCTTATTTTTCTCTTTTTAGAAAAAGACAACACCAGCACATCCTCTGAGAATTCGTATGTTAATTTTCCACCAAGAAATGAGAGTGATGATGAATGTTCTCCAGAAAGAGAACAAGGGTCCTCTTCAGAAAATGACTTTGATGAGCCTGAAAACTGGTAAAAGCATGAAGGCATGTTCTTTGGCAGTGTTATTTTTTGTGTATAATGTACATTTCTTATTTACTGAGAACAAAAATGAATCCCAAAAACATCAAGGTGGAATGTATAGGGCACTTGCAATACCTGAGAGATGCTAAGGACTATTTAAAAAGTCAATGTTTATCCAATCATTAAAAAGTTTAAAATCAATGATACTTCATTTTTGCATTTTATATCACAAAACGATTTATTTGACTAAAATCACAAATAAAACAATTCAAAACATGCATGTTTAGAATAATGTGTGCCATAAATCACTATTAGAAATCATTTTGTTTTTGTGTTCATGCACAGTTGCATAAAGACCAATTGCATATATTACATAGTGTTGATGAAGCTACGCTTTCATGCTTTAAGGGCTACAACTGAGATGTGACAAAAACACAAAAAAATACTACGATCTCAGAAGCCCACAAAACCGAACAACACATGTTCCCATTCAGCGTCTCAAACTGGGTAGACACCCAGTTTAGAAAATGTCCAGCATTCTCTTTTGTGAGGAGGAAAGCACACATAAGTCAATAAGAGTCCCAGGTGTTTAGGTCATGCTTTGTGTTTGCCACAGACCCACTTGAGCTTGTGTTGAGATCTCAGGTCTGAGAGTGTGTGGGCAGTGTGCCAGCTACACTGGCAGGCATAAGCTCGCCCACCCTTTCTCCTCCTCAGTTTAGCTCTTAATTTGTGACAGTCTGGCATGTTATTCCTAAAGACGGGAAGAAAAAGAACATTTTTGTTCAGATAGTGAAAGTCCAATTAGACATTTCCTTGACTATGGAACTCATGCTCTGAACATTCAAACATACAGAAAAATATCTACACAAACATTAATAATGTGCCCTTATTCTTTAAGCAATAAGGTACGAGAGGCCGGGCTGTATTGTGAATATCATCACGGCTTGCAACCCCACTAAGCCATGATTTATTCCATTCCTCAATTCAAGGTAAAGCCCAGCCTCTCGTACCTTATTGCTTGATGAATTGGCTCACGGAAAGAAAAGACTCTTTACATAAAAACACAACATAAACTAAAGTATGTGCAACCCAAGATGCATTAAAGAGCCACATTAGTGTTAATAAACCTGACTTCCCCTGGATTGCAGCGATATACATTTTCTTCAAGAAAATGACCCGAATTTAACCCAACTGGATAGTTAACCCAAAACTAAAAAATCTGTCATGAATTATTCACTCTCTAGTTTTTCCAACTTTCCAAAAATATTTGGAGGAATGCATGTAACCAGACAGTTCTTAGACCCCATTGACCAAATCACTCAGAAAATAATGCATTTTTGCTCTGTTAAAAACAAAGAAATATTTTGAAGAATGTAGGACAGCAAAAGGTTCAGATGCATTTTTGACCACCATTGACCTTTATGGCTATGGTAGTCAATGGCGTGCAAGAACTGTTTGTTACAAGCATATGTCCAACTATCTTTCTCTTGGTTTCACCAGACAAAGAAATGTGTACATGTTTGGAACACAGAGAGTGAGTCATTTTCATTTTTGGATGAACTGTCACTTTAAGAGCACGGCTCCACCTGAGTATGTTGCAAATTCATCATGCTGATAATACAAAAGAAAGCAACATAAAAGACTGGCAAAATGATTCATTGTCTGTTTGATGCTACAGTTGAGCAAAAGACTGCAAGAAATGAAAATAATACGGAAATGATGCACTCTCGCAGAAAACTGGGGCTGCTTTGCATTGTTGAATGTTTGCGTTTAAAGCAATTCTGTATCAATTGTTAAAGCCCATTCGTATATCATAAAAAGTGTCAAATGTGCAATAGGACTGGGGCAATCAAAGCATCATCTGACACTGTATTATTTATATAAAACACAAACACAGTATGAATGAGTCAACATGAGAATATAAAGCTGATCATGACTACTAAATGACTCATCTGCTTGTCCACAGTAGCATGGATCAATGCTGCCCTCTCAAGGTAAAAAACTCTTTCATTTTGCTTTTTTGGAAAGATTCCTGACCTGAAAAATAAATAATCGCAGGATGGGTCCCATTCATGGTCCTCAAACATGACCACCCGAAAGTCGCATGTTATGCATCTTAACTGGTTGCAAGCCCTTCAAAAAAGAAAACAGAATCTCAAACAGATTTAATGGTTATAATAGGAATTGTATTGGTTTGATTGATAATGTGGGCATTTATGGTTTGGCACCAACAGTTTTTAACTTATGAGGGTGAGCGACACATTCGGGGAAGAGTGATGTTGGTGTGCATTTTAACCTTTGAGAAACACTTGTTCCAATTCCAGGAGGTACAGCGCTTCCACCAAGAAACACAGGACAACATCTGTTAGGGACAAATCAGTTTATTATTGACGGTACATATTAAAGGTGGGGTAACTGATGAATGATTTGGAGACAAAAGAAATCTAGACCGATCAGCCGTAATGGATGGGAAGAAAGGAAGAAGTCACCAAAATGATTATAGAAAAGCGATTGGTTACCCCACCTTTAAATCTTTATTTGTGTTTATGTCCTTTACATAATCGGTATTGATTTTAAAGGATCTTACTTTTTGGGCTCAGTCTGGGAACATGGATCGCTTGTGAAAGACTTGGCAGCGATGGATTCCTGTCCAGTAAAGAGATGATTGAAATATGTGTGAATATCAATGCAGCAGGATTTTGTAAGTTTCTAAAAACTATTAAACTAAACTATTTTTACATATCATTTTTACTGTTGCAAAATTACAATTTACATTTGATGCCAACACCATATACAATCCTACCCTGCCAACCCTGCCCCAACAAAGAAATCCACAATTCAAACAATTGACATCAGATAAAAACTATATTACAAATTTAAATTAAAACAAAAGGAACAAATTCACTATATTGCCAAAAGTGTTCGATCACCTACATCGACTCACATATGAATTTAAGTGGCACCTTCTTCCTAATCTAAAGGGTTAAATATGTCTTTCCACCCTATAACAGCTTCAACTCTTCTATAAAACGCTGTCCACAAGGTTTAGGAGTGTGTTTATGGGAATTTTGATCATTCTTCCAGAAGAACATTTATGAGGTGACATGATATCAAACGAGAAGGCCCGGATCTCAGTCTCCTCTCTTACTCATCCCAAAGATGTTCAAGACAGTCAAGTTCATCCCAGACTCTCATCCATGTCTTTATGGATCTGATGTCATGTTAGAAGAGGAAGGGGTCAGATCAAAACTCTTCCCAAAGTTGGGAGCATGGAATTGTCCAAAATATCTTGGCATACCAAAGCATTCAGAGTGAGAGTGAAACACCTGATTTTGATTCTCTGTATGGGTGAGAGAACACATTTGGCAATACAGTGTATATACACATCTACATTCACTACACATCTATCACTTCACAGACATTTTTCAGAACTCAATAATAATTTGTAATAGATGCCACATGATGTATGTAAATAATGTGTGCTTGACGTACGTGTGACATCATGGGATGAGAATCGTCATCCAGAATCTCCTCCAGCATAGCATCAATGTCATCATGATCAGATACTTTTCTTCCTTGGTTTCTGGAAATACAAATGCACATTTTATTTAAGGATCACCCAATTCTGCAAAATTGTGGATATAAGATGATGTCATGGGTAGAACAACAATAAAGGCACGTGATCCTAGTGAGTTAGCATCTTAGCAAAGCGTTTCTATTTAAACAGTTTTAAAGGGAAAACAATGGGAATCATTGGCACATCAACAATGATCAACTATAACAGATTGCATAATAGTTTCAGTTTTAAACGCTTTGGTTTGTTTGGAATAGCCACGTATGCTAACCTTCGTCTGCTAAGTTTACACGATCTTAAGGATTTACGCACCTTTGTTCCGATTGTTTTAAACGATAAACAGTTTGTTTGGATTTGGATGCGCTGCAACAGAACTTTGATTCGACTTCATCGAGTAAATCGTCCAGATCGTCCGCCATGATTGCCCGCATAACAACGCCGCGCAGTTGCTATGGAAACGGAAGCATTTCCTTCCTGTTTTTCGCAGTGTTCCTGTATCTCACTTTTAACTACAAATAAAAACATTTTTGGGATGGATTTGTTTACGTGTAACATATATAATAATATTTTTATGACACAAAACGATTCGTTGTCGGCAGGATTCGAACCTGCGCGGGGAGACCCCAATGGATTTCTAGTCCATCGCCTTAACCACTCGGCCACGACAACTTGTGTTCATAAGATTGATGATGTGACGTCACAATGTCTGAGTTTCTATACTATCGTGTTTTCATTTCTTGGTTCGACTGAACACAGATATCTGGACGAACGATTGCAACATAAATGATAGTCAATGAGTTTTTAAGAGCTGTTTAAATACTAACATTCTTTCAAATATCTCTGTGTTGGTCAAACTAAAACATATTTAAGTTACAGATTAGAACAACTCAAAGGTGAATATATGATGATGTAATGGAACTTTCACTTTAGGAGTCACTTTAATAATAGAGTATTGATATGAAATGTAATTGTGTATTTATAGATATTCATAAACACGAACAAATTGAAAGAGGATGAGTTATGTTTTGCATGTACACTTTTCATACATAATTAAGACAATATTAATTAATATGTGTGTGATACGTACGGATTTGTTTTCGGTGAATATAGTACATTTTTCACTTTGCTGCATATAATATATGGGCTCTTTTAAAAAAGGGGGTTGCGGGTTCGAATCCCAGTGTCAGCAAACAATGACTAAAGTGTCCTTGAGCAAAATACTTTTTAGTCGCTTTTGATGAAAGCGTCTGCCAAACGAATAAATGTAACTTTTCTTTATGATGGCAATTGATGGCTTAAAATAAAAACATGAAGTTCCCTGACCGGGAATCGAACCCGGGCCGCGGCGGTGAGAGCGCCGAATCCTAACCACTAGACCACCAGGGAAGCTGTGCATTGAGGAGACCCCTGATTTACTCAAACTCCTATACATGACAGAACAATTAAGAACAAATTCTTAACAACTTCTGTACATGACACAAAACTATTCAAAAAGAACTTAAGACAATTAAAAATGTAACTTTTATTATGAAAGTAAAAATAATTAAACACATGATGTTGGATATAGATGTGATCTAGTTATCTTATAGGTTGTGAAGAAGCAGGCTTGTAGAATTTACTCTGCAGGAACACACGAGGAACACACAAACCCTCTTTTTTATTCACTGTTTCCCTCAACACATACTCATTCACATCAGCTTCAAATCCTGCCCGCTGGAACAAACTGGCCAGGTACTCTAAATAACACAGAAAAACACAAAAATCAAGCATATTTAATGCATACAATCATCGGATGAGAAAAAAAAAACAACCGACCTCGAGAAAAGAAAAAGGATCGAGTCCCATCCTGTCTCACGTAGAAATTCTCTCCCAGCTTGTTGCCTGACTTGAACCTCAGCATGGCATGATCATACAGTCCATAGTCCCGGAAAAGGACAACACCTCCTGGTTTTAACACCTGTGTGTTCAGAATATAATATTAGTGTTTATTTTGATGATCTACGGGAAACGCGTGCAAGACATCAAGCATTACCCTAAAAACATTTTCCAGGGATTGTTGCATCTTGTCAGGGTGAACGGCAGACAGGACGAATATAAGAGTAGCCACATCAACCGTCTGTGCTTGTATGGTGTCCTGAAGATCATCCTTCGTCAGGTCACACTGAAAAGCGAGGCATCGCTCCGGGCAGTACAAGGGATTTTGCTGTAACAACAATGCAGAAACATTTGAACATAATTGGGAAATTCCGTCAAAACGTCAACCTTACTATCAAAATATTGAGTTTTAGCGAGGGATTTTAGTATTCTTATAGCACAGATGCCATTCGGTTCTTCGGAAAACCATGCAAGGTCTCTCTTTAAATTTGAGATCATTATTTTTATTTTAAGAGCATTATTTTTCATAGTCAAGTCAAGGTTATTGTCAGGATTGTCACATTCACACGATATTTTGCTTAAAAACGAACATATAAAATTAAAATACACCAATTTTATTATGTTCCTTGAAGATCTAACCCTTGGCTGATTGTTGGATGTTTTTGTTTCTGGTTCGTACATTTTAATTAACAGACATCTTAAGAAGTTTGTTAGCTCCCTTTATTTGGGTCCTTTTTATGACTCATCAATAACGCAGGTTTATTATTAATCTTTTTAAAATAGAAAACTTGTGCATAGGCTGATATTTTTCTGATGTATAAACACTATAAACAAGGGTTTTGTATTATAGAAACAGGTCAGTTAACAGGCAACAATTACATTCTAGGAACAGTTTTGTGGTGCAAATGATGAAACTTGGTTTTAATGCAAAAACAAACAATTTTTAAACACTTACCTTTACAAACTCAACAGCCCTTGGAGAGAAGTCACAGGCATATATAAATATGTTAAAATCCTCTTCCAAAAGAGGAAAAATACAGTTCCCAACTCCACAACCAGCTTCCAACAATATTAACTTCTGTCCGTCGGACTGAAATAAAAACACGATATGATTTATGCAAACTGATGACCTGTGCAATATATGTTTTTTTTTTCATAACAAAACTTTTTTTTTACATTTATTAAGTAAAAAAAGATTTTTTTAAATGGGTGACAGCATATTAGAAAAAACAGCCAGTAATAGCACCGAATAAACTTTAAATTCATATAAAGTTTCTTGATGAAATGACAACATTGGTTCAAATTATAGCGAAAAGGTGTATATGTGTAGGTATGTGTGTATATATGTATGTATGTACGTTTAAATGTATGTACATAGATATGTGTGTGTGTGTGTGTGTGTGTATCAATGTATATAGGTATGTGTATGTATATAGGTGTGTGTGTGTGTGTGTGTGTGTGTGTGTGTGTGTGTGTGTGTGTGTGTGTGTATGCATGTATGTATATATGTATGTGTATATCAATGTATATAGGTATGTGTGTATGTATATATGTACGCATGTATGTATATTTATATGTATGTGTGCATGTATATATATGTATATATATATATATATATATATAACGTTATTCTCACTTTATTCTCATGTAGTGTCACTTTAAATGCATTCATGTCTTACCTGTCTGCAGTTTTTTAGTTCATCAAACTCCCTGATGGTCCAGTGTCTGTCTTTGAAAAAGTTTGTTGTATTTCTTTTATAAAACAAGTCCCAGTTCTTCTGGGCATCAGTTTCGAGTTTATTTTGTTTAAAGTCTGACACTAACACCTGATCTCTCTTCAGTTTGTCCATCTCTTCTGATGTCAGCATCCTCTCGGCTCTATCAGTGGACTGAAAACACGAGCTGGATCCAGCACTGGCCTGCACGCTTCTCACTGACATGTGTCAGGTCTGCCCGTTTAGTCTCGATGAAGAAAACCAGTTAAAACTTATAAAACTAACAGCTGCTTATCTTAAAACGAATAGCACGTGATTAAGAGACATTCCCAGGGAAGTTATGTGACACCTAAATCTATCTAAACTACACCCGTGGCCATCTTAATAACATGTTAAAAGTAATAACGCAGTGAATGTTGTGTTATTGTGACGTATGATGTCCGGTGTCATGACACGTGATTGGTCTCTGAGTCGACTTCTTCGTGCTACTGTTAGTGTGAACACAATCGGTGTGAGCGCCACCCACAGGACTGGAGGAAGAGTGGTGTGCACGAGATCTATTAAGTTGTATTTTGTTTTAAATAATAAGCTTAAATCCGAAGAAAACACACCAAAGGATGCATTGTAAATTACATACTTTTGCATTAACACAAATTTGGATCAATGTATTTTAAAGCAGATCATATATTGGAAAAAGACAACATATGCATCTCTAATATTTAATGTTAATTGTATGTTCTATTACTGTCTATGTTTGATCTCTTACATTATTAAATATAAATATATATTGTATAAATGTAAATAAAATACATGAATTACTATTTGAGTTATTTTAGAAAAGTGTCAAGTCCCATAAAATTTTAACATTCGTATCGATTGTCCTTGTTTGGCCTTTATTAATCCCATAAAGTGATGTTAATTCTTTTTTTATCAATGGATGCACTTTCTGAATCTTCAAGATCTCATCCTCCATCCACTCCCATTATAAAGGCATGATTAATGTTTTCCTAATCCAACAGTTTTCGTCTTAAAGAAATAGGTCATATACACTTGCCGTCAGTGTGAGTAAATCACAGGAATGATTTCCCTTAAATGAGACAAAAGACCACAAACATATACAAACACAATATTGTTTATTTGACATACAGGTGCTTTTGATTTCTGGTCACATGGCTTCAGGAAAAGCTCAGATCCTGTTTATATAGACAGGCAAATCAACACTTTGTTCCGAGAAAAATGAACAAACGTTAATAAAATGTTGCCGCGAAATTGTTGTTGCTTATCCAGTATTACGAAAGCCAGTTCACCGTTCAGCCTGGTCCATTTTTACAACATGCAGTCATGGCCTTCGACGGCAGTCAATGTCCACAACGGCGGCAAGCGTACTCCTTTTTAATTTATTCAGTCGAAAAAGACGTTTACGACAACTCTAATGTTTCGGAAACCTACATTCAAACCATGACAGAGCGCTGTACCTGGACCCCTTTATAACATAAAAAAAACCCATTCCACGGATCACTGGTCTGCATTTTTTGAACGCCCCATCCCACAGTATGCAGTTCATCCTCGGTCCAGCACCAGACCGGGTCTGATGGGGTTTAAAGGTTGTCCTCGCTATCTGCAATGCTGTGGATGACAAGCGACCCCTCTCTCTTGTGCATATACAGTATATGTTTAAATTATACAGGTAGCAGCAAACCCTCTCTGTGAGGGGTTAAGAGGGTGAGGGGTGACATTGAACAAGAAGGGAAAGAAATGCAGGTGAGAAATGAGGAGCAGTATCTCTCTATACTGTTCCAGTGTCTCTGCTCTGGTCCCTCCGGCGACGATGCTCTGTTTTGTTTCGGTTTTCCGAGTCCTCTCGCTCGCTCGACCCTTTCTCCCTTTCTCGCTCTCTCTTCCTCTCGCGACGGGCCTCCGCGTTCTCTTTGTCTTGTATGTTAAAGTGTTTTTTCTTCTCTCCCCTCCTCTGGCCTTTTCCTGGCTTACCTGCAAAGAGAAATGTTGAGTTTATGCTGTGAGGCCTGAGACTGTCACCTGTCTGCCAATACCAGGTAAACAAGTTTGAAGCCCCAAACTCACATCAGTGAGCCCAAGTTGCTCTTAAAACAGATGTTCAAGGTATTTGCTCTTACGGGAAATCAATTTACAGTTTATAATTCTTACGGTTTTAGCTACACACTATAGTTGGTATAGTGGAAAGTATATTAAAGGGGTAGTCCACCCAGAATTGAAAATAACTCACCCTCAAGTTGCTTCAAACCCTATACATTATATACATAGTTTATACAACACAAGATTTTTAGGGCACCATTCACTACAAAAGTAAAAAGTATTGTCGACTTTTGGGTTTATGTTAAACACAAAAAAGATATTTCGAAGAATTGGGAAAACAAACAACTCTGGAGGTCAATGGTGCCCCAGAAATCTCAGCTACTAACATTTTTAAATAAATATCTTAAATATCTTAATGTCTTCAACAGTACACATTAATAGAGGTTTGGGACAACTTGAGGGTCGTTTTGAGTATAAAATGACACACATTTAACAAAAATCCCTTCTATTATGATGACCGAATGTGGGAAACATCTGGGCTTAACCGTGTTCCATGCATGTTTGTTCAACCCTTCTGTGATTCTGTTATAAAGGCTTTAGTGATTTCCCCATCCTACATCCATCCTCAGCTCCAGATGGCATTACTCATCCAACCAGTTGCTGACCATTGTTTTTTGCAGATAACTATCCAATAGTCTTGACTTTACACACACACACACACACACACACACACACACACACACACACACACACACACACACACACACACACACACACACACACACACACACACACACACACACACACACACACACACACACACACACACACACACACACACACACACACACACACACACACACACACACAATTTTAAACTAAGTAAAATTTAGGTTACATGAATTACTATCCCAATCTTTAAAGTTGTGAAACCCTAAAACATCTGGTGATCTGTGATGTTTGTGTTCAGTTCTGCCACAAGATGACAGTCTTCCACACCATCTTCCATCTGATTTTTCGTTCACATCAGAAATGGATGAATTTTGTAAAAAATATATTGTTATTCAAATAGGGGCAAATAACATGATTTTAAAAAATCTTCAAATATTGTAGCATAATATCATATGTTATAAAAGAAGTAGAATTGTACATAAAGCAAATAGTCAAATAACCTGCTTATGTATGGAAAAAGCTCCAAAATGATATTTAAAACTCCAAAATGACTAAGCTTCTTGTCATTTCAACCCTGTATGACTCTTACTATTCTTATTTGGAAGAATGTTGGGAATTGACACCAATCCACTTGCATTAGTTATTCGTCCAAACAGGTGAATGGATGACAAGGCTGGTGCCGACATTCTTCAAAATATGTTCTTTTGCATTGTGCAGAAGAAAGAAAGCCATCAGGATGAGTAAAACAAGCAGTGTTTATTCTGTTGAACTATTCACAGGAAACGCCACGGAAGGGGCATAAGTTGCAGAATCACAGAACTTATCAGCATTGTGCTCTTGAGCAACGAGTTTATTCGAGGAGAACTGTTCAAGCAATATCTGTACTGTATGTCTCTTTGGAATAAAACTGTCTTGCGAAGCAACTAAGGTGCAGCTGCCCAGCTGAATGTTCGACACCAGAACATGCTCACAACAGATAAACTTTTCTTCTTCTTGAGTTTTTCTATACTGCTGGGACTCATCAAAAATAGAAACCCTCGAAATAAAAAATCTTTGAATATTATCTCCCATTGCACAACGCTCACAGCGAGCCAATCTGCATCATTGTCAGAGGCTTATCTTTGAGCGAGCGAGCATTGAAAAATGCTGAGGTGCACAGCTACCTCTCCCCCGCATCTGACCCCCCCTGTGTGCTCTATTAATCAGCCTCTGTCTCTCTCTCTCTCTCTCTCTCTCTCTCTCTCTCTCCCTCTCCCTCTCCCTCTCCCTCTCTCTCTCTCTCTCTCTCTCTCTCTCTGTCTTCTGTCTCTCTCTCTCTGTCTCTCTCTCTGTCTCTCTCTCTGTCTCTCTCCCTCTCTCTCTCTCTCTCTCTCTCTCTCTCTCTCTCTCTCTCTCTCTCTCTCTCTCTCTCTCTCTCTCTCTCTCTCTGTCTCTCTCTCTCTCTCTCTCTCTCTCTCACTCTCGGCCTACGACAGGGGTCCGGATCAGACTGAGCATTCTGAGCGGACAAACTCACGAGGGGTGTTGGAACGATCAAAAAACACACACATTTCCATTCCACTCACTGTCATCACCTCCCCTCTCGCTGTCCCATCTCTTTAAACACAGGAAGTTCCCTCTGCACCAACTGTTGTCTTTGTCGTAGCGATTTGGAGATCAATGGATTAGTCATAATCCTCTGCCTTTCCTACACACCAAGGCGTAACATGACCAGAGTGCTGTTGTGATTATTATGGATATGTTTACTGTCACCCTTGCAGAGCTGGAAGGATGTCAACTATTCCAATAAACTGTCAAGCGATGACCAGTATCCAAAAGAAACACAACACATCCCAGAGCATTAAGTTACCATATTTGCAGCTAATGCGTAAGGGATGTCTTTTGTAGTTTAAGAGACTTGGATGTTTTTCCTTAAACAAACATTCCAAATTACTATTCTTGACGCACAAGTAATATTTCACCCCAAAATTAAAATATTTACTTACCCACTTTTCATTATAAACCTGTTTGACTTTCTTTCTTCGGCAAAACGCAAAAGAAGATATTTTGAATAATGTAAGTGCCCATTCAGTTCTATTACCACCCAATGTGTCACTATGGTTTTCTCGTACACTGAAAAAAATAGTTATTGTAATTACTTAATTATATCATGTACATCGGTTTAAGTTAATGTTCTTCAGTATACAACATTCTTCAAAATATCTTTTTATATTCGTTCTGCAGACAATAGAAAGTTATGCAGGTTTGCAATGACAAGAGCGAGGTCAATGATGAGAGAATTTTAGTTTTGTGAAATATCTCTTTATACAATTAGTGTAGAGAGCTTTGATAAGTTGAAAAAAATGTTAACAAATATTTGACATTTAGCATTTACAACTGGATATACACATATGTAAACACATATTTACAGGTGTACTATCCACTCTTTAAAAAGCTATGTGCAAATGGTTCACTTCATCATTTTTGTGTCATTTACCAACCAAGCAAAAGAGTGAACTGTAGTTTAATACTCCTTCAAACTATGTTGCAAGCCTGGAAAGGAACTTATGAATTTGGAATTTCATACTTGCAGCTATCTAGATGTTTCAACATATGAAAAATGAGTCATCTGGCCATGATTATACATTACTCTTGAAAGAGTGATTGAGAGGAAAGAAAAGGAGGAGATCTCGAATGAGAGGGTGAAAAGTGTGCCGGGCCAGATGGAAGAGGGGGGCGTAACGTTAACAAAACGAGAATCTGAAATCAACACTGACGGCCCAAATCATCTCGGCTTGCCGGTTTTGAGGACGAGTTGGAGATGCTTGAAACAGGATATGATGTCGGTCACTATTTTATAAATGAATCCTGGGGGGGAGTTTACATCCTCCCTTCAGACGTGCTGTCATCCGGGGGCTTTCGGCAGGAGCCGGGCAGGGATTAAGAGCTCCGGCTGGTCCCACAGGAGGAATGCCCGGGCTTTGAAGGCCCAGTACGGTTTCTCTCCCTTAGGGAGATTGGTGCTGGTGTTCAGGGCAGAAGTGAGCAGGGTGACCATGGTTTAGTGGGCGATTAAGCTTAACGCACACATAGCAATGCTGCTGGGTTGCCAGATCTCTGAAATGCATTATGATTTTAGTAAATGCATTCACAAGCATGCATTTTACATCTACCATACTAGTATCGTAGTTTTTAGTTAAATGCTATGAAAAATACATAAATATGATAACGAGGCCTGTCACAATGTCAGATTTTAAGCACAAAGTTCCAAAATAGTTAATTATAACGATCACAATATCAATTCACTATTAAGTATAAAAAACAAACTGAACATTTAGACTTAAAGCAGCAGAGAAACCAAAGAGAAAAGTCGCAGCAGTCGTGTTGCATTTGAACAAGCCGTGTTAAAAAAAGGTCAGGAGAAGTAGCACTTAAGACAAACAAATGATGAGTAAGGGGAGAAGATCGGAGAGGGATCTGGTCAGAGCAACAACAAGTACAGCAGTTTCATGTGCGAATCACGCGGAGGGGGGCGAGGATGTATCATTGTCAGAGGGCGGCTGGGGATTACATTGAGCTGGAGGGGGAAGAGGAGTCGAGGACCACTGACCTGACTCGTGTATGTGGAGCGTAAACACGATCAGGACAAAGCTCCGGCAGATAATTAGGCCAGCTGATGTTGCAGGAGTCGGGGTAATCACGAGCAAGGGTGATAACCCGAATCTGCTGTTTGTAAAAGGCACCCTTATTCGAGGCCCCCGGCATATCGACACCGCGAGGACTCATTGCCTGGGTTTTGTGCAACAGTGCACATCTTCTCAGTTTATGTGAAACATAAAACCAATGTTATTTCTAAAGCCCTCTTCAGCAACTTTAAACAACACATTACGCAAATGAGCATAACGCATTTTGCTTGAAAATGCAACACAAAGCATCTTTCAAATTCATGATCTTTTCACCACGACAATTACATGTGATTTGTTTGTGGTTGTATTTTCTTTTGTGCCTGCAAGCTGCATTGCGCTCCAGAGTTGTAGAACCGATGTCTTAATTCTCCGGCTCTCTTTATTTTCCTCTCTGTTCTTCTTCTCTTTTCTGACTGTTTATGAGGTGAAGAATGATGGGGCGTCGAGTTGGCCTGCTGTCTGTCATAAAGCAGTAATGTACCACAAATACCATTACACAAATAAACATTCTAAACATAACTGTCCAAATATGGTGAAGCTACAACTCAAGCCGGTGCCTGAATTTGCTCCATTTGTTTTGAATTGGTCGGAAAATATTTATGGTTCCTACGTTTAGAATTCAAGGCGATACAAAACAAGCTGTTTTATGATAAAACAATGGTCAGGGTCTGGAAATTGGATACTGGTTACGGACTACCAGTAATACCAGGTTGCCCATAATTGCTGGTGTTCGTAATATAACTTTTATCATTGCTGACATGTTTTGACCACAATACTGCAAAAAAATGCCAACAGAATAAGCAAAATACACAATTGTTATAGAACGATTTACTCCCCCTCGTCATTTTAACCCTGTATGGCGGTATTCTTCCGCAGAACACAAAATAAGATATTTTGAAGAATATCTGTAACTGGCACCCATTCACTTGCCTTGGTTTGGAAGTTAAAAGGTGCCGCTGCTGTTTGGGTTCTCAACTCTCAATATAATATCTTCCTCAGTGTTTTCCATAAGATGCTCATCCAGTTTTGAAATGACACAAGGTTGAGTAAACGCTTTTAAAGTGCCTAAATCATGCTTATTTTTCATTTTTACTTTTCTGGTGGCCTTCCACAGCATTAACCAACCATCGGTGATTCAACTTACAGCGTCTTCTTTTGACAAAGCATTCCCTCTTTTCAGAAACCAGCGGGCAAGGGGTCCCTTCAGGAGTGGGGTTTTGTAAGACCTTCCGGGTCCGTGTCTCTTCGCCCCATTTGAAGCCGCAGGTTTTTCCTGATCGTGAACATGGACCCCACTCGCTCCAGTCGCCAACTTCACAATGCACTGGAACAACAGCATGAGTCAATAATGACTGTATACAATGGTGCGGCTAAACTATGATGGTTACTCACCTGTAGGGATGCACTCTGTGTTCTGGTTGTTGGGCTCGAACTCCTCTGGGCATGTGTGATGGCATTGTCCATGCAGAAGGTAGTGTCCGGGGACACACCGCATACAAGTGTCACTGTTCTCGCAGGTGTCACAGTCCGCAGGACACGCTGTAAAACCAACGCAACATTGGCTTTATCATGACAATTATAGCAAGAGATGAATCAAATATGCCTAAGATCACATTCAGCCCTGCAGATTGACTTGATTGAATGAGAAGTGGTCTCACTCACCAGGTACACATTCTTTCTTGGTATCACTGGGCACCAGCCCATCTGGACAGCTCTCCATGCACTTGCCCTTGTGCAAGTAAGAGCTGGCTCTGCAGCGCAGGCAGAAGTTCCTGTTGAAGCACGAGTCACATTCTGACCCGCACTCTGAAAAACAGGATGCACACTTGTTACCGCATCGCATGAGCCCAGACAAGAACGCAGCAGCACTCACGTCTGCATCTGTAACTTAATTGCCGTAACTAAGACTTAAAGTGTTTTGTAGCGTAAATATTTCCAGCAGATGCTGAGATAAAGCATGTGTCTTACTTATGCAGTCGTTTCTGTCGGGGGAACGGGTGCCGTAGAAACCGTTGGGGCAGGATGCCAAGCATACTCCGATCTGCCTCATGCCGTCCCTCTCCAGGTGAATAAAAAGCCTGGGTTTGCACGTCAGACAGCCATTGTAAACCGAGCAGGTTTGACAGCCTCCCTGGCACCCCTGGGAGCTCACCCCTGAACCCTCTGTGGTACAAACATCATTGTGACATTAAAATCGAAGCCAGAGTTTGCTTGCAGATGAAAAAAAAACTTTATTCACATTGGAAAGTGTAAACTTTGTGTTTGTCAACAGTTACTTCTGACCAGAAGGTGACTTCTTCTTTATTCATTTTAAGAAAATAATCTACACTACAGGGACTCTTTTGTTATTGATTCATTGCGGTTGTCTACTTTAACTTTTGGCCCCATATTTATTGCAAAGCTACATACGTTGTAATATATAAAAATGTATATAAGAGATACTATAGCAAGTGAAAATTTGAAGCGAACAAAACAAAAATATAAACAATGTTTATATACATTTTTACAATTTTAATACAAATAATAAAAAAAATACAATTTTAGCAATTTAAAAATCACTATTATTAACAGTACTATTGTTAATATTCAAATTAGATAAAAAGTTCAAATTAAATTAATGAATTTAAAAACTGATAAATACTTGGATGTTATTATTGTTAAACTTTATACAAAAAATACTAGTTTGAACTTTTGCATTGTAAGATAACACAAAGTGACTATTGCAAAATACTATGAAAACAGATAGACTCACAGAGTGACTTAAGTTCACATGCATATGAAATAGCAAAAGCTACTGTTTTTAAAGACAAAATGGCCAAAGCTATATTTGACCAATCAGGATCAAACATTGGTTCATGTTCAAAAGATTTCAAAAATCCACATAGAAACATTAATGGTCAAAACAATCCCGCATCTCCAAAAAGTCTTTTCATAGTTTGGGATGCCAAATCTTTTTGTTTGGGGACGTATTAAAAAAGCATGACAGGCTATACATTCTGCCAATGCTTTTAAAATAGACACAGAAACAGAAACACCTTTGAAACAAACTTGCCGGAAAGAACGAACGGGAATGGTTGGTAAAGCTAAATGCTTCCAGGTTCACCGAGAAAAGAACGGAGCCATCAATTAAGGCTTCAACAGTGACCATTATGTAGTGTAATAATAAACACGACAGGAAACACAGTCATCTGTGGATTCTCCCGGCAAAGAAACTAATCAACGCAGACACGTCGCATACCGGGCTTTGCACGCAAACGGCAGCACAGTAGCCTTTGTGATCATAAACGGGCCTCGTCTCGACCGTCAGCACTTCTCGTCCGGAGACCGCACGCAGAGAATACGTTCGCCACAAATGCATGACGAAGAGGTTTCTCGATGTCCCAGTGACATATTTAGATAACACTCTCCCTCCATAGACTCGCTTAAAGATCTGCAACCTTAAGAAATGTCGTTTCTGTAGGAGCGTGAAGGTCACGGGTTCCAACCCCGGTGAACACAAATACTGCCGAAAAACTGTAGCTTCTACGTTTTTTATAAACCATCTGCTAAATGCGTAAATATAAGAGCTGTTATGGACCTGACACTTGAGAGAATATGGTTTCTTATATCTAGTTTTCCTTCAGGCACTGTGAATAATATTTGCACACTTGGCCTCATTGTTTTGCTTTGAGATTTTAAGATGTCAGACGTGATTGAAGGTACTGTTACTGGGAGAGAAAAACACATTCTGTTATCTTCAGCATCTGCCCAAAAGCTTAAGTGCTGGTATACTGAATATCAACATCTAGGCTCGTGCATACATTTTTTATTATGGATTTTTTATTATTTTTTACTTCCACTAAAAGTAATCCCATGATAAAATCCCGCACTACACTACCCTACACACTTTTTTCCTTTTTATAACATTCTCTATTAGAGACACAAGGGCGTTCTTACTAAACGGAGCTTTGTTTGGTACATACAATGACACAAATGTAAAATCTTTCATAACCATAAATATGTGTTTCTTTATTTGCTGTTGTTGTGCGTCACGTTAAGATTAGAAACTAAGGCAAAAACGTACTCAACAACAGTACATATAATCAGATTAATGTTGCTATGAAAGCTGGATTTCATTGCCACCTTTAAAGATGTCTGTATCGTACACCTGCATAAAGAATGTTTATTACCTAAGAATGACACATATACACCTTACATTATCCTTACCAGAGAAGGTGTAACCTACTTCTGCAATTTATGAGTACACTGAATGAATGGGTTGTTGGAACTACATTAACATGTACTTTTGGGCATTCTTCATTTTATCATGTACAGCCGTTCCACATGATTCAATATATTATCAAGTAAAAAAAAATCTTTTCTTCAAAGTTCAAAATAAATATGGTATATGGTAATCTTGCATGGATGGATGGGTGTGATCCAACCTAGACTACTTTACAGAAAATCTGCATTTACGGAATAAAAACTCTGAATAATGCATGCCAGGCCAGTGGATGGCAATGTTGCTTTGTAAAGAAGACATGCCTGGGGTCATAAACTCAAAGAGTTTAAAACAGTGGAAAACTTCTTTTTAGTATCTTCGGTGACATATGTGTGTTTAAAGTCTGCCCAATGTACGAAATGTGTTTGCGCTGACCTTGGTGTTGTTTTGCTTAAAGAAATGTAATACATATGTCGGGTAGCACAGTACTGAAGACAGCCATATAGTTTTGTGTATGTATGTGCTTAATGTGATCAGGTTTTATCTTGCAGTCTACACAAAATAGCACCTGTTGGTGTGTAGAAAAACACACAAAATATCTCTTTTTGATTGTACTGCAGACGCAATCTAAGATACTAGTCTAATTGTTACACACAGATTTTGAAACTTGATTTTGAAAACTACGATTTAAAATTTTGAAATGATGAACATGAAATTATTCATTTACATCTGTTTCGGCGCTTTAAAACAGGTAAAAGTCACAATGATCTTGGCAATCAAAGAATTTTATTATGCACGACCCCAAAACCTTATTAGTTCTTCGACTTGTAAACGGATGCAGTCCTTAAATTAAATTAAGTCCGAGTTATTTTAATGGAAGGGCCTTTTTTGGGTCGCCATTGACCATTGTGTGACCACAATGATACGGACACAAACTTTGATCGAAATATCTTCATGTGTGTTCAGCACATCAAAGAAATGCACACAGGTTTGTAACCCGGAGGGTAAGCAATTGATGACAACATTTTCCATTTATTTTTCATCAGTACACGTTTTTCTTGCATTCTTGTTTGTTAAGAAGTGTTCATTATAGCAGCACTTAAAAGTGGAAATTCAACTTTTTACTACAAAACAGTCAACAGCTTGTTGTCAGGCAACGCACAAATTGACAGTCTTCCTGGAATGCCACAAACACAGACAAAGCAGAATAATACAAACATTGGAACGTCGTACCCATTGCCCCATTCCATTCTCAAAACTTGTTCAAGCTGTATAAAATACAAAACAATATAGTTTAAAAGAAGAGTCTGGTACCCCCACAAAATGCATGTCTTTTACGAGGAGCATCTCTGATTAAAGTCAATTGATTCCAGGTGTCTCATGCAGGTCATTTTCGGACGGAAAGGCTGTGGCTTTGAAAGGGACAGAACTGATCTCAGGCATCCGGATGAGGAAATGATAGGGCAAAATTAGAATTAGCCCAACTCAACTTCTGTGGGGTAAAAATATCTCCGACTTTCACCGATATGTAATTAGAAATGATAGGATGCTTGGTGTTGAGGTTCGGGTTTGTTTCACAGACATCGGCAAATAAGGCAGCCGCTGGGATGTCAGACAAACTGTTTATAATGTTAACCTCAACAAACTCTCAATACTCTCAAGTAATCTCCAAAGCTTGTGTGCTCATATAAAACCAAATAAACAAACAGTAAGTTTATCCCTATGATGCTACTGAAGCAGAAAGCTGTTTTCAACCTGTTCCTTACCCACTCTTACATTCCACACTACTGAACGGAGCTACGGCATCATTGTTTTTTTTTCAAATCCCTCCCCTGTTTCCCAGAGTTCGGTCTTGGCCGCCAGATTGCCATAGATCAAGGATATTCTGTTTGACATATCTAAGCAATCTTTACAACTGCTGTCCATTTGCCCACATATGTTCCTGCCAAAGCTCTCTAATTCACAGAACCCTTTACACAGAGGAATTCTGCCTGCCCTTACGCTGCCACAGCCCCTGGGTCAGCTTGCATAACAACTCCTGAAATCAGAACGTTTGAAATCGCTTTGCCACGGTTTAAACCCTATGACCGCAGAAAAACAAGTATTCCCAGAATCTATCGGTAAAGAGGTACAGTTAGAACTTAATTTAATAACAGAATGTCAGACGTAGAAATTAAACGACCGAGTTTGCTCTTTGCCCAAAGTCTTGCGGTCTAGGTCGATCAGGCGGGCCGACACAATTAATTTCCTGCGATATTTACAACATGGGAAGGCCACACACAAGGAAAGATCGTTGTTTTTGAACACAACCATGACTTTGTACATACGGAAATGAGTTATAACCGAGGATATGCAACACAACGCCATTGGCATTGAAGCTCTTTTGTAAGGCTTTAAAACTATATGGTGAACCATGACCTCATCTTACCCTTGTTATCCAGTACACTTATAAAAAGAGTGTATACTATAAATACACATTTTAAGCAACTGTACACCGAAAAAAATTGATTGTTATTATCACATGATCAATTTGAGTTCAAACTTTGTGTTTAAAGCAACCTCATTTAATCACGTGAAATCGATGTACATGATTAAATTGAGTAATTCTAACAAACCGTTTTGAATGTAACAGTTTAGACTCAACACTAAAGATCTTTTTCTTGCCTTAAGCAAATAAACCATTCTTTTCCACGTATATAGACAAACATATAAATCAAATGCATATACATGGAAATGTGGCTTTATGCTTAACACTCACATACATACAGAACACAGGAAATGTTTGAGGTCAGGCGACCGTCTGGTCACTTGCTGTGAACTGATAAATTTGTCACGGTCGTTCACCCAGGATTTTGTCAATCACAGAGGTTTCATAGTCTTCTAATGAGCAGTATCTGATCACGTCTGATGCATATGAACAAACGGATGAGTTGTGATCATTCTGTGTGTGGCGTCGACACAGGTCACACCATCAGACACCCTCTTCGACCACCAGCAGAACATGTTAAATGACACATCTTAGAAATATGTAAAAATAAACCAGAACCAATTCTTTCAAATGATGGATGTCTACCAGACTAATAATCTGTCAATGTGTTGATTAAAAACACATTTTGTATGCCACAAAACTGCACAAATTTCACATCCTCAAGACAATGTCCAAACCACAGACATCAATGTTGGCATCATCTCAGTTTGGAAGCATAAATACGGATAATGTATTCGTCTTTTGAATCCCTTGGTGTGGAGAAGAAGAGTGGAAATGTCCATGTTAGTGCCACACGCTCATGATGGCATTTTTGTGCCCACCAAACGTGTTCTCTTCCATCTAATTGGCTTTATCATAGACTAATTTCGACCACATGTTCATAAGGTCGCTTTAATCTAGCCTTTCTGCTTCTATTTGTAGTCTAGTTATAGACTTATTAAAATACAATTGAAACAAACTTCAGTCCAAACTGTGAGTTTCTCAAATTTGTTCTTTTTTCAAATGAACCCCCCACAAAATTTGTTATACAATGCATCAGTGTACCTTTCAATGATAAAAGAACTGTTTTAAAAAAATAAAAAATTATTTTGCACAATTTGCACAAACATGGATTTCCATTTATTTTGCACAATTTGCACAAACAAGGACTTCCATTTATTTTGCACAAACAAGGGTTTCCATTTATTTAGCCCAATTTGCACAAACAAGAATTTCCATTTATTCCGCAAAATTTGCACAAACAAGAACTTCCATTTATTTTGCACAAACAAGGGTTTCCATTTATTTAGCACAATTTGCACAAACAAGGATTTCCATTTATTTTGCACAATTTGCACAAACAAGGAATTCCATTGATTTTGCAAAACTTGCACCAACAAGGACTTCCATTTATTTTGCACAATTTGCACAAACAAGGACTTCTATTTATTTTGCACAATTTGCACAAACAAGGACTTCCATTTATTTAGCACAATTTGCACAAACAAGGACTTCCACTTCTTTTGCACAATTTGCACAAACAAGGACTTCCATTTATCTTGCACACTTTGCACAAACAAGGATTTCCATTTCCAAATTCAAAGATCAAACCAATTGATTTTCTATCATGCAAAACTATAAATGGGCATATAAAGATCACACATAACACATCACAAGTCACTTACGTTTGTGTAGCCGGTGCCTGGAGGAGTGATGCTGACAGTTTGTGTATTCCATACAATGCAAGATCAAAGCAATGGAGATCAATTGTAATTGCATAGTAGGGGAATGATGCTCGTCTTGTCAATATCAATGTCGTCGACCAACCTGTGACTTGTTGCACTGGGATGTGTTCGATACTCAATGTTATTCCTAAACCGGACACAAGCCCCAGCTGTGCTCAGACGCAACAGAACATGAATTGACAATGGCCCAAAAGCACCTGGGCCGGTTCGGCAGCACCATCCTGGAGAAGATCCACATAAGTGCCACTCAGAGGTATCCGCAGGTACTCAATCCATGGGGTTAGGTCTCCATCCAGCACTGAGAGCAACACTTGAAAGGAGGATGGAAGGGATCAGATTGGCATGGTGATGAAGTTGGATGTTCTTCTTGGATGGCTGTATTCCTCTCTGAGGTCCACCAGGGCACGTCCAGGTGTGACTTTATTTATTGAGGCTGACATGTAGGAGGTCCTCTCATCATCATCATCATCATCTTCATCATCCTCGCAGCATCTCGGAAGAGTCTCAGTGATGCTCTAATACAGAAGAGTTGCCGGAGTGTCTCTCTTCTGTATCCAGAACTCCAGAGCTGTGTGTGATACTCTCTCTCTCTCTCTCTCTCTCTCTCTCTCTCTCTCTCTCTCTCTCTCTCTCTCTCTCTCTCTCTCTCTCTCTCTCTCTCTCTCTCTCTCTCTCTCTCTCTCTCTCTCTCACTCTGCTCTCGTTTGGTAACTGATGACTTCAGCTCTCTGCAGTCTCTCTCTACCCCTCTCTGAACTCCAAAGTTTATTTAGAGGGCGAGCAAACCCCCCCCCCCCCACGTCAGACACCCCACGGGCTACCAACACTTGCATTTTTTCTTCACCAGCACATTTGTTTTTTTCACAATGTGATGAATTAAAAGAGATAATAATAAATAAATGCATAGATGTTGTTTGCAAAACAAGCATACTAATGTACTAAACAATAACAAAAATAATCAAAACATGAATAGTGATAATAATACTAATTAGTATAACAACCATAATAATAATAACCACAATAATAATAATAATAATAATAATAATGATAATAATAATAATAATAGTAATAACAACAATAATAATACTAAGAAGAATAAGAATAACACTAATAATAATAGTAATAATAATAATGATATTGATAATGATAATTAAAATAATAACAACATCACCATAAAGCAATTATAGTAATAATGGAAATTAAAATAATAATAATAATAATAATAATAATAAAAACAATGAAAACAATAATGAAATTAATAATATTATTTTATTAATAACAATACAAACATAACAGCAACAGAACCCATAAAATAATACAAATAATAATAATTTTAATAATGGCCATAAAAACAATAATTCAATTATGATTATGATAATGCTTATGATGATTATGATGATGATGATGATTATTATTATTATTATTATTACATTTTGTTATTATTAGTATTAATACTAATAATAATAACAATAATAATAATACAATCTTGAAATATAAAATTTTTTTTTTAATTTTTTGTATTAAAAGTTAAATGCAAGAGTTAAAATTATTTAAAGTTATGCATGATCTGCTGAAGGTCAGACGGCTTTGTACCAATATAATTTAGTAATCATCAGTAATGTATATGAATATTCACATTTATTGGTGTACATTTAAAATGATTGTTGATTGTATATCCTCTACTTGTCATATAATTGTAAGCAGATACCATTTATATTTTAGAAATATGTTTGCACCATGTAAAATGAGTAACTTGCATTAGTTGTTGTTGAGCAAGTTCTATTTTCTTCCTCTAGAGGGGATCAGTGATGTGAAAGCCACGTTGCTGGGCATCGACCCCATATGTGCAAATAAACTTTGGGCCTTTTGTTTTATTACGCCCGAGATGTCTTTTCTGTTGATAGGCAGCAACCACCACATAAAGACAGATCTCTGTATTTCTCTGTGTGCCCTTGTTGAACGTAAACAGTGGTGATGATTACTGCGTACGCGGGACTCCTGCACAATGCAGTGGTTCCCTCTTTTCCCACAGGGAAGCTTATTTACACGTCTGGCACTGGGTGGAAGAGGCCTGCTCTTCTTAACCCGCCTGTTGATGTTTATAAGAATATGACGTTTCCCCTGATGCGGCAGTTCCATCAATCACATGGGCGCAAAGGGGAAAAAATGCAAAAACTTTGTAAGACTGGTAAAGCGTGGTTTACAGAGGCCGGTATCTCTGCAGAGGGAGGTCGGCTTTCAGATTAGAGGGATTTCAGAGCAGTTTTTGTTCTTGATTATTCATTAATGAGTTCTCTTTGCTAAATTCAGCTGTAAGGGCGAAAACGCGGTTTAAAAAGTCTGCGGCGGTCGATGTGGGGGGTGGACATTCCAAGGGAGTTGATCTTCATACGGAAGGGGGGCAGAATAAAGCCAGCCTTTGTGGCCCCTGCTCCTCTGATAAATTAGTCCCAGCGACAAGCTCGAACTGGGAGCGGGAAAGAGGAGGTGAGGTCATTTGGTCACTCTATGCGACGGCCGATGAGAGAAACCGTCAGCAGCATGAAATGAAGCCGGGCAGGTGCAGCACTCGAAACACGCAGCCAAGGTAACTTCAAAAGTGTGAGGCTTGCAATATCACACATGGAGGTACATTCATTAAATCTTAACACCCCATAAGAGGTCAAATCTCTTGAAGTTTCATTTATGTCTGCAGGGAAATAAAGTGATGGTTTTCCCCAAGATTTAGGGTTTGGGTTTGCACCCAGGTTTAGGCTCTGCTTTTCCAGCTAACAAAAAGGTATTTTTAAGAAAGTTGGTAACCGAACAGCAGTGGAATTCATCCACTGTATTGTATAGAAGCAAAACCAATGTAAATATGTACCACATATGTGGAATTTTAATTTGGGGTCTTTTTGAAATGCAAATGGTTAAGGGGACAGTTCAATTATGAATAAAAATATTTTCATCATATACTATATTTACCATAATTTTTTAAACTTCAATGTAAATCAATCAGGCCCGTATTGTTTGTTTACCAGTATTCTTCAAAATATCTTCTTTTGTGTTCCGGAGAGGACATATTTATGTTCAGGTTTTAAACCACGTAAATGGTGATACAACTTATATATTATTTAAGGGTGAGATATCACTTAAATTGTAAAATGCTTAAAGGGAGAGTTCAATCACAAATGTTGTCATCATATACTTACTCTCAGGTTTAATGCTCCAAAAATCAAGAAACATCTCAGTGGTTTTGTGTGAGTATAACTCAAATAGGACCAGTGTTGTTTAAGGAACATCATTCTTTAAAATGTTTTATTTTGTGTTCTGCTGAGAAAAGATTCATACTCCAGTTTAAACCACACAATGGTAAATAAATGATAACACAAATACTATTTTTTGGGTGAACTATCATTTAAAATATTTAAAAGTAGAGTTCAACCAAGAAAAACACATATTTACTCTCATGGTCTGAACCATGACCTGCGAGTGTCTCAAAGGTATTTAAAAGACTTGATTTACTGTATATTTCCATTTTACACACTTGTATTAAGGGACCTTACAAAGTCAAAGATGAAACAGCGTGTGGGCCACATTCCCCACCCATAAACATCACTTAGAAAAGATCTCAGAACAGTGCTCTCTTCTATTTTGCAGAGCCGTCTAATAAACAGGCCGTTGCGTCATGAAATCCTCGTATTTGGAGTCAAGGGGATTAAACATCATGAGGTTGTTAGTGGTACTGATGCCGGCAGGATCATGTTTGGTGGATGACAGGTGGATGACGGGTCTGCCATGTGCTTAAGACAGATAATCAAAGGTTTGTGTCTGTCAGCTGCAAAAGCAAAGCTCAAACCTCTGTGCGCTGCTCACTTTCACCTGCTCTGTGAAATCCTCAGAAGAATTAAAGGTCTCCCAGCAGATGTTCTTTACTGGCCCTGAGCTGCAAACACCTCATATCAAACAAAGCAAGAATCTTCTGGAAATCTGAAAAAATTTGACCAGGACTTTGGCCCATTCTTCCAACAGCAGGATTTGAATGTGAACATCTTTCACAAATGGGTTCTTCAAGCATGGGCTTTACCTCTATATGATTCATGTGTTTAATAATAGTGTGAAAGCTTTGTTAGGATTGATCTAATCTGAGAAAACAGAACGAGCAAAGCCTGCGACATACCCAGACTTGAGCAGGATTTACGGGCAGCTGAATTCCTGCGGTGGGACAGCTGCTCAGTACAGTGAAGTCGAACCCACGGACCTCCAGAACTTCAATCACGGTCATTCCAACACTTCATTGACTCACGTAGTTGCCCGGCAACCCGTGAGCCAACTCAGGCCATCCCCGGCGACAGCATCAGGCGTCTATGAAGGGTTCAGAGATTTATATTAATCAGCATGATGCCGTAAGATTTTTTCATTTTGATTAAGCCTCCCCCGACACCTCCTGACAGGTGGTCTGTCTGTTCGAGGCTGCTCCATTGTCCCAACGTAATCACTCTTGGGCCGGGACGGGGTATGGCCGAATGAGGAATGATCAGCCCTGTGTGTGAAAGTCGTCAGATTATCTGCCAGCCTGTTAACGCACACAAAGAGTGTAGTGTTTCAGGCGCCCTTGACCTCTCTGTCGTTTGTTTGTTTGCACTTAACCACTCATTATTGCTGGGATTTTATTGCTCCACCTCAACACTTTTTACAGAATCTTAATGAGTATCGGAGGTATCCACTTTATAATGGAGTTAAAGGAGTTAAAATAAAGATTCTGTCATCATCTGGGCATCCTTGTGTTACTTCAAACCTGAATATTTATTTCTTCTGCAGAATAAAAAGAAATAATTTGAGAAATATCTGGCCAAACTTGGAGACACTGGGATCCAACGTAGTTGTTTGATTAACAATGTTCTTCAATTTTCTTCTGACGTTGTAAAACGTCATACAGGTTTGGATAACAGAAGGGTGAGAAAATGATGCAACAATTTATATTTTTGGGTGTAATATACCTTTGAGAATCAAAATTTTTAACTTTTGGAAAAAAAATTGTCCCAATTGACTAAGTTGTTTAAAGCATGTAAGGTTAACAGGTGAAATATACGAAAATTTTAAGGTTGGTTTTATTGTTTTACACATTTATGACTATGCACAAATATATTACTGTGAGTACATTTAGACGCTGCTGAATATGGAATGGGACAAACTGAAACTGAATTAGTTGCTTTAATTGTTCGTAATGTGGCAGTCCTTGGCCATTAAAGTAATAGTTCACTCATAAATGAAAACTGTCATAATTTACATACCCTTGTGTCATTTTAAACCTGTATGACTTTTGAAACAAGTTGGAAAACATTTTGAAGAGAGTTAGTAACCGAACAAAAACAATGCAAATACAGGGATGCCAGTTCCCAACATTTTTCAAAATACATCTTTTGTGTTCAGTGGAGTTGTTTAAAACAAATCCCACTAAAATGGGCAAATACAAATTTGCGTATATGCAAAACAAAGTCCTGTTTGACAATCATTTGTTTTCAGAACCTGAAACGGGCATCTCAACTATCCTGCCAAAAATATGGGACACTTTATTCAACAAGTCAAACCTTCCTTTCCATTCAGTGTTTGCTATGGAAACATATGAAAGGAAAAACACATATGAAAGAGTAAGTTCACATCTTTCAGTTCGGGCGGAACCACCTTTAATACCATATGATTGAGTGAGCGGAAATTTTTTATGGGCCTAAAATGAGCCCCGTGGCCATTCGAGAGGAAGCTGTATTGGACACGCTTGTCCCTCTGCAGCCACTAGATTTTTCCTACACTGACTTTTAGCCACTCTTTCACCAGTCCAGAGTGTCGTGTTAAAGGATTATTGACAAAAAAATACAGATTATGACATCATTTACCTTTGAGTTGTTCCGCATGTGTAAACATTTCTTTGTTCTGATGAACACAGAGAGAGATAGTTGGAAGAATGCTTGCAACCAAACAGCTCCATGCATCCCACTTACTACTTTAAACTTTACTTTTTTTCTGTTGAACTCTTTTTTTTTTGGGACCATGGTGGTCAATGGGGTCCAGGAACTGTTTGGTTACTGTTTGGTTATATTTTACCATGTCCACCCATACAAGGGATTCACAAGATTTGGAACAACTACCATGTGAGTAATTCATGACAGAATTTTCATTATTGAGCGAACTGTTTCACTCGTGTGATTTCGTCTCGGTCGGTTTTGAAGACTGTAACATTTTGAACCCTCTATCCCCACAAAACAAACCCACGTTAGTGAAAGTACTTTTTACATAACCACACAACTAATTGTGGCCTAGAAACATTATGGTCCAGCTTCTTACTAAATATGGAAGTTAAAATCAACATTTATTTTTTTCAGGGTTAAAAGTGGACACCGTTGCTTCATAATAGTCTGTTGGTTTTACAATGAAAAACAAACCTTATCTTAATATCCTCATAAATGTCCCAAACACTCTTTAGCTGATCATGTTCATTAAAAATACCGTACACTATATTAACTAGAACAGGCAATGCATGTTTTAAATTAAACCAGACCGTTCGGCCATTAAGCAGGATCTTTGTATTCCAAAATCTGAACCAAAAATGAAATCTCTCAAAGTTGTTAAAACTCAGTGGCGCTAATTATGCGCCGCACGCATTCATTGAATGTTCTCAAAACCCATCATATAAAAATATACAGAAGACCAATAAAACAGTATGATTCAAGGAATGTGATTTTACTATTAAAACCAAGAGAATAATTAAAACTAACATGGAAAATAATGGCCATGAGTCCGGCCTCGCCGCACTGACTGGCTCTTGAATGAAGGGACAGGGTGCGGATCGATCTCGCCGGCTGAGAGAAACACATGTGTACCGTGTGTAGGCCCGTAAAAAGCTGCTGGGGTGGAGAATGGCGACTTTTGGCTGTTTATGGTGAGTGATAATAGCCCCTCTATTAAACAGCCACTGTGCTAATTACGCCGGTGGTCACACAACTTCAATTTGAGTTATTTAAGTGCTGCCCTTTGGAGTCTGGCAGATACAGACCCTGAGGGACATTTTAATCATTTTAACATTTGTGTTTAAAGTGTAAAACCAAAGAAATAGTACACAAATCTTATACTTGAGTTAAAAATAAGACATTTTGAAGAATGTTGAAAGGAATACTAAACAACAGCAGTAACTTTTCACTTACATTGTGTGGATGCAAAACCAGTGCAATGTTTTGTAACATTCTTCAAAATATCTTATATTGTGTTCTGCATAACATTCATGTTTGCGGGAGGATTAGTAAGCAAAGACACATTTTCATTTTGGGGTTATTTTGCTTTAATTCCTTATAGTACTGATCAATGTATACTATATAATACTATATTCATCTCAAACTTATACTCTGAAACAAATGTTTTGTAAAATGCCGCTTAAGTCGATTTGGATAAAAGCAACTACCAAATGAGAAAACAAATTTTACTTTAAAACATTTCCAAAATGTGGTTGAGTAAAAGATAATGGTTTTACACATGGATATACTGAACCGTATGAACTTTGAATCAAAAACATATGTATTTACAGTATGCTGTCAGCTATGTTGTCAGAGTACAGATCTTGTAAATTCATGAGGCAGGAAATCACTGCTGACTCTGCCATCCGAAAGAAACCAACTGTAATGATCAAACACCATAATGTTGAAGATGAGGGCAGTCTTTAAACACAACCCGGAGATTAGCAATTTCCATTATAGGTGACTCATGTTTGTCTTATTTTTAGACTTACTGGAATTTTGTAATAGCCAACAGGCAGCACGGTAATTATGAAAAAAGCAATCTTCCTCTCTGTGTACCTAGGAAGGCTTACAGGTCACTTGCATGTGATATAACAACATAACACTTCTCACTGTTCTCTTGGAATCTTTCAACATCAATAAAAATGGAAGGAGATGGAATTCATTTATTTTAATAGTAGAAAGTTGCAGACAAACCAGATAATGCACCTTATCATACCAACACGAAAAATACAATTTCTCACAGGTTTCCAATAAACTTCTTTGACAGCAGTTAAATTAAATTAAAAACATCAAAGTGTCAAGCAGGAGAAAAGCAGATTTACTAAAAATCTAATACTTTTTTAAACCTTCAGCATAACTTTTATCTTCCACAGAACACCCAAGAAGATAGTTTAAAGAAAGTTGGTAACTGGCACTCATTAACTTGCATTGGTTTTGTTTTTGATACAGAAAAATGAATGGGTGTCATTGCTATGGTTACCAACTTTCTTAAAAATTGATTTTGTTTGTTCTGCAGAAGAAAGAAAATCCTATACTGTAGGTTTAAAAGGTCAAATGGATATGAGGACACAATGTTTCAATTATTCAATTATAGTTATGGCGGAATTATCATAACTCAAAATCTCAATGGATCATCAATAGCCTTGATATAAAAGTTCCTTTTTTGGGAAAAACAATCTTTCTTTCCATCCCTGCAGATCTTAGATTGCAGAACACTCGAGATAACGGCCTGGCTGTCCATAAAGACTTTTCTTACATCAATAAAGCAATCAAAGTACACCTATTCATTCTTCTAAGCCGATTAAGATTTATGAGCGTTGTGAAGTGTTCGTGAGAATGGAAAAATGCAGTATTAAAAGTGACCTGGCACGCCGCTCGTCCAAAGGCAGTCCCCTTACTTCAATTCTACTGCACACACGAAGGCCCAACAGGAATAAGTCTATCTGTGATATGTTCTGCTTCTCCCAGACACATAGTTGCTGTCACGCTCATCTGTTCAGGCTTGGAACAGGCAAGCCTGGAAATATTCTTTTATCTTTAACAAGTACAACAACACAAGAGCTTTAGATAAACCATCAAATAAAATAGACGTGTTTTGTCCAGCGCTGTAGGTAAATCTCCTTATTGGTGTTTATTACAAGTATATAAATGTAAATTAATTATATTTATAAATATAAATAATATTTTTTCATTAAATAAACTTAAAATGAAATTTAAATAATTCATTTAATAATAATCTCATTAAATAAAAATGTGTACATTTAGAGATATTACATTTTGGAGGTTCAATCAATTATTTAAATATTATCTTATATTTTCTAAGCCACATGAACATTTTTTACAGTATATTTAATTATTTGCCCAAACCTAATAAAGCATAGGTGTATTTTTAAAAAGTTAAGCTATTTTTTTTAACTATTGTAAATTATTTTTTAATGTTTAAATATGTAATTTTGATAGTCAAAGGAAGAAAGTTATGAACTACAGGGAGTTTAACACAATAAAAATAGGGCATGTTTGAGGTGGCACAATGCAAAGTTTAGCTTTTGCAAAATTGTGTAACATGTATAAGGCAGTATTCCATTATTTTACATTTGCAACTGTTTTGCAGAACTTTAAAGTCAAAACAAGTTACCATCCCACTTATACACAATGCTCACCATGCAGAATCTGCACACATACAAATAACACCGTCTCCGAACCCCTGGTGAGAACTGCCATCACTCATAAACTCTGGTGATGACAATTACTCAGAGCAGAGAGTAAATGTACTGTTCCCCAGAGAACAAAACTGAGAAATTGAGAAAGATGCAGATTGAAAAGCGGGGACGGGATGGAAAAAAAGGCAACGGGAGAAGTGGGCCGATTTAGGAGGGAGGACAAGAGAATGATGAAGAATCAAAAGGGAGACGGCATATGAGCCTTGCTCACCTGTGTTCAAAGGCCGGGCTGTGAAGATAGAAAGCCCTGCCCCAGTCTCCCAGGGTCATGCCTCATTGGAACACAAACATCCTGCCCAAGCCATGTGGCTTTTTATCTGTTCTCTTCCCTGCCCTCCCCTCCACCAGCGTAACCTGTAACCATATCCTACCTGCAGCGTATCTTTTACAGGCATTCATCAACATCAGCCATTAAGACCTGTTTTCAGAGAGAATTATGTTATGGGGAAAAATGTTTTATTAAAGGCATGTGTGAAATTATTATTGAATTACTTGCATGTTATATCCTTCTTTCAAATCTCTTTTCATGCATTGCCTGGAATTCGAACCTAGGATCTCAATGTTGCATTACAGTAGGAAAGACAGACATTCACAAAAGTCCTTTAACAATCTAAATTATTACAAAAAAATTGGTGAAAAATGTGTGCACAAAAACTATTTACATTTGGGCTACAGGTAAGAAAAATGTTGATTATATTGAATACAATACATATATTATATACATAATTATAATAACATACTGCCAAATATATAAGTCTACATTAAAAATGTATTTATGTTTTTTTATATAATTTAATTAAATTTTTTTAATTTAATAGAAATTCACTGTTGAAATTTTAGTCAATTGTTTTAATAAATCTCAAAATCTTTAAATGTTTTTCAACGGTTTAATTTAGTAAATTTTAGAAATGCATTTAGATTTAGTAATTTGGCAAATGCTTTTTAAAAAAAAAAATACTTTCCAAAATAAAATTTAAATTTTACAGTTAAAGAAATTGTCCACCTAAAATTGTCATTATTTACTTGATCTCTTATCATTTCAAACCTTTATGAAGTTCTCCAGCAAAATACACACTTGTGATTTTTGTGAACAGACAGCCATTCACTTGTCTTGCTTGGACAACAAAGGTAAGCAAACGATGACAGATTTTTCATTTTTGATAGAACTATCCAACTATTACTTCCAATATCTATCTAGCACTATTTTTCCAGTTCTATGCAATGGGTGTGTTACTGCACCTTTCACGGTAATCGGAGGAGCACAGATTAATTCCATAAACAATACCCTAATTAGTCTGCAATTCTTGCATTGGATGAAAATATTTGGAATTAGCATAACAGAAGGAACCCTGAAGCAAGTGCCTAAGCCTCAGATATTCAACATCAACTTTTTTGCCATGCAAGAAGTGTGAATCCGCCTAGGCAGATATGTGATTCAGGCTGGCCTTTTTCATTCTTTACCAAATGCCCTGTCATGAATAATGGCCATTTTTGGTTATGAACAAAAAAACATTTCTAATAATAGTATTTAAATAGTTTGGTAGGATGGTTTGTTTTTCGCTGAACACATACTCATGGACATAAGCAAAGGGTTCTTTCAAAGCGCAGATGCCACCAGCACCTCGCGTTAAGCCAATTTCCGTAGAGGCTTCCAAATTTTAGCCATGAATGAACAGCAATTACATGCCGGTTGAAACATCAGATAGGAAGACTCCTTGGGCAATGGAGAAGCATCAGTCAATCTCCAGATAGAGATGTTTTCCAGGGGAAACTGAGGAATGGAGACCACAACAAAAGAATATTAAGACTCCCATGTGCACGTCAACCGGTGTTCCAATGATTCAGAAACACTTCAATATTGAAAGATATGAATAGGTCATCAAAGGACTTACCATTGCGTTTGTGTGACAGTGGATTACGGTGAAGAGTTTTTACTTGTTTTCTTTCGGCAGTTTGTTTTGAAGGTTGTTCTTGAATTGCGTACTGTGTTCTAAATCCTTGTGAAGTTAGACGTCTAAAGACTTTCTTACTTTCATCTCTGTTGTTCATATTCTGCTGTGTTAATGGTTTAACAATGAGTCACATGTTGAAAGATCTCTGGAATGTCTTTGAGGTGTCAGTCTGATTCCGAATTGTAGAATGAATCATCTTTAAAACCACATCTGAAAACAGAAAATGTGTATTAAAGAGTTTTTGTGACAGAGCAAAAATGCTTTTGGATTAAACCATTGAGATAAAGATAAGTGATAATGACGTTTCTTTGCATCGCATAGGCCTTTAAAAACATGATTTTATTTCATAACTTAAAAAAAAGCTAAAAATATATATACACAATATACCACTATATACTTCATATTTTTATTTCATGGAAAAACAAATAAATAGGACCTAGATGTTCACGTTTTGCCTATTTTACCCAACACCCATAGTCCTTTTTCTTATTGTCTGTCAAAAGAGAAAAACTTGTTTCTTAGAGAAAGAGAGAAAAACATTTCTTTAAATGTTAAGATCCAAGCGTTTTACAGAATCCGCTATTATGATTGATGGCTTAAACCCTTGTTTTGAAATTCTTTGACCCCGGTGGACTTCATGGACCAAGAGGTTGTGCTGGTTTTTTGTTCGAGTATATGGGTTTGAATGTGTGTGTCTGTGTTTGCTGTGGGGCTATACACCCGCATGAGTAAAGAACAGATTATGATGCCCTCATCTTCTTTACACCTTCTTTACCTCACCACGCGCTTTTGCCTTTCCCTCTCTAAACATCTTCAGTAAAGTTGCAACAGATCCAAAATTCTTTTGTGCCTACAGTGATCCAAAGTAACCTTGTCTGCATATGGGCAGGCCTTCTTTTAGGGTTTATTAAAGGGTTAGTTCAACCAGAAAATGAAAATTAAGCAATAGATTAATCACCATCACAAAGACCGAAAAAACCTGGACATCAGTTTATCATCAGAACACAAAATAAGATGTTTTTTGTTGAGATCCCAGAGGTTTCAGACTCCCCCATACACTGCAAAGCCGAAAGTGAATGAAGATATTATAAAAACAGTCTGTGTGACTCCAGTGGTTAAGCAATAATTCATTTAAAATGAAGAGCAAAGTTTTTTTGTGCAGACAAACAAAAACAATAAGTATAGTCAACAATTTCCTAGTGTTCCTGTTAGTTTCTAATGCACGTTTATGATAGCACGATATCATGCGCATGCAATACTGATCCTGGATGTCCTGTCATCTCCGACAGAGATACCAGGATATTTATGAATATATTAGATATTTTTGTTGGTTTACTCATTCATTGCTGAACTACGCTTGTGATGAAGCCTTTTAAATTTCATTTTATATTTTAGTTAATTGTCCCCAATTGTTATTTGGCAAAAAAATCACTGCAAAACTTTTAACCAACACAGTTACCTTAACTTTTATCATTATTAGCATGAAATATTAAATTTTAAGTAAATTCCAAAAATTTTGGTTCTTTAGAATTTTATACTATGTTGCAATATTTTGCATTGTTATGCAAATCAGCTTGAAACATATAAATAGTATAAACAAGGTTAGAGAGAAAGATTGCAGAATTGAAAAACACTTTTTGTGCTTTTTAGTTGATGGATATCAGAAGTCATTTCATTAAATGGGTTATCCTTACATTTAACTTGACACTGTGGCTGTTATTAGTAAAATTATTTAAAAAAAAATAAAGTTTAAAATGGGTGCCCAGCCACGAAACATAAGAAGTCACACACACAAAAAATTCTCCTCACTGGAAAATGTATGTTGTTTTAAAGATTGTTAAATAATTGATTTTATTCTGGAATTAATATTCAAGCATACGTGCGAGGGAAACAAGAACCTTGGAGAGCAGATGTTATTGGTTGTATTTAACTAGGTAAGTCTTCTTACATCGCAATGGCCAAAGATAAGAAGCGTTAGTGCCAACCCATATTCCCCCATTTCCCATACTTTTACTGATCCCAATAGAAGGCTCTGATTGGCTGAGCTGATAGTGACACTACTCTGTAATCTTTTCATCGCACTCAATATCTCTTCTTTCAGTCCCTGCTAGCATGATCAAATCAGCCATATTCTATATTTTACATTCGGCAGATGCTTTAATCTATAGTGAACTGTACATGTCATCAGTATACATGTTCCCTGGGACTCAAACCCATGGCCATGGTGTTGGTTATACCATGCTGTATTATTTGAGCCATTTCCTATTTGAACCAGAGGAATAGTAAAAATGTTTCCTTTTTGTTTGTAAATGCTCTAGTCACATCAAGCAGGATGTTGATTCCTTTTGACAAAATTGTGCAACATTTTATTACAATACAAACCAGTGATCACTAATGAAGGGCAGGCTACTTATCAAATAAATAAAAGGCATGTAAAACAAGTCATTATTCTATTAGGCAATATCGATAAGATCTGCAGAAGAAGATTTAACAGTTCACTGTCATTGTACATAAATATTTGGCCGGAGAGAAACGATGATTCCTGAAAATGTTGCAATAACAACACGTACAGTGCAACAGAAAGCACTTAAGAAGTACAATGTGCACTTTGTCAAATGTTTACATGTCGGTCTGGGCCTCAAAGGAACAAAAACACCAGAGCAAAACAGAACAGAGAGAGAATTTATGCTACAATGTTAGTGTATGCCGGTGGATCTGTTTATTTCTGCTTCGTGTTGAAAGGAAATCTTACATCTGATCTCGACAGTAAACTCTGTTCTCACAGGGAAAGCCGAATTTTTATCTTTCAAACGTTTATACAGAGAGCTTCAGAGAAGAGCTTCACATAAGTGTTGGGATTGATAAGAACTCAAACATGTCTGTTTGTTTCTGGCGTGTGTCACACATCCCCTAGCTAAGTGTTTATTTAGTTAAAGTATGCATATTGTTTTTTTGGAATTTTACAGCTTAAAAAAGTAGAAAAGACCAAATATATGTCCAATAATAGGACATTTTCTAAAACAAATGTAAGCATTAATGCACAATTTGCAAAATAATGCTTTTGATTTTTTTTAGACTTTCCTTCCTGAAATTTTTCATAGGGATGAATACTTCAGCAATACTACACAAAAGTGCAAGTGCAAACACAATAAAAGTAGGAACACACAATCTGGGTGTGAAATGGACCACATCCCCAGTTGTTTGTTTTCAAACTGCGGTACATTCCTGCACGGCTCCTCGCTCAGCTTCAGAGCTTTAGGTACACAATCAGAATCACTGTTCCGTCTCTCTTATCGCAGCGGCACACAGAACTGCTTCACATCTTCTCTCACAGTTCAGACGCACACAGTTTTCACATCACGTGTGGGACGTGCCAGCCTCCGACTTGTGGGCATGCACACCACCGTTTGGGCATGCAGGCATCATCACTGTCCATGATGTCACTTTGACATCATAATGTTTGACACTCTCTTACAGAAAAGGAATGATCATATGTCTCTTTAGACAATTAAAAGTAAAAGACACCATATGCTGCAGTGAAGGGACAATGCCAAGGAATAAAAGTACTAATAATAAAGAAGAAGTAGCATACTGTGGAAACCACACATAAAAAAACAGATTTAAACATCGTAATAGCGAGCATACACACAAATTTAAAAGCTACAAGCTACCCAAAACTTCTTAAAAACCATAACACATCCTATGCAAACCCTTGGCAACCCCTCAGAACATATTAGCAACCACTCAGCACTGCTATTATAATAATCTCGATAAAACAATTGGGTGAATGCACAACAACACTATGGCAACGACCCGAAATACCACAGCAATGCCTTGGTGACCACCCAAAACAACACATGATCAGCATGGCGTAGACCTGGCAACCACACATCAGTAACTGCACAGCAACAGCAAAACAACAATCCGAACACCTAAGCAATGCCTCGATAACCACACAAAACCACACATCATCTGCAACCACCAAAAACACTGCAACAATTGCACAGCAACACCATAGCAACCAACAAGAACATCTCAGCAACTGCACTGCAAAACCGTAGTAACCACCCAGAAAACTGCAGCAAGTGGAGGGCAACACCATAGCATCTACCAAAAACACAGCGGTAAGTGTTTAGCAACACCATAGCAACCACCCAAAACACCTCTGGAATTTCACAGCAACACCTACACAACCACCCAAAACACCCCAGACATTGCACAGCAATGCCTACACAGCAATCCAAAACTACCACCCAAAACTCTGCATCACTGCACAGAAATACCATAGCAACCACCCAAAACACTGCTACAACTGCAGAGCAATACCATAGCAACTGCCCAAAACACTGCAGTAACGGCACAGCACCACACAGCAACCACAAAAAAACACTGCAGCAACTGCACCGCAACACCATAGCTACCACCCAAAACATTGCATCACTGCACATTAACACCATAGCAACGACCCAAAACACTGCAGCCAGTGCACAGCAACACCATAGCAACAACCCAAAACACTGCAACAACTGCACAGCAACACCATAGCAACCACCCAAAATACTGCAACAACTGCACAGCAACACCATAGCAACCACCCAAAACACTGAAGGAAATGCACAGCAACACCCTAGCAACCAAACAAAGCACTTCAGTAACTGCAAAACAACATTATTACCACCTTAAATGTTCCACAGACTGCACAGCAAAACCTTGGCAACATCCGAATGTCTTAAGCAGCTGGCTGTTTACTTTTTGTTGACATGAAGTTTTAAAGTTTGTGTTCTATAAAACTTTTTTTCTTTTGTTATATCATGTGGATAAACAGCAAAGCTGCAGTAGACCAATTCAAGTAAGTTTGTCAGCATTTGGATCAATTTCTTCAGCAAACATGTCATGAAACCAGAAACATATTTGAAAACATCCAAATAGATAAAAAACGATTCTCTTTTTTAGATACACTGCTCTGGATCATGCTCCGAATCAGCTTCCAGTTGGACGGGAGTGCAGGGGCCTGTGCGGCTTCGTAAACGGATATCTGCATCAAATTCAAAGCAGGTATAGTACATAGGAAAAGACTCTCACACATAGCAAACTAATAATAAAATGTGTGTGGTTAGGCGAATGCACTCAGGAAATCAGTGCCGAACTGTATATTTGGGTCAAGATATGGAGATCGAAATCCTCTCTCAAGGGCATGAAGTTCACTGCATCTCTCAGCAGCCAGTTGAGCAAGGAAGCGGCTGAGAAGGAATGACTCATCATTGGACTTAGTTTTTTTTCTCTTTTTTCTGCATATTTGCTTTTTCAGTCAAAATTCAATCCCAAAATCAACAAAAAATTCTTCCTACCATGATTTTTTTTATTCGTAAATGTAACACAAGACATCAAAGGTGGTGTCTTTCTTCAAGCTTCTTTGCATTCCCTAAAGAGACCGACATCTCTACGTCCTGTCAGCTTGAAAAGCTGAATGCTGTTTCCATAATATAACGCTATTTATTTGACTACATTTAATGTGGCCAGATTCTCTGATCCACTGGACACGTGTCAAGAACATCTCCGGTTCGGCTGAGATCAGGCTCTTGAGTCTCGGGCAAAATTGCAAGCAGGTGTTTGTTCGTCAACTCTCTTTAGTACACCTCACAATCCCTTTGCTTCTATAATAATTGCTTTGCCCCAGCTTATGTATTGCGTTCTGAAGGTCGTAAACGTATCTACACCGTACTGCGGTTTCCTGGAACTAGTATGTGAGGTGGTCATAAATGAAGGCTGGTTTCCTCCACGCTTCCTGCTGTAAAGAACAGTCGGAGCGTTTGGCACCGAAACATCTCGGAAGAAGGTTAGGGAGCAATACGCCGTTTATTGCGAGACCTGAGAAATACCTCTGTGATTTACTATGAAAGAAATCTAAAATAAGGGGGTGGAATTATAGGCTTTATGATGTACGGGTGGACCAAACAACACTCGATATTGTTAGAAGGTTTACGACCATGCCATGTGCATCTGAGACGGGTTAATCCGACCCTTACTCTAAGTGCTCAAGACAGATGGATGTTGGTTTTCAGTGATAGCTCAGATCAGGTGAGGAAAGGCTGGGGCCCACATGAACAGCTTCTTTAAAGACATTGAAAGAAACAATCAGAGACTCGCATCAGTTTGGCCTTTATAAGCCATTTCCTAGTCGCTGTCTCATAAATTGTCTTATACATTCCAAAATGTTTTACATTCTCAATGGTGTGTGTGAGAGAGAGTAATGCAGCGATTTAGATGGCCAGTTATATACAATGTTACACTTACACTTGAGACCTGTTGGATGTGTATTACACAAGAGTTTGGAGAAATAAAAAAAAATCAGTTTAAAGACTTGGTAATCCACAGTGATCGTAGAGGCTTTAACCTAGTTAATTTTTAAAGTGTGTATGACTTTTAAAGAATTGTTAGAATGGTAAGGCATACTAGATTTACATCTTTTTACAAATAATACGCATTTAAATATTTTTGGGCACTTTTGCGTTCACTTATTTCCATTTTTTGGAATAATAATAAACTCATCCAAATGAAAGTAAACAAAAGTAATTGAACTATTACATCAAAAACAATAGGCCGTTGGAATTGTTTAATTTGAAGTTTAAGTTGTTTTAATGTTACTTTTTTGTATTTCAAGAGAAATCATGTTAAAACAACTTAATTTGACCGATGTACATGATAAAATTTAGTAATTCCAACAACCTGTTTTTCTCATGGTGTATTTAAATAAAAAAATACAAATCAGTCGTGGTCTGGTGGTTAGAGAGTTAGACTTGTAACCCGAAAGGTTGCGGGTTGAATCCCATTGCCAGCAGACAATGACTGAAGTGTCCTTGAGTAAGACACCTTACCCCCGTTTGCTCTGGAGTGATGATTGACTACTGAATAATATTGTAAGTCACTTTGGATAAAAGCATCTGCCAAATTAATAAATGTAAATGTAAATACTGTATGTTTGATTATCTTCAGTATATTCACCGTTTGAGTAGAAAAAGTATCTAAATTCCCATAATCACTAAAGGAAACACAATATTATACCAGTATAAATAAGTTTTAAAAAAAAATTAACTTGTATAATAATACACAGTTAATACAACATATTCAATTGCGTAATGTTTGCTAAAAGAAATTTAAGCAATAAGAAATGAGAGGCTGATCAACAAGAAAACTAAACTAAAAATATGCAAAAAAACAACTTGATGCAACTTTCATCTCAAGTAAATCACTTAAAGCATTCCTTCCATTGGGAGAAATAGTTCCCGATTTGGGTCTTCCAATGTGACACATGTCTGAATTGACCCACAATGGATTTCAATGTCTTCGGATTGGCCCCTTATTTATTTATGGATGTAATATGAATTAAATGGGTACATTTGCATCTGATATGTAAAATGGATGGCTTGGATATTCACCTGATTATGCAATACATACACCATGGATTCAGAATGCAGCAGAAGAGGTGACAATATTGAAACAAGTTAGACACTAGCTATTCCTAGACCATGAAGAAACATCTGTTTCACTTTATTTTCAGGTGAGTATGTCTACCTTGGGTTCTTTTGCCATATATGGTGTAATGTGAATTAGGGATTCAGGTGGCATAAAGGTCAGGCGAAAGCAGGTCGCCAAAAATTTAGTTGTAGTCACAAAATTTAAATTCACATGTATTGTAAATGTGGCCAAAATGTTACATTTACATTGTTTGGGCTGGGATTTTCTTGGTTTTAACTCCATCTCTGAAGAGTATTATTGGGCCCTTCATCCCAGGCCCTCATACTGTATTACAAGCGGTTATATTCTTTTTTAGAAATTGGGTTATGAGTTTAAAAAACGAAAAAATATCTTGAGATGTGGTCATCGTGAAATATGAATTATTAAAAATGAATGCATTGTACCATGTTGTGGATATATTCAATAATTTCTAAGAAGCACTTGGATATTCAGAAGCCCTGCTGTTTGCATTTTTTCACAGTTTAACACCTCACAGCTGGGGTTTGTGGAGGTACGCGTCCCTTACATCATTCCCTGAGGCTGCTGGGTGCTGAGTGCTGAAAACATTTGGGATCAAAGCTGGTGCTGTTTTGTCCACAAAGCAAGCAAACACTGACAAACACAGCCTTTATCTGAACCTGCCATCATCGCTGGGGCTGACTCAACTGGCCACATTCTCTGCATATCCATGATTCACCTAAGAGACAAAATCTGGAGTTTTGTGGATTAACAAAACGGCAGAAATAAGTCCTGAAATAATTGTTTCTGGCTGGTTTGTACTGTTGGATATTATAATTTATTATATATTATAATTTAAGTCATTTTGAGGGTTTTGAATGTCATGATGAATCAATGAAAGAATGTTTATCTGTAATTGACAAACTCAACCTCATATAAATGTTGAAGTTACATCACTTCCTTTGTGGTGTCTGTATGATGTCATTATGCAGAAGTTATTTACATTACACAAATGCTGTTGAGCTAAACCCAGATCCAGTGATTTGTGGAATGTAAATATGGGAAAAAAATCTAACAATACGTATAATCATTACGGTCTGTGTTCGATGCAAGCCGATGCCATGACACTCTTTTTTTAGTATGCTCCATATGTTTAGTTTTCCTTTATAGTTTCCTGCTCATTCTCTTTCCTCTCAAGCCCTCGAAACCTCAGAGCTCTTGAGCGAGACCGTCTCCAGCTAAAGATCCCCCCAGAACCCCCTCCACTATCCCCCACCGGCACAAACAAGCTGGTCCACACCTCCTCTGCCAATTTGTCTTCAAGTATCGAGAAAAGTCTCCATGCCAAATCCCTCAGATCTGGAATCCTCGCCTCCGGTCAGATTGATGGTTAGCCCGAGTGCTCTCGTTTCCTAAAGTTATTAAACACATTTATCAAGCATCTTGCAATTGTTGGAGAGAGACGGGTCTTAAGTGTTGGCACGCTGCGTGACGTGATTAAAGAGCGTTTAACGAGCTGCAAAAACTTCTCCCGCAGCTCGCATGCTCTCATCACACCTTCCCACCAGAGACGGCCAATCAGAGCGTTTGTGTGCTTTAGCGCACAGTGTGACCGCCTGTTAGGTCATTCTTCGGATGGGCACCTCACATGTGGCGCTGAACGCTGAGTAAGCTTTGATTACCAACTTGGCATATTGAAGTGCAGGTGCTGGGTGGGCTCATAAAGACTCTTGTGCCAGGGCTCGAAAGATGTGAATTTTTCTCTTTTTCCTTTAAGCGCTGTTAGATAACTTTCTTTTGATATGGCAGTCAAAGTTTGAAAAAACAAAGTCATTATTCAAAATCTTGTTCATGAGATCACCTACTGTGAATAAGTGACCGAATGAAGGAGTTAATAACGACAGATAATGAATATAATCTTATATAGATATAGAATAGAATATATCAGTCTGGGTAATAACATTGATTATGATATCAAGAAAATTCTGTCATTATTTCCTCAACCAGAATAATGGCAACTCAACTATGCTCATTCATTTGGACACCAAACCAAAGTCAATGGGCAATGCCATTTGGCTACTAAAATTCTTTATTTTTTTGTGTTCTGCAGAAGACAAACAGTCATATAGGCTTGAAATGACAAAAGGATGAGTCTTGCTTTTGGGATATTTCAACATTTCCTTAAAAGGGATGGTATACCCAGAAATAAAAATTGTCATGGATTACTCACTGTTTAGTGGATCCAAATCTGTAAGAATCACTTTGTTTAGCTGAAGACAGAAAAATAAATTGTGTGAAATAATTGTTACTAAACAGTTCTTGGACTCCATTAACATAGTATGAAAAATGGCAATTATAGTCAATAGTACATAACTTTTAACGGTCCAATTCTTCAATAGATCTTTCATCAAAGTTATCAAGTCTTTTTCCTAACACGGTAGTCAATGGGGCTACCAGCATTCTTCCAAATATCCTTCTCTGTTTTCATCAGAACAGAATTCTTAGCGTGATGATATATGGAGAGACTTTTTGTGCAAACAATTTTGCTTGGCTACTTTCCTATTGAGAAAAGGAAACTGTATCTGGATCCGTTAGCTTTGCTGTCGGCATTTTTTGAGATCCTCCTATCAGAATGCTAGCAGCCAATCACGTGACCGTTTTGAGTGTGAATTATTCCCATGCTGTTAAGTCTTCATGTGTCAACACAAAACTGTCAATTCACCTCATTTTATGCTTAATATACCAGCAGTTGTCCAATTTAAAGGTCCTTTAAGCAAATGTTTTAAGTTGGTTGGTCTAAGCTCTACTTTGACAAGATTGTGTAGGAACAAAGATGAAGTACAAGAGAGAACAGCTCAGATAATTATCATATAATAATGAAAGGTTATATCATGTAAGACCTTTAGGACACACGTTAATTAAGTAGAAGCGCTATTTTGCTTCACTTCTGCTATAAAAAACTGTCCGTTGCCCTTATTATTTGCCCTGTGTATCACCTGGCAGCCACTCAACAGCAACATTGCTGAAAAAGTGGCTCTGTGTATCATCTTTGACATTTTAGTTTGACCATCCTTTAAAAGTTACAGTTTAGCCATCTTCAAAAGGATGGCAGTGGCATCAGTATCAAATGCAAACTAAAATTCATTCGGCTTTCATCCTGATGCAGAACATCCACTTTTGAGCATCCAATCAAACACAGATGGACAATTCGCAAAATTCTGACATCATGTTTTTTTCTGGTCGAAAATCCTGAAAGTCACATTAGCGAAGTAAAATGGGTTGCAAATGTCTTTCCATGTTGACTTTAAGTGCATTCTAGGCATGTATTTAATCAGCACGTTTGTTTCTCTGGAAACAAATCAATTCGACCCTGGCAACGTTCTGCTCTACCAGTTCAGCTACAGGATTTGCAGAACGATCCTCAAGGAATAAAAGTTTCAAACAAATTGATTACAACCAAGTAAACTCATCTTTCACCATCAGGATTTCTCTGGACGACTGCAAGAAGAAACATTCATAAATAAAGATGGAAAAATTAGTTAAACATCATCAGAATACAAGAAACGTGTCGATAATATTATTGATCTTTTTCAGCTTCTATTGTCACATTTCTCTTTAATCAAAGTGTTCCGATTCTTCTCGCAGACGTTGCATCGGTAGTGCACTTTCCTGAAATCCGCCGTGTTTATTTAAGCGTTGCACAACAGAGCTGTCCATCACAGTTTTGTCATGCCTCCTGCGGGCCTGACGCACGCTCGCGTCTGTGTAAGTGAGAGAACAGGGCCCAGCGGATTGAAACCCGACCTGAGATCAGTCTAATATTAATGAGTGTGTGACTGGTGACCTCTGCTCTGCCTCTGAGCGCTGAAGGAGCGTTGTTCTCTACTGTAGCCCCCCCACCGACTGCTTCTCATTTGCGCTGCACTGTTGCCGCCCGTCTGCCAAACAATCCCCGGCATTCCACACACACAATTTATGGATTTTATTAAAGCTCTCAAGATGTATGCCCTTGGCACTGTTAGGAAACTTCAGTTTGGCAGTGTCTAAAAGAAGACATTTTTCTGTGTTTCTCCCCATCTCTTGTGTTCACAGCAGAGGTATCAGTTTCTAAATTCAGCACTGTTTTAGACAGATGTCCCGTACGGGTTAAGAGAAAGGCATGGTTGGAAAGGGGGTTTCTTAAGACACACTCTGGAAAATGAAGAAGGACATTGCCAGGCAGCAGGATGAGCTGTGTTTCACACTATACCAGTTTGTAATAGTTTTTCTTCAGTGCCACATGTTTAATGTTTTTTTATCGACCTCGAATGGTTTCGCTCTGTCATCTTGCTACAGTAATTTTTTTTACGCCTGGTTTCAGAGAATTATATATTTTTTAAGAATCTTTAACTGAGTTGTGGTTAGTTTTATTGAGAAGACCTGGAAAGATTTAAAAGTACTTAAGAGGTAAACCTTTGCAGTTTTTGTGTTGATTGTGTTTCAACTACAATCCACAAAAGTGTTTCTTTATGAAACCATTCAGTTAAAAAAAAACTTTAAGCCATAACTGACCTTAATTTTGAACTATTTCATGTTCAACTTTTTCTATTATGATAGTCAATGTGTTCCTATATGTGTTTTAAGAATTCCTCGTATTTTTCTCTGTGTTCCTAAGAATAAAGAATAAATACAGCTTAGAAGTTACTCATAGGTGAGTAAATGATAACAGATTTTTTTGTTGTTGGGAGAACTATCCCTTTTAGTCTACTATACCAGGCAGTGATCACAAAGGTAGAGCAATGAACTGAAACATGTGTGCTATACAGGCCTAACAGTTGAAGACAGACAAAGACATCAAGAGAGAGATAAGTGAAGTGAGCACGAGTGAGCGCAGAAATAGCATCGGACAACGAGAATGTGAAATTGAATTCTCTGGCAGTGCTTTACTGAGGGAGAGCAGCATGACTTCCTGCAAATCATTATAAAGATGTCTTATCCCTTACAGGTGGATCTCAAAGATGGTTTCTAAACAAAACCTGGCAGACAACCTTTGATCCAGCACCTGATACACGGACAACATATTAAAGGGAAAGTTCAACCCGAAATTAAAATTCTTTAAACAAACAACACTTTTAAAAGGCTTCTTGACATTGATGAGAACCATTTTTAGTTCTAAAACGCAGTCAAACATTATTTCTTTACTCTTATGAAAATATGTATACTGTTCATACTTATTAAGTATATACATTTATTATTAGTATTATTATTAGTAGTAGTAGTAGTATTATTATTATTATTATATAATGGGGTCCTTCTCCCAACCCTAAAACCTCCTCCCATTCCAGATTACATAAGTTTATTTCAAGTATTTTGTTCTACTTCTACTACTGTTGTTATTATTATTATAATATTATTTTTAGTTTTTAAATGTCATCATTTATTATTTTACTAATCCTTAAACTTTCCACTCATTTACAATGAGGTTAGTCTTATGTTATTGTCACTACAACAATGTCTATTTGGAGTTCTATCCACACCCTCCATCCTTCAATCTTTATTATCTACAATTTGCAGCATCATTATTATAGTTTAATATTAATATGATCTGTGTTAAAGTTCTTCATAAGTTAAATTTTTTTATGGAAATAAAAATTTTATGGTAACATGGTGCACCCTTTATTAGAAAAACAATTATCCCCATTAAATACCAATGTATGGACACGAAACCAAAGAGACATTTTTCTAAATATCTTATTTTGTGTTCAACGAAGAAAAAGTCATATACAAATTTTAAATAACACGGGGATGAATAAATGGCAACAGACTATTCATGTTTAGGTAAACTACATTAAAAGCCTGAATCTTATTCAATTTGGCAGCTTGAAAACCAACAATTTAACATGAAATCACAAATTATGATTTAATAAAACTGGTTGAAGCTGACCACCTTTGTTTCACCAGCAATTTTTAAAGGGTTATTCTGCGTCAAGAACTAAAGTTCATAAGGTAATAAATCTCCACTCCTTACAAGTACACCCTAAATATGAAGAAATATTTTCATCCTCACTGAAAGTGAAGAATGTCTGGAGTAACCAAATCAGAATCAATTACAACTGAAACATACAATCAACATTTGATATTTGATTTACAGCTCTGTGGAGTGAGACTTTTGATCAGTGTTAGACTTCCAGAAACAAAATCCAAAAAACTGTCTTACTGCGTTCTGCTTAATGAGGTCGGTTAGTGCAAACACTTCCATTTATATGGAAGATATTTTTTCCCCGACATTTCATCACATTGCACCTGGTTGAGGCCCTACATGATCGATTATAAGTCAACGATGGAAGTTAATATTCATAATAAATGGGCCAGAACATGCTGTTGTTTAACAGTTTAACAATGTGGAGTGTCTCCCTTCAGCTGGCCTCAGATGAGGACATGAGTAGCTCTTCATCAATGAACACAACCTTCTACCCGCTCAAACCACAATCACAGACACATGCGGAACCCCACATGCATTAACCTTCGAAAAACCACTTCCTCCAGTGCCCGCTGCGTCGCACGCTTTTGCAACGAAGGGCCAAACCGATGACAGATATCAGTTCGAATTGACGCAAACTACACAGTAGTCACTTCCCATCCTCGATCACTACATCTAGTTCAGTCTGATCCTGCACGCAAGACGTGAGTTTACTAAGTACAGATGAGCACAACTGGATGCGCAGCACATGGTGTCTTTGATTCAAATGCTTTTAGGCAAAGGTAATGGCATCAATATGCCGTGAATGCTTTACATACGTTTTTAATAAAGTATTTGCTTTTTCTACATATTCAGACAACACCGCATGGCGGTGCGTGTGACACGTGAGAAGCAGTTGCGTTCAGTGACGTCAAACCTAATGCAACACTTATGCACTTGCAATATGTGTATCAGCAAGTTTAAACAAGCTTACTTTTCAGTTCACTTTGTTCTTTACACAGAGCTGTCATATGCATGTTTAACCTTTAAACTGAAGTACACAAAAGAAGACATTTTGGAGGAAGTTCAGCAGTGGCACCTCTATTGTATAGATACAAACCAATTGAAAAAGTGCAGTTGTTAGTTAGCCAACATTCTTCAGAATATCTTCTTTTGTGTTCTGCTGCAGAAAGAAAGTCATACAGGTTTGGAAGGACAAGAGGTTGAGTAAATGGTTAATCATTTTTGATTTTGGGCACTTTAACGGTAATTCAAAGCTGGACAAAAGAAAAAACTTACTTTTGTTCTTTAAGTAGAGTTGTCAATTGCTTTGAAGACTTTGTACAAGCCATAGCCACAAATTTGTGGTGCCATTTTGTTCTTTTAGGAGCTTAATATCCTGCAAAGAAATTCATACGGATTAGGAACAACACAAGTAAATCAAGATCTAATGCGTTGGTTTCTGCTTCATCCAATAGGCCCTTCTTACTTTAGTCAGAATCATTTACAAATGAGAGACAGTGGACATATGAATTCAATTAAAATAATACCCGACTCTGATGTGTTTGTTCAAACTATGGACAAGCAGTACTCTCTTAAGGCTTTTTTCTATAAAAGTAAACTATTATTACACTGTACGTGTTGCTTAAGATTACTTGAATTTTCGGAAAATGAATTACTGGCTCGAGCCAACACAAGCGTTAAATTGAACCAGTGACCAATGTTATTTTACCAAAGAGTGAAGCTATACTTGATGGAACTGATTGTCCTCATTATCGAAAACCATTCGCATAATAAGAATGCCAAGACTGGGTATAAATAAATATGACATTCTATATAATTCACAGATAATTGTTAAAACTTAGTGAGATATCTTCTCAATGCCTACGGTAGTCACAGCCATGAACAAAACTATAGCGGCCTACAGCTGATTGACGAAATTAGTTGTGTGAAGTGAATATTTGCATGAAACCAGAAATTTAAGAAACAAACCAAACTATAAAAGCAAGCCTGATGTATTTTCTATTTGTTATTTCTAATATGCATTTGCTTTGCAATGTTACATTTACTTCTAGGATAAATTGTTGTAATTCAGTCTATTTAATCCTTTGTCTATCAAATTTTTCTAAAGTTCATTAATTTCATTAAAAAGGACAAATAAAGAAAAGACTCACATGCACAAATGTGATCTGTTTGCAATTTCAGAAACAAAAAAATTTAATATTTATCATTCTTAATTGTCTTCATTCTTCCAACCTCTATTAATTTTGATTCCAATATGACTTTCTTTCTTCTGCAGTACACAAAAGAAGATATTTTAAAGGAAGCAGTGGCACCCATTCACTTCTATTATATTGACACACAATCAAGTGAATGGAAGCTTCTGCTGGGCTACCAACATTCTTTAAAATATCTTCTTTTGTGTTCTGCAGAATAAAGAAAATAATTAAGGTTTAAAAATACGGTATTAAAAATACGGTTAAACTATCACTTTAACAGTAATTAATAAGGTGAGCTTTCCGCAAAAGCGCCACTATACGATGTGTGATGTTATGGCAAACGTAAGACAGCCATTACATCATTAACAACCGATCAGGCCAAAGATCCAACAAAAACAAAATAATAAATAATTAAATATCTAAATAAAGCTCTAACCAAAGGCATCATGTATTGGATGAGCGAAAAGCCTGTCTTACAGTCTAAAAGCGTTTTACGGTGGAAATTTCCTTTAAGGGTTCATGCTTGTGATAAACTTGTTTACAAAGTTTTATAAAAATACATCTAAAGCCTTTTAATGTGCATGTGGTTCAGCGGGGAGGAATTAAACATTTGGTCAGGAAGTCTCATCAGATCCTCGAGCCATGCGCTGAAGACAAAGGTCTACTTGCATGCAACCCAAAAACAAATTACCTTAAACTATAATGACAGAGAAGGCTGCGCAACCTCGACTCACGCACATGCATTCAACGCGTACGTCGAAAGCGGATCGTTCCCGTGCTTCGGCACTAAAACGCCAGGTACTAAAACTTCACAATTCATTTGTTGTTTCTGAAATTGCGAACAGATCACAGATGTCCATGCAAGTCTTTCTTGTTTGTATCCTTTAATCTATTTGATTTGTATGGTATCATAGTATTTTTCTTTATTTAATCATTTTTCTTGTCTTTTTTGATTTATGTGCACTTCTAAAACACATTCAAGTTATTCTTGGACACGTGTGTCGGCAAGTGTTGTCTGATCCGAGCTGCTCTTTTCTCCTCATTAGGCCATGCGATGAAAGCTTAGTATGTGAGTATTGTAGTTATTATATATTGTAATTCACATTATAACCCATGAGCTAAACAAGTTCTGCATCCTCTTATTTCCAAACTCACAAATTAGACAGTGAAAAAGCAAAAAGCAACCATAATGATGATCATGTTGTTTTCATAAACCAAACAGATGCCTTGCTTCATGTTAGTGAGAGGAGAGATTGTATGTATATGGAGAAGCGATGAGATTAAACCAGTGAAAGATACGCAACATCAGTTAACAAGCTTGATGATGTCAGAAAACTGAAATATGATCTTCCTTATGTGGACATAAGCTGGCAGATAAAAGAAAGGAAATTGGATACAGAGAATATATAAACTGTCCTCGTTTTTTGATGCAAACTGTATTTACATTTATTAAAACCAGGGCTGTCAATTCTGTGTTTAATGTGATTTGGCTTTGCAAGTTTTGGGACATGTTACCGGATTGAAGTACCACCTGCATGTTTTGTTAAACAGAATGAAAGAAAAGCCAGCCAAAGTAATGCTTTACGGTGACAAAATAATGCAATCATAAGGAAAAACTATGTTTTAGAAGGCTTGGTCTTCTGGAAGTCATAATTTATGGCATATACAACATCAATGCTGTCTTGGTTCAGTCTAAAAAAGTAGGACACTCTGAATGCATACTTCCTGTTTGCTTTTCTATCAATGAGTTTTATGAAGGACGTCTTATTCACTACTACATTCAGGACCCTTCAGGACCCAACCTTTAGAGGATGCGACCTTCCGGGAACTTGAGGAAACAGTATTCAGACATATCTTTAAGGGAAAGGTCACTCAAAAAACAGTTCTGTATCAGTTTACTCACTTTTCAAATCTGTAAAACACAGATATTTTAAAAATTTAGAACGGCAACAGGTTCTGACACTTTTAACTAAAATTCTTTGATAGTCTATTTGGTTGCAGGAATCTGTCCAAATATCTTTTCTTTTTTGTTTGGCTAAACAAATAAATGATCACATTTTTGGAATAACTTGACAGTGAGCATTTCACAACATAATTTTAATATTTGGGTAAACTAACCATTTTTGCACCAAAATGTATGTTAATTTATTAATTATCTATTTTAAATTTGATTTGATCTATTTTTATACAGTGTTTTCTTCACATTTTGCAATGTTTAAACACTGATGTTTTAATGTACTTAATTTCCAGCAGAAAAAGTTACAGCTTTCATCATCAAAGGCACACCACCACATTTTTGATAAACTTTAAATTTGATTAACAGACTTAATGAAACCATACTGTAAGTGAGCTGTTTTGATTCATTCCACGGGTTGACTTACCCTAAAACTGAAGAACTGCCAGGTATTCTTCACCTGGTCATCACGATGTACAGGTTGCATCTCATCCTAGAGTCCGTGCCAGGATTATCTCCATCAAGAGCAGCCATCCGCACACTGAATGCTATTTGCGTTCTATGGCGTACACTGCGCACCGCTTAGCCGGGACCATTCAAGATGTGCTGAGATTTGCGTTCTCTGTAATTACACAACAAAATAGTTTGTTTTGACACTTTTTGACATGCTAAAAAACTATGAAAAAACATTATTGTGCAAGAACGCAGAATGCCAAACATTCCCAAGAGGCGGAGTGAGACGCGGAGTCGAGGGGCAACCGAGCACTAAGTGCTTTCAAAACAAACACCCATCATCGACACCTGCGGGATGGGGTCACTGGGCTGCCATGGCGACAGTTGCTACACAGCTAGAGGAAACAATGGGGTGTTTCTTTGCAAAACATCAGGCCGGGCATCAACACTCCCTCATCATCGGCACCAGGGCGTTATTACGGTTATTTTTAGGGCTACGCTAAATGTCAGTTCTCGCTATAAACACGTGGAACAGCTGGGCCACGAAGCCGGACCAGCTCAGCTGAACTGGTGAGGTGGAAAGTTTATTGGCATATGTACTGAAAATTTTGTCATCAATAAAGTTCACTACTGTCATTGTTTGTTTTCTGCGGGTGAGTATTCAACTGGCGAGACGGGTTGAGCTGAGGAATAACAGATCATTCATCTTTTCCTGGCCTGCTTGGTTAACACAGGAGCGATTACTCAAAGAGGAAGGACAGGAGAAAGGTCAAACATATGAAGGCCTACATCACAGCAGGAGACTGTCACCGGAAAGGGAAAATTAAGAAAAACGTCACATTACCTCGTCCAGAGTCATAAGCCCCAATAAAATCCTGCTTTACAATGGCAGGCATCATGCAGGCAGATTTTTCCAGTTACAAATTAAGCTAACTCTGGTATCTCCCTTTATCCAAATCCCAGTCTAATATCCTGCTCATACAATCCAGACGAAACCAGAAGTTGTGTTTTGAGTTTGCCTGCTCCGTTCCATTCACTCAAGCGTCCTTACTTAGAGTTAAACACGAAGTAAAACCAGATGTAGAGCTTGTTTTAGACATGCAAAGCAGCTGGGTAAACTGCGGGCATGGGTGTAATATTCCCCTCGTTTCGAAGCCTCAACGTCTCTCCCGCTGGTTGTGAAAATCCAGAGAGCGACCAGAAGAAATATAAGACGGTTGTTGTGCTTCACCTCGGAGCCTTGGAAGTGTACACCTGTACAGTCACTGTTGAAGAACATTGTATAAATTGCTGTGAGAAATGGAAGTACAGTGGAAAGGGAATGCATTTTCTCAAAGACCAAATGGATTTTATCCTATCAAATTGAGACAACCCTCAAGTAATTTTCACAAATCTAAATTGAAAATCTAAGTCTATGATCAAAAGTCAAACAGTTTTAATGGTCACAGGCCTCTACGTTATATTTAAAGCTTGGAATTCAATAACTTTTTCAGACTTTAGGGGGAAACATTAAATTGACTTCATTTTGGTAGTTTACTTCATTTGGTACTTTAGTTCATATTTGCAAACGCAGACCACAACCCAGAACCAAATGAAAATGCAAACAATTTAAGTCAATTGAAATGAAATTTCACTGGCATCTCAGAGGTCGCTCAACTAGGTCTCTTTTCCGAACTTGTGGTGTGGCGCAGAAGAACCGTCATCTGTTTCCAATGAGTGGACCGTTTGATTGTTGAACTTATTGAAGAGCCGTCTGACAGAGCCCTATTTCGCTTTTTGGACAAAATAAACAGGAAAAAGGGTCATGTAACCAGGGGCCAATTTCTCAAAAATAACATTACAACATAAGCTTGTGGAATAAATTAAATCTCGGGTATGTTTGGTGTGTTCTTTAGGCCTTGTTAGTTAAACAACTGCTTTTATTAATAGCATTTAGCTACATACGTTTAGTGCTCTACAGCATTGTTTTTGACATGGTAAACACAGCAGAAGCCCACAAAGATGTTAAACCACACTGAGCTGCTGTGTGTTTGTTGAAACTGTGTAATGTTTATTGAGACGGCAGGTTCAGCCATTGAAAATCTCAAGCTGACAATGTTTGCCAAGTCTGAAAACACTTCAAGATTGAATCCAATCAAGGAGGAAAAATGGATTTATGATAAAATGTCTATAATTCTTTGTGAACTTAACAAAACAATGGCAAGGTTTCAAAAAGTGCTTTTGAACCCATTTCAGACACCCCATTACAGATGATTCCAATAGTTTCACAGTAAATATGTGGTTCATGTTAGAGACAAAGCAGCCTATGTTTGAGAGCATGATGTAAGGAAATAAAACCTAAGAGTTTTTCGACAATAATCTGTTGCTGCAGGAAAGAGAACATATTTTTCTTGCAGTTCTATAAACTAGTGTGTTTGTTCTTATTCTTCCTCAGAAATGTAAACAATTCTGTTATTCAGTTACCGAAAAATTTAAGATTATGAATTTGAGATCCAAACATAGTTGTCTCCCAGAACGACGATGTTGAAACGATGCTCTATTGGTGGTGGTAGTTTTTGGATGTTGAATAAAATCTGGTTCTACTCGTCTGTCTTACTAAAGATCAAACTTCGCCTGTTCACCTCCGTCGATGTCCAGAGAGAACTGGACAGTATCTGCAAACATCAACAACAGGTTCAACAACTTTCTGAGAGAAAACTTACACATTCTGCATAGAAATGTATCTAATCCCCATGATTGCCATTCACCAAATAACTACAAGGACAGTATTACTGACAGAGAACATTCGAGCAAGATCTGAAGGCTCTTAACATGCCATCCAATGATGCCATATGTCCATTGACACTGTTGTAACATCACTTGAAGATCCTAAAGTATATAGTGTAGATTTATCAATGTAGATCTTACAACTATGAAAATCTACATTACAATGAGTTACAAGCGGTGGGTCAGCTTACTGGTGTGGATGATCTGAAAGCTGTCTTTAGATATGTTGGTACATTGGGATCAACAACTGACCTTGTATAGATGTTTCCTTTACACACCAGAAAACTGATACTGAAACCACCATGTGCCATTGATCAAGGGGATATGATTTTGCACTCAGCGATTTTCTCAGGTTACAAAAGGGCTGTGAATGTGAGCGAGGGTTGATGCTTGGATGAGGACATTGTGCTTTGGCACTCTATATGGGATCTGAGAGAGCTGGAGGTATGCTAGCATCTATAGAGATACTGGACAATGGAGTTACTGTTTTAATCTTCTCAAAGGCTTATGGGGATTCTTTTGACCAAATCATACTCCCTATCATGACCTCAGTGGACATACAGTCTTTTAAGATGGCAGGTTGCAATAAGAGTTTGAAACTGGACCACGTAGAATGCCAACAGGTGTGACTTCATGGAAACAATGAGGATTTCGTTTTCCGATGTTATTGGGTGAGAAATACAACCGGATTTTAAAGAACCTTTAGTGGAACATCAAGAAAGTTCAATAAAGAAAAAGCCATAGAGCTAACGGCACTGTACATAACAATGAATATTTTAAATGGAAGGATCTTGGTAAAAGTAAACTTAAAATGCCACACGAATCTTCAAGGAATTTTAAAGTAACAGAAATAAAAAAATCTTCATTCCTATCTTTCTCCTGCAGAAGACAAAGTCAAATATTTACATTTAAAACTGCTGTGGTTCTTTCAACCCACCATTGGGTCAAAAAAAGGACAAACCCAGATTGTTGGGTTAAATTAACCTAGAAACTGGTTTACATTTGACCCAATGTATGGTTTATATTTGGAACAAACCCAGCATTAAAACCCAGCCATTGGGTTCATCATTTTGATCCAATGCTGGTTGTGACCTTCTTTACTTTTTTAAATATTTCTGAGTGACACTGAATGTAAAGTGAGAAAGTAGATGTAGTCTGTTTATTCCCCGGTTATTTCACTGAGAAACCATCTGACAAAGCATCATTAGAGAACGGCAGTTTGGACATTTAAGAAAGAAAATAAGTCATTTTCACAAGTCAAATTGGAATTTAAGTAGACTTGAGTATAAGACTGCAAAAAATTCCAGCAACGCTTCCCATTACCTTTAAACGTTCAGAGCAGTTTAGAAAAATTTAAAAGTAAGAAGTCATGAATTCACGGATTAATAAATCTTAATACAGTACCTAATACATTTTACTTCCTGCTCCCCGAGTGGCAGTAAATGCTGAATTTATGCTTCTTAACCCAGGAAATTCCTCCAGTGTCTTGAAGTCCCAGTCTACAACATTTATCGCTTAAAGGTTGTCGTCCTTGCAAATGAGAAATGTGTAGTTTAATATTATTAATGACTTCGCACCATCTAAGCTTTTTGCATCCAGGCTGAAAATTGGGACGTCTGGCTATGAGATCAACTTTATTCTGAAGTTGGTTGACAATTAATAGCTGTTGGGGAAACTCCAGCCACCAACGCAAGATGACCTTGCTAATGGTCTAGCAGAAGTCCATCTAGACCATGACCGCTGAGAGATTTATCTAGCGTCAATCAGTGCTTCTCCTCACCGTCTGCTGTTTCTCCACCACAAGCTACGCTCTCTCAATCATTCCCTCATTCTTTCTTGTCCCCCGCGCGTTTCTCTCGCTCTTCTTTGGGCCTGTAGACGTCTGCGGACCCCCAGAGCAGTGTCTCATCTGTCCGTCTGTCAATGGCTGGGTAATTGGAGTTGTTTAGGAGGTCATCCAATACAGGTGGGCGGGGGCAGGAATGTGTGATAGACCAACTAATATGTGTTCACATGCCTGTGCGGCCCAGTGATCACACTTGTAATACTATTGGTCATACAAGAGTGATTATATATTATGTGGCTGAAGGAAAAAGGGGGAGAAGATTTTGTAATTTTACTTTAAAGGAGAAGTTTCTCCCAAAAACAAGAAATTAGTTATTGTTTATTTAACCTCAATAACCTGCATATGACACTTGTTCTGTAAAACAAAAAAAAGATTTTTAGAAATACATTGGTTCTTTTGTATACAATGCAGGAAAGTAAATTGATTGTTACCAACAATTTTCAAAATATCTGCTTTTGTGTTCTGGATAAGAAGATCACACACTGTAAGAAATATTTAATGTGTAAGTGAATATCACAACAATAAACATAGTTATAATAAATAAGTAGATTTATTTCAGTGGAAAATATTCAAATGGTTGAATAAAAATCTGTTAATTTCTCTAAAATTTAAAAACATTTTTTTTGTTAATGTTATTAAAAAGTAAGTATTTATTTAAAATATATGTGTTTGTAAAATGCAACAATATTAATATAATATATTTGAGTTATGATTAACTTGTTTTCTACTTACATATACACAAAATCTAAATAGTATATTTATTTAGTTTTAAAGCTTCAAAATGTACACATTGTTTGAGTGAAAATTGTTTCAAATAAAAACATGGTAAAGTCTTGGAGCTATAACATTAAGCAGCAAGCTATATACATTGGGAAATGTACGATATCCTGTTTAAATTTTGTGTTTGTGCTTATGAATATAATGTATTGTGATTTATGTCATGTTTATCTCCTTTGGTAACAGACTAATTGAAAGCAATATTGACAACTTCTTCCAACAGAAAAACACACCGACTCTCAGCACAATAAAAAAATAATGATATATGTCAAGACCAACGTTTTTTGTCACTGTAGTGTGTTTTTGGACACTCAAACTTGTTGAAATAAGAAGCCAAGATAAGGGTGTTTTGATGCAACTGCCTGTTTACCAAAACCATTCATGTGCAAACTGAGATGTACGACCTAAACATTTCCAACATTTCTAGATCTTCAAAAGGTCTTGGATTGAATTGCATCATGTTTGTACTGTATCGCTCAGACTGACGGTAGACCTGATTCTATTTACCAAACCTGTCAGCAACAAGAAAGTGAGACAGTCGTTATTCATTTTCAATAATCTATGTGTGCTGCGTACTTGGAAGATGAATGAGCCGATATGTTTTTCGCTCCACGCTATTGGTTGGCCGGTGTCCGTGTGTACTGAACGTCTGTCAGACGCAATCATCGTAAAAGCGATTTATGTATCGCTGTAAACAAGAGAAGGAGGAAGACAAATAGATATGGAAAAAAGTTACAGACAGAAGCCGCAAGTGCATGAATGATCGTGACAGGTCATTTACAAGATTTGATCCAGAACATGTTGTCAGATGAGGAAACGGGTTACGTGGACTGTAAAGTATGAACGGCACTAGATGAAATGGAGAGGATACTTAACATCAAAAATGCGAGTTATTGATCATAATTGAAGTACATTTTGTGCAAATAGATTCATGGGTTTGCAAGGGTGAAAGCATATGTCTGGTGTTTGTGTAGGGGGGTTGGATATGGGGTTGGGAAACACTGACGGCTTGTTTTTCTCTCAGCGCAGGGTCACGGGGAAAGGTCTTGGGGCCTTCGGGAATAATAGTCACCATTTCCAACCAACTCACTTTCCCATATTAACCTCTAACGTTCCCCAATGGTGTCATTCCAAACGATAGGTATTGAAATATATTTTTACCGTATGTTGCTCTGTCGTTATCTGGCGGTTCTTGTGTTTATGTGTTAAAAAGAGGAATTTTAAACAGACTTTCTGTTCTGCCAGCAAACTTACATACTTCCATTTCTCATCACAGGTACGAGCACACGGCCGGTTGATAACACTCGATAAGGTTGTTAACGCTGGCGAGGATCTGTTAATGCGGGGGATTGTTGACATTACCCAAGGAATTTTCACAGAACAGCTCAGGCTGTTCAGCACATGCTTGGTGCTCAATGGCGCCTGTTCCGAATCTGCGAGATCTTCATTGCAAATGTTCAAACTCAGTACTGAGGTCAGACGTCAAAGGAGGGCGTAAGTGGAAAATACCCTCTTCACACACGCTGGCAGGATCTAGAGGCAACACCAGGGTTCAGGAAATTGGAAGAAAGCAATGGAACATCAGACAACGATAGTCGTCTGCATTGGTCTGTGATGAGAAGCTGTTAATTACAATCAGTTCGGGAGGGGGGGTGGAAACCGGGTTTGAACCTTGCACATGCTTAGTTTTCAAAACTAGATGGAGGAGGTAATACCCATTTCTCCGTGATACATGTAGCCAGGACAGTATCTAGACGGAGCTTTGGGATCATGACAAGTAGCAATGTTGACAAGACGTTAAAAGGTTTTAGTAAAGAAATGTACACAGAACATGCAAAAATATATGAAATGTTATCAATTTTATATTGTAAGTTTACATGCAAACTTGCTTTGTCTTGCTTCCCAATACAAAAATAATGACTTATTGAAAGGGATTAATCAACCAAATTTTTTTTGTCATGAATTACTCACTCTCTAGTTGTTTCAAGTGTGCACACTTTACATTTTTTGTTCGATTAAATATAGAGAAAGATAGTTGGAAGAATGCTTGTAACCAAATAGTTCGTGGACCCATATAACTACTATAGTAACTATAGTGGGAATTAAAATTTTTTTTTTAAAATAATAATATGGTTTAATATCAATACTTAATAATACTTTCTCGGTATTAATCAGAACAAAGAAATAGACACGGAATTGAATTCAAGGGTCCAAAAGTAAATAATGGCAGAATTAAAATTTTGGGGTGAAATGTTTCTTTAAGAATGACATGAAGTCTTGCTTATAAAAGTGATTGAAAATATAACTATATAATTGTCAAGAAAAATACCTGCCAATGAGGTAAGTACTTTTCTTACCATTTTGACAGGAATTGTTTCATTTTTTTATTTAAATAAAATTGTATTTCTGTTATTTTCCTTCTCAAGAAAATGAACATACTGATATCTAATTAATCAACTAATAAATCAAGTATAAATATTTATTGATAAATCTATTAAATCATTACCGATATCTAATAAACCTATGCATAAGTGCACTGTACTTACTTTTTTAAGCATGCAAATATATTAATACTTTTACAGTTTAACTTTTGATTTTGATACAGATTGTTCAATCATCCATAACTCAAAGCATCTTCTCATAGAGACTCAGGTGTGGTATACAGACTCACATTCCTTAGATCAACCAGATGAACTGAACTCATCAGTGAACTTGCAGTGTGATCTATGAAGTGACCGTTCATGAACTGGGCTCACGGACAAAAGCGGTCTTAAATATCGCTTTCCTGCCCAGACTGAACTGTTTTTCTCTGAGGACAGAGTTGAAGAGGGAACACAGCCACTACAACTGAGACTATAGAGGAGCAAATTAATCACTTAGTCAAGGACTGATGCCTCGAGGAACTTACCTACCACATAGGCCGAGTCATGAATCAAACACGGTTCAAACAGTCAGAAATCCCTGAACAACTCATTATATAATCAGCACAACTCTCTTAAGGAAACGCACAAATCTATTTGAATAGTATATACATTCAAGAAAGCAAGACAAATTAAACATAAATCAAACATTAAATCAGAAAGAAACTGGGACCTCATTTCTGATTCATATAACAGTTTGAAAAACATTTTGATTCATTCAGGCCTACTTATCAAAATCCAATGCCTTGATAAACTTTGGTAATAGTTCACCCAAACATGAACATTCTTTAATGAATTACTCATTAGTTTTTCCAGATCTGTATACATTTTCTTCTTTGGTGGAATACAAAAAAGATATTTGGAGGAATGCTTGTTACCTAGTTCTTGGACTGCGTTAACTACTACAGTAGAAAAATTACCTGTTTTTCAAAATATCTAATTTTGAGTTTAACAGACAAAAACATTTATAGAGTATTTTTCTGCTATGGAAGTCAATGGGGTCAAAAACTGTTGTATGAGTTAAAAGCATTCTTTCAACTATGTTTCTGTGCACAGATGAGGACCAACTCAAAGGTTAGTAAATAATGTGATACATAAGTACATTTCAGTGCTAAATATTATTATGAATAAATGCTGGGTCACTTGCTTTCTTCTGCAGAACACAAAATAAGATATTTTGAAACAACATCATCTCCATTGGGCTTTCCTATTTACGCAAACCACAGAGACTTTTCTTGAATACACTTTTGTGTTCTACAGATGAGTGATATAAAAGTTTAGGAAAGCATTGCAGTATTGCAGTATAAGAAGGATTGGAGTACAGCTTCAGAATAGGGAAAGTAATCACCGGCTTTCTTACAGCTTTTCTTTCAGATTTTGTCTTATTATATTATAGATACACAAACAAATAAAAAGTATACCCCCATACACCTGACCTATATCTACCCCAAGACTTTGTTGTTCATTCTTTTCTGTCTTTAAAACAACTGGGTCATGAATAATTCCCAAATATATCAAGCAAAAGTTTTTTATGTGTTTAATGAAGATCCTGCCCTCGACCATAGCACTCAAATCAATAATATCACATATGCACATATGCAAAAACTCCATAGCTTGAATGCAGCTCTGGTTACGCTAAATAAGTGTCTCTGCCAAATGCATAAACTTAAATGTACTCTCGACAGACAGACAGGTTGGCTTTTACCTACGAAACAAGTTCAAATGATTTCCACTGATAATTCAGAACATCACTAAGAAGCCATCCATACAGATGAAGATGCAGAACAGACTGCAGGCTTATTTTAATCTTCTGAGTGTCAATGGCAAATAAAGTCAAGTAAAGTCACCTTAATTTGTATAGCACTTTAAAGAAAAAACATTGTGTCAAAGCAGCGGAACAACATTGGTTAGTCAAGCAGTGTGTCCATATTGCAAAATGATAGTTAAAGGCAGGGGAAGGAGAGCTCAAAACACATTGTTAACTATTTAAATGCCCGGCAAATCCATCAATTACGGCTACGCTCAATAAAATGTGAACAAAAAGAACCCTGTTACATCCACAGCCAGAGGTCTGACCTAAATACACCAATGTTCTACATAAAACGACATTTCATTTCGAAGCGGTTTCTCGGTTTTCCACACTACTCGCACTCCTATAGCGGAAATCCAAAAGAAATTCCACTCAACGTGATCACGGCTCTCAAGAATTCAAATAAACAAACACTCACAAGTAACGGGTTAAAGATGTCACATGCCGACTCTCCATCCATCTTGCGCTGTGGTGGCCGCAACGCTGTCAATGCATGTTAACAGGAAACTAAAAAGGGGCCCAACAGCTACATCACAAGGTACACGAATGTGCCAAAGCAGCCCGCCTCACAACTTGGAAATAATTACTTTGAAAATAAACAAAGCGTAAGTACAATATACAAATCTGCGAGTATAGACGCAGATGTACATCACAATCGTTGAAGGCAGGAAAGCGGGATGAATGACTGAGGCCTTATACTTCCACAGACCTTACAACATTTTGGAATTGTTCTCTTTTTTCTTTAGAAAGGTAAAAGTTAAATAAGGTCAAGCCGTTGTTTCTAAACACTTGTGTTTTATATTTAGATAGATCTGATGATATGAATGTCAAAGACATTAACATTGATTGACTAAGGTGGTGTGGTATTATAGGTAGTATTGTATAAATATATATAGTATAAAAATTTGGTCACCGTTCACTCACCTTTGTGTTGTTTTACATGTGTATACAATTCTTTCTTCTGATGCAAAACCACTGATGAAGAAAGGCATTTAGAAGAACGCTTGTAATCAAACTATCTTTGGACCCAATTGACTACCAGAAAAGATTACTTGATGCTATTGTTCTGTTAAACACAATTAGATATATTGTTAAATGAAGGACAACAAACAGAAATGGTGTTTTTGACTACCATTTCTATTTTTCCATGGCAGTCAACGGGGAACTGATTGGTTAAGAGCATTTGTTTAAATATCTTTCTCTGGGTTCATCAGAATAAGCAAAACACTAGTTTGGGAAAACTTAAGCAAGTAATTCATAACAGAATTTTAATTTTGGTGTGAACTATACCGTTAATTTGATCATACTTCTACAAACATTGTACTAGCACTTCATGGCACACTGTAAAAACACGGGAACAATAAACAGAACATTTATTTCAACAGTAAAGTTTGCACCAGAATACATTGTCTTAAACTGTTAAAGTCCCCTGGTCGATAATACTACCCTAATCTTCAATAATTGTTCTTGCCCTAAAAATGCTTTAAAATTGTTGTCAATTAGCAGTTGGGCAGAAAACACAATGAGTAAGCTTTTGAAAGACATTTAGGTGCGAAGCAATGAAGAAAGCTTCATGTTCCTGTTGTGTAATTGTGTGTTTTTGTTGTCGAATTTCTAATAACAACAGTTTTTGGAAATCAGTTACCCCCCTTTAAAGTAATACAATTTAACCACAGGGTACTTTTCAATGGAAATATCTTTTAAAGTAAATTTACAATAGTGTAAAAATACTAATTTTCAAAAAAGTGTTTCGGAAAAAACCATATGACTAATTTTAAAGATACACAATAGTTGAGGTTTCCGATTTGATCTGATAAAATAGATTTCCCATTTGTAAAAATCTCCCCGCTAAAAACAACATCTCAACAGCATTAATTTCTCCCTCTCTCTCATCCAAAGAGGCAAATTAAGTTGTCACTGTGTCCGCAAGCACCTTCCTCCATTACACAAATAAGAAAAAAGACGCAGCGAGAGACTGGACTCATTTATGTGTAGTGTGAGAGAAGCAACTGGAACAATGAAACGTTTTACTGCCTTGCAAATTCCTCCTATGAAGCCAGCACAGGCCATAAATTTAGCACTTTATTCCCAGAACAAATAAATAAATAAAACAATGAGTAATGGAGAGACGCACATGGTCAGTCTTTCACCCCGCTACAGAATTTCTCCATTTATCTGCTCCCAGGAGCTTTCCTGACCAGATGATTGCAGACAATGGAAGCTCAGCTCCGCGCTCCACAGTAAACTGTTACCGACCCTAAAATGGCTAATAAATTCTCTCGCCTGGTGTAAAAACAACGCAGCTCGAGCAGGCCTTCAATCCCCTCGTAGTTTTGCTGCAGAACTGGGCCACTGTGTCAGATGATGTCACCTGCAAACGGAATCAATCCATTTAAATATACACTTTGTGCAATGTTATTGTCAACTTGACCAGTAGGATCAACATACAGAAGGTACGTTTTTGAACAGCCGTGTCTCTGCAGCGCACTAAAGATACTCTACCGTCACAAGTACATGCACATGCCGGTGCACATAGGGTCTTCGTCCCGTGGTGACCACAGGGGAGATCAGTGATAATAGGAGCCACATGGGCCGCACAATTCTTTTACTGTAAATACGCTTTCACACTTAAAACACACAGAGAGTGTGAGAAAAGTCTGTCAAGCTCCTCCTTCATTCCTTCGCTCCCTCTTCTGTGCAGCAGATGTTAGGATGTGTCTGTGCATTATGTAAGTAGTGTGTAAGGTCAGGGGCCCGGGGTCTTAATCAGGCAAAGATAACACCATTTCCTCTTTTATACCGCACGGCAGTTCCTGATTCATGCATCTCTAGTGGCATCAAATGGAACTGCAAAATAACTCATTCTTTTGCTTCGTTTTAAGGCCTTTTATTGTAAGCCTGTCCTAAACTATTGCCACTGGTTGAGCTAGATAACGGGGGAAACAAAAGCAGATGTCATCTGTTTTTTGGGAAATAGATCATATTGGGTTTCTTTATAGCATTTTGACTAACTTGCCGTCCATTGGTGCAGCTGTTTAAGGCTGGACTGAGAGTTCCAAAACTGGGAAAAACGTTGTAGACTGATTATAATTATTATTACTATTAGCTTTAGTAGTAGTATTAGTAGTATTAGTTTTAGCAGTAGTATTAGTATTAGTAATAATAGTATTAATAAGGATGTGGTTTTATTATTATTATTATTATTAGTTTGATTATCATTGTTATTATTATAATTATTACCACTTCTTTTATTTGTTTCACTTCAATTATTATTCTATTTTAATTGTTGTCCGTATGATTAACATTACTATTCGTACAATAATAAAAATATGCAGTTGGATTGGTTGGGAGGGGATGTAAAATTTTCCATTTCTTTACAAATTAAAGTAATTGCCCTTACAAAAATAAAGTGAAAGCAATATAATCCAAGTGAACAAAATAAGCTAGTTTCATGTTGAATAGTAATTTATTTTAATGTTTCAGAATATATTATCTTCTATGATATTAAAAATAAAAAAATATTATGAAACCGAATTGTCATTCACTTCCCATAATAAATAGGCACTCTTTCAATGCTTCTCGAAAAGCCTGGGACCATAGTAGGCTCTTTCATGCAAATTTTGTTATGAATAACTCACACTCAAGTTGTTTAAAACTTGTATAAATGTCTTTGTTACATTGAACTCAAAGGAAGATATTAGGAAGAATGTTAGAAACTGAGAATTCTTAGGCACCTTTGACTACATTAGTAAAAGAAATGACAATAAAAATAGGCATATGTGCCCCAGAATTTACTGCTTTTCTATAAGAAAATTGATGTTGAGTTAATCAAGACAAACTATTCATTTTTGGGTGGACTGTGAAGTTTAAGAACTTTAAGAAGCTGGTTGATTAAATGTTAAAAATAGATTTTTGCAAAACAAAACGTTGAATCTGATGCCTTTAGTGACCACATATTTCCAATTGTTTCCCGTTTAATGAAAAATGTTTTACTAACATTTGAGCTGAAGTATTCCTGAACAATGTGACCTCTAACTCCCTCCTCACAACACAGATTTGACCTCTGAGCCCTGGATGTGTGGAGAAGAGACTGAAGTGAGTGGCTGTCGCTGGGAGCAGACGAGGTGACGGATGATGGAAGTCTGAAAAATGGCTGCTTGTTTAGGGGTGAGTGCCAGCTGCTTGTTAATCACACATGACAAAGTGGGAAAGTGAGTTTGGGATATAATTTACCCCTAGTGTATAAATCAAGACGGGACATGTGCCATATACCTTTGTGTCTCTCAACACGCTCACCAAACACTGCATTTGCAGTCAGTATGCTGTCAGGCACACGATAAATATGTAAACTTGTGGAAATTCATTTCACCCGGTCACATCCGTCTTTGCTTGTCTGCGGATCCTGTTGAGAAAAGTAGGCATGCCGTTAAAATTACAAGCATTTTTTTAAGGCAGCAACTCCATAAAGTATTATGGCACATTATGTGTACATATCTGAATGTTCTTGCCTTTATAACAAAATATCAAACCCAATGGTTTTCTTTTTTTAAGGAAGAAGTTCTGACCTTTGGGTTTCTATTGTTTAAAACAGAGAGAATTTGCTAAATGTCAACAGCTGACTGTGATGCACCGCTCACATTGTGGTACCTCATACATCCACTTGACATCAATAATAATGTTGTAATCCATATTAAAATGACTAAGAAATGAAATCAATAATACACTAAATTCATTCAAATACACAGAAATAAAAAAAATCAATTCGATTATCATCATGAACCATTTCCACACGATTAGATTAAGTTTATTTTAATCACAATTTCTCTTGAAATTTGTAAATAGAACTTAAACACAAAATGATGTGAACCAAACTAACTTGTGTGGAACCATTGTCCATGATCACATTTAGTAATTCCAGAAACTAAAAATAGCTAAACAGTTGCTATGGTTTCTCGCTAAAGACTTATTTCCTTATGTTTCCAAATGAAAATTCCTTAGAATACCTGTATGTCTATTGTTCTTCCACAAAACACAAAAGAAGATATTTTGAAAATTGTTGGCAACCAAAAATTGTATGGACACCAATTTAATGCAAGTCAATGGGGCACAATGGTTTTCTTGATGGTCTTTTTTTGTGTTCTGAATAAGGTATAAATCAATCCCTTTAAATGGAAACTCTGTAACAGAAATAGAATGTTACGATACATAGTTATTCTACATGGGGTCAAAACACTAAAGGGTTTGATGTAATTTACTCAATATTACATCAAGACTGCTTTTTGGAAAATTAAGTATTCTTAAAGCTTACTTAGTATATTTAGGTGAAGTCAAGTCAATGTAAAAGTATACTTTAATCAGTAAGCATACCGGTATCAATGTACTAATAGTGTACTTCTTAGTGTACTAATAGCACTTATAATAGCGTGATAAAATTGGCTCACCTTTTAGTTATAAAAGTATTCTTTCTATTTTAAGTTTTAAATTACTATACTAACAAAACTTCAATAAACTTGTCTTCACAAGGGGGATGGGCATACAAATAAACAGATTATCATTCCTTACATAGACACGCTGGTTACAAGTGGAAGAGGCTACTTTCTCAAGGCAGGCCTAGCTGACACTCATTCAGGTTCTTGCACCAAGTGGAAATAGCTGAAATAAGCTGTCGGAGAGGTCTCTTGTTTAGGCAGTAAGTGGAGAATGGGCAGGCCAGGTCAAGCAGGGTCAAGAGAACTGGAGGTGATTGAGAAGAGCTTCCTTACAGTGGTAGGAAGGTGAAGATAACAGCACCATGGTCAGTGTCACAACTATCCTACCACGAGCCCGAGCTCACGTATTTTCTCCTTTTAGCCCCAAACCGCACATTATAAAAGTAACAATGCGAAACGGTCAGGCCTGTGTGAAAGTGCTCACACCAGCTCTAGAAGCACGAACGCGAGCGGCTGGGCGCTGGTTTTCTCTGCGGGAGTCGAAATAAAACATGACTCTTAGCTATTGAGCATGAAAAGACTCAGTGGGTTCTAATGACTTTCCCTCCCCTGGGCAAAATTGTTTGTGGGTGATGTGTTTATAGGAAATTCATGAATTAAAAAGCACAACGTCTACTTTGTAGACTGCAATAAAAAATAGCAAATTTTCTCATTTGTCACCCGAAGGGCCAATTTTGTTATTTAGAATATTTTACAAAGACTCTTCTATAAAAGCAAAATTATAATAATTGGCTTTTCTGGAAACATGACTCCGCCGTACCACAAATATTCTCAACACTCAGAAGACGAATTGCATCCTATATTGATAATTTCAAAGTGACATGAAAATCAAAAAGAAATTGTTTTGTAGACAAAGTTCTAGCATGGGAATATCAGGCTCCTTTATCTGATGTTCACGTGTGGTTTAACATTATAAACCTTCACAGAAAGACATTATCAAAGAACCAACCAGCTTTCAAAAAACTCAACTGCATGTGTACTACCAACACAATGTAAAGGAAAAAAAAATGTCAGAGTAGTTAACTTGGACCTTTCAAGAGTGGTATCAGATGTTTAAACTCTAAATTTGTGGTCCTAATAGTGCAAAAGGTCTAGCAAGGTCATAAAAGTCAAAGGAATAACGTGAACCATATTTTTTAAAGTGACACTGCAAAACATTTCTGTCATTTCTAATAAACATTTATTTTCCTGGAAATTGCGACCCCAGTGACTCAGTATGCTTTTTATTTTCCAGCTGCAACTGTGTTTGTGTTAAAGAAGAACTATGACCATGAGACAGCACAGAGTGACCCGTAAATCCCATCAGGAGCAATTACTGTTTGAGTAACTGAGTCACGACTGTGTACGAGTCATCAGACCTGCGTCAGCTCTTGTGTTGAGTCAACAGGTCAATATAATAAACACACGATGCAGATGGTCAATATGCAGCTAATTGATAATCAAACGTAATTATGATGGATAATAAATGACAATAGGCATTCATCCGGGTGCTTAGTGAGTAAATATCCATTAGTGTGTCCAAAAAAATCTAAATAAATTATGACGTAAATGGGATGGTTTTTTAAAATCAAATTATAGCTGTGTCATATGCTCTTATTATAAGCAAAACAGCAAATAAAGGTAAAACTGCGAGAACATACTTTGATTTTAAATATTAAGAACACTTATAAAATTTTATCTCTTATTAATTTACTTTTTTCTACATAAGACAAAATAAGATGTTTTTAACTAAACTATGAAGGTCACTATTTACTTCTATTGTATAAATAAAAAAGCAATGCAAGTCAATGAGTACCGATGTTGTTCCGTTTACTGTTAAAGATTAAGATCTCAAGACGGTGAGTAATTATTAATTATTAATTATTAATGACTCATGAATCACTTTCAGATCAAATAGTTTTCAAAATCAAGAAAAACTACCCTTCTCAGGTCAACTAGGTCAACCGCACACATTTTATCCAACTAATATTTTGTATTAAAAACATCCAGAAGTCTTTAACCAGCTACATTTTGGGTTTATTTACATGTATTAATTCGAAACAAAATCAACTCAACCCCCTGTAAAGTATGACATGTCAAGTAACATGCAGAGATGGTGGGAAAAAAACATTACAAAATTTGTGACAAAATCTCAAAAATGTTTAAAATTTATATCGACATTATTCAATACTTCTGTATTGGTGTTCAATAGTTGATATGACGGCCCATGATACTGTTCTAAACAAGTGGGAATCTGGATTAAATTGGGAAAACCTCTCTCTGTTCTCTATTCACCAGCTGTTGACTAAGGTCAAAGGTCTTACTCGGGGTCAACTCTGTTCACAGCGCACAGGACACTGACCAGAACAGTCACTTAAAGGAAGCATAGATTCTACGATCCCATTAAACAGCCGGGTTGCTCATACCCTCCCGCACAAGTTTAACATTCCCTCTCCGTTTGTTTGGTCCATCTCCCTTCCCTGTTCTGTGGCGTTGTGAATCCGAGGAAGTCATAAAGAGGTAAACGTAAAGCTCTCTGCCATAACAGCAAAACATCCAGAGTGAAACTTTAGAAAGCCATTAAGCTAATGGTCCACTCAGGCCGTTGTAAGCGTCTCCTCGGGTTTCGGATCCCGGAGGCTCCCGGACCTCATATTGATATAAACATCGCACAATAAGCAACATTTATGAAGCATTAAATAGACTTTGATGGACTTTAAGGTAGAGTAAATTCAATCCAGGTGTTTGGTGTTATTTCAGTCTAAATAACCTAGCATGGGGCATGTAAATGAGGGCATGTAAACATAATGTAAATGGAAGCACAGTTTGGGCTATTACGGTGATGTATTTTACGGAAAAGTAGACTGAAGGATTGGACGAGATCTTGGGGTGAAGACAGCCAATGAGGACTCCGCATGGACGCAAGAAACATCATATCCAGATGTTCGAAATATTAGAAACAATTTAATTATTGTACTTTGTTTGACGTTTATACTTCCCTCGACCTGAAACCTCCCAGCAGACTAACAGGAGAAGAAATACGATGTTTCCTACGCCCCGTTCTATGAGGTATTGAGTTGTTTTATGAGTCGACTCGCGAAAAACATCAGCTTGCGTATGAGAAATGATACCGAACTAACATCGACAAAACACATTTGAATGATAACCCTGTTAAAAGCATATTTGGTCTTCGTACGCACTTTGGAGAAAGAGACTAATATTCTTAAACTAGCCCCATGTTGTACTGACAGACATGACAGGAGCAGTTAGCTCAAGCCACACGCATTCTAAGTTTCCACGAGGCCGAGAGAAGAAGACCAGGTGCTGCTTATATAACCCAAGCCATTTCGGAGTCTTCAGGAACGCACACACTCATGGCTAATGGGATCTGTCTGTTTTTACGGTTGAGGGACTGATATTGTCAATTAGAGGGGAAGTACATTTTTATGGGTTCTTCTGGAGAGGTACAGCGTTGGAGTTCTGAAAATTGCCATCCTTATTCCGTCTCTTGCAGTCGAAGCCATTTGGAGATCTCAAGCACAGCACACATACCAACACAACACACGTACACAGATCTATAGGGGGATTAGAAGATCTTTTCACAGGCTCCAGACGTTCCTTCCTGGACTGTTTGTTTTTACCACTGAAGGAACGATATCATCCTCAATTAGAGGAGAAGTGCTTTTTTATGGGCACATATACCCTCTCTATCTCCCACACACAGAGTTTTTTTTTTACTGTATTAGTGAGGCACTTGAAGATATCTCATTAAGCCTTATATGTTCACATCTATTGATTTTTTATTTCAAAGGAAAAGCATTTAATGTTCACTTTGGTGGACTATCTAAAATTCAGCTCTGCTAAAAAAGTGCATTACGTTTACTTGCATTATGTACTAAAAGTGCTCTGTTGGCACACATTTATTTTGTAATGATATACTACAAATATAGATTTTTTCTATTTATTGTGTTCTAAGACCAAGAACTTTTAAAGTTTAACTTATAGTCCTAAAAACATTTCTTTGGCATACCAAATTCAAAATAAGTATGAAATTATACACGTGGAAAGTAAATTCTGTCGTTATTTACTCACCTGTAAGACTTTCTATCTTCTGCACAACACAAAGAAAATATTTTAAAGAATGTCAGTGATACCCATTGCATTGATTTTGTGGAAGTTAATTTATTATTTGTGTATGTGAAGTAAAGGAAAGGTTTGAAAGACCAAAAGGTGAGTAAATGAGAACACAATTTTCGTTTAGGGAGATATATAGATGTATAGGTGGTTAAGAGCTGGAGCAAGGCAACCCTTTTTGCACTGCAGTGATATTTGGTCACATCCCAACACTTGTAAGTCACTTTGGATAAAAGCGTCTGCCAAATGAATAAATATTAATGTAAATATATAGACATGGACAGTTTATCCAAAAGAAAAAATAATCTGTCAACATTTAATCACTTTCTTGTTGTTTCATAACTGTCTGACTTTCTTATGCACAACGTGAAAGAAGATATTTTGAAGAATGTTGGTAACCTAACCATGGCAGCACCCATTGTCTTGCATCGGTTTAAGTCCATCATTGAAACTCAACGGTCATTCTTCAAAATATCTTCATCATGATTCGTAAAAAAGACCTTTTAGTAACTGAGAACAAAATTGTTCATTTTACATTTTCATTTAAAAAAATTTATTTGAAATGATTCAATTTTTAATTTGATTGCACTTTTTCTATACTATATTTACTAAAGTATACAATAAAGGGAATGTTATAGTGCATACGCTTTTTCACCTAGTACCTTAAGACTGTATTTATAAATACATTTACATTTATTAGTCTCTGACCCTTACATGACCTTTATATTTCAAACCAGAGAAATTGATTTCAGATTCATAGTCAAAAAATGACAACAAATAATAAACGGTGTCGCATGATTCGAGGGATTTTCAATTAGGATTGTTTGTGTTAGAAAACTATTCCTATTAAACTATCCAAACCATAATTCGATTCTAATATATGTCGACAAATTACAGCAATTGAAACACAAAAAAGTCAGCGACAAAAAATACTAAACTACAAATTGTGTTCTTACAAATGCACCACAATTTCTAAGCAAAGTATTTTGAATCTACTCCCAGCCCTAAATTCTGATTCAGTGGTCCTGATGTGGACAGGAATGTTGTTCGAGGACTAATAAAGATGTTGATACAAAAACATGTGCAAATCATGTTAGGCCACATTTTCAATCTGAAACCGCAATACACAAACAAACATTCTAAATACCCAATAAACACTCTTATTTGTTTAACATGCTATTAAAGCCTATGATGGCTCTGACAGACTTTACGTGACCGCCCCTATATACGGCAGACACATTGCACAAGAATAGCTTTGAGAAACAAAACCCAAAAAAGGCGATTTCCCATAAGCATGCTGTGCTTCATCTCCTCAGTGAACAGACCCCCAAGAGGAGACCACTAAAGCCGTCCACCTAGACCACAGACATGCGGGAAACGACTTTCATTTCCCTATTTGAGTGTTCATGCGACGAGGATGGACACGCCCTCTCTTTCTTCTAAACAATAGTGGGACACGGGGGAGTTAAGGAGCAGGAGGTCTCCATCTTCGCCACTGGGCCGCACATACCGAGCCCTCCTCCCTAGGTGTAGATGAAGCGGGGGAGACTGATCCGCCCGTGTTCCCCTGTCCCACAGCAGGAGTCAGGGAGAGATGAAAAGGAGGGCGGCGGGGCTAAGATTCCAGGCCGCCTCTGTGGAGAGGTTCTTTCTATCGGCCCGGCAGGCAGTGAGGATCTGGTCTACAGGTCAGGATTCCTGCACTCGCATGCTTTATTCCTCTGACGACCAAGCTAATCACACTTCCCACCCTGCAGTCCAGAGTTTTTGTCTGTCCCTGGAGAAAAATTTTAGTGCAAGGTGGCTGCTCTTTCATCATCCAGGAGAGTTGATGAAAGTCTAAGATAAGATTGTGTAGAAAAGATAAACTGATAAATGTAGATGCTTAAAGGGATGGTAAATGCAAAAATGAAAATCTTAAACCATTTACTTACCTTTGTAAGTAAATTCAAGATTCAAATCTGTACTCATGTTCTGATGAACATAGAAATATATTTTTGAAAGTTCTTTTAACCACACAGTTATTGGACTTGACTGCCTTACTTAGTAGGAGTATTTTTTTTTTTTTAAGAATGTAGGATCTGAAATCAATTGGGCACTAAAACTGTTTAGTAACAAGCATTTATTTAAGTATCTGCCTATGTATTTATTAAAAAAAAGAAATATGTAAAGAATTGAAACAGGTAAAGAGTTTTTAGGTGAACTATCCATTTTAAATTTCATTTAAAAGTCTTGACCTTCTCTTGCAGTCTTGTAAAATTTACACTTATCGCAGTTGTTAAGTTTTCTAAGATCTAATCTGAAACCATTTTTTCCAATCTTTACTAAATATTCTCATGAAATATGACATGCACAACCAGTGATGTTCCTATTATCTCAATTAAATATAATTTTTGCTTCTTTTGACTTTTCAGATATCAAAGAGGTCTTAGAGATTTTAGGTTTCTATGTCATTGTTTATCTGTCAAATGAGGTCTTTATATCATGCTTTTCAAAGACTGCTAAAAGTTCATATATTGAGATATGTTTCTCAAAATGTTTCTCAAATATATCTCATTTTTTAAACATTTCCTCAGCATTTTAAACTGTGTTAGAGATCTCTATTGTGTGCCATTAGGAATTGTCAATTCCCAAATCAAGTTTTAGCCACATTTTGGAATCTGTGTTGTATATCTCAAAGCAAATGTTGTAGAACTCCTTGTTTGTACATATAATAAATGAAAATGTTGCAATTAATTGTAAAATTGTTTGGAAATCTACAATATTGCACCCTGACACACTAAAGCACACTGACACCCTAAATATAACTATGGAAATTGCAGATATTAGTCAAATTATTCTATGAGGAACTTTTAGTATCCAAAGATGTTTCACAAAGGTCATTCAGATGGCACAATTGTAGGAAAGAGAAGGTTCTTTAATGAATAAATAGTTATTTGCAGATCCTTAAAGCCTATGTTAAGGGTTTATTTCCAAGTGTGTTTTGATTAGAAGATGAAGTCAATTAAATTAATCTGTCTCCCCAATAAAACCCAAAAAGTGTGACCCTTAAAAAGTCACACATTCACAAAGCCTCCATCATTCCTAAAGCTCATTCCTTTCTCCCACTAGCCGTGGTCTTGCGCCTCCGTGTGAGCCTTGGGAGGCAACCTGCCGCCGAAATATCTGCCAAATAAAAGCTCATTACAGCTAATGTTGCTCTAACATGCCTCTCACAGGGGGTGGGCTGAGTGAGGTCATGGTTCACCAAATCAGGGCACCAACTAAAGTTAATTACAATCTCCACAGCGGTTCCCAGACATTTAACCCACTCGGGGTGACGGCGGGACGTCCTGCAGACCTCCTGATACAACAGGATGGCAAGACGACGTTTTATATGCTTCTTTTATAGATAATATAATACGTTTTGCGTATAACTTGCCCTGCTCCCTGATAAGAGACATGCACATCCCGTGATGGTATGAATGATGATAAATGAAGATCACCTGTAACTGTAATAAGGGCAACATGCTTTAGCCAACCACTCTCTAAATACTCTGATAAAGTTATAAAGGCAGATGTTGCTACTCAAGCACGCTGTTAAAAACCGTCTTCTTCACAATTTATCATGGCCTTGTTACAGTCCTTAGACTATTTTAGATGGCAACCATACTTATATTTTGTATTATTATTTTTAGAATGCATTTTAGACTCAAATTAAAGTCATCAAAATGATAAAACAAGGGAACTATAGAAATTGTTATAGCACATTAAAAAATAAATCAAACATGTTATATTTGATCGAATTTGTTAGAAATGTTCTCTTGATATGTTATAAAGAAGCTTCTTAAGCTTCTTAACCCTGAGTGGCTATGCTGTCTATATCATCTGTACTGCGCTCTTTTTGGCTGGCTGTTCTTTCTTGAGTACTCTGTAAAAGTCATGCATTTTAAAAATCATTTTCTATTGAATAAATTGTACATTTTGTCACGAAAACAAAAACATCTCTGCTAAACTATAATTTGGACAGGTTTGAATTTCATTCATTAAGGCATACTGTTTACCTATGGATCAAATATAAAAACAAAAAAAACATTTCATTGAAGTGTCCCAAAAACGTTCTTGTAGAAGTGTTACCCTAGTCAGTGGAATATAAATAAAATCACATTACCTATCAAATTTCACTTCGATTTCTATTTTAATTTTACTTAAAAGTAAAGGGAATCATTTTTGTATCATGTACACACGCATCATTTACAGTTGCAGAACATTTAGAATAAAGCACACAAGTCATGTACGTATCAAGGAAAAAAACTAAAAAAAGCATATTTTTACATTTACATTTAGTCATTTAGCAGACGCTTTTATCCAAAGCGACTTACAATAGTCGAGGAGACAATGAAGCGGTATATGGGTTTGGAACTAAACAATGAAAAGCATATGATTTACAGGGGTACCAAGGGACAAAACCTTTCATTGAACACTCAGACTCTGACTGTGGGGGACCAACACTGTTTAAGTGGCTCCACTTAAACTGAGTTTTCTTAGCTGCAAACTTTATATTCCAGGTTCAAAACAGCACAATTGCAGTGGAAATGAGATATCTCTCTTATTGCCTTTGCAGCATCTATTGTAGGAACACACCTCGCAAGTGGTTTCAATTTGAGACATATGGGATGTACAAATCCAAGGTAAAATAACAGCTGCAGTTTCACAGCTTGAGAATGAAGTCATCATTTTCAATATTTACGGAACCAAATCCATAAGCATATTTAAAAAGGGTGAAAGACTATTTACTCTAATCATGTTTGTATAGGGAATTGTCAAGAAGTAGTCTGGGAAAAACTAAAAGTTTTCAACTGATTTTGACATGGCTTCATTTCATATGACAGGTAGTAAAACACCCACCTTCTGTTCTAGCAGGACCTGCGCTGCCAGACGCAAAATGATGCATTCACATACCACGGTAAGAGTCTGGTCTTTAATGGTCTGGAACCTGCAATGCGAGGACAGATTTCCAGAGAGGCTGTTGTCACTCATGGCGATGTGTGGTCTCCAGCCCTTAACTTGGTAAAGGTGGCTTCATCTATAGTGGTAGAAATAAATCAATTTAATTTGCCGTCACATATCATTGGTAGAGTGGTGTGTTTTCACTGCAAAAGCCATGCTCTTAAATCACATGGAACATGATGTCACAACTTGATTATTCTCTAGATGCTGAATAAATCATCTAAATATAATTCAAATTGATTTTAAAATTGTCCAAATGCAACAGCAAACATTACTAATATGAAAATAAAAATTAGAATACACTTTATTGGCTGTTGAGTGTACATTATTATTATTTATGCATTCACATTTTTTCTGCATTTTATAATAATTCTAAACTTAACAAAATGATGAAATAAAACATATAGGTATTAGAATTATATTATGACTACGAATATGAAAAACAAAAATAAAACATGTTATATTTGATCATCTCCATTGTTGTCAACTTTTGGCTAGAATTCTATTTTTATTTGTCATTTTCTAAAGCAGTGTTTTCAAGTCTTAACCTGAGTCCCCATCTGCACTCTTAGTTTTTTTACATTCTTTCAAAATCAACCATTTTAAAAACAATTTTCGTGAAATTAAATGTATGTTATGTCATTAATTGTATATTTTATATTGTTTTTTTTCAGATATTTTGGCATACACCTTTAGAATAAACGATTTTAAAAATAATGAGAAACATTTCACTTAACTGCCCCAAAAAATCTAAGCTTTGCAGAGACTTAACTCAGATTTGATGAATTCCGAAAAGTGTGCAGGAGCAAGTTAAGTCTGAAGGTATCTTTTTGTCCATTCTGCTGCATCCATCCACAAGTCTACAAAATAACCTCTTGGAACATGATCTTTACTTAATATCGCAATGTATTTGGCATTAAAGGAAACATGTATAACTTTGACTTAAACAAAGTATTGTTACTCCAACAATTAAGCGACCTTTGGGTCTTTTGTGACCATGGTAACGTTTGTACATTTAATATCATTTCAATAATTATTTTCTTTACCACTACATTTGTTGTCAATGGTTTACCTAATGTATATCTTTAATGCACTGCAAGTCACACAGGATAATAGCATCTGGCAAATGCATTACATTAAAAGCATAAATGCTCATATTTCTTTAAAGTATCTTAACTACACCCAATGTAATTAATATGTGTATTTTTTACTTTTGCGATTCAACGACACTGCCATCTTTAAATATTTATTCAAACCGTGAGCCAAGCCCAACCACCGATGGCTGTTTCCACAACCTCATTGCTGGGGAGTGAGGTGAACGAAAAAATGTTTTCATAAAGGGTGAAGGGTGCTTTTCAACACATTCCTTATACCGAAGCACAGCGGTTTCTAAGTCACTGCAATATGACCTCATTACCTTCTAAAAAGACAATTATACAGGATATCATCTAAGTGGAGTAATAAATGTAGCATAAAGAGATGAAGAAGAAAAGCGCACATGCTTTGAAAAGGAACCGAGCATTCATCCTCTCTCAGACCAAGCAAGGCCCTGCTGACAGGTAGAGATGGCATCCACTGATAACGGCTGTTCATCATCACATCACTCGAGAAGCGCGAGGATATAGACCCACACCTACGTCCAACCAACCGGTCATAGTCGCACGATGTACGAAATGGATGCGTGAACCGCTGTGGACAAAAGCCATAAACGTTGACAGGCCTAGTGATAGGAAGCAAAAGAAATGTAAACAAACTCCCTTCAGGATTGAGGCCACACATAATGGGCTCTTTACTTGATTTAGGTGTCAGGAAGATAGTGATAAAAGAGTTACATATTTCAGAATTTGACAGAACAAGACCTGAGTGTTCCCAAGGGATTCCTAACAATTCAGCCAATAAATATCACGACCGGTGATACGGAGACCTCAATCTATATACGGCCCGTCAAGGTTTGCTAAATCTATAGAAAGATCGAGCCGTGGGCATAGAGGTGAACAGACCCGAAGATCTCGCAGACACTGAAGGAAGCCATTCCAGCCCTTCGATCAAAAGCATATTGGCCAGTTGAATGCGCCAAGGTCTTCGGAACACGTTTGAAACTGGGCAGCGAGTAAAGAGCATGTCTCTTCATCCGAGCGTGTTATTCTGCAGACTAAGCAAAACTAAAAGCAGGCCAATGGCACATTTTTCATCTTTTTCTGCTTTACTGAAACCGAATACACCTCCATGTTTTGCTTGGCAGTCATGCCTACACCGAGGCGTAGCTGAGCAGGTTCTGGCCAGCGAGTGAACCTGAGCACTCAATAAACCTTCTCAATTATCATGCTTAAACTGAAAAACAATCACAAAATAGCAAATCATTTAAATCGACGCGTCGTGTATACACTTCTACAGGAATATTGACAATGTTTTTTTTCAAATTGCATGGGCTGTTGTGCATTTGCGATGTTTGTGTATAAAGCTACATCTGTCAGGGATTACTCAATTTTCTCCACAAAACATCTAGCTTATGTCAAGTCATTACTTTGCATGAACCTGACAGGAATTTCGGGTCTGCGACTTGCAATAAAAGTTAAACGGGCTAGCTTGTGATGTTGGCCGTGGTAAAAACAGCTTAATTACACTCGAACTAGGAAACTAGTGAAGCTCAGCCAAAACGTTCTGAATGTTTGCTTGATGCCGAGATATCGCTGCGATATTTCCCAACTCTGGCAAACCCGTCCAAAACAAGTACACAAAAGGAGGAACGAAGCGTGCGTGGGAACGATGCGATGCAAAACAATGAAATTGAATTTTACATTGGATTCAAAATTCGGCAATGGTTTGGAAATTGTGAGAATTGTTTTGCTGACCTGACAACGGTATCCAAAACCGGCAAAGCTAAGCCAACGATGTTCTTACCGATTGCATGATAAATGGTCGAATGAAGCACTTTCTACCAGACAAATCTACGTCATTTAAGAATCTCAGATAAGCAAGCTAGTGTCCATGTTGCCCTGTGTTACCCAGCAAGTGGACCCTGCCAGTCTCAGTCAGGGGCAATTGGGTCTGGGGTTTGTTTTCCTATGAGTCAGCCATAAACTCTGCTCAGGTGTGCAGTGCTCTAATACAGCGTTTTATACACATCATGTGATGTCATACAATAACATTAACCTCAAAGTGTTTCTTGTATTGGTTTCTATGGTTACTTAAATATTGTGAAGAGTTTGAAAGTTGGGTTGCCGTTTACATTTTAAAGGTCAAGATTTCGTAAAAGCCGTGGTTTGTCATTTCTGTTCAACAAGCAAAGAGATTTCTGAAAGTAATGAAGGTCAAACCGAACATTCACACCATGTTAAATCATTTGAAAAGTTTGTACTCATAATATTAGAGCCACAAAAACTTTTTATAGTCTTTGTTGTCTTGGAATATCAAGATGGGAAAGTATTTTGTCATAAAAAATGTACTTTGGATTGAATAATGTCTAGCAATTTCGCTTGCTTGGATAAAGTTGTGAGGCTGTAATCTTTAGAGATATTTTGAATAAACACAGAATCATGCTTTTTCCTAAATAAATGCATATATTAACTGACCAGAACACAAATGGTCTATGGTAATCATGGTAAAGCGCGTAGTAACTGGAACTAGTCTACGGTATTTTTCATGGGGGATGACCAGGTTTACAGAATTTTGCGAGACAGCACAATAGTTTGCTGCAACCCAAGTCCAAACACTACCCCCTCTGTCCACCCCTTAAAAATAGCCGTTAAACAAGAGGTCCTCTCGCCGGGCCAACATCAACATCCAATAAAGCTTAAAGATAAACACGAGGAGGTATCCATGGCAGAATAGATTTCATCCCTTGGGAGACGCGGCCAGTTCTCCCCCATCTGCTCAAACACTACCCCGCAGGCTTTTTCACCGACGTTCAAAACATTACCTGGAATTTTTATGATTGTCTTCACGCCGCTGGGAGCCTAATAAATGTTTTCACGGGGTCGTTCGGTTATGATTGGCTTGTGTCGGTGACAAGTCCATTTCTCTTGGACTCGTGGGCTCACACGAATCACCTCCGCACACTTTTGCCGGAGAGAGTGGTTTGGATTTAAAAACATTAGCAACATTACCTTCTCGCTTTCACAATGTCCTTGACTTTGAACCAAGATAAAGAGAATGATTTTGCGTTGGAGGACGTTCAAGACGTGGACGAGACGCAGGTGTTTCTTGCCGTGGCAAACAGAGGAACCTTGTTAAGATAAAAACATCTGAACATGGGATAATAGTGGAGTATAAATAACCAAGTAAATCAAAAAGGCAAATGTGAAATGAATGTACAACTAATAAGCTAAATCAGATGGAAGTATAGGCTAAGATGTGTCTTTTCTCAAAAAATGTTTTTGTACAAAGGCAACCTACCAAGAGCAACAACAGAGGAGCGTGATTTACCGTGCATGTGCGTAATTATATAATCTAATAAGCTTAACTGATTGGGTTAAACTCCAGAAGGTCTTCTTCCATCTTCTGGACCCTAGGAGGGTTGTTAAAAGCCAAAGGTCTGGTGAACCGGAGCATTCGGCCATTGAAAACACGCTTTTCTGTCAGCAGATGTTTTGAGGGAATGAAGTGACAAGAGAAGACTGTGGGAATACGCTAGAATGACTTAATGTGGCTTTTTGAATGAAAGTTAATTTGTGCATTACACCAATCCACTGCGTATCTCTCTCTGTCCGCCAGTAACCAGATGTTTGGCTTTTTAATAAAGTAACATCTGCTTTTCACAATATTCAATTGTCGTTTGCACTAGGCCTAAAAGTATGTGTGAAGTATGCAGAGTTACGTTTGCATTATTTAAAATCTGTTTAAAACGTATTTATTCATTTCTTAACAGAGAGAAAGATATTTGGAGGAATGTCTTTAACAGTTTTTGGACACATTGACTACCATAGTAGGAAAGATGCTTTCTACTGATGACGATTGATGAATACAAAATAAGTTATTTAAAACAATGTAGGACAACAAGTTTGACTACCATTGGCATTTCTCCTACTGTGGTCAATGGGGTCAAGACCTGTTTGGTTACAAGTATTCGTCCACAATATATTTCCTGTTTTTAACCACACAAATAAATATATACAAATGTAGAATAGAGAATGAGTAAATCAATATAGAATTTTCCATTTTAGGGTGAATTATTACTTTAACTAGGGGGGATATCATTTTTAAGATAAGCCAACAATCATTTCATTATTGAAGAACATTCTCACCTCCCAGAATGTTTTGCTTTGCAGAACTTAAACTGATGTTGGTACAAGAAATAACTAATGATTTACAATGTCAATATTACTGGCATCGTTAAATAAAACCATTATTCAAATGACAAAGTTCATGTCAGGTACGGCGGGCTACATTAGATCATCAGCTGAAAGTGTGTTCTGATGAAAGCAGATTAGGAAAACACACAAGCCTTTCCAAATGCTCTCCACCTCCAATAACTCTAATGAAAATCTGGATCCGCCCGTAATCAAATGCAACTGATTCGTGCTGGTTCAAATTCTCTCTTTAGATCCCAGTAATATTAAAACGTCTCTTATTTGAGAATGATGTCCAACTAATTTATCCGCTGTGGTTACATCATCTTTGCCTGGGGCAAACTACACTCAAAATGTTGGGTTATTTTCAACCCAGTGTTGTCTCAGGAAGGGACAAACACAGCCGCAGGGTTAAATTAACCAAGCAAATGGATTACATAGACCCAGCAATGAGCTAAGAACCCAAGATTTTGGGTTGAAACAACCCAGCAAAGGGTTATTTCCAACCAAGGATTGGATTCGTTATTTTTGAATCAACCATGGTTGACGATAACTCAACAGTTTTACAGTGAATCTTGAAAAATCATGCCGGGTGATTTTTTAAAATGTATTAAACAAACCCTTGGTTCAGTTAAAAAAGTTAACTGGGTCAAAACAAACAAAAATTGTATGAAAATGTTTCACAAGTAAATATCACAGAAATGTAAACTCTTATTTACATGTTTCATCCTTTAGAAACATGTGAAAAAAACCCTTTGGAAAAAAAAACCCCAAAAAATGTATTTGTTCCTTTTGGTTCCATTTTTGGGTTAAACTGTAAACTGGCTTAATCATATAAACTTGAACAAAGTTAATCATACAAAAAGCATAATGGTTAGACAACATCAATAGCAAATTCAAGTACATAATCAACTACAATATCATTTTGAGTCTCATGAAATAAGTTGTTGCAAAATCAATACTCCGAGAAACTTTTTTAGAGCAACAATACACTTACTGAGAGGTCTTTAATGTGATCTTTTTCACAAAAAGTCAATAGTAAAGGTTCAATTTCAATTCTTCAGCGTTCTCACTGGGTTTTCCTATTAAATCTGCTTCGAGTTAGTCCCGGGTGTTGTGAGAGCTTAACAAAACAAATCAAGACTTTGGAAAAGTAAGATTAGGGGCAGGTTAGTCATGTGCACTTGGAAAAAGAGTTGATTTGAACCCCTGAGAGCTTGAAAGTCTTAAAGAGCTGTCCCAGAGTCACGGATATGGGCCACAAGCCGCAAGTACTGTTGGTTAACTAGCAAGGTGAGGAACTGTGTTAAACTCCTTCACCTGGAACATCATCCGTAAATATCCAGCTGCGCAAATACGTATTGAGAGCACCCCAGGCCCGGCGCCCTGCATGAGGGCAACTACAACACACAGAAAACAAATGCAAAACCTTTTAAAAGTAATGACATTCATGGTGTAATGAAATCAAGCGTAGCCGATGTTTTAATTCGCCTTCCGCCCATTACATGCCGAAGCGTATCTTTAAAAGTTGGAAAGGATCAAATCCATTTATCTTTAATCTATAGAGGTTCGTTCTTTCTGTTGGTACACTGGGGGATAATAAACGCTTATCTAAAGTGACTTGAAGAAAACTTTACTGTTGGCTGAGGGTCCTGCACATACAATAAACCGACTATCTGATTTTATTGTTTATGGCTTTGGGATGGAGAGGAGCAGTGGACAGGAGGTGATGAGACCAAAATAAAACAATGACGGAAAGTCTGCAATAAACATGATTAGGCTTTATGAAAACACTTTTGGGTGTTAACACACCAAATGACATCATAGTGGAGAAAACATCACATCTTTTACCATAGTGAACGTCTTTCCAGTGCGTCGTGGCAAATGCATTGGTGAGCGCTTTCCACCCCAATAATAAAAGTTAAACTAACCTACGCTTGGCACAACCTGACACACGGACGCCTGGCATGACATCACAAGCCTTGGAAGTTTTCTTTACAACTGCAAGGGTCAGTGTTATCCGCTGGATAATATAAGCAGCTTAGGACATGGAATCCTGACCACAAACCGTGCAATCCCTTAGTTGGATTGCTTCCATGGCAACAACCGTCATACTCATTGTAGGGATGGGCATATGAAGGCACTTGGCTCATTGATCTGGGTTTAGAGTGGGTAAGCAGAAAGACCCTCTGCCCACGAGAACCAGAGCCATTGCCATGACAGGAAGAGTTCCATTAGCTCAGCCCGGCATGAGTCACAAAACCCTGAGATGTTTGCAAGAAACCCATCAAAAGTGTGAAGTTCTCTTTTTTTAAAGTGAAAGGAAATTTTGACGATAAGGTTGTAAATGTTAGGTAACACTATACAATTAGTTTGGATTTGTTAATATTAGTTAAGACATTTGACATTTATACTTCTCTATGATTTTTTTGGTCTTAGTTCATGTTTATTTTAATACTCACCAACGCTTGATAACTAAAAGCAACTGTTAACATTAGTAATAAGCATTACTTATTACTTAATATTAAACACTCAAGACTCTCTTGTGCTGAATACAACAACGATTTTCGGAACATTCTTCAAAATATCTGTTTGTGTTTATTCACTGTATGGACACAAATAAGCAAAAAAGAATCAACAGTTTTATTTTTACTAACATTTTATAAAATATTTTTGCAGTAAAGAGAAAGAGAAGTGAAAATTAACTACTGTTTGGCATTTACTAACATTAAAAGGATAATTCACCTACAACATTTATTTCGGCTTTAATTTACTTACTCTCGTTGTTTTAAAAAGAAAATGTGGGTCCCTAATGATTTAAATTGGTTTTGTGTCCATTCCACAGATGTGATTGGGAACCCAACAAATTATGATGACCAACATTCTTCTGGTATCTTCTTTAGTATTCTTCTGAAGAAAAAAACAATGAAGATTTGAAATAAGAAGAGGGTAAGGAAATCATGAGAGAATAATCATTTTGGGTTGAATCATCGCTTTAACAAAGCCATATAATCGCTAAAGGCCATACTGGTCATTCGTAATGAATTTACTAATGTTAACATTTACGATCTCACTGTAAAGGGTCCCTGTTGGTTGTGTTCACATTTTTATCATAAACATTAACATGAATAGTTATCAGATATCACAATAATGTGGACTTCACCTCAACTGAAATATAAATAACATGATAAAAGATATTTGTAAAAATTAAAATGGACAATTAATCATGTAAATGCTGATATTACATTACATATATTTCTCATTATACAAGTTATAAATTCACGAAGTGTTACATACACAAAACTGCTGGATGGGTAAAAACAACACATCACTGTGTACGTTAGGACAAAACATTTTGTTTCTTTTAAGTTAACCTTGTGTTGCCCTTTTGTTAATTTGAAACAAAATCAATATAAAATGTGTTAAAATATTCAGAAAACCTGTTTTCATTTAAAACATTCGTTTGACAATGAATTTGTACCAACATTTCTACACTGAGAATAAAGAAAATAAAGTTGCTGGAATACTGAAAGTCCACTTTGAGTCCGGCCAAAGTTTTACTGACTTTATGCTGTCAGAACATTGTACCACCCCCGGCTATTGACGTGAGCGGGAGCTGGCGCTGACACCAGCAGGTTTAATGGTCCGGTACAGAGCTCATTTTTCTTGTCTATAGTGGAAACACACCAAAAAGGTTGGGATTAAGCTTTTGCGCTCTCTCCCATCTGTTGTAAATACGTGTGACTGCAAAATTGAGACATAATGCATGTGTGACACCTTTCACCCATAATTATTAGAAAACAGCTTACGCATCATTTGAAATGCCATTTTAGTAAACCATTAATAACCATTTAAAACAATTGTAAACGTCTGAAAAGCATATCGTCTTACACCTAGTCTGACCATATTACTTCCTGTGAGTTCATGACAACTAAAGTTATGCGTCTTTAATGTGCGAGCAGAGTTTCACACTCTGAAGTTAAACAAGATCATTGAGGACTGTGGGAAATGTCCATAAAGGCCAAAAGGTGTATTTACAGAGGTGGCATCCATCTTCACCAACATCCAGAGAAATGTACCCTTTTCAAAAGGTCAACATTTTGTGTAAATTGTGTACAACACTAATCAACTCTGCTATCGTGAATTCTCAGCAGTGTTGCCCTCTTCTCGAAATGTATGATGGGTTGAATCTTGAATGATCAAGGAATCATAATTTGCATTGAGAAAACAAGAAGGATAGCCATGATGATAAAGTGATGATAAAACAAAACTGAAAAAGAAAACATTCACGATCGTAGAGTTGAATGCAGAGCCCTGAAGGACATTTAAGACCTTTCAGAACGTGTTATCAACAGTCCTCTCTTGTGAGGAAGAGACTGGACAGCCCATGCTGATCAATCACTCACAAGCCAATTAAATCTGACAGAGGATTAGAGGGGGGTCTCTCCCATGTCACGTGCCTATCGGTGGGATGCACAAGCAAAGGGAGATCTAAACATTTACTTTCCTGTGGTCCTATGGGTCGAGCCCTTTGGTCCCACACAAACAAGACATTAAAACAAGATACTGACGGCAGAACAAGAACTCATTATCACCTTTGGCGTCACCGGTGTGTCTAAAACACCAAGATAACCTCTATAGAGATACTTTGCAAACTATGAATGGTGACTATACGCATTTATATTATATTAATTTAAAAAAATCAGTTTGGCATTAATTCAGTTAAAAACCTTGTTTAGCTGCATTTTGTACAAATGTCAAAAACTGAAACAGTGTGTCTTATAAAGCGGTCCATATTGTCAATTCTTGAATTTAGTGTTGGTGTTTCCATTTGAGTCAACAGCTTCCCACAATTCTGATTGTGCAAATTTGGTTGATAATTGGAGGAAAACAAATTCGACCCTGGCTCTGAATACTAAGCTAAAGTCGGAAAATCTACTTCCGAGAAAACATGTATTAAATTTGGATTTTGCCATTTAATTTTACCATGACTTAAATACTTGACATGGTCTTACTCAGTCAATATATAAAGATATCAATGTTATATAGTCACAGAATGTTTTGTACATTGCATAGAATGATTTTATGTACAAAACAGGTATATATAAAAAAATGACTTTAGCTGTGTTTTCACAGATAGGGTCAATAAGGATCTAAAAGATAAGTTGAAAGTTCTTTCACATAGCAATTTTTAAAGGAAATAAATGTTTTAACATAGAATTGGTCAAAAAATGAATCAAAAGCTGACTTTAAGTTTCTTGAAATGCAAGACTATAAAAAAACATTATTCTTAATAGTTTAAAAAGCTGACATAGTAGCCAATAAAAATCAACCAGGCAGCAGTTTGTTATTACCATACAAAGGTACAGCAATCCATTTTTTAAAATGAGACTTTATTGAAAAGTGGGGAAGCATTTATACTTTCATGAAAATAAATGCTGACAAGAAATGTCAATTCAAAATTTCTATTTGACAAGTTGTGTAAGATTCACAATTTAAGTTGCTCATGAGAAGATTAGAGCGAATTTTAATTTCAAATCAAATCATAACTACCTTATTACAAGAGTTGAATTTGATACAGAGTCAACACAGGATAACTAAACATCATCCAAGTGAACATCCAGCGAAAACCTGCTTACGTGAGTGTCCGCAGATAATGTCTCAGTGTTGTGGATGGCTGCTTGCCAAACATCTAGTTGTATTACGGAGGAAAGAACCTCTGCGTGGTGACTCAACTATGTGTTCCCAAAGATGAGTTTGCAAATAGTTTTTTAGGTTTTAGGTTATAATTTATACAAACAGCTTGATTTCTGTCTATCATCTTTAGTTCACATATATATTTCCGGTGACTATTCAAAAAGCATAAGTTTTACTGAACATTGTTGACATCCTGATAATGGCCATGAGATGAATGCTCACAGACAAAAATAAAAAAGCCCATTCTTCAACTGTCCATGTTCCACGTCTGAATCCATGTTACCCACGCACACTCTTTAACAGTTTCTGAAACAGAGAAAACAGAAATTTACAAACGATACAAATACATTGTTCCATGTTGGTTGGATGCCATCAAGTTTCTCTTGTCCTACTATTTCTTTACACTCTTTCCATAGCAAAGCTCTACATCACACCTGTTTTTAGAGGGGGCCATGCTGAACCAGTCTGCGGCTGAACTTGGTAAAGCGTGTAATTCCTAACGTGTTCGACCATCACTGGTTCTCCTTGATTTGGAAAAAGCAGAGCCCCCGCTGTGCTATTGCATCTGTGCAAGAAGCACTCGTCTCTGCACACAATTACATCTAAATCAAATAAGCTTTTCTCCCTTGTGAAAATAAACGCGGCGCGATGACTCAAAATTGGACGGATCTCTGTTCAGTGTTCCTTTGACTTATTTGAAGTGGTGCCCCATGCGCCTCTACAGGGAAAAACATCCACAGAAAGGTGGTTGCAAGATGAGGATTTCATCTGCAACGTGTGCTTGTGCAGTTGCTATCTAATTCCTTTATTGAGTCATGTAAGACCTTCGAAACAATACACGAATAAATAAATTTGAAAATAAATGTGCAGCTTCAGCTGGCTTTCATTTATAGTGCAACGATCACACAACCCATACCTAAACGCCAACATTAATCAACACAGCTACTTAAGATGTTCTTCAGTCACAGCAAAAATGTAATGCTGTTTCAATATTGTAATACTTCAATACCTATACAAGGACAGACAGATGTGACAAAGACGTTCTTATAACATCTTGATACAAAAGCATTTTAAAAATAGACTTTGTTATCTTGAACATTCCCAAATAATATTTTATTTTGATTCTTGGTTGTCAGATTAATGGTTTAATAGAACAGCCTTCGTGCCGTTTGGCAAAACTTTGCAAGCTCTGCACGCATTCCCAGAATGATGTTTAATGTTGCTTTGGAATCTTGAAATGAGTACAGAGCTGTCGCTTTCTATCTGTTTGTGAGTGATGCTGTGATCTTAGTTGATCTGACTGCAGTGGTATTAGAATGGACAGAGATAAGTTGGCCCTCTTGGCGGTTAGCTGATGACCGAATTGACTGCTGTAACACATACTGTTGAGAAGATCAATCGAGCGGCCACAGGTGACATCCGTGAACAATGGCCTGATTAAATTAATATGATTGTGAAACATAACCCGGCCAATCTGAAGTACCCACTGTCCTTATATGAAAGCATCACTTCCGCAACACGGCTCGACCTCAGGCCAAAATAATTCAACTCCAGTATGAAAGAGTACATTTTGTTTGAGTTCAACGTTGCTTGACCACAGATATTTTCAGAATTTTACGAAGATAATAAACACAAATAGTATGCAGATAAACTTTCAATGAATGTACCAAATGTTTAGGCCAAAACAATTAAATATGGATTTTTTAGAATTAAATAATTGGATGAAACAATGTAGCATATTAAAAAGCACAGAGCAATATTCAAAAGAATTGGTATTAAAGATAAAATTAATTTTTAGAAGTTATAGTTAATATTGTTATATAATGATTTTAAAATTTTGAATAATATTGTATAATATAATATAATACAATATAATGGGATCATACCATAGATCTCAGATCATATCATATCATATCACTAATATATATTCTAATAAGTGTCGCTGCCATAGATACCTTGGCGACAGCATTGACGTGGTGAACTTTGATAGTCGCTGATTTCTCTTCAAAAGCCTTGAGCCTGGACTCCTCAGCCAGACGATGCAGGACAACCAAAACATTCAGTTGGGCCTATGGATTAAACCGAAATAAACATAACATATAATCATGGTTCAACAACATAATTTCATCAAAAAAAAAATTCAAAACATACAAAAAACAGCTATTGATCGCATCGGTGAGGGCAGTAAAACTACCAGAAGGGAAAGTGAAAAAACATGGCTACTGGCCCAACCATGCCAGTAGAAAATTCCTTAGCAATGAGCCTTCAAATCAGGGTCCTTCATATCAAACGTCTTAAAGAATTCTGCTGACTGTTAATTCTTACACAAATTACCTTGGCTTTTTATTCAAAGTGGACACAAGAAGAGTTTCCTGTAACCAAAAGATAAACGCTACTAACTTAATCCAGATCTAAAGCAAACACCAATGCTGAACTGATGGACAACCCTGTTAACCTGCCTTAAAAAGCGGTCAAGATGACCACAACATTTGCAATAGATAAATGATCCAGCCTCTGCCGGATTAGCCGAGGAAATTGTTTCATTTTCAAACCTCGGTCTGTCTTTCTGCATTGTGTCACGAGATGCAGAACAGGGATCTTACACTTGAGGGAGGATTGAGATCAATTCCCAACTCCGGTTTGGATTTCATATGTTGATGACCACCACTGATGTTGCTCTTGTATTGGAAACCCCTCAAAAAACAACATGTGCATGACACAACACATCGGAAAAACTACACATAAACGGCTCCTCTTGAAATAACTCCACTGGGAGTGCTTCAAAAATATGTGCGGAAGTAAACACACAAAAATGCATTTTGAGTCTTTGAAGCAAGTTCAAAGCACAGGTGCGAGTTCCTTACGTGGCTTGAACTTTAGATAAGACAATTTCCCCATTCACAAGTAAATGAGGTCACATGCTACATTGGTTCTACAATGGCATTTTATTTTTCCATGACTTGTTAGAACTCTTTTGCAACAGCATAATAGTCTTTCGTGTGTCTCAAGGATTGCAATCTGTTCCTTATATGCTTTAGCTAATGTTGCATTTAAAAAAAAGGCACTTTTAAGATATCACGTGTATCCTATCGTTGAAAATGCTCTACTTTTCTAAAGGATATTTTATTTTAGAGTTTCCCAATTCCTTTCCTAATTATTAAACTTTATTTTATTTTAATATAAATAACCTACTTACACAACTTTAAAGCCATTGTGTGTATGCATGTGCAAAAAAAAGTTAGTACACACAGAGGTATACAACAAACCAAATAGATCATTTCCCTTCATCGTTACTCCAACTGTACCATATACCGCTGATAAATTGGTTCTGCGGATCATCTTCAGTCCTTGGTCTCAAACACACATATACATGCCAACAAAACAAGTGCCTGCATCCACTGAACCCTACCCGGACAGTTTTCTTAATGATTTCAGCGAAATAAGGCAGCGCTGTTTGTGCATCCAGGCGACAGGCATTTGGATGCAATTTAAATCTATTAATACCTCATTTTCATAATTGTGGGTCATCTCAGGGGCGTCTGAATACTTGTTCAACAGCTGGTGTTGAGAGTGGTTTTGAGGTCCCTGTGCCAGGGGCTTTGCCAAAACATAACAACCGGGCTGAACTGATTAGAGCACAGGCGTATCTACTGGCTCATGCAGACATGGAAAGCACATGGACCATTTCGCGAAGGCAGAGAGGAGCAGAGAAAAGAGATCAAAGCTGGGATAGGAGCACAAATGAGTTGGTGCATTCTGCCTTTAGGCCTTATGGGTTTCTACAAGCAAAAAAGAAAAATTCTTTATATTAAAATGTTGCATTTTAAAAATTAGAAAAGTGGGTATTCTGGATTTAAAAAAAATATATCAACATGTTCACCAAATGTTTTAGGTAAACTTCAGTTGCTTCAGGGGTGTGTAAGCGACATCGGTTTGAAGGGATAGATCACCAAACATAACATTTTTTTCATCTTTAACACAAATTTAATTGAACTTTATGAACACAAAACTAATGCAAACCGTAGTTCAGTTAACAGCATTCTTCGAAATAGCTTCTTCTGTGTTCTGCAATAGACAGAATGTCATACAAGTTTGATATATCAAGAGGGTGAGAAAAATACAGAATTTAATTTTTGGCAATACGCAAAAATCAACACGTCATTGAAAATACAATTGACATGATGCCACGCAACTGCACAAAAAGGCCAAGTCAGACCATTTATAAATCCCAGAAAAATAAGAACAATCCAACTCATTACTTAAAGGGACACTCCACCCTCCACGTCGTAGTTTGGTTGAACAAAAAGAGAGATCATTAGAAAAATGTTACATACTGAGATTTCTGGAACTACCATATTGGGGAAAAGGTAAATATTTTGCTAAGTGTTGAAAAGAAGCCATTTTGAACAATTTTAGAGCACCTTTGACCCCCATCTATTTTTTCTACTCCAGTAGTCAATGATGCCCCAGGATTTCAAACACTCTTCAAAATATCTTTGTGTTCCACAAAAACTTAAAGTTGAATTATTCATAAAATGTTTGGGTGAAAGAGCCCTTTAAATTTTAAACAATATCACTAAAATGTACAAAAAATTGTCAAAGTGTTTTACAAAGCCTACGTTATTTTTAAGTGACCTCAGCAAGCATCTACACATCTGAAAACGTGCACCAATCAGTACCCACGTAAACACTTTCAAACAGCTCAAAACGCTTTGATGACCTTTCATGCCATTATACTAAACAGTCCATGCAGAACTCGTGTGAAAAATGCCAAGGACTTCTGGCCTGGACCTCTGAAACTGACCCCTAATTCCCACATTTCTCCAAAAGTGTTTTAACACTAGAGAGCACTCAATGCTGTCAGGGGGCAAAAGAGGGTCCGTGGTTCCAAGCAGAACCTTGAAAAAGAAAACAGATACTTTCACAGCTTCCTTGCAGGATGAAGTGGATTATTTTCATGTTCAATGAACCATCAAATGCGGCCGAGGCTATCTCAGTTCAGCGAGAGAACAAAGCAATGTCTTAAGCCACTGCCCCGACGGGCAAGCAGCTCTTATAAACAGGAGGGATAAAATGGTATGGCTGGGATCATCTCGCAAGCTGTCCTGGTGCGTAATTTCAACTGATCATTGCAAAAGCATCCAGGAGTAATATCGGATGCAGCTAAGTGGGCACACATGGCTGAGATTGATCTCATACGACACTGAAAAGGTAAAGGGTTGACACCAAAATAAAATTTAGAAGAATCCTGGAACACATTGCAGAGGATAATATTTTCATGCCATTTTCCCAGAATGTAAGCAGAAACTGTAAACTTGGTGAGAAATTACTCTGCAAAGACATTGCTTTAAACTTATATGCCGTGTGTAAACAAACCTGAATTCAATTGAGTTTTTTGACACGCACCTATTTAAACTAATTCAGCTTGAAAATTGTACCTAAACCTCAGCAACAAACACATATAGACAAAACAGAACGCAAAAACAGTCAAATTACAGGTTTTGGAATTATATCTGGAAGCCAAAACCTTCCAGTACGGCTTCTGATTCACAATTAGGTTTGATGGGAAATGCTTTAATGTGTGAAGGTCCCTATTAGGAGTTTTGTCATTAAAAGCACAGGAAGCCAGATCAAACCGGGACATATTCATAGGACGGTAAAAAGAGCCTTTCTTTCATTTTTCCCGCAGTTTTCCTTTTAGTTTAATGACTGGATTAGACCCCTGTAAAGCGGAGCACCTTTCAGTCGACTTTTACATCCCCACCTCCAGTCTCCATAAAGAAAAACCAGCTGCAATGGACCTTTAATTAGGACCCTGTTAGTGCACGGACAACCTTCCCACCGTCCACACTTACATGAACAGAGCATAAACAGCAAAGTACAATGAGAAATTTGCCCCTAAACTTAGACGCAAGGACAAAGGAAAGCCAGGATTTAATTTGTCCTAACCTTCTTTTAATCATGTTGGATCTCTTTATATTGAGCTTCAAAGTGGTCAAGATCATGAAATCAAAGAGGTGGCATTCACCACCATCAAACAAACAATCCATTCAACATCATTTACATCACCCACTTCACATGTTCTGCTGCTCAGAACGAAAACGTTCTGCTACAAGATATAAACACACAGCTAAATTAATTTTTAATGTCCACTGAATTCATTTTGCCTTGTGATTTAATCTGCATTGCATCCTGGTATGGTTAGTAAAGGTTTCCAGAGCAAAAGGATGTGCGGGACATTACATGATTTGTGCTGGTGCCTTGAGATTCACTAAAGCCTTTATAAATTAATATATAAAAGCTTACTGGCTATATAAATTAATATACCTAATTCTACAACGCACATTTCAATTTTCATGTATTTTCATCAAAACGAGATATGTTAGTACATTTAGTATATATTTTACCTATGTACTTATGTGCTCCTTTGCAACAATTAAAAAAGATAAAATTGGATTTAGAAATAACTCGTTCTCTTCTACAGACAGTTTTAATACAAAAATAAAAATATATTTATAAAAAGTTGGTAACCTTTTACAATAAGGTGCTTTTAATTGATTTAGACTATTTGCTAATTAATGCATTTAACAAAATCTATTAACAATAAAAAACACCATTACAGAATCTATATATATTAGGTTACACTTATTTCAGCATTTACTAATACATTATTAGAATTATAAGCAATTCTACTAACAAAAATATATGTATTGACATGAACAATGGACAATACATTTTAAAAAGCTAAATTGTTCATTATAACTAATGTTATTATAACTAATTAACTATAATGTCAGTTAAAAATGTAAAGTTGTTTTTTATATACTTATGGCATAACTGTCATCAATTAGTGTTAAATATACCCATGTGAGGTCTCTCTTTTAAGCTTTTATAGAATTATTTCTATTTTTAGAGCATGATTTTCATAGGCTTAAATACAGGATTGTCACATTCATAACACTTCATTTTGCTCAAAGACAAACAAATTTAAAATTGAAATATAATAATGATTCTATGTTCTATAAAGTGTAATCCCATGGCCATTTATTGTACATTTTAATTCACATAAATCTTAAGAAGTTTGTTGTCTCCTTAAAGAACACTGTCCTCTTTTTGTCACATCCATAACACAAGATTATTTATTCTTTTAAAATAGCAAACTTGTTTAAACACTAAAAACAGTTTTTTTTAGATACAAACGTTTGATTCAGTTTACTTGTAAAGCATTTTTATATCTAAATATAAGAAATGTCACTTTTTGATGAAAAAGTCGTATAAAATTCATAAAACAACGTGCACAACTTAAATTAATCTATGTTTTATTCTGTATGCTTAATAAAAATGATATTAAAACGAGATGTAAACAAAGATATGCATTGTATGTAAACAAAGTTCGATCATGGTGATGAACTCACCATTAAATCCGCGTTTTTTCCTATCCGTATATCCGCGTTCTTCTTCATATGAAGCTTTAAAGTCGCCCTCGGGGCTTTTTTGGACATGTTTAAGACTTAATTGATTGTTTTTAAAGATATAAGGATTCAAACTGATGTCGACGCTCTCTGATTGTTTGTTATTGTTGTTTTCAAAATATCGCGCGTCTCACTACCGGCTCATATTGATGACGTGTCAAGAGCGCATTGGCTGTTGTGGCGAACACGTGTTTGATCTCTTGACGTCACTCTGAGAGCACTATGGTCTGTGTGTGGATCAATCAATGAAAGATTTAAGCTTAATATTTCATAAAACTTTGAATTTTCCATTGCATTTATTCAAGATTATTTTGAAAAGATATGGAATTCATGGAATGCATGATAGAAATTTGTATATTTGATGTGCTTTTTTATACAAAAAATGAAAGATGGAATTGTAAAGAATAACATGTTTTATATTTGTTTATTTCATTAGGTACATTCCATATACAAAAGAAAAGTGGGCTCAGTGTACACCAAACTTTTCTCATTTTCTTAACGACATGAAATTGTGTGGCAATCTCTTGGAACAAACAAATAACACAAAAAAACTGAAAGCATGTTATGATCTAAAATCATTGAAATTTATGTAATTTATATATACTATATATAACTGTATATAACTATATATAACTATATATATATATATTTATTTTCTCTGGCTGCTAATGTTAATTTGACGTGAATATGTATTATCTCTTGTTCTTATGAGATTGAATTAATAAAAAAATATGACATTTTATGATATAATTTATGATAATAAAAAATTAAAACAATAAATCAAATAATCCTTTACTATTACGATATTTTGTATTTGACTGTTTGGTATATATCGTCCATTTTTCACTTTCTGAAATCTAATAAAAAACTTTACATTAAAAAAACTGTGGATCAATAATGCATCCTGTATGGGATAACCAAAGACTTGTGTTGGGTTTATTTAGTCAATTATATTTTAATAATAACTAAATATTTTATACATAAACGTACACTCACTCAGTACAATCCTTTAGTTATTAAATTAAGAAAACAATGAATTCTTAAATATATATGCCTACTTTTGGAATGTTATAAAAAAATTTGGACTTTTAATCAAAATATATTTGTTTCAATTGTTTGGCTATGGTATGCGAATATTGTTTTTGTATTTCTTTTTACCCCTTTAATCTGTTATTTTTAATGTGTAAAGCATTTCAGATCTTTTGTTGAATGTTTATTTTGACCTTATTTTGATTTAAACTTATCTTGAATAAAAAACACTTGTATTAATATGATACATCATTTCAATCAATGTTTTATGAGTAAGAAACAAGATGAAAAATAAATATAAAACACAAGAGCAGTAACCTTAAACTAACGTAGGCATTTTCTTTAAGGCAATATTACAATTATGTATGTTTCCGATATTATTTATACAGTTTATACATATATACAATATATTTACAATGTACCTGTACAAATATAAGAGTGAAAATAATAATGTTGTCATTTATTAATATGTTGTAGGTGCAGTCCGCAGTAACATTGGTCCACTGGGCACAAAGAATGTAAAACAGCTGCAAAGCATTTGTTAAATTAAAAATAAATTAATACATAAGATGGAGCTGAACCCATGCCAGAACTTTAAGTCCACTTTAATAGCACATGTTTCATGGTTTCTATTAATTGTTCTGTGCTTTGGCAGAGTTTGAAATGAAAGAATGGCCGCAGGCTTTATAATTTTTTTTTTCACTAATAAAATACTAATAAAATGTATCAGCTCGGACCTCTCGTTCTCTTTTCAACCCCAATTAGGCTTTTAATACAAATGTGAATGCATGAACATGACTGATTCATTTATCAGCGCTTAATAACTTTTCTGACTGATACATGAAATGACTGTGCTGTGGTTTCTTTCTTCGACACTTAATTTAAAGTGTTTATTGCATGTATATATGTTTTTTTTTTTATTTAAACTCGGCCACAGAACACCACTTAAACGGCACAATTTGTACTTGCGGGACTTTTCTACGGAACAACAAGGAAACATGTCAACACTTCAAAGGCCCGATTAGTGGTAGTTCGTATTCTGGTATTTCATGTGGATTTCATTTACAGATTGCTGGAATCCGTTGGATCAAAGCACTTTCAGAACAGAATACATGATCAGATATTGTCTACAGAAGAATTCTTGAAATTATACGGAAAATGGACACACAATCAGATTTCACCCTGGGTTAAGAATGAAATTGCAAATATCAAATTGAATATTTGCCATGCCTCGAGAATGACTTTATATCGCGCTTAATAAAATGTTGAAACTGAAAAAGCTGAAAGACTTTTGGCATACGTTCTTCCAAGACACAAACTAAGAGAATACATACTAAGTTGAAAATAGTTGGAAAAAGCAAACCATCCAGTCGAAATAATTACATATTTTACAATCCATCCATCTATATTTTTATGATTTCTAATAAAAAGTCTTAAAGACTCGATTTCACAAAAGCAACACAGTAGCATAATGGGCTTTCCCCGTATTTTTACGCCGGGGGTTATTTCTAGACACTGCAGTTTTTGCTAGGTGAGTCTGCGGACCAGACACATGCTTTAAAGTTTGACAGACATAATACATCCCAAACCCAGACGTCACCTGTGATAAACTTCTTTTTTAAATGAGGTCTACAATCAATCCAACCCACTTAAGAGGCCTTAGATTTATTTATCCTGTGGATTCCACCATTTCATAAATCAAGCAATCAGGACAGATGGATCAAGAGCCATTATTTGGATGGGTGAATTACCTTGTCCAAACATTGTTCTAATGCGCATCTAATTTATCAGCTCTTCAGTAAAGAACATTTATTGAAACACTCCCTGTGGATAGTTGGTTGCACTTTTCATTGATCCCAAGACTGTGTTTTTCTTTTCAGAACTTTATAATTTGGATTTTGTTAGAAAATAACTGATTGTTTTTCTGCTTAAATTGAGTAACTGCTTTTTTGATAAATAAATCATAAAAATTAGCCGCTTCATATAATACCTTGAGGCTGAGATTTTATTTGCAATTAACACAATCGTAAACACAAGTGACAGGTCTTTTTTGAACAGAATGGGATTGCTGTCTTGAAAAAATTTTATATATGGAAAAATAATAATCAGAGCTCCTATACGCTTTCTGTTTAAGGTTTCTTTATAAGTATGAGTGACAGATTACCCCAAATTCTGTCATCCTTTACCCAACTTCTTGTCATTAAAACTTGTATGACCTTTTTATGTAAAACACTAAAGGAAGTATTTTGAAGAATGTTGGTAACTTAACAGCACCCATTAACCTGAAGTTGTTTTGTTAAAAATATCTACAATAGAAGAGCGTCTGCTGCATATCATGTCCAACATTCTTCAAAATATTTTCTTTTATGTTCTATGTAAGGAAAAAATAGGCATAGGAGGGTGTAGTAAAGGTAAGGTTGAGATATGAATGATAACAAAAGATTTGGGTTACTCTATCATCTCCCAGGTAAACAAGAAAACAGCTTAAATATGTAATGACACCATCTTCTCCTATCTGATAACCAGATGCTGCAGACACTCTTGAAATCCAATCTTTCTTTGACCTTTTGCTACTGCAACTCCAGAAGGGTAACCTAAACCAAATGCAAAATACACTTCACGAGATTTATAATCCATTATCTTTGATTCGTGGCTACAATGGATCACATGCACATGTTTCTAAACTTTAAATGGCATGGCTCTCTACAGGTGGCCTGCAAAGGTATCCTCAGAATCCTTTTAGCAAATATGATCAATCAGACAAACATCCAAGCATCCGAGGACTCAGACAGGAGAGGAACTTCAAAGGAACGATGCCGAAAAAACCTCCTCTTTTCATATGGTTGAGATACATCTCTGAAATCCATCAGAATCTAAATCTGACTTCTGCCTGTATAATGATGCAGTTACGATCCAAGTGCATCAACCTTCCAGCCAAACGCTGACCCTCTGGTTTTGCCAGCAACCCATTCTGATCAAGACCACAAGTACCTGCATCCCCCCCTCGCTCTTAACTTCCTGTCTGAAGAGGTCTGGCATACATATGTCTCCTTACATCAATGTTATGCCATTAAAATCATTACTTAGCCTAATTACAAACTCAATCCATCACGTCTGTGCTTATTCAAGAAAACGTTTGGAGAAGTTCACGATAGCTGTGCCCGAGCGGCCCTTTGAAACACAATCACTTTGGGGAGGGAGCTCTCGAGAGCGGGCACGACTGAAAGCGGAAACAGTTAGGAGAGAGAGGGGTTGTTTGTTTGCCTTCCCACACGGTGTTTATGTTCACTGTGGCGCGGTAAATGACTGCAGGCCTGAGTAGAGCCATGTTAGAGGGATACGCTGGAACACCCTGCATTTATTATGACACATAACAGAGAGGTCGTGGATTAAAGGGCCACGTATCACAACAAAAAGCGCTCGGATTGAAAAATAACAACCAGATTTTTGGACAGTGGAGCATGTGTTTTCGTATTAAAGTTGCAGAGAAAGATTGCAAAGAATGTTTATTTACCATCGGTTACATCCTTAACATTAACTACAGTAGATGCTTATTACCACTACCTTGCTAACTTTTAATAAATTAGGAATTTCAAAAAATATATTTTAAAAAATCATTTAATCATTTAATTTTGTCATTGGAAATCTGTACCTCTATATGCTTTCTTCTGCAGAACACATTGGAAGATATTCTGAAAAAGGACAACAGCGGTACCCATTCGCTTCTATCGTATGGGCACAAAACCAAAGCGAGTAAAATGTGTGTTATTTATAGTGCTATGGTCAAAAAAGTAATCACGTGGAACTGATGTACATGATAAAATTACTATTAAAGTATAAGTAGTATTAAGTAATACCAACAACTTGTTTTCAGTGATTTTTTATGTAAATGTAGGGAATTATAGTTACAAACCTTTGTGTACTTATAATAGTGTTTATGTTCTTTTTATGTTCTCGTTCTTTTTCTCTTCATACCATGCGTCTTCAGGGTGAATTACGCTTCCGTGTGACATCATATGTTTTTTTATCTGATGTCATTCCTTGATGTCAGAGACACAGTGGATATTCTTAGGAACTCAGTGTCTTATCGGAACATCATGATCTCCCGCCAGTGTCTTCGAGTCATCTTGACTGCAGTTCTTCATGATGTAGTGTCCTCTGACGGATTGTGTATCTGGAGTTATGCACTTTGTCTGTTCATTTTCCTTTTATAAGGTTTACAGAGTTTGGACATTAAGTGATGTTTTTCAGATGCTTGTGTGGGGTCAAATCTATATTTCTGGCATGGAAAATGCATTCAACAACCTTAAATCACAGTATACATGCATCTTAAAGACGGAAACAAAAGAAGGCCTGAAAACACAAAGTACTGCAATATCTGTCAAGCCAAAGAGGCCAAAGGTCAAGAGAGGTGTGATCAGAGCAAACAGCAAATAAAACAGATTTACGGCATGTTTTCGGGCTGTACTCAACTATATAAAACTGTCCAAGCTTGAGTTACCACCCCTGTGCAATGCACATCCACACATATCCACAAATACACATTTTCTCACCGGTCCTCGCTAAACTCCGAGGACATGGAAGAGTTCCTGTAAATGTTTATGAGCAGGGCTTTTTTTCAGACGTTGCGTGCTTGTGCATATTCTGTTGGCTGTGCCATGCTCGAGAATGTTGTGTAAGAGAGCTTATTCTGGTCGAACTGGGGGAGTACAGAGCTTATGTTATCCACCCGATGCTGCTCCTCAGATAACAACCCAGCCACACTCTTCCCTCCTAACAGAAACCCCTGTCTGAATCCAATTAAGCACAGGGCAACAGGGTGAGAGGACAGAGAGGGTGGGAACACACACACTGACACACACACATATACAATAATGGTCCAAAGTTGTGGGACACTTTACACGTTTGAGAATATTAATACACTCATAAAAATGATGAAATACAACAATGGGAACTATGGAAATTATGTTAAAACTAAATAAAAATGTAAACATTTTATTTGATCATCTTCAATGTAGTCACCATTTGACTAGAATTTGCCAAAATTTCTTATGATCTCCCCCTGAGATGCTTTTTAAAGACTTCCTGTCTATTCTGTTCACTTATTGGCTGTTCTTTCTTTAATATTAAGTCAAATTCATCCATTTAAAAATACTAATCTTTGTCATGGAAAAAACATTTATTTTTGCTCAATTATGTATTTTTCCATTTAACCAGTTTCAGACTTTTAGGCATACACTTTCAGATCAAAATTGTTTCACTCAAATTAAAGACGAAATTCATTAATATATGACATTTAGCCTATTTTACATGCATTTATATAGAACGGATGTTAACATAACTTATAATGTAGGCTACATGCAAATATTTTCTGCTCCCTATGACTTTTTATCTTTATGTCTATTTAAAACATTAACTTACAGTAAAAATTATGTTTTTAAATTCGATTGTTTGTTTATGTAAGTTAGAGGGCGTCAAAGTGGCACTTCCCATGGCACTGTAGCTGATCGCTGAACGTATAAATCATTATTAAAAAATACTTTTACCTGGTGTATGATTAAAGTTAACAATAAATACATAAAATACATTAAATGTCTACATACATTTAAGGGAAGCATGGACATTTTTTGCACAAATGCTATGACTTTATGTATATATATCAATAATAGCGATATTTATAAACAAACACATAAATACAGTATACATACACAAATACAGAATACTGTGTGCACAATTATTGGGCAAGTTGTATTTGAGGATTCATTTTGTTATGGCACAACTACTGTCCTCTTGGTCAAAAAATATATATATAAAAAACTGAAATCTGAACTTTTAAGTAGTAAAAGTGAAGTTTTGTCTGAATGAAATTATTAAATAAATTATATTTATTACAGTTTTTTTCATTATTTTCACCTTTTGAAGTGAAAATAATAAAAGAATTCAATAAAAATCTTCTTGAAAGATGCTGACTTTTCCCTATACAATTGCTTGAAGAAAGTGTCTTCTAAAAATTGGCAGGAGGTTTGAAAGTTGATTTTTAATTCCATTCTTTTCTCCTCGACAAGTTTATTGTGACAATGTTGACTATTAGTTGAAAAACGTTCTATGTTTCTGTGATCATGCCCCAATATCTTAAGTATTTCAAGAGTGCTTTATTTTTAGTGTGAAAGACTTTTTACAGTCAAAAAAAACCCATCTCTATTCTGGCCCACGGAGCAAACTGCATTATAATTATGAACACCTTGATATAGGCTGTTGATCTCCTTAGGCTACACCCTACCTCCTTACACAAATACACATCACCTGATATGCATTAAATCCTATATACGTTCAGGTTTATAAGAGTTATGAATTAAGGATGAAATGATGATCTGTTCAAAATAATGACTTGCCTAAAATTTGTGCACACAGTGTGTATGTAAATGTACTTTTAATAGGTATATGTATATGTATGTGTGCTTGTATTTTTATATATATATATATATATATATAGAGAGAGAGAGAGAGAGAGAGAGAGAGAGAGAGAGAGAGAGAGAGAGAGAGAGAGAGAGAGAGAGAGAGAGAGAGAGTATCAATATCAATAACATGATGATATAACATAAACGTATATAAATAGTGTATCCTGTATGTAAGTAACACACAACCAAAGTTACTTTCTACATAAAATTGTCTAATGACTGAGTATGACCATGTCAAAGCTTGAAATGACAATTAAAAGGTTGAAATTGATCTTTGTTGCCTGTTTGCTTAGAATTAAAACGTTTGCATGGTTTATACATATGCTATATCCATATTTTAACCTCACCTTGAAGGTGTTCATGAAATCCAGTGCCACATTTCTTTAATAAACCGCATTTACAAAAAGCTCTACCCACCAGCCTGTTTGAGCCCTGAGATCTCCCCGGACAAAAATGCATGTGCAGTGATGCACGGCGCCCTCTGTAAGCTTAACGGTTTGTTTTACTCTTAGGTTCACTGACCTCAGTCTGTGAACATATGAGTGTACAGAGCTATGATGCTTCTCATGCCTGCAGACCCCCCTCTGTTTCTGCTGTCTTTGGGTACTTCTTCATCGGACATGTTACCATTGCAGTGAATCATGTCTTCTCTGACCACAAGACACCAGAGATTGTAACAGTCGCCTCGAAAATGTCTATATGCTTCCAGTGCTTGATAGGACGACGCAAAACAGCGATCGGCAATGGGTTTAAATCAACATGGTTAATAAATCCTCCCTTTGGGTAATTTATTTGGCCACAGGGAGGTGAAATTAAGCAGATGTTAGCAGTTTTTCATAGTTAGAAAGCTACTGAATCTGACATCCCTGTGGTTTGGGTACTATCCGTGTCAACTATAGGGGACTCAATTTCTTTAGTAAACTTAAGGCATCATTTACCAGCCTTTTATTCAAACTAAATGACTTATAACCATATCTTTTTTACCACCTAAGAATTTATTATTAAATTTATAATTATAAATAAGTATATTTTGCTGTTCTTTTCCATTTTGAGCCTTAATTGCGTATCACAATTATCACACAAAAACTAAGACAAATAAAACAGTTCTTTGGTAACAATGGTTATACGGTAGTTTTTGCTGAAGTGTATAAACGTTTTATTCAGCAAAGTTGGCATATGCTTTTTCCTGGTCTTAAACTGATCTTTCACCCAAAAAAAGTAAATGATGTCATAGGTCACTCATATTTAACAAAATAGAAGATATTTTGAAGAAAGTTGAGAATGAGCGGTACCTATTTGCATCTATTATATGGAAATGAAACAAATGCCATTTAATTAGGTCCAAGTTACCAACAGTCTTCAAAATCTCTACTTTTGTGTTTTGTGGAATAGAAAAAGTTGTATTCAATTTCATTTTTGGGAAAACTATCACTTTAAATGACAAAATCTTAAAGGGGGAGTTCAATCCCAAATAAAGAAATGTCTCTGTGGTTTGGTGTCAAAACTATAGAAGTCAATGTGGCCAATGTTGTTCGGTTATTGGCATGCTTAAACTGGTGGTTGGTTACAAATTTGTCTAAAGTCTTAAAGTCAGGAGTCCATTTCGTCCTAAACCAGGTTTGAAAACGATACGTCTGTGGCCCGATGAATGTTTCATGCATGTCCCATACCTAAATTCCAAACCCTGGATTCCTATAACTGGGATCCACCAAACCACACTTGCACCCCTGTGGGGGAAAGGTGATCCCCTGGATTAGTCCGGTGTTGGTTCAGGCAGGTCTCACACAGACAGACAGGAGCTGTTTCTTTGCCAGAACCAGAGTCATGCAGAGGTGAAAGCTGCTGGAGGAGAGGATGAGGACGAGAAGACAAGAGGAGATACACAAGAGGAGGCGAGGGTCACGAGGGTCACAGCAGGGAATTATGGGTGATGAGTAACAGAAAGGCCAGATTAATGTGGTCATTAATTCCAGATGGAAAAAGGAACTCTCATAGTGACTCATGAAGCTGTGAACAGAAAGTTATAGATCACAACATTGTAGCAACAGCAGATATAAATAGAAAACTACTGTTAGGGGCTCGGGGTCCGTAAAAATTATTACAGTGTTTAGATGGCGATGAGTATATTACGTACCAACAAATACACAAACATGCGATCGAAAAAGCATTAAATATACCATGAAAAAAGTTCTTTCTTTACCAGAACAAAAAAGAGGATACTTTGAAAAATGGTGGAAACTGGTATCCATTCACTTGCAATGGTTTTGTAGAGATTTTGCAGAGATTTCTGTACGTATTCAAGCTATCTTGTCTTCTGCAGACGGAATAACAAGAGGGTGAGTAAATGATGACAGAATTTTAATTTTGGGGTGAACGATCACTTTAAAAATGATATGCACCAACACTACAACGAACCTTTAGATAAACACTAAATACCACCAGAAACATCAGCTCAGTCGCTCGTGTCCAGACCTTTGATTGGTAGTGTAAATATGGATCAATATTTGATGATGCTAGGTCTTTGTCAGGTGCATGGCCTATTCTGTTTCAGTAAAGGGCCCCTGTGACCCCATCAGAGGGGGGCAGAGGCTATCAGCGCCTCTCGCCACTAACAAAGAGCTCCCTTTGCCAAGCCGAATAGGTGTGTGTGGTGGTTGCGATATTACCTCATGCAGAGTCACTCATCTGTCCTCTGCCCGGTGACCTTGCCTTGACCTACAGGCGTATCTTTTTCACCTGTCTGCACAAAAGCCGTTGCCATTGGCTCCATTCACTTTGATTCACACCGGATCTTCTGGACCAGCTGTAGCGGTGGAGACAGAAGCTATAGTATCTGTTAATACAGCAATGAGTTGTTTAAATGATGCGACATAAACTTGACCCTATGACTCCCTCATGTGGCTAAATGACAATTCTTTTGGTCAAAGGGATAATTGATACAGAAATTGTTCACACACATGCACAACATTCTGAATGTGTATGACTTTCTTTAGAAAATCTACTAGGAAGATATTGAGAAGAATGTCAGTGATCAAACAAGCAAGTATGCCTTTGACTTCCTTTGTACAGTCACAAAACTACCCAGATCTTCTGTGTTCCACAGATGAAAGAGTAGAGGACATGACACGAGAGTGGAAAACCTCATTTTTATTTAAAGATGAACTTTTAGTTCCCGGGGGAGTGAAACATCAAAGGAGAGGCTTAAAAAGTCTAGGCAAGCACCGGAGACTTTCTAAAGCATATAAGAAGATATGTTGAAGAATGTTGGAAATCAAGCATCTCCGTAGGTTATTGACTTCCATTGAAAGGACACAAAATTGCTTGGACATTTCTCAACTTATCTTCTGATGAAAGAGAAGAGGACATGACATGAAAGTGGCAAAAGGACATCATTAATGTTTAGGTGAACTTTTCCTTTAACATCTGTGCTTTTAGAACGGCCAATTCTGTACAATAAAATCTGTTTAGCACCAAAACTCCCAAAATATCATGAAGCGTCTTTTTTATGAAAAACATAAATTTTCACAAATTTTCTTTATTGCCTGGTAGAGTTGCAGTGCCATGTGCTTAAAATGACCTAAGATTGGGCAAGCTCAAAAATGGTCTGCAAGCCAAAAGCATATTTTGCAGTGAGATTTTACAAAAAAAAGGTAAAGGGCAAAGTCATTAGAAACTTCCTGGAAAGAGAATCTATCCAAAGATCTGGTCATCACAGAAGGTCACCCTAAAGGTTCATAGACATATAGAGGCCGAGTGATTGATGCCAACCGGACTGCACTGCCGAGCTGCCAACGGCCTATCCCAAACAAGAACTGCTGTAACCAGAGCGCTGAGAAACATACAGCCACTCAAAACAAAAAAAGGAAGAAAAGAGGGCCATAAACGTCTGTGGATACCCTGACGGAGATGTTCAGGGCTAACTTGGATCTTCAAAGGGTGCAGGTGAGAGAGTCATTGTGCTCTCCGTCGGCTCACGTTACCCTTTTAGCTCCCAGAGGGGGGGCAAAACATCAAAGGAGAGGCTTAAAACGCCTGTCATTGCTCACCTCCACGTACCTGCAGACCGTAAGCTCACTCCCGTCCGCTCGGGCGGACAGCTGCAGCTCTAAAGGATGAGCTCTTGTAAGCTGTCAAGTCAAACAAAGGAGCTCTTCCCAGGGGTTCACCTCTCAGCGGTGACTGGCAGATAGAAGGATATGACAGGCCCTTTTATTTAACAGACAAATGCTTACAGATGCTTTGATTGCTGAAGAGCGGCAGTGAACCCATACACGCTTTTCATTCTCAATATGAGAGTTCCCACTGCGACTATCATAGAGAGAATGACATGTTGGAAAATATACTTTAAAGGTCCCCTACTTCGTGGTTTATTTGAAGCTTTGATTGTAAACAGTGTGCAATATAAGATGTGTTTTTGTTTCGCATGTTAAAAAAAAACATATTTTTCGCACAATTTACTTATCTGTATACCGCTTTTTTCAGTGTCATAAAAATAGCGGATGACTTCCTTGTTCTATGAAGTTTCTCCTTTAGAAATACATAACGTGTTCTGGTTGGGCCATCGGCTCCTGTGTTGGGATTTGACAGAAGGTAAGCGCGTGTTGACCGGAGTCTAACAGGACCTTTAATAACTTACTTTCTTCTGCAAAACATCAGATATTTCAAAGAATGTTTAAAACGAAAAGTCAATGAGAACCATTGGAACCTTTTTCCAAATAAATTATTTTGTGTTTTGATGATGAAGAAAACCATATAGGTTCGAAAAGACTATGATGACATCATTTACTCACTCTCTTGTCATTCCAAACCTTTAAGATTGTACTCAAAAGAAGATATTTTGAAGAAAGTTAAGAAGTCAATGGTGACCAATGTTTTTTTGTTACCCACATTCTTCAGAATATTTTATTTGTGTTTAGTAGATAAAAGAAAGCAACGCAATTTAAAATGACAAGGAAATCATACTCACCCTCGTCGGGTCACTCCCACAAATAAAGATATATTAAAGAATATTGCCAATAAAAAACAACAGCCCCCTCTCAAAATGTTTTGTGCATAACAGAAGGTTATGGTTTTTAACAATATGAGAATAACTAAATGATGAGATCGTTATTTCTTTGAATTAACAGGGACTTTTTGTAAAGTCATAACCCTAAAAATAATTTTCTAATTTTAAAATAATGGACAGAATGACTGGATATTAAAAATATTGCATGTGTATACGCAGTTACAATGTTCTTGAACAGGTAATAATGTTAAATGTAATTCCAGTATGTTTTAATGTTTAATCTGCTTTTTATTACAGGGCAATTGTATTTTTTTCTGCCATGTTTAGGCCATAATGTGCTTTTTAGATATGAGATACTAATGATAAATGACTTTTGGAAGCAATATTTCTATTTCCCCTACAGCACGCCTACATTCTGGAGTGGTCTCAAAAGATGAATCTGGTTTGAATCTCTTTGCTTCAATATCATATGATTAGTTAATCGATTAAAATAAATTTAAATTAATAAGATGTGTCAGTCTCTTAAATGTCAGCATTCTTTGCTTTGGGCGTGTTCTTGATAGGCAAGATGTTAAAATGTTCCTAGTTTTGTATTGTAGAACTACTATGCGGTAATTCAGAATGTTTAAATTTAAATTGCAATCCATGACTTTTGCCTCTCTTTCAGCATCTCTGTTTACAATATAAAAAAATTAATACGACCCACTTTTGAGGCAAGCTTACATTTGCCACAGAATTGTGCTCACAATTTTAAATTATTATTATAAGCTTACCGTTGTGAATTGGGGTAATGTAATATACTGTTATTTATCATCACTTTTATAACTTTTATCATTTCTACCAAAGAACAAGATAGAAGATATTTTGAAGAAAGTATGCAAGTGGCACACATTCACTTGCTTGGGTCTTGATTCCATGTTGTAGAAGTCAACAATCGCAAGTACTGTTTGTTACCAATTTCCTTTAAAATATCTTCTTTTGTGATCTGCAAAAGAAACAAATAAACATATATAAAAAGCATATATAATGACAGAAATGTCATTTTTAGGGAAACCATCACTTAAAAGTAATTATTTAGTTTACTTTAGAAGAAGCCCTTAATTTGACTGTAGTGTTACATTTAAGAGTTGCGTTGCCTAGAGGTGCCAGAAAGTCAGCTCAGGCTCTGGATCTTTACAGCCGCATGTGTGGAAGCATGATGAGGTGCTAAGTGTGTTATAAAGGCAGATCAACACTCACTAAATCAGGTGAAGGCCCAGCTTTCAGAAACCTTCAGCGAACTGCCGCTCCAATAATTACACTGATGTTTAATGGCATCGGCAGAGGTGTGGATAAAATTCATTTCCCATATTTCACTCCGTGAATTTCCTCTTTCTTTGCAAGCCAAGAAAACTGTTGAAAGAGCGACTACTGATTATTTCCCACCATGTTTTCTGTTAAATCTATTCACCTAACCGGTAATAATTTCCTTTTATCGTCGTAATGCATCAAGTGGGCATTTGGAAAACATCAGAGGACTGAGGAACTGGGAAGCGAGGACGTAGAAACTAAAATGGAAACTTTTCACAAATGAGGAAAGGTTCATTACAGGAAGCCAACAAGACGGATGAATCATTATTAAGGAAATAAAAAATGGAAAATTTTGATGGCATATTTAATGAAAAGCTTATGATGTTGTTCTTTAAAGGCATACTCCAAGTGGGGAGCACATTGGGTCACAACGTTCAATTGGATCTTTTCACAACGGTGATGGCGACAACCGAGCAACATGTTTTACCTAAAGCATTTTATTATTTCATTAAAAAGAAGTTCCTATTTCTTTTATTTTCCTCCAGGAAAACCGTTCTGACGTTTGTCACCTACCTTTGAAGGGTCTGGTGTGCAGCTTGAATCCTGTATGGAAAAACATGACATTATAAAGTTTAACAGCGGAACAAAACACTGCATAAAAATCACAACAATGACCACAGCGTTAAATAAATGGCACATTGAGCAACATATGTACACAAGCTTTGGCATTCAGGATACCCCGAAGGTCCTGAGAATATCCAGGAGCCCCACAATGTAATTATATTACCATTACATTGTACAGAAGGCACATGTGAGCCGCAGAGATACTGTGTGTTTACAATGACCCACGGACGCAGAACACACATTTGACTTAAGATCTTGCATTTTCTTGTGAAGAAATACTTACCTTTCTGTTCTCAAAGCGAACTTTGTTCACATCCACAAGCCACAGCTGCCCCTAGTACTACATCACGAAAATCCCCAAAGATCTACATCTGCATCAGGTTTCTCCTTTTCCTAACATTCTATACATCAGAAGACAAACATCATCCATTAAACTAGAGTTCACAGAGGACAGGCGCTTTTCTGGCTTGATTTTGAGTCTGGCTGTCCCAGGCCTGGGCTGAGGCTGTATGCCAGCACATCTATTTAACTCCTTCACCTGTGGGCCAAAGACAGGTGTGATGCTGTGTTTACCAACGCAAACTCATCTGCCTCGATAGGGGTGATGCTTGAGGAACCATGGGGGAGAAAAGCGAGATTTCAGCCTCTTGCGTAGGTTCTGGCTCTGGCTAGCGTGGACCCTCATGTGCGATACATTCCGCTGTGTAAGGCAGCCGTGAAAGCCTGGTGTTGGCGGCTGCGCAGTCCCAATTACACACCCTCACGCTGCAATCACATCCTCCCTGAACGCTCTCAAGCATATCACAGAAAATACAAACCCACTGACCCTCACACTAAACACCATTCAGCCTGGAGAACCCAGCGGATTCTGAAATATTCCCTTTTTTTTGAAGGATGCTGGGGATTATGGAAACAGACCGAAATCCCTTAAAACAGTAGATAAATGATTATAAAACTCATACAACAGGACATTGGTGTTTTGTGAGTGACGTCAAAATATATGTGATCAGCAACATTAAAGGAAAGGTTATTTTAACTTTATTGTTTAGTTATTTATTGGAGCATTGTTTACTTTTGTTTATAATTTACAGCAACTCACTACCAAATATTACTGAACTCATGCACCAAAACATGGTTGTTTGGTATTGAAGTCACTAAAAAAGTGACATTTTAGTTTTTTTTATAGAAATGTGATAATGCTATTAAACGTTACTTCAACACAACTCATCACCACTAAAGACTTCACTTTAAATAACATCTGATTATATATATATATAATTAATGCAACAAGACATGGGTGTTTTCTGAGTGAAGTCCCTTTTAAAAAAAATATTAAAAAATATTTTTACACTGCGAAAAAAATACTTTATTTCAAACTTAATTTATTTTAGCACTTTTACAGTCATTTATAATTAACAGCTGATTGTCCGGTAATTTCCAGATATTGGTACACAGCAATGAGAACATTGAGATTATGAGGTATAATTTTTTAGGTAACTTTAATTATTTAAGCAATTCTTTGCTTTACATTATAGTTTCCACCACTTATCACTAGAAAATATCTCACTTTAAAACTTAAAATCACAGATCCTTAATGAGATTTTAGTTGTTCCAAACCTGTATACATTTTTGTTTGGGTGAACTTAAAGAAAGATATTTTGGATAACTGCTTGCAACCAAACAGTTCTTGAAAATGTGTAGAATGTGGAGTCCGCTGACTACAATAATAGAAAAGAAATTGGTAGTAAATTTTTTTTGCTGTTTTAAATTTTTCAAAATATCTTATTTAGTGTTCAACAACGACAAGTAATTTTTCGTATGTCAGTCACGTTGTATTAATTCATACAGATATATTTCTCTGTGTTCATCAGAGCATTTGTACACATTTGGAACAACTCAAATGCAAGTTAATGATGACAGATTATCTTTTTTTGGTGAACTGTCTCTTTAAACACTCACAAAGGCATAGTTGTTTAGTAATGGATGTCCTTCCAAAACGTGTTTAAAATAAAATATTTTTTTATTAATATTGAATACATTTCCACTCTATTCCACACATAAAGCACATACGTTTTTTGTGCCAGATGTAAAAAAGTACATGTTCAGCAATGTTTTCCTTTTCCTTCAATTTAATGGTATTTTTATGTCTATCTTTTTTCAGATTTTAAATTTTTTCAGCAATTTCTTATTTTCTGCAACTTTTCAATCATCAACATTAGTAAGTTGTAAAGCAGTAAGTTGAACTCACTTGAGTCAAATTGTTGCATTACGGCCAATTTGATTGCAATAAAAATTTAAGGCTGCAATTTTTTTTTACACTGCAGAAGTTCTGTATGTGGCCCATCTGGACTTTTTAATACAATAACAAAGCCGTTAAATCAGTAATGAAAAGAATTACCCCAAATTTCCCAAAATGTGAGCTCCTTTTGTACTTTATGAATCTACATTACGAAGTCTTTCATTATCCTAAACAATCAGACTCATTATGTCATTTGGAATGGAAAGATGCAGAGGATGTTGTCACGGTAACTGCATCTGCTACTTGGCATCAATGAGTCATTAAAACGTGTCGGGATGAACCCATTATAGGTTCCTCTCATTAAGGCTAATTATGACGACCTTTCGTTATTAAGCCATTTACTTTCCGCCAGCCGCCTGCGCAGATGTTTTAAAGACGTTAGAAGCCCACGATTAATGTCAGAAACACATTTTTTCAGCCTTTGTCAATGTTTGTCAACTCTGCCTCAGACTGGGGTCGAGAGGAAGTTTGTGGCCTTCCTCTGATTTGCAGTTTGAACGACATGTCGAAAACACGATTTGGGTGCAACAGATCTTTGTTGTGTAACAAAATTAGAGACTTGTTAAACGTTGGGCCGCAGGTCACGAGGAAACATCCTTGATAAAGGATGTGATTTCCGTGACAGCCCGGTCACCGACTCCACTTCCACTTTTTCAAAGCATGGCGTGTGTTCTGAAATCATCTGGGTTTTCTCAAAACCTAAGTCAGAATCAAATCTGGTTTATTGCATCCTAGCCACTCGGCTGAAGTGAGAAAAGGTCGACACAGTAGTGGAATGACCAGAGGGAGGAAGTGAGATGATGATAACTTCGGAAGCTGGAATGAGTTGTGCCTTCCAGAGACGCTCGGTCAAAACACAGCGGCCCACACTGAAATGCTATAGATGTTATTTTGAGCTACAAATTTCTGGAAACGTGACAACCTTGAAAGTCATGGACCAAAACGAAGTAAAAACTACCACTCTGGCTTTATGTAATAGACATGTGCATTTTGATTTCTATTAAAGTGGTCTAAAAGGTCGCATTGCAAAAAAAGCAGTATTGTGACATCTCCCCACAAACAAAACATTGACTTTTTCATTTTGTGCTTACCCACATGCTATTCTAAACCTGTCCCACTTAATTTCTTCTGCCGTTCACAAAATAAGATATTTTGTAGAATGTCGGTAACGAAAAACCTCCCATTGACTTCCACTGTATGGGAAAAAAAGACATCTCTCAAATTATATTCTTTTGCTGTCCACGGATAATGAAAAAGTTATAAGTAGTCCAACAAATGTTGAGAAAATATATATTTTCATGACATATACTATAACAAAGGCAGAAACTTTCTAATTTCATCCGAGGAGGAAACTAACAAGAAAGACATGGCCAGAAAGTCTTAAAAAGATAATTTGTGTATAACAACCAGAAACGGGGCTGAAATTACTTTAATACAAGACAAAGGAAAAAACATTGTCTGTATAACTTACTTTCTTCTTCAGAACAAAAAAAGAAGATATTTTGAAAAAAAAAACAGAAACGATTGATCTCCATTGTATGAACAGAAAAACTACAAAAATAGCTCTAAAAGCAATACACAGAAGACAATTCAGAAAAAGTCATACACGGGTTTCGTCCACCATATATCAATAATTTGAGAAAGAGGGTTTTACTTTTAATGTTCACTTAACTTTACATTTACATTTATTCATTTGGCAGATGCATTACATCTTACGCAGTAGTCAATTATCACTGCAGAACAAACAGGGGTAAGATGTCTTGCTGAAGGACACTTCAGTCATTGTCTGCTGGATCTGGGATTCAACCCGCAACCTTCTGCTTAAAAGTCCAACTCTCTTACGACCAAACCACAACTGACCCATATACGTGAACTATATAAATGCAGAATCGTTCTCACTTAGTCCGAGGCGAGAAAAGACTTAAAAACAGAGTTTGTAAAAAAAAAAACAATGCCTTGACTAAATATTTATGCACCCACATGCTCTTTCAAACCTGGATGAGCTTCTTTCTAATGCAGAACAAAAAAAAGATATTTTAAAGAATGTTGGTGAGCAGAAAAAACTCCATTGACTTGCACTGTATGTTCCCAAAACCCCAATGTTCCCAAAAGACATTTGTCAGAATATCTACAAGACTAAAGTCATGTACAGATCTCGTCCAACATATGTTAAGAAAATGAATTGCACGTGAACGTAACTTGAACTAGGTGAAATCCGGAAACGTTCTCACTTAGTCTGAGGATGCAACCCACAACAGCGACATGGCCGGAAAAGTCTTAGAACAGAATTTGTGAATAAACATTTAACAGCCACAAAACGTCTGAAATTACTTCAACACAACAAGCTTAAACGTCTCATCTGTTTCTCCGTAGGGGTTGTTTGTGTAGACCGGAGGAGGTGAAGGGGAGACGGAGGTGAGGTGGGGCCTTTAACTCGACTTAATCATCCCAGGCTGAGAAAGAGAACAAATCACAAACAATATGGAACTTACTTTCCGTTCTTTCGGCGGGTAAACATTCCGACCATGCGGTAGAAAAAAAAAGCAAGGGTGATCAAAAGTGACAAGCCACGTGTAAACCATCAGTAGGCACAAAAGCTAAAAGCGAAGGTTGTTTTTCGGTCTTCTGTTGCCCTTTTCCCTAAACATGGCCCTGTACATGTGCACGAACGAACAGCGTATTTATTTTGCGGCCATCTGTAGCTTATAAAAGAGTCTGAAATGCTTCTCTTGGTGTGCTTATTGTTTTTGCTGGTTATTAGTTTTATTGGCTGTTCGTGAGCACCCCATTTAAACTGCACAGCTCATTTGAAAACAAAAGGGATTAGAGTAAGTTTGGATATTTTTAAGCATTTGTAAATGGAAACATCAAGGCTTTGGAAAACGCTCAAATAAACAAGAAGCACATTCATTTGCGTCAAGTTAACTTAAACATTATTAAAGCTAGAGTACCATTTTAGTTGTGCTGCTTTGACCTACGTGGTCTCATGTCATCCAAAAATAACAATGCATGTTTAAGTGTTGGCCTGTTGTCTACAAAATTGGACGGTGCAAAAAAATTTGGGAAAGTGCGCCAGAATATATCTGGTGCGCCTCGATGTTTGATGTTTAATACACAACCATGTGTGGAGTTCAAGACCAATGAGATTTTAAAGCATCGACATAACAACTATGCAAATTATGCAGCGAGCTTGTCTTGTTTGTTTCAACAAGTGCTTAAAACTAATGTGCTAATTGATCTGTTAGGATCCTTACAACAGTATGTCATCTATTTTCAGTTGGTTTTCTTTTTCATGAATAAAGAAACAACACAAGACTGCAAGAATGACGAATGCTGTTCTCGGAACAAGAAAAGGGTTTAAACCTGACACAACTAAAAGCTGAGCAGACAGGTTGGTGACTTTTCACCTCATTAATCCAATGTTTGAAGAATTAAAGAGGGGGATGCTTATCTTAAGAAGATGAACTACAATGTGCTGTCTTTATTCCTTTTCTTCCACAACACTTTAAGAAAGATTACCGAAGTGTGCCTTTTGTATACTTACTTTACACTCAAAATAGGAACGTATACTTTTATGTACTAGAAAGTGGGCCAATTGAGGCCCAAGCACTATTACCATAGTGTACTCGCTAATTAAAATCTACTTTTACTTAAGTATATACTTGTAAAAATATACTTGTGCATTTTCTAATGAGGGTAGTTCATCCGAAATGAAGATTTGGTCATCAATTGTATTACTCTCTTCTGCAGAACACAATAAAAGCTATTTCGAAGAATATTGGTAACTGAAAGCACTTCACTTGCATTGCTTTTCTGTGCATACAGTAGAAGTAAATGTGTGCCATTCCACTCAAAAAAATAATTAATTTAAAGCTTTAAAAATAATTAAATATACAGTTTAAACATTGTGTAAGTAAACCAAAAAAGATAGGTGTATGTTATAAATATTTATTTGTTATATTAATATTTTATCCCTTCTTTTGCATAAACTTATTTTGTAAACTTTAGAGAAGTGTTGGAATTAAGTTAATATAACTTTATTTTTGTTCTATTTACTTAGCAAGAAGAAGTTTTAATTGTATGCAGTTGGATACCAAAATTCTTCAAAATATCTTTCTTTGTGTTCTGCAGGGGAAAGTCTGTCATATAGGTTTAAAATGATGACAATGAGCATATAACCGAATTTTCATTTTGGGTGAACTATCACTTTAATAATAATGCATGCAATCCAACACATTTATTGTTACATGTCCTTCCAAATCCCTTTAAGCGTTGTCTTTATTTTCAGATGATCTTATTTATGTTGAGTTAAATCCTTTTAGATGACTCTCTTTGAGGTGAGTTTAAGTCTAAGACAGACTCATTAGTCAGTTGTCTAACGGATCTGCTGGAGAGTTTAGATAGCAGGAACAAAACTCAATCTTCCTTTTCAAATGTCCAGTAGTCACAATACATTACGGCTCTACATCTTCCCTCTTCACAACCACTCAGAGAAACAGTTGTGATGTTAATCCCCATCATAGATTAATCCTGAACACATAATACTAATGGAACAATAAATCTAACCGTGTCTCTACTGCAGACACAACCAGATAAAAAAGGGTTGAATGATAAAACAAGGTTTTTATTGAAATCGTGTTTCAGAGCTAGACAAAAGATATTTACACAAGATAAGATGACAGAAAAGCCAATGTAATTGTAAGAAATGGTAAAAAATACACAAATAAAAACACTAAAAGAAAAAATCTAGTGTTCTACTCCGTCTTTTGGGGTGGTTTTGACTCTTTTCCGTTCTTCTTGGTGAGACCGCTGAAGTATTTCTCTCTGAAGGAGTTGTGGCCCTGGTACGGAGTGAAGCAGGGGTCAGCAAGATGTGCTAATCGATCTGAATCCTGCAGAAGAAAAGAAATTTTTAAGAAATTTAAAACATGGTTTTTTATTATATGTATAATTTTGTATAAAATGTATCATTTAAACACTGAAAATGGAATAACATGCATTTATTAATTTAGAGGTCGTGGGGATTTTTTTAAACACAAAGTTACAAAATGCAGCTTTAAGATCTAATTGATTGGTTTAGGAAGATAATCAAATTTCATATTTCGATTGGTACTCAACTAAAGATAGCCGATCTTACGAGCCGATCTCAATTTTAAAGAAAATCTCAATGTAAAGGCATATTTAATGTGTTTAGTTATTTACATTACATACCTTGAATCTTACCATAAAAATGTAACAAAGATATTACAAAGGCAACATCTATGCTACTACTCAGGCTGAAATAAATGTTATCATTGATTATAGAGCTTACATATTAGTTATATCAAGTTTAAGCATCAGAAATTATATCTGATTAACCCATCCCTATTTTATATTATAAAGTAAATATAATTTAATATATACCTAATTTCTATTCGTACACATTTACTGTCATAATTTTTGTATATTAATTTCTATTTATTATTAATAATTATTCAATCTAATCTGGGTCGTGTATCTAGCTACATTTAGTTTCGCCAAATAGCAGTTCTATTATTGGTAATCCAAAATAATACTAATACATACTTTTAACTTGCAAGCTAATAATTTCTTATCTTTTGTGCTTATTATAAGTAATAATCAACAGAAAGTTTATAATTTGCAGATCTGTTCTGTCTAGAAAAGCACAGAAACGTATTGCAAAGCAAAACAGCAGATACAGACAAACATTGGGCTAACTTCTATACTTTCCACCATCCCTTCACAAACTCACTCAAGTGTCCATAAAAGATGTTAAGTCTGACAGATCTTGCGGCTCAGAGCTGAAGCCAGGTTCTTAAACAGGACCCGCTGTATAGGGCCGAGAGGAAGCACACTGTCCTGCAGGCTAATGAGGTGTCAGATCGACCGCACTCTAAATGTGATGATTCCAACTCTGCGCCTGCAAACCATCACCAGCACCTTTCATTATCCACTCCCTTCTGTCAGTCAGCCAGGACTCTGTTAGGTCACACGCGTCGAACCTTAGTTTACAATGTAACAGGTCACCCCCCACCCTCCCGAGAGAGAAGAACTGCAGGGTTTACACAACACAGACCTAACAAAACAGCAACAGACCCACGAGGATGAACAGGAAAGAACAGGTGACTATCATGATAGATAAACCAATGAGACATTAGGAAAATCTGTAAAAGAACAGCTCACTTGAAAAAGAAACAGGAACATGTTTTTCTATTATTGATTTCCCTTTGTATGTATGCCCTATGTAAAATGTTTTTTTTTTGGCCCATGTAGACTACTAAGAATTTTGTTCTTACAAAATATTGTTTCTATTTATTTGCAAAAATGAAAACTGCAGAAACAGCTGAAAAGATGCTGTATAATTCACATCTGTTCAGATGTTGATAACTATAAAAAAACAGTATTGTTTGCACATATATTTAGGTAAATAAGAAAATTATGTTCTTTGTCATTACAATGTATAGTACAATGTAGAATGCATAACATATAGTCAATGTATATGTAATCAATGTATAGAATTTCTAATTCTAAAACTTCTGTTGACAAAAAGTTCAAGACATTTCAGTCGAATCTGAAACACAATAATAATCTATGTAAAAAGCATCATAGAACATCTGATTCAACCCTTAAGTTCTAAAAGAGAAATATGTTTGCTCATATTTGGAGCAAACACCAAAATGTTCAAAGAGGATTTTATAGACTTAGACTTGTGTTAAAAACCATCGATGGAAAACATTCTGATGATGTCTATGGGTCACACACAGGCCTCTCCAGATTTGCATCACAGGGCGCCGGAGACACATGCCAGTCAGTACGGATATGCGTGTTTCACAAAGGCATTTATTGGAACAATTTGGGGTTTTGAAGCGGTTGTCAAATCCAAAGGATTATTTTCCATACAATGTGTGATTAAGTCATTAAAGAGGAGAGTGAGTCAATCACAGCCAGATGCTGCTATTGTTTCGTGTGCTATCAATCCGAAACTATAAATGATTTAGACGTCTTTAGAAGGACACGTCAAAACTTTACAGACTATACACCAAACGTCCCTTAACATGTCAGGATTTTTAACAAATCTTCATATGGATGAGGTTAGAAACAGCTTCACAGTGTGACGTTTGAACATTCTTCAAAATATCTTCTGTTGTGCGAGTAAATCCTTTATTAGGCTAGAAACTGGTCAGAATGGCATCTTAAACTTTTTAACTCATCGGCCAGTTTGGGTGCTACATATTTTTTTTTTAACTGTTTCAATAAATCTCCAAACAAACACACAACCATATACCTCAGGCTCCTTGGTCTTCTCCATAGTGATCAGTCTTCTTGAAGTATGGCTGGATAAGGTCTGTTCGCAGTTGCTGATGAGAGTGAGACATGGATGAAGGGGGACCATCTCCTCGCAGTACCTACGGGACACATACACAGCAAACTTACGTCTAATGCCTCTTATACAATCAAAACACCTTTTGGGATGTCACAACATTTCAAGCAATGCTGGACAAAATATAAACACAATCGCTCAAAAGCCAAACACAACATTCAGCATCCTGTAGTTGGTTGTGGCAATAACATGGAAGCACTTGACAGGATCCATGCTGAACTCTTTACACCTGTGTTTTTACTCTACAGGAATCTCGCCATTCAGTGCCAGCTCCACAAGAGCCCATCCACCCACTACCTTTGAGAAACTCCAAACTATACACCCCAAGGTTCCCAGAGGATTTGAGGAGTTTGTAGGGCCATCAATTCAGCAAGGAGTTGAGTTGGTGGGCTGTTAAACGTTTACTCGCAGACAGACACGGTCTCACGCTCAAACTCCCTTCATTTTTCAGACCATTATGTAAATACGGTCAGCGCTTGAAATCAGCAAAGGAAAACGGTCGGGGGCAGCCAGCCGCGGCCGTACGTGATCCGCACAAACACACCGATCTGCGAACCGCTGAGCACACACAGTTAGCTGCGTTTCAAACAAATCATAAATTACGTGCCCTCTTTTCAACAGGCCTGACAAAGCAAAACAAGGGGGCATATGAAGCATACATATTCTCCATCTCACTGTTTACACCGACCTGCTACTGTCACCTTGGAGAAATGTCTAACAAATGTCAGCGTTCCAGGAAAGGGCTCTCTGGAGTACTCTGTCTGCAGAAGTCACATGACAAAATAAAATTTCCACCTGAGTCAGACTGAGGTGCTGACATTGGTACTGGTGCATTGTGGGTATAACTGTCTAGCATTCCATGGGGATGGTGCTTCTGTCTATTTTTACCCTATGACAGTGGTTTCATCTGAAAGAGATTATCCTTCTGTTTGTGGTGGAATGTAGTGGTTGCAAAACACTCAACGTCAAAACTATAAATCGATAGTCTTGGACACACACAAGGACTTGATGACATCACTACAGCTCAGACTAATATCTTTAAATAAATATGTACTAGGTAAATATTTAAATATGCGTGTTCTTGTGCTGGCCATTCAAGTCTTTGATATAAGAACACATTTTGTTAGAATATTAATATATGAATGACTTGGTGCTTGCAGTCGACAGGCAGGTCTAAAAAAATGCACATTTCACCATGTGTGGGCCACACTGATGTCTTTTAAAGGGACATTTGACATTAAAGTAAATTTGTGGTTGTATTTTTTATTTTGAAGTATTCTTTCCCTTTAATTAATCTGGGATAATACACGCAAAAGACCAAGTGGATGAACTAGTGTTGTAATACCTTGAGACCAATTTTACGTCAAGACCGGTCAAGACCATGACTAGTGGAAATGACACTGTGATTTATGTGTTAACATTATTCATGTGATTGAATGTAAAACTTCTTTAAAAGTATTTATTGACTTGTTTCTTATTTAAATCTTTTAATACTTTAGTTACCTTTACTGCAAGTAAAAGAATGAGTGATTGTTAAACATAAAACTGTCCACAAAATAATTACATACATAGGCCCACGATATCTGAGACGCGCTTATAAAAGAGATACTTATATGTGATATTGTTTTATTATTACACTTCACTTTCTGCACAATAAACCTATAAAGTTACTTTTACATTTAAAATGTATTATGTCTTTAAAGTGTTTCAGGCTTATCTTGGTCTCAACTCTCTTGGCCTGCTTTGGCCTTGACACCCTCTGGCCTTGACACTCTCCGGTTTAGTTGGTCTTGTTTTCGGTTTAGTTGGTCTTGTTTTCGGTTTAGTTGGTCCTGGATTCGGTTTAGTTGGTCTTAACTATAACACTAGGATGAACCACATTCAAAGTGCTACATCCTACAAACGTTTAAAAATATCACTATAATCTTCTGGATACTTAAGACTCTAAACACAGGTTTTGCAACACAAACCTTGTTCTGAAAATACACCAACCATTGACCTTTCAATACTAGTGCAATTTCATTGACATCTTTCAGCTCAGCCAACGCTGAATCTGCAAAAAAATTTGTGTAACATACACAATGTGAAATTGCAAAGAAGCGAGTTTATGATTATACAACTTTTTTCCTTGAATAAAGATAACGGAAGCTAAATGAATTATGGTTTGTGTCAGCAATCCCGAGTGAACAATTCCCGGAACCACAAGACAGAAAATCTGTTGATGTTGCTTATATGATCAAGATGAAGGTAAGGTGAAGCCTGGTAAATGCAAAGATCACACACAACAGACCCATCCTGTAACTCACCCTGTAATCAGAAGATGGTCTGATCTGTGGACACGGCTGTTTGAGGTCAGTGGGAAAGCCCCACGGCTTCACACCTGCTCAACGCTGGGCTGACCTCAGGTCAGCATGTCTGAGCAGGTTAACACCACTAAAGACAGGGCTTGAGCTACTGATTTGGTTTTAAGCATAACACACTGAAAGAAGAAAGCGCAAGGTAGCCCTCTAGTGACTGATCCCCGCATAGGGGGTGTTGTTTTTGGTCTGATTTTGGATCAGAGAATTACGATATGCTTCTTGAAAAGTAATGTAAACAATTAAATGAAAGTTGGATAAATGTAATACTTAATCTCTATGTTTGATTTGTAAGACTTACTCTGGTCTGTAGACTGGAAGCCAGTAGACAAGACGCCCGCCCACAACCAAATGACGGGCCGAAAAATTCAAGAGGTCAGCGAAGATGTCGCTCAAGTGATACGCCATTGAAACCGGGACATGGTTTTCTCCTGGGCTGCATAAGAACATAAAATAATTAAAGTAAAATAACGTTTGTTTTTTTCTTAAATAAACATGCTTTATTCTTTTGTACAGATCTAACTAACTTTAATTAATAGATGGTTCACCAGAAATAAAACCTGTGTCATCATTTTGCTCACCTTTGTGTCATTTGGTACTTGTATGACTTTCTTCTACAGGACAAAAAAAGGGTTCTTTGAATACAGTTTAAACAGCGGTGGAATCCATTCACCTCTATTGTATAGACACAAAACCAATATAAGTGAATGGTCGACAGTTCCAAACATTATTCAAAATATCTTTGTGTACAGATAAGTCATACAGGTTAAAAATTATGAAAGTGAGTAAATTATATCAATATGTTTTTTGTAACTTGTATGACTCTAGATCCATGTATTATTTTGTACTTTTGAAACCAGTATTCCTTACAATGCATCATTTACATCTTGAGCTTGAAGCAATACAAAAACAATGGAATTTCGTATATTCCTTAATTCTCAAAAATGTTACATTTTGGTTTCTATCTGTAAGGCAAAATTGTATTAAAAACCTGGCTCTTATCTTTTGTAATTCTGGAGAGCAGTGGTTTAACCAGCACATGTAGATACATTAAGTTGCAGGAGCAGAAACCATAATGCTTACAAGTCATCAGGAGGTTTGATAATGTCTTTATGAGATCCTGTTCTTCTTGTTGACTCACGAATACCATACGGAGCTTTATAGGAGGAAAGAGAAAGAATTTGGAAAAACAATTAATTGTTTAAACAATAGAATTATTAAATGTATTTTTAACTGTATTGGTTGACATTGACTGGCTTTCTTATAATTGTTGTTCATTATAAATTAACTAGCATTTTAGCACCAGACTACACAAACTTAAAACATACACTTTACATTTAAACTCAACGATTTATCTCATGTTTTACTTGTTGCTGCAAACATGTATGACTTTCTTCTCTCTTTGTAACTTGGTAACATTGTTGTAGCACTTGTTCACCTATTGTTGTATCGGCTATTTACCGCTTCATTGTCTCCTTGACTATTGGAAGTCGCTTTGGATAAAAGCGTCTGCTAAATGCCTAAATGTCAAATGTAATGTAAATATTCTCTGCAGATCACAAAAGAAGATATTTTTAAGAATATTGGGAACCGAACAATGGTAATCCAGTGAATGGGGGCCATCGCTGTCTGGTTAACATCATTCCTCAAAACATATTTTGTGTTCGGTGGAATTATGTCAAACGGATTTAAAATGACTCTGAATAAATTATAGCAATTTGAGACCTCTTTAAGGATCCTCATCACTGTTATAGGTTTAAAGATCACATATAGAAACCTACGGTCTGTAACAATGGCATCGAACAGTGGACTCCTTCTCCAGACAGGTTTGGAAGCATCAGACACCATCACGTCCACGTAAAGATTTTCAGTCCCGTACTGCCTTAGGTTCGCTCGGATGTTCTCATCTGGACCTCTCCATTTCTGATTCTTCCTGCTGGCTTTTCCTGCAATCGTTTAAATCGTTCACAGGCGCACAACCACTGATAGAGTAGCATACTAAACACAATAATTATTAGCCATAAAAATAAACTCAAAATCTATTATGAGATAAATACTTACCGATTCCATGGATAGTGTTGTAATCTATGTCTGTCCCGCATACATAAGCTCCAAAGTGTGAACATGCTACCAAAAGACTGCCTGAAAAACCAAATAAAGTGAATATAGACTATAATGTAAGATTGAATTTAAAGTGTTTAATGTTTACTCTTGAGCCGTTATATGCAGAGGTAACCAAAGTCGGTCGTAGACAAATTTCAGCCAACGATATGAATCCGGGGTGTCATTATTGGTTTTTTCGACCATGGGTAAAAAGTTTTAGGAAAGGCCTTAAAGATTTTTAAAGCCAATTTGGTCCTTTTACAATTGAGTTTATTGTCATTAGTGGTGCATAAGTTCGAAAGCACAACCTGCCCAAGAACTTTTAGGGATTAAAACTCTTATTAACTACTTAACACTTTCTCTCCACAGCTTAAACTATATCTAATAAAGACTTCCAGCCATCCAATAGATTATTTAACTGAAACTGGCTGTAAATAAGCACATCTGGACAGCAGATCTCCAACAACATTAAGTGCAAGTGGAGGGAGCGCACACAAAGTCCGGCTATATCACGGTACACTACAACCACATCTACGTGAGTCTTGTTTCTTTTTTAAGATAAACTGCACACTTTATACTAAAAAAGACAGAATTTGACTGATGGCATTTAAAATCTGTCATTTCAAAGCAAAAAGTAGACTGAATTCAATCTAAGAAAAGACAAAAATCTGAAGTATTATGTTTCTCTTTCATGATCCATCAGAGAAGTTCCTATAGAAGTTGACTGCTGGTTTCTGTTAGGCGGGAATGAGAAACAGAAGATGATGATACATATCTTCAATCACTCAGACAAGCCGTCGGATCTCATTTCAGTCAAAGCGAGACACAAACACCTGCTTCAGTTCGGCCCGTGTCTAATGATCTAAACCGTTCTGAAATGTCAAACTACTAAAAGCCAAATGTTGAATGCTTTACAGGGGTTTTATCACGGTTAAAAAGCTAGAATGTTTGACACAACCACAAGAAAACCAACATGCAACAGAAATTGAGACTGTGTCTCGACCAATCAGAAATCAGAGCTGGAACTATAAGCGAAATGACACAGCATCAGAATGCATTAGCGCTTGCATATGTGCACCTTCTGCTGCTTCTATCAATCAGATGAAACTGTGTCTCTGCAATGTGACAGAGATGAACCAACATATGGCACAATGACTGACAACAGGCATTCGTGCATGGAACACATTCAGGAAATATACTGTAAAATATAAGGAGCCACTCGGAGAGAGTTTGTGTCAGGGTCTGAATTTAAGGTAAAGATCCAAATAATCTTTTAAAAGTGCAACAATTCGTGAACACATTACTCACCTGTACCAACAAAAGGGTCATACACCAGGTCATCAGCCTTCACTCCGGCATGATTGGCCATAATGAAAGACAGACCAGCATCCATACTGGTGTTCCCAATGAAATGTCTCTTCTTCACACTGTATGAGCGGATTAGTTCTCTCTGACCATCTGCAATCTGTGTGGAAATGCAGAATATTTATAAATGGATACAGTATTGTCATTCATATTTCATTTAGTTCTGACAGTGCATCTATAAGATTATGAATAAACACAAACAGAGCACAAATTGGTTTAAATAAAATGATTACTAATTTCGAGTACACGTTAATGTTATTTAACACATTCTTCGCTTCAGTATTTCTTTATTATGAGAGACAGTGCTATTCATTGTCAATTGAAAAGAAAATATAAGTTAATAACTTTCCGATTATAAATTATTAATTATGGAATGGATGGGTGGATTTATTATTCACGAAGATTTCAGTATGGGGGCGGATGCTAAATATAAGCTTTTGAATAACTGAAAATGATTAACAGAAGTCAAATAGGGGCCAAATCTCTGGGGAGCCTCCACATATTAGACTATATACTTTAGACATAAGGCAAATAGTACATAATGTTGGGAAAAAATTAAGCATTTAAGATATTTATTGGATAATATCTTCAGAATGCACACCACAGAGGTTCTGTACATTTTGATTTAAGTTTTTTCCCTTTATGTAAAAAAACGCAAATATAGGTCACAAACGTTCCAGCATGTATGGTATAAGGTTTTATATGACTTTTTACGTCTATCTATATGAATAATATATGTATGCTTGAAAACAGCCTACTTACCCATCTCCCGAAATAAATATGGAAAGGCTCATCTGGGATTTTATTAGGATCAGAGCCATAATCCTCCAGCAAACAGAATATGTGATCAGGGTCCTTCAGATTGACCTTCCCTTCGAAGGGCAAAAAGTCTAGATCCTTTGACAAATGTAAGAACAAAAGATTTTGTAATATCTAGGTTTTCTACACTTACAGAAACAAAACTGTTTAAACTACTGATACTGATAATATTAGTTTGAGGATCAAAAATGTATTTAAAGTAAAAGGAGATCTCAAGTAAAGTGTGCAGTTTTATTTAAACTGGTCAAACTTTTAAATATTAAAATGTGTATTATGGTTTATAAAGCATTTCATAAAATGAAAAAATTAGGCATTTAGAGAATTTCACAAAAGCAAACTCCAGCGATTATGCAAAACTCTGAAGTACAGTTAAATACTTACATCAATCTTCTTGATTCTGTCTTTAAACTCTAATGTCTTGTTGAAAGTGTAGACGTTAATCTTATATGTTAAATCCTGCCGTAAATAGGGGGCCTGTGAAGAATAACGTAAAATACAATTAAAACGAGTACAATTAAGTTGAATAAAAAACGGAAGTATTTTGAAAACAAACCATGTTCTCTGCTGGGTACTTTAACAATGATGTCTTCAGCTCTGAAGGAGTTTTACCATGACCCCAAAGTTCAAAGGCTGACCTGAAAAATGAAATGCAATTTAAATGACAAAAATCAATTTAATGCTTGTGTTAAAAAATATATTATGTACAGGACAAGATTTAGAAGCAAATACTGGGGAAAATATTTTTGCATTTGAATCGGTCAATTAATCTTTTCTACATAACAATAACCCAATAGCTGATTTAAAGGGTTAATTCACCCACAAAATGATATTTTAGTAATGAATTACTCAGTTGTTCAAAAATTCCTTCCACATCAGTTTATTGTCAGAACACAAAATAAGTTGTTATGTTGATCTTCTCCATGGACTGCAACTTTGTGTCCTTATTTTTGTTTGCACAACAGAAGTATTCTCGTCGCTTTATATCATCTAAAGTTTAACCACAAATACTTTTTTATCATTAGTGGGGTTTCCATCCACCATTATTATGCACGTTTTGTTATAGTAAATGAAAAATGCTGCATGTAAAAGTCACATTCATTTTAATAATTTTAATTATCAGATAGTGTTTATCAGTAAGTGATGATATTAATCTATTTAGCTCAATGAAACGCTTCTGCATTCGTAAATGTTTGATACAATATTCCAGTTTGTGTAAAGGTTTTATATGCAACTTTGGATGGAAACCGGTATATTGTCTTCACTCACTTTCATTGCTTTGTCATTAGGTCAGAGAGCTCCCAGACCTAAAAAAAAACATCTATTTTGTGTTCTGATGATAAACAAATGTCAGAAGGTTATTAAACCACTTAAGGGTGAGATATTCATGCTGGATTTTCATTTTGTGGGTAAACTAACATTTTAAGTGTAGTTCTAGTTGAAACACATTAAGCTGTATGACCCTTTTATAGAATCAAATACCCGAACAAAGAAAACAACTTACTTGGCACAAACTGTTCTTGACATGACGCTTCGTACATCATCCTCCAGTAAGCCATTTAGTTGCCAAAATGGAGACTAACAGAATATTAAAAATGATTAAAAACAGAGAGCCATGGACACATGAAAGAAACTAAACATGAATGATGTCGATAGATTATGGATATTTAAAGTATACGGGAAGTCTATATTTTATATCACATGTTAACTGTTTCTGCAATTTCTGGAGCAAGCCCGCAAGAATTTCACTCACCAAGGCACATGTGCTGTGGTGATGTGACAATAAAAGTGACTTCGAAGTTCCAGCTTTATGGATGTGACATTTCGCATTATGGAGTTTTTTTTAGAATATTATTTTAACCGGTACAATGAATTAACTGTTTATATTATACAAACACCTTGTTGATAGTGTTTAAAAATAAGAAAAATATCAGTCTATGAACAAGTTTTCTATTTAAAGAAGATAAATAATCCTGTGTTATGTATGTGACATAAAAGGAACACTGATTTTGATGGAACAAACTTCTTAAGATTTCTGTGAAATAAAATATACAAACCAGAATCAAAAATAGATCAAACGTCCAGAGGATAACTCTTAATAGAACATAAAATAATTAATATATTTATTTTAATGTGTAGACAAAATGAAGCATTATGGATGTAATAATCCAATAAACATCCCTTAGTTTCCTATAAAATAATGCACTAAAAATAAAAATAATTCTCTACAATTGTAATCAGAGACCTCACATGGGTGTCTCAACCCCCAAATGACATCTGAGCAATAAATATATTACAAACCTTTAGGAAAACTTGATAATGTTATAGTAAGGTTGACATTTGTACCTTTTCTTTAAAACTTTCAGATGTTTCAAAGGCCCGGTCCCTTAAAGACAGCAATGCTTTTATTTCCTGTAAAACATTTGCAAGAAAAAGTTAATGTAAGTAAAACACTGCCAGCCCCTGACAGCATAAACCAACACAAAATCCCCATTTTAAAACATGAAGTGTAGAATAAAACGCCAGTTTTTACCGGTAATCTAAAGTCCACATTATCATGAGCGAGGTGAAGTAAATATTGCCGGCACGCGCGACTGCAGGGCAGCGCCATGTTTGTGTGCAACACTTAAACACTTCCGGTGAGAACCTACTTACGTCACAAGGGATCCTAGCGACACCCGGCTCTGTAATCCCGAGGGATAATCCCATAGATTAAAAGTGTCGACTTTTAAATGTGTAAAGTGCGTTGATATCCTTAACTGCGCGATATTCTATTGTGTTTAGAGTTATATCATGTTTATTTGATAGCTTTACTTAAATCTTAAAGGTTATTGGTTCATCTGTCTCTCTCGCTTGACTCCCATTGGTTGGTTATACGTCACTCAAGGTCACAAGAGGTCAGAGGATCTGTAATGCATACACCTGTGTCAGTGTAGCTCCAAGACCATTGTTGAGGATAAAAGGAGGGTAAGTGGATTAAATGTTGTATTTAAGGTTTAAGATTAGATTAAATTATATTCTTCTTTAATAATAAATGACGTCATGTGTTGTGCTTGACAGGTGTTATGTACCTGTGCACATAGCATTCATGTCAACAAATATCTTCATGGGGAATAATAATACAGATCTATGTTTTTTTATATTCTGGAATGATAACAATGCACATTCATTTGTTTGTTAATAGTGTGAACTTGTAAATGAAGTTCAAACTTCTTAATTTGATATAAAGTGCATTGTTTACAGTTCTGTGTTGTTATCTGTCAACAAAAGTTGTTTTTATTATGTTCAATGCATGAATAAAGTGTGCTTTCATATCCCAACTTGTTTATTTGAAGTGTCAACAGGTGATCATGATGAGAACTCAAGCTGAGCTGTGATCCAAAGGTCACCATGGAGACGGAGGCTGCGCAGAGGGATACTGATGGCTCGGAGACGGAGGATGCTCCCAGGGATACTGATGGCTCGGAGACCTGCAGCGTGTCTGTCAAAGGTCTTACAAGGAACTGGCAGAAATGGTCAAACGATCACTGCGAGAATCAGAAGCACAACCCTTTCAGCAACGGCAAGGTGACGCCTCCTCAGATCCGGCGAGGTCAGGAGGGTTACGGTAAGCCCTTGGAGGGATCCAGAACAGAACAGAGGGGAAAAGACGCCAGCTCTCACATCGGCAGAGAGGTCGCAGAGCTCTGTCAGGTGATCCGAGACATTGGGGTGAGAGGAGAGGAAGGGAGGACAGCTGTACGCTTCGGTGCACTTTTTGAGACCTATGTCACCATCTCCAATAAACTTGTGGGAGTTCTTCTGCGCGCGCGAAGACAAGGGCTGGTGCACTTTGAAGGCGAGATGCTGTGGCAGGGAAGAGATGATGGGGTGCTTATTACTTTACTGCACAGCTAGGAAAACACTACGTGCCTGCTTGAAAAATGCATATTAGCATCAAACTTTACATTATAAGCTGCGTTTAATGTTGTGGTTATGCACAACTTTTGCACTATTGTAACCTCTTGCGATGTGTTTTATTTGTAATTTTACAGTACATTTCTCATACTGTACGATGACTGTTGAATTTGCACAGAATTCACATGCACTGCCGGGGAACCCCTACATTTGTGGTTCTACATTTTTGGCATTTTAAGAAATACAGAAATTTATCAGAAATTTTATGCAATCAAACATCAGAAAACAAGACAATCAACCAACTATAAGTCACAGAGCAATGCACCCTACACAAAGAGGGTCTTGCAACTAAAAAGTTTGAGAGCCACTGCGCTACATATTTGCTTTTCTGTAGGATTTTTGTAACACTGAAAATCAAGACCATAACATTAAAAGCAATAGTTTACAGAAGAAATCGTGTATTGTTTTATTTAAAGTGAAGGTTAAGGCACACACTGTAGTGAAGTGAAGTGACGTATTACCAAGTATGGTGTTCCATACTTGGAATTTGTGCTCTGCATTTAACCCATCCAGTAAGTGAACACACACACTGTAAACACACCCGGAGCAGTGGGCAGCCATGCCGCGGCGCCCGGGGAGCAGTGGGGGGGACGGTGCCTTTCTCAAGGGACTCACTTCAGTCGTGGTATTCCCGCTGGTTCGGAGTCTCGATGCAACCTTCAGATCACGAGCCCAAGACTTGAACCACCAGGCCACGACTGCCCTTGTTTATACATATAATACATTGTTAACATAATAATTAAATACATCCATGGCATACAAGGCTTACAAAACAATTACATCATATCTTAAACATTACATTTTGGAAATTCAGAGTGCCTTAAACATCCAGTTTCAATTTGAAATTACTCAAGTGCTACTGCAGTGTAATGTAGAACAGGTGAAAAAAGAAAATATATACTAGGGCTGTCAAACAATAAACCCTGATTAATCACACATTCACAAGTTTGTTTACATAGTGTATGACTGTAGAGATTTGCATATTCATTTTGTATTATTACCCATAAATGCATATATTTAAGAAGATTAAAATGATAAAAATATAAATATTCTAATTTAAATTAACATACATTCATCTATATACATAATCAATACATTAATGCATTTGTAAATAAATACTTAAGAGTAGACAGAACATGAACTATTTTTCTAAATGCAATAAATGGTTTTAACAGCCCTAGTATATTCATATCAAAATCATTAGTTCTGGCATACTGCTATTCGAAGACCTGTCCCATTATGTGTAATTACATGTATTAGCCAATGTCAATAACTGAGACTACGTTCCATTTTTAACCTTCACCCATATTTGGAAAGTCTTGGGCACTGCTGTGTGCTAAAAGTAATTATTTTAGGAAAACTGGATGTAACTCAATGTTCAGCATAAAAGATTAATGTTTCTGTTGAATGTATCAATGTCATTATTATTCAGCAGGCAAAACAATTCACATGCCGCAGCAAATTTGATTAGCCTGTCTGGTGGAGAATGACAATATAACAAACAGCAAAGGCAGCATTAATGAGTATTATAGCCTTGAGGCATGCTTCTGTCACATTTCATCATTGTGAATAGATTGAATCGAACTCTTGTTATGAGTAACATGACTCTGGGCATAACAAACACAATTGTAATTGGACTTTCCAAACTTGAATTCAGCTCATTGAGTTTAGCCTTTGGAGTAACTGATCCGCCTGCAACAAAAAAAGACATTAAACAAACTTCACGGTTTGGACCACTTCAAAACACTCAGTAATTGACTATGACTATGTAACAGAGGTACAATCAATCTGTTCGAAATGTAAACCAAAGCATTTCAGATATTTAGAAATAAAATGGCAATGACAATAAGCCAAACTATTCTGTGACATTTGTTTTTAATGATCAAGATATACAATACAGAAAACATTAAGCCCACTCAGACTGACCTGAAAGCAACAGTGTTGTGTTAGTGCTGTCACAAATACAAATGTTTTTATTCCCTGTCACTGAAGCCACGTCAATTGAATTGAAACCAATTTGCTAGTTTGTCCCGGACAAAAGGTCTCATTCAACATTCTTATTCCACTTTATAAAGGTCAACAACTTCTATTCCCAGGAAACGTTTTGTTTGCTAATGCATTAACAACCCGAACCAACAGACTGTTAAAGTTCAGTTTACTTGTGAACTTTACAACTGGGACAACAAGCAAAATTCGGAATTATTTTAAAGCTTACCGTAACGAACCAGTACGAGTTTAATCTGTAGACTAAGCGGGACAAGAAACCCATCTGACTGGTGGGGGCGAGGACATGGAGATGCAAGTGTGTTACAGAGCAGAAAGGAGGCCAATGAAACCCGAACCTTGGAAACACAATGACATCAGATTGGTCAAAAAGTACCCAATGCAGTTCTGCGATCTAAACCTTAAACAAGACTTGGACTTGAAGCCACATTACAGCAATAGTTATCCAAGAATTTAGAATTTTGCCAGAAATTGCTCACCTTCCAGTTGTTACAAAGGTTTATAAATAAAGTTAGAAAATACGTTGCTTTGGTCACCACTTACTCTCATAGAAGGACAAATTTTGTTGAATGCAAACTTTGGTTATTAAAGAGCTGAACAACTTAAAGCAACATTAAAGTTAAAATGTTAAAAGCAACGATAAATGAATGTATACAGGGTTGTGACACAGGATTCACACGGTGCATCAATGTCGACATGTGAATACACCGTAACAACTGGTGGTCGAATAAATGACAAAATTCTCATAATTGGGCAAACTATTACTTTGAAGTATCAAGGCTGTATACTGAGACATGAACGTACCTAACATCATTTAAATCGGTAACATTGTTTTTCTGAAGTATCTCTTTCCCCGTCTCCACCATCTTCTCCACTGTAAAACAAACAGCACATGTGACCACTCAGGCAAGCTTAATATATGGTTATACATTATTTCTAAACATTTACAACCTTTAGAAAATCTTTACCTAACTTTACATGCTCTCTGCCCAAAGATTTACAATTTCCCACATGTTTGGTTGGCACCACCAGATAATGATGCGGAGCTCCAGGGTGTATATCTCTGAAACAGGACACATCCTCATCCTAAAACACAAAGCTTGCAATCAAATTACTTCTATGATTTATGATCATGACAATAAATAACTGCAATATGGTAATACTACACAATATGGTATGAAACATAAGCCTGTAAGTATAAGATGCTGGTTTCTCACTTTAGAAAGATGGGGTACTATTTTATTACATTTATGAACTGCACTTGAGACAGCATGAATCATTTAACACTTTGTTATATTTAAGCTCATCCTCGCATATCGTTTTATATTTGAGCAAATCCTCAAAAATGTCAACTTTGACATAAAAATATAGATATAGTTATATATATATATATATATATATATATATATATATATATATATATGTTTCATTGTCTCCTCGAATATTGTAAGTCTCTTTGGATAAAAGCGTCTGCTAAATGCCTAAATGTAAATGTAATATGTTATATATAGTCTTATGGTTTTTAATACACTTATAGCATCAATGTCAAAAATTGGGAGTACCCATATGAGTTTGTCTTCAACTTAAAAATAGAATTATTTTTATTATTAGTGCATTATTTATCAAAGTCAAGGAAGGGATATTTTCAGGATTGTCACATCCACAACCTAACATTTTGCTCAAAAGACACACACAAATATATAAATATAAATATATTAATTATTTTATATTTTGTAAAGACCATTGGCTATTTGTGGGATACTGATTCTGGTTTGTACATTTTAATTCACATACATTTTTAAAAGTTTATTGTGTTCTTATATGTCACATACACAACACAGGTTTGTTTATCTTTTTTAAATAGAAAACTGTTGCATAATTTTATATTTTGATGATGTTTAAACACTATCAGCAAGGTTTTTGTATAATATAATCACTTGATTCAGTGCACTTGTCACAATTATATTCTAAGTGTTTTGATGTGACGTCACATACAATGGTCCACTTCATTCATAAATCTACAGCAGGTTGGCTTCACAGTCACAATACAAATAAAGGCAGACTCACATTATGAAGGAGCTCAGTTCCCATCTCCCCGTTTACTATTTTACAAAAAATACATTTCTTGTCATATTCCTCATCGGGATGTTCAGTGTTGGTGTTCTCACACTCGGCTGTCTGTGTGTTAACACTTGCTGCCATCTTCAAAGTGTGAAGCCGACGGTAATGACGTCATATCTAACCTGACGCTTTTCAACATACAAGTCCCCCAATCAACCAAACCTTCTCAAACTATCCTGCTGAATTCTTTTAAGAAAATAGTTTAGGATTCTAATAAGAATTTCCTTTATATATAACTTTTATTTTTACACATTTATATATTTTTTTTAATTTTAAGAGTTTTCCTATAAGAAATATGATAAATTCTAATAAGAATCCAGTATAATTTTCGAGACCATTTCAATAGGATTCCCATTAAAAATTACATATATACATACATTTTATAAAAAAATAAATAACTAAAATATTTATATGTGTGTGTGTGTGTGTGTGTGTGTGTGTGTGTGTGTGTGTGTGTGTGTGTGTGTGTGTGTGTGTGTGTGTGTGTGTGTGTGTGTGTGTGTGTGTGTGTGTGTGTGTATAAACAAATTTCCCAGAGGATTTCAAGTAATATCCAGGATTTTAAGAATCAAATAGTATCATAAATAATAAACTACATTTTTAAGAGATTTCTTTTACATGGGCATGCATTGGATAAAATTCTATTATAAATATTGGAAATATATGTTTTGCGTGTATTAGTATAGTACAATTTAATTTTTTTTAAGTATTAATCTTTAATTGTTGTTCACTATAATTTGTTTTATACGGTTCATATACGGTTCATAGAGAACGTGCAACAATATTTTGAAGAGCTATAAAAAATACTTAAAAATAAGCATTTTTTATCAAATGTTAAATTTTATCCGGTTAAACGAACTGTGTAAAAGCATAATTTCGAAGGACTTGTGCAACGTCGAAACTGCATACATGTAACGTCAGATAATAAATAAATGTCTTAATGTGTTCTGCAAAAAAATAAAATACAGCACCATTTTAAAGATGCATCTTCATTATTATTTAATGTAATAAATATTAATACTATGAAAAATACCTTATTAAGAGTTGCTACCATAGACACCTGTATGGTGTGTGTCAAATACCAATTCACAAAAATACAATATTTTATACTTTTCCATTACATTGAAACGAAATAATGTAAAGCCAGTCCAGGTAAAAAAAAACATTCATTTTTTCACTACCAACCAGCGGCGGCACATTAGAATTTAAGATCTATTCCTCTGCAGAACAAGAGACGTAGCTCTCGACAGGTTAAAGGTCACTTATCAAGAGAGGCAAAAAGGATAAGTGAGTGACAACACACTATGTTAAACTGTGCTGTTTAGCAGGTCGGCCAAGCAATTAATCCTGAACACTCCAATATGTCAGGACGCCACATTTACCACCTTAATGTATGCAAATGATGTCATTAAAATGCATGTTCATGTTTAGTCTCTAAATTAAGAACTCATTTGCACTCCCAACAATCCCGAGATTCATTATTACAAATTACAAAAATAATAATGACTCGAGACGTCAAATGTGCTCTCCTTGTACACCCTACCCTACTTACGTTATAATTGTGAGAATAATTTATGTGACAATCAGCAATTTGCAGCTCCTGTATTGTAGGTTGTCAGCCGGCCAAAGTTATTATGTTATCTCTTGTTCTTCGGCTCTATATGATAAATAAAGAGCCAGAACATGACTGTAAGCAATTACGGGCTGGTATGGTATTGCAAGAATGCAGAGGGTTGCAAAAAAACAGGGCCACTGATAAGCACGAGGACCGGGGAACGTGGAACGTAAATGAAGATCGTGATGTGAATAAAAAATCCTAAAGCTTGAGAAAACACGGAGCTAAGCATTGGCGACAACACATGTGATGCATCTTTAAATGATTCATGACAAAAGTATTCACTTCAGCATTGAGGAAATTGGTGTTTTGTCCTGAAGAGGTTGTAGAATTATTCATAAGGCATACGCTTTGTAAATAGACCCTGTTTATTAAAATGGAAGAAGTTGGGGGGTGGGAGGGATGACAACTGCAACTCGGAGATCTCCCGAGACGGAGCTACATGAAGGGAAAATATTCGGTTACTTTAATCATGTTCTGCCCTACTTTTCAACTTCCTTTGATTCCGAACAGCCACTGGTCACTGTCATGCTCGGCTTTACGAATCTGAAATCAGTCTGTGTATTTTTAATATATGGGCAAGCTTTAGCAAACATCATGGATGGGAGATTACAAACCATTGTATGAAAAAGGCCTTTTGATTATTCTTAAGTTCTGCTATTAGGCAAACTACAAACCTCTTGTTTGCCATTGTGTGCAATATACACAACATTGAGAAGTGAAAAACTATCATTGACCAACAACAAACATTTTATATAATGATGCATTTATAAAGCATTCACCTCGCATAAGATCTTCTTTACATCTCTTGTAAAGCACCTACGGCTGGCGGATGCAGGTCTCATGAAGTGTGGACGTGTCAGCAGTTAATCTAAGGAGACAAAACATTTATTAAACAGTGAAGACTGCATCTTATGCACCTGAGAAAGTACATACTGTATTTAGACTTGTATTTAGGGTAATATTCCACCTGCTAATGATGATCAGATGTGCAAATGCCAACACATTGTGAAATGAGAGGACAATAACAACACAACAAACTCTTAATTGGGTCTTAATTGGCGTTATGATGATAATTCGGTTTTGACTGTACATCTTAAGTAATTTGTTGCCTTCAACGCTTAATGTTACCTTAACGTTCATATTGAGAGTGCTTTTATTTAAATTTTTTGTCACTGATCTTAAAGGCGTTTACGGCGTATGGGGAAATAAGGGAAGAAGATGAACCCTCCACCAGCAGGAGGCAATGTTGTGTTTAAGTACACACTTGTGTCCAATCTCTGAGTCTCATATTATTCTCATTATTTCATCATGTTGGTTCTTCTCACACAATTACATTTCTAATTCGTACCACATCCTACGTGCGTCAGAAGTAAATATATGAAATTATGATGATTGCTTGAACACAGCCAACTCCGTATCTTCGTTCACGTGGGCCTACAAATAAGTCCTATATAATGTAATGAGAGTAGGCATCACGAAAGCCGTTCACACAGCTGATTGTCATTTATATGACATGATAGTTCACATTTTTATATCTCTTTTTTTCTGAACGGTCCATTCAACACGATCTGCATCTGGATAACTTTTCCTCTGGTTCTTCTAGCGTCTCCAACAAACATACAGGGGTCAAAATGTGCATTCTTCTTTGATGACTTGAACTCAACTCTCTTGTGTTTGTTGGTTATTGAACCGCGAAAAAAATGCACTTAGCTCTTAAACAAGTACAGTTTAATATTCGTCATGTTAACAGGACATGCAATTTTACAAAACATTCGCCCTGACATTTTCTGTGGAGTAGTTCGGAAATCTTACGCGCTACATTCGAATATCCATCCGCGTACTTAGCTCCTAGCTAGGAAACCTGTCGTAGCATGTTGCTAGCATGCTAAGCCATGTATACAGACTAAAGCTGTGTCCCACTCATTTGTAATATTGAATTATTTTGATTTATTAATTAAACTGTTCACTGGTCGCGTTTGTTGTATTATTTAATATTAAGAAGAAAAGAAAAACACTTGTCGTGTTTATTTTTTACTTTAATAGAGCGTAAAAACAATTCTTACATTTATTTGTCCATGAAATATAAATATAACATATTGTATTTACATGATTCTAAAAATAAACCATTAAAACTAATGCAAATAACAATCAACATGATACAGTTATTAAGGACGTTGTGTGAACATTCGTTATTTAAAATTTTACGTCGCCAATCTTTAGTATCCATCCCGCCTCGCATTGGATTGTTGGAAATACTTCTTCAGCGAGTGAACACGGTTGTACACTCGAAATCAGAATGCATTGTGGGTACAAAGAAGTTAACGTCTAAATGAACCATATTCTCGTATGATTGGTTGATTGGCGCTTACATTTGGCATTTAAGACTGATTGACAGTTGTTGTTGCTGCATGCCATTATCTTAACGCACACTGCCCGTCATTTTAGCCTTCACTGTTTCGATGGTTTGGATCGCACATGTAGGTCATTTTACTGAAGGCTCACAACACTTTTCAACAACAGTGTCTATGTTATTCTTTCATAAAACAGAAAGATAATGAATGTTAGAGTTCTGGTCACATGATCGGAAATCGGCCATAGTTATCATGCACTGCTGTGTTTTATGAGCAAAGGGCAATGTGTTACTGAATGACAGGAGACGGACGGTCTGCAACTATCCATTGCTGACAGCTACAGATCCATAGGAGACACCAATTATCCTTAACCCTTAAAAACGGCAATACTTTGAAAGTTGTACACTGTCTTGAATGCTAAATGTAATTTCATTAAGCTGTTAAACTGAAAGTGCACGCAAACCAATATTTGTTTATTTCGAATATTCGATTGATGGGATGGTATCTGATTTTCTATTAAGATACAAATGTTTGTGTTTTTAACACATGACATTGATCCTGTAAAAATGTTTTCTATCGCCCTTGAATATGACTTATCACACATCTCCGGCCTCAAATTTAAGTCGGCGAACTATAAAAATTACTAAACCTGACTAAAGCTCGGATTCACCGTATGTGTTTTACAGACACTTTTCTCTGTTGCAGCGTCTATAATTGCCAATGAAAAAATGTATAAGTTTTAGTTTCAGTATTGAGTCAATTTAGAAAAATGTTATTGAGTATATTAGTATTTTTCATAATTTGCTGTTTAATGTTGTAAAGCAAATATATTTTAATGAATAGGACTGTTTAACTGCTGCAGACATTCAAATAGTTTATTTTGGTTTATTAGTAGGAAATACATTTTTTTTATTTTTATAAGATTAATTTGGAAAAAAATATAGTTTTTTCCATTAGTTGGTTATTGACGCACAGGTCGAAGTTTGACCAACTGCGCTGGAATGCAGATTTAAATGCATAATGTGAAGGAAACTAACTCTAATTGTTAAAGCCATTCAAACGGCTTTATTAAATATAATTATTTTCGTCTCTATGCTACATTAATTCAGAAAAATGGTGTGATTGTTGCTCAGGCAACAAAGAGCAGTACGGTCGCCCACTGTGTCAAAATGTGCATCTAAACGTATGATGGTCATGTGTATGTTTAAATATTACCATAAAAAATGAATGATATGCTCGCTTTGGATAAAAGGGTTTGGGATGTGGAATAATTCCTCTTGTACCTCACAAACACAACCTTTAATGAAATATACTGAACATATGGACTTACATGACTGCTGTAAGAAGACCGATGGGCATCTCTACATGCAAAACACTTTCTTCAATATCTTTAGTTATGGACGGATGCGTGATCCAGAGCCGTAGTAAAATCCGCTGTTAGAGTTCACAGGCTAGAGAACATTTCCAAGAGTGATGGAGCCATTCCCTAGCCATGCTACTTTTCACACTGTTCAAGGTTATCACGCGTCACAGTTAAAATCTCTCACTCTATATCAATGTGTCCTCTTGAAATAGACCTGGAATTATTGAGCTTAACAGCACCAAGCCTGGATCACACACTAGACATCTGCTAACACTTGGAAATGTAGCGTGATTCAAATTTGACACAGAACCAGAGAACAGAGCCTTCAGAAAAAAACTTTACGAGAGTTTAGGTTGAACAGATGTCAGCGTACATGGTGCCTGTAACATCACTAACAGGAGTATTGCTTGCTTTAACCGACATTTTAAGAATGGGCCTGAGCGACGGCAGGAAGTGACAGCAGTGATTGAGCATGAAAACATTGATTGATGTGGGATGTCAGAGTTTAACATTCAGAAACAATTACACACGCATGTCAAAAAGTAGGGGCGTAAACATTCGAACCAAACCAAATGAACCACAAAACCCTTTCCTTGATACGAACTGCAAAACTCTAATGGCGTTCCACAAATCCATTAAATTCACTTTTCCTGGCGCAGGTTTGCACAAGGCAGAAGTCATTGTTAACAGTTAGAAAACACCAAAAAACAGTAGTGCATTATGGGTGACGTTGACTGCCAACGAAAAAAGCACGGAATTCATTGTGCAAATGGAGTTTTACCACATATTTGCAACGACACGTCAATCATTCCATTGAAGTTGATTTAAGACTGGTTTTCATTTCAGACGGTTCTGGAAACCAAAACTCAATACCAATTTCACTCAACCCCTCCCTAAGACTGATATCGTAACGCACAAGATCACTTTTCACCTCGACGAGAAATCTCATCCCATTGTAATCGCGCGAGGTCTCATAACGTGAGATCTCGTCACACGCTTCAAAATGAAGCGTGATTGTTGTTTAAAATGACGGATAGCTGTAGGAAGTTTATGTGCTTTCATATTTTCCCTTCTACCCCTCTCCCCTACGGAAATCAGCTAATGGATCCAGCAGTTCCGTCTGCACACGATGGCTGTGAAAATACCTTAATTGTTACAATAACAAGAAACCCGAGGACAGTGGGGAAATCCAGCACGCCGAAACCGAGCTCAGTTCGTCCGCTTTATCAGCGTTGCCAAACACTTGAGGAAAATAGGGGCTCTTTTCCTCCGTTCGTGCTTTTTGGTATTATGGCTTCACCGCAAATTGTGCAAGAAACACGTATTGTGTTAGAGCAGGCCGAGCTGGAGGAAGTTGTTTGTCTTGACTGCTAATTGCTGCGGAGGGCTGTCAGTGGGTTTGGGATGATCGTTATTGGTGCTCTGGGCTGGTGAGGAGATGCCGGCTGTGCAATGCTCCTGTGGGCAGGGGCATTCCAGCCTCTTGCTTTGTTTTTGCCGAGCCAATTAGCGAGCACGATAACATCTGGTCCAAAAGGACAATGCGACTCCGTTCACATTCCCTAAGCGAGTGTCTCTCTCAGAAGCGGCGAGGGCTTGAGCAGGCATGCCGGGAAACTGGAGATGGAACAGCATATGGCCTCAGCTACTTTGATACAGCTGAATGACTTTCACTTTTGCACCCTCTCTCTCTTTCCGTCTGTCTTGTGTGTTCACTTGTGTGCGCGCAGAGATAGAATTAGGTAAAGAGAACCTCATTCTGTCTCTGAACACACACACACACACACACACACAAACACATGCGCATTACAGAAACGCACACAGCCTGACTAAACAGGATTACTGGGAGATTTGAAAGGGGGCATGGGGAGATGATGGAGGATAGCACAGATCAGATTGAAATGCTTTTTAGTCTTGTGAATGCGAGAGGACACGGAGGTTTTGACGGAACCAATTGTGTTGTGCAGTAGTTAAGTAAGCCTGCACCGAGAATAGAAATGAGGCTGTTGGTCGATAGCTTGGTCTGGACCTACGATCTGTTGTCCTTTTTGCCCGATTTAAAAGGTTTGAATCGGGTCTGTAAATACAGTTCAGAGGCAAACTCTTGGAATAACTTCAGCAGATACAAGCGTCGACTATAGGCTGTTATTTGTATTCAACGGTGGCTCTGATATAAAATGAGCGGATGGGAATTTGTCAAACTGCTCAGTTATTCGTGTAATTATAGTACACAGAATCTCTGCCCTGATTAGACCTCAGACTCTCTCCGCTGCAGACTCGCCGTCTTGTCTTTCTCCGTTATCAATTTGCCGGAGCAGAGCAGCGTTAAACATGCGCAGCTAGCTGGGTAATTTGATCAGATCTGTAATTTGGGAATCAATCACAAATCGGATGAAAAAGGTAAACCGTTAGCTACGTGTGACATGACCGCTGTCGATGAGCTGATTTGGTTTCCCACGCCTGGGTGAACAAATCGTTCTCTAAAGGACACTGAACTACAGACTACACAAGAATTCATCGAAGTATACAATTAAAAGAACTTTAGACTGCATTAATGTGTTTTTTTAAGTAATATGTATCTGAATATGTAAAGGGTTAAAGTCACAAGTCTTGTATGGACCACTATGCGAAACAATCATTACAATGCTGATCAAGAACTTACTATTCCAGTGTTTATGCTACACTCAAAAATTATCTACGGTGTATTTACGTAAACAATTTACACTTAAAAAATGGAGCATGTCTTAAAGCTTTGAAATTAATAAAATACACTGTTTAAGTTGAGTAGAAGTCAGATTTACTCAAATATGTCTGATATTTTATCAAAAATATTGATTTATATTATAAAATATTTTTGTTAAGAACATTTATTACATACATTTTTTTGTAGAAATTGACTGTTGTATTTTCAATCAAATACTTAATAGTTTCCTATGAAACAATCTATTAAATGTTTTTAAAAGATTTTATTAGGTAATTATTACGTTTTCTGTTTGAGAGACTCACTAAGTCACATAAAATATTTTTACATTGTACATGATAATTTGAAAAACAGAAAATGAACAGAAAAATTAAAATGGAAATGAATGAATTCTTATACATGTAGGTTAGATAAACAAATGTAAGTACTGCTGGAACAGTTTTTACCGCTTGCAAATTGGTCCATATGTTATTTTAATTATGTACAAGAAATCCAAAGGTTGTTGAGTCTGTAGAACAAGAGCAAAAGGCTCTAAATTTTGAGGCTTTAACATTTGGTATAATTCCCTAAAATGTATTTGTTTGCCTTTCAGATTCTTCATGTCATTTCCTAAAATCTCATATTCCGCAGTGTCGACGTTCTGCCATATGACAGAGCATCAGCGCACCTCACTGATGCCTCGTGGGATATTCGACCATTTGTTATCTCCTAGATTTCCCACTGACTACTTGGCTTCATAAATTATACAGCAAATGATCCTGCAGAGGAATGAAACGCTGAAAAAGCTGATAATGTTTCGTGCAACACAGCTAATTAGACTGCGTGCTAACACTTGTTTATTCACAGGTGATGTAAAGAAAAGGCCGCAACCCTTTGTGCCAACCTTTTCTGAACTGTACAGCTGATATTCAGAAACTCAGCTGGGTGGTAGAAGGTCACATTCTCAGCCTGCTGTTCGAAGGCTGGTAGATGTGTGATCGTTTCCTTACACTGCTAAATGCTAAGGAGAAGTGTGTGCATGGCTTCAGCAGGCTGTCTAACCATATGGCCGCATTCATCATGTATCAGCGCTCATTAAAAGAGCCGTCATTAGGCATCGATGCTCGGCTGGGTGCAGCTGCCCACACCTGACAACCCCCCTGATTTTCTCACCTGAAATGTGCTGCATAACCAGTCTTCTGCGCAGTCAAGCCAAACTGTGCCTACTGCATAACCAACCATAGAGACGCGCACAGTCACCCTGAACTGGCATGTGTTGATTCACTGAATGCTTGGTTAATGGTTGTATTATCACTGGATTCAGTGTTTTATCTGAATTTGTCACATTGAGAAACCTTTGTTCTCAAGCAGTATATACTACAAATGGGACTAAACATAACCTGTAGGCTTTGTCTGGTTCTGACGTCAAATGTGTTTCTCTATAATGCCCCTGCTTATGTGTTTAATTAGTTGCTAGGGTGTTGCTATGCAGTTACAGGAGTAGTATGGGCAAATACAGGGAGATGTAGCGCAATGGGTGTGACATAAAAACAAATATGGATTTGTTCACAATACCTTGTACAACCTTTTGTATTTTACGAATCTCCTGATAATTCTTAACATCAGACACATTTCAGTCTATGCACAAATGCACAAAAAAGGTTTTTGGGTGATGACAAAATCTGCCAAATTTCTGTTAATTACTCTGCACATACCAGAAGCAATGGTTCCCAACAAATGGATGAGGGATAGCTCTTCATACAACATTATATAGATACTACAGTTTTTTAAGAATATAACATAATTTTACTGAACAAGGCCCTTACTTAAATGTGAAAAGTCAAGCACATAAAAAATGGGTAAAGGAACCACCAAATTTTGCTATCTGTGCTATTCGTATAGTTAAAACCTTTGATACAAATATTTTCATATTGTTTGGTTAACATTTTCAAAGATCAAAATTTCATTGGCAAAAATCCTTGCCGTGCCTGCCCACCTATGATATCACAGTGTCATGCATGAGTAACTTGTCAAAGTTTAATACTTAAGTTTAAGAGTTTGTTTAAACCCTTTTTGCGATATACTGTAAATACTGTCTTTAGGCAAGTTGTGTCCTGAAAAACATTTTCCTCGGTTACCTGGAGTGGCCCCAGAGACGGGACATCAGGGCCAAACCTGAAGCTAATCTCCAGAATGTATCACATGTCTGAGCTCGAGCTTGTTTAGTCTCGTCCATTTCACGCTCACGTTGTTTAACTCCTGGTTTTCGCATCTCTCTCCGCGTTTAGATGTGCAGGGAGTGCCAACATACGCTTTGCTGAATGTCTTCAGCACCAGAGCTTTGTCCCAGATGGCTGCTGGAAATTGTTTGATTTTCCTTGTCATCAGAATGTTAACACCCATCAGTCTCACCGACTCTTGGCTACGGATAAAGCTTGAAAGGGAATTTTCTCATCCATTTACAAGACCACTGAAATGGACGGACAGTGTGTGGAGTTTACAGTTGTATGATATTTGAATTGTAGTTCTAGCATTTTTCCCCATGGTATGTTTTTTAAATGTGTATAGCGAATCGGATTTGAAGGTTCATTTTTCTCCAGCTGTTGCAAAGTTTATGGACGGTGCACACGTTTTTTTATTTTTAGGAAGTGCTGATGTGTGCCCGAGACTTGGCTGGTTTTGAAAACTCTGCACAATTTATATATGGCACGGAACGAGTCCATCCACGTCGTACAATAACACAACATGCATACAGACAATTTCTTTTACATGGAATAAATTCTGTCTTAAGGAATTCTTGCATTCCATCAGGTCTATCAAAAAATGTAATTCTAGAAACTAATAAGCCTATTTGTATGCATTCATTTTAGAACTGTTCAATATTTTTTACGTGCAAACTACCTAGACTACCTAGTTTGGCATCTTGTTTTGGTTCAATTTGAATCTGTCATAGCGAATCTTTAAAAATATGGTTGGCACATTTCCGCATTGACATTTTTGTGAACCTTGTTGTTACTTTAGAATTGTTCAGCCCCAATTATTTTGACCCAAACCTACAACCTGTGAGAAAACATTGTTTTTTCTACACATGGAAATATGCGGTTAACAAAGACATCCTAGTACACATGCCGGGAGGGTTTCTGAAGTTATTACATGGAATGTCAGTAGACTCAGCCCACAAAGGTGTTACTCATATCTGCCTATTTGTTAACACATGTAGGGAAAGCCCATCTTATTATAAGCCCATCAGGTCTAGACATTTAAGAGTGAACACACAGATGCTCAGGTTGGAGGATATAAGTCCTCTAACCTTTATATAAGAGGATATAAATGTTTTTGCCTAAACCTGATCTCATTGGAAATCATGGTGTACAATTGTAGGGGTGTAGGTTATTACGAGCAAGACAATATTTCCTGAAGCCATAAATACTTTTGCAATTAGATTGTCTGATTGACACGTTTGATATTTTGCGTTTAGCCTACACTTGCTGATACATTTTTAAGTACTCACAAATGCATCCAAATATCTGAAATGTACGTTTAATTGAACAGAAGTAAACTAAAAGGCATGCTTTGGCGGAGAGGTGTAGATCCAATCGATCCGTATTGATGTTTTGTTACAACCACTATATGAATCGTACACAATCGTATGATTATATCCAACCCTGAACACAACCCACCACTTGTGTGAACCATATCACATGAAAACGAACTAATTACACAGTACAAATTCATACAAATAAACCACCAAATTGCTAAAACATGTTATGAATGAGACTTTGTTGACCTAGACCCTTGGTATAACTAGTATTTTCTCATGTCGTAAGTCAAGACCGTTCAAGTGTGCAAACATACGTTCTAATTATCATGGACTGACTGCAGGGATGTGCAGTGGTATAAAATGCAAATCTTGTGATCGAAGACAGTCCAGTTATCACTGATGTTTTCTCATAAATTACCAATAAACATCAGCGCCACTGAGTAAGTTCATTAATCAAGGACTCGGTAATCAGCTCCGAGGAGTAATGAGGTGAATGAAGCGAAACACACAAAGTGGCTGAGAACTTCAGCCCGAGTCTCAGCCGAACACAGACTTAAACACAGAACGGCTCATTATCAACCTCTTCAGAATCTTCAACAGAGCTCTTTCCCGTCCAGTGCCTCTCAGGCTCGATGACGTTGTGTGTTTTTTTACAACATGAGCTAATTGTCTCAGGGACTTGGCTAGTCTTTCTGTTCGAGATTCGGCAAAAGGCCCTGGTGTTGTTTAATGAAGACTTATGAGGGGAGCGATAGTTGTTGGCCGCTTGTTGGAGGTGGGCCTGGAGCCTGAGGCCAAGACTGCTTTGTGTCCGCCTGTAGTGTGCTTCCTTCTGGCATCATCTGCAGAACAGAACCGTGGACATGTGTGGTTATCTGTTACGAAGAAAAAATTAATAAGAAAACTTTGTACTCTGATCAAAGCTCATCTGAGCATCTTTGGTTGGGCGTCAGAAAACGTTGAGGGTTGCATTTGGATTCGTGAGTTTAGACAAACCCTGCCAAATAAAAGATCGCTTTTACCATTACTGCAGTGTTAATAGGAGTTGACTATAAATAGGGGGGTAGAACCAGTGGCATTTTATGAATTTTGGAGAGAATGTGGGCCTGCTAAAAGGATTTTAGTTGGCTTTTTTGTGTTTGTTCTGGTATGTATAGTATCATCCACCACTTCATCATTCTCATGCACATAGATACATGGACAGGCAGTGGAGGAGTTTTTGGCTATACAATGTAGATAACAAATAAACCAAGACAAAATCCTTTTACCTTCTTTTTATTGGTCTCTTTTTTTAAATGAATGCTAAACAACATGGCACATACTTTTAAAATGGAAGCTAAGAATGCAAGAACCAGTTCAAGCCTGACGATGACCAAAATTCATTCCAGAGACACTTTGTTTCTTTTTAACATGTTAAAGGCATTACCATTTGTAGATTTATAGGTAATGCGTTGTTAACAATAATTACAAAAAAAAGCATCTCCATTTTGGAGATCCATATACTTAAAAAATTATTATGTAAATTTTGCGTAAAACATGTTTGTGCTTGATTTGCATGCAACGTGTCATTTTAAATAGTTTAAAAAACAAGCGTTTTTTTATTTTCGAGCTAGCTGTACATATTCCTTCAAATTATTTCCATTGTAAATGTAAATTTGGCATATAAAATAGTTTATAAAGCAAGCGTTTCTAATTTGTTGCCTTCTATGTGTACCCTTGAAAATGATTTCCTTTTGTATATTTAAATGTAGCATAACACATTCTTCATACTAGTTTTGCGCACGACGCGTCATTTAAAATAGTTTAAATAAGTGTGTGTTTTAGCTGACTGTCTTCAAATGTAAATATTAATTTGCGTTGTGAATATAAATTTAACACGAAACACCTTATGCTAGATTTGCACATAATGCGTCTTTGAAAACAGTATAAAAAAGCAAGCTTCTCCTTTTTGTAACCGACTGTATATTAGAAAAACACTATCATAAAATGTACTGTATGCATACTTGAAAATGATTTCTCATTGTAAATAAAGATTGCATTTCTTGAGGCATGCCAGAACATGCAATCCTTGGATGTAGTACTAAGATATAGCGTACTCTTTTATTTTTTGCTAGGGAGTGTGGTGGTCCGCAATTAAGACTTCAAAGACAGATGTGAGCAAGACGAAGAGCACATGGTGGGAAATCAGACAGGAATTGTGATGAAGTATTTTTTCAAGCGAAGTGATCTTTGAGGTTGAGGGTTTGATCAGAGGAGAGCAGAGAGAGATAAATGGAAGGGGACTCCCAAGACCAAAGCTGTGATTGGGACAAATTAGTTTGGATTCTGAGGACCAGCTGCGGGGGTTTTTCACACACACACACACACACACACACACACACACACACACACACACACACACACACACACACACACACACACACACACACACACACACACACACACACACACACACACACACACACACACACACACACACACACACACACACACACACACACACACACACACACACACACACGGAACAAAATTGTTGAGGGCTGTTGCGGCTGAAAAGCCAAGTGGAGAAGGAAGTGTGTCTTTGAGGGAGAGCTTGTGTATTATTCAGGTTTTGATTGTGACATCTGCAGTGATGGCGACTGCATCTTCAGCCCGCATCGCTTACTTCTCAGAGCCTTTTCAGAGCTGCTTTAGAAGGCGTTTGAGACAAATGTGACAGCTGGTAAGCGCCCCTTCCTTTCCCATGGAGGGGATGTTGCATGATGAAACTGGTGTGAGGAAGAGAAACAGTGAATCTGATTAAGTTGCTACTGAACACTCATTTCTCTAAACTTTGGGAAGACGCCTGATAATTTTAAATAAACAGGCAAATGCCTTTAGTTCAGATGAATACAGTCAGTCAAGTTTCAGTCAAGTGAATCCACGATCTTTTGAAAGGTAGTGTATCCTTCAGAAAACAGGTTGAAATCTGTAAGCTTTAATAAAAATCAACCATGGGGAAAATTAAACAAACACTCGTGCTTCCCTGCATCACGACTGCCTAAACCCCAATTATTACATTCCATACATCTCTCTCACCTTCCTCTCCGGCACCAGTTTCTTAGGTAAACTGCATGAGCTCGAGAAAATGAACTTTAATGAGAAATTCATTTTGTGCTCCTCCAAGATATAGTGCATTAATTATTGGGCGTTTTCGAAATATTGACGTCCACCTTTGGGAAATTCTACCAGCTTATTCATTCAAGTGCAGTGCTACATTATTCTTAATTCTGTGCCTCATGAAAACGGATGTGCAGAGCGAGTATGTTCTAGAGCTTCACCATTTTCAATGAAATTAATTACTGCTGCTCATGGGCATGGAATCCAATTTACATTTTCACATAGCTTAAGCCATTAAGTGTTCTCAGCTTGTCGTCGTGTAATTGCACAAATATGCATTGTGAAGGGGCTGTTGTGCAAATTAATGGAGAGATCCTGCAGGGCATAGCAATGTTTCCTTGAGGGAAAAGACTCTTGGTTATGGGGTCCCATTGAGATGCTTTTGGTTTTCCTTTGCATGACCAGTTTAGTTTATTATCAGTATAGCTTATGACTCAAATCAGGTTTGTCATAAGGATGACAGTCACAATGTATGGATGCTTCTTATGACTAGTATGTTATAATTTGTAGAATTCAGCTGGAATATAGTGTGTGAGTTTTTCACTTTTCAAGGGTTTACATCCACAAGGGCTGCTCAATTAATCATAGTCAAACAGAATAAAGCAAGTTAAAACTATTATAGGGCCTGATTCAGTTTTGCAAGGCTTTTCTTCTTACTTTTTATTTATTTTATTTATCTGTTATTCAGTTATATATAAAGTATATCTAAATGTTGTTATTAATTAATCAATCATTTACCTATTTACTAACTCATTTTAAAACTCTCATCGTCAAAGTGTAATCTCGTTAAAAAACCGTAACTAAATAAAATATTTAACTATGTAAAATACTATAAAATATTTGTGATTATAACTTTTGTCATAAATATGCATGCTTTCCTGTTGTCCATTTATCTGCTTACTTTATAAAATCATAAGCATTTTTTGCAACTTTTTTGTAAAGAAAAGCATAATTTTTAAGCTGAACTTTACATTCAAATCTAAAGACCACATTTTTTTTGCTACCTACTTTGGTAATTGTGTTACACAACACGTGCACTTTCTTGAAAATGACTTGAATCCACAAGGAGCTACAAAGAATGCAAACATATAATGCATGCTTTGTAAGGAACGTAGAGGCGTTCCCTCTTCTCTGATTAAGACTTTAAATGTGTAACGTCTCGCGCTCGAGGAATTCATGACAAAGATAATATAGTCTTGTTTTTGTTGGTTGTCAATCCGAAAGTGGGCGCATATGCTGATGAAAAAGCCCCAGGCATTCCTCCAAATCACACTTAACATTAAATAAACTTCCTTTATGTTTTTGACAGCACTATTATTTTGTATGCCAAAGCTGAATTAAACGGAAAAATGAAAACCAGGCAAAAAAATTGTCATCTCTTAAATGGTCTTTGCTCTAGAAGAGGGAGGTGTCTTCGATGTCTAATTGAGAAAAATTGCTGAAGGCCAGGCTTTTCAAATTTCGTAGACATCAGATATAATTGTGAAGTTCATTCTTCCATGAGTCTCTCCACTCCTGCGTGCGTAAATACACAAGTGTGTGCCGGGTCCTACTCTGATACCCTGTTTGCAATTAACTGCCGGGAGTTTGTGGGGGAGGAGAGGAATCAAATCACTTTTTTCGTTTTTTTCACTAGGCCGTGGGCGAGTTGATGGGGTTCTCTTAATATCGGACGCATCCCACATATAAAATGGCACATTAGGATTTGAAAATAGGGTCTTAACAATCGTGTTCGATAGGCACTTTTCTATACATTAAATGCATGTCGTAAACAGGGGCTTTTAAACTTTAGCATTTACATTCACATTCATTTGGTGGACACTTTATCCAAAGCGACTTGCAAAATTGCATTGATGCAGTACATTACTTTTTTACAAAACCCTTTTAAAAGTAAAATATGAATGTATTATGATAACCTTTTGTGGAAAATAATACTTTTAAATGTTAATCTTTAACGAGATTGTAAGCTAATGATTTGTTCTGCTGACCTGGTCAAGCCAGTGGCTTTGGTTTTATCTAGACCTACCCAAATTTTACTTGCCCCACCAAAAATAGATAAAAATGTATGTCGACGGCCTGTTTATAAATAAATTACAGGATATTTTGACCTTGACAATAAAATAAAGTGCTCTGTGACTTGAAAAGGTAAAAGTAGCAGTTAGAAAAACAACAAAACATACAAAAGAAAAAAATCTATATTTACCAAATTAAAAAATTTGACTGACCTTATTCATAATCAAACAGAAATGTACAATGATATAATTATATAATTATAGATCCAGTGGTTATTAAATAAGGTAAATTCTTTATTACCAACAGATGTATATAGGAAAAATGCTTTAAAATGTGAAATAATGCCAGCTTTTTTGTCACGTGTCTCCTGTTTATCAGTTTTCTTTATTCACCTACCACATATGAGGCCTGTGGAATCCATTTCATATTTTCCCAAACACATATTTTTATGTTTTAATTGTTCAAGATTCTGCATTTCATTTTTAAGAGATAAGAGAAACGTTTGCTCACCTTTTAAAAATTTCAAAGTGTCCTAGACTTAATTGATGAGCAAAAAATCTGCATACTACATTAAGAAAATAATCTATATGTTAATATAAACCAGTATTACAAATGTACTGTTTTTCTTCTGTTTAATTGTATTTAACATTAATGGCTACTGTTGTAAAATTTTTTCTTGTTCATTTAACTTTGATCTAAAAGTGTAATACTTGTACATGGAGGAGAGAGATGTTTCAAATAAAGAATGTGATATTGAGGCCCAAGTTATATATCGTTTTAAGAAAACATACAAAATGGTATGAACTGGTTAAAAGCATGAAACAGAATTATAAAGTGTACAAAATGTATTATTACTGATTTACTTTGCATACATTTTATTGCTGGATGTGACTCTGTATTACCATCAGGTCTGGGCTTGCTGTGGCCAAAAATGCAGACTATTTGACGTGGATATATTTCACTTTTCTCCGAAAAATGCACCTGTGGTTTCAGGGTTTGGCATGAGTTGAGCCAGATGCTGTGCATGTGAATGTATGATGTAGGACAGGTCACATGGCCAACTTCGAAACTCCATCTGTGTTTTGGAAAGCGTGTGAAAGTGCTAGGTCTGTTCTCTTGTCACCGCAGAGGTCTAAGCTTTGTACTTAACTCTAAAGTTCACAAGTTCAGCTGTTTTATTTAGGGATAGGTGGCAGCCCTACTCTGAAATCCCACTGTACGTTTATTCTGTCCTGTTGGCTTGTCAAACTCCACAATTTTGATTGGTCGCACACATTGGAGACAACGCGGGCTTTGCATTTGCTAGTCAGCGTATGAAGTGGAAAATGTGATCCGTGTCTGAGTGTGTCACGTCCAGGCCCGCAGTCAGCTCTTAGACACCATTAACCCTCCTTGGCAGTCTCGCACCCTGAAGCAAAATATGTTTCATGTCAGCATATTTAAGAGTCTATCAAATAACACAATCTTCTGTTGGCCACGCTGATCAGCTAAGAGCCAGATGAACTTCAGTAAAGGATTGCGAGACAATAAGCCTGGGTCATGTTGATCTTTTGATCTCAGGTACGTAAGGATTCATTTATCCAAATAGAAAATTATGTCATCATTTATTCACCCTCAGGTCGCTCCGAACCCGTTTGACTGTCTTCAGTCTCTGGAACATAAAAGAAAGATTTTAATAATGTGCTGTTTGCTCTTTTCTAAGCTGAGATCTGGAACTTTCAGACTTGATAAAGGAGTCAAAGCGGCATCATTAATATACTTTTACATCTACTGAAGTAATAATACATATCTATTATACATATCTATAATATATAATACATATCTATAATATATATAAAATATATAAAACAATTTTTTGGGCATTTTTCATTTGAAAATGCAAGGAATGTTTGGTTACACAGGTGTGAAATATAAGTCATGAATGAATTGTATGAATTTTCAATTTTGGGCGAACTGAATGTAATTTGAAAAACTGGTGTATGCGTGTGTGTTTGTGTGTGTGTATAGGTGGGTTTTGCTGTGTGTATGTGTGTGCGTGGATTCTCAGATCCAGCTGGCGTGAAACTCTTGGGTTGTAGTACAGAGACACGAGTCAAACATCTTCAGCCTCCCTGTGTACTCGCAACCCCCTCTGAGTTCATGTCACGGTGATGGATTTAACCCAAATAACACCATTCATCTTTCAATTAGCACCAGTCCCATAATGTGGTGTGGATTATGTAGGGATTCAGGCTCTGAGCTCAGAGAGGAGGGGCGATGAGGGGAACCGCACCTATTTAAACACTGTCATGGAAATCGCCCGCCGCCTTCAGCGCAGCCAAACCAACACGTCATCGCCTGCGCTGTCCCAGACCGTTTCCTCCGGCCTACTTGAATTTCAACTGTGATTATCATGATTCTGATGAATGCGGAATGTAGTTGTAAGGTGGCGGGCATGAGTTTTGTCTGGACTAAAAATTGCAGATACTGTGATCAGTTAAATCTTAAGTGTGAATAATAGAAACACGACGAATATTGCATGTGTAATTGCACATTTCTCTAAACTTAATGGGTGTTTATTTTATGCCAGAGGTGCTGGATAATCTTTATATTTTTCTAGTTACAGGCATTCAAATCACACAATTATGACATCATTTATTACATATTTTACTGTTTAAAGTGATAGTTTATACCCAGTTATAAAAGCAAAACGAGTTTCGTTATTTGCTCAACCTGTTTAACAAAAGAAGAGATTTTGAAAAATGTTGCTCACCAAAAACAATTGATCTACATTGACTTCTTTTATACACATATCAAGCAAATGTAGGTCAACCAATTGTTTCCTCCAGGCAATTTTCTTCAAAATACCTTAATTGTTGTCTGTCGAAGAAAGTCTTACAAATGACAAAAAGGTAAGTAAACGTTATCAAATAACACTATGTTTTGATGTACAAAAGATGTACTCAACATAGAAATGAATCTAGTTGTTTAGCTTCGAGCTTTTAACAGTTCCATGTTTAAATGCATTACACCAATTTTGCTGAACCTTATTGTGGCTGTCTCACAACATTAGCGTTTCAAGCACCGAAAGTGCAAGTGAACTCGTGAGTTCATACTCGAGTGGGAATATTCCTCTCGGCCCCGTGCGACAGCCTCTAATGAATGTGAATGAGCGCTCTATTTGTTTTCCATGTTTTATTTATTTTCTTGTTTTTCCCAGTAAATTAAATCGACCTCACCAATGCCTGTATTAATCCAGAGTAATACATCGTCCTGTCATTCTGATTATGTTCTTGTAGCAGACCTGTTCATTATCGATCCCCCTCCTCTTTTTCTCTCTCCCCCTCCCAATCCCACCCTTGTTTAAGATTATTATAAGGCGCCTCTGTCATTCTGTGCTCTTAGCAGCTTGAATCATATTAGAGTCTTCTGGTGGGCGGTGTAGGTCTTTAAGACTGACAAGAGCTGGAACACAGGGCGACTGTGACCTTATAGTCCTTGCCCTCCTCCTCCTCCTCCGCCAGCCTCGCAGCTTCCCATTTAATGTTCTCCACTTTTCTCTGACCCATGGCTTTTCTTTGACGTTTTTCATATTGGTTCATTGCACCTAGTCTTCAGGAGTTTTATTCTCCCAATTCTCATCCGAGTGGGTTGGAGATCCTCGTGGCAAAGATAGCACTGTGGAGTGAACTCAAAATATACCGGTCTGGCTTCAGGTTTTTTCTTTTTTTTTGATAGAAAGATAAGGCCTTACGGCTGTGTTTAAAGAATGAAATAAATATATTTTATACCCCCTCCTGTTGCCCGTGTGGTGAGAATGGTATTTAGGCTTCTAAAAGGCGTCTACCTTCGAGGTCAAATTTTAAGGCTCCATTTATTTTAAGAGAACAAAATATTGGTTTGTAGCTATAAATAAACTTAAAGGGATAGTATGGTCATAAATGAAAATTCTGTCATGAGTTATTCCCCTCAAGTTGTTTCAAGCCTGTATACATTTCTTTGTTCTGCTGAAAACATACATTTGGACTGAAATTGATAACCACAATAAAAAACAGTAAGTCATCAAAAAATACATATTTTTTTCTACTCTGGGAGTCTATTGTTTCAGAACTGTAAGTTGACAACATTCTTGTTTTGTGTTCAACAAAGAAAATCATACAGGTTTTGAAAAACTTGATGTTGAGGAATTCATGACATACACTGTAAAAATTATCGCATAAAAAGCGGTAAAATCACGGCAGCTGGGGAGCCGGAACATTACTGTTAAAAACTGGGCACGTTAACTAACAGTTAATTTACTGTAAATCAACAAGTATTTGCTGTTATTTCACATGCGATTTTCTGTAATTATTAATTAATAAGCACTGCTTTTGATAAACATTGGTTATATTAAATAGTCATCTATAAGTGAAAAACAGTATATTTAAAATGTATTATCGAAAATATACCATCTTAACTGCAATAACAATATAGTTCGATTAGACTTTAAATTTACAGCTTTTTCTAAAATAACATTCAAACACACCTCACACAATCAAGGGACCTTGGTTTTAGCGGCATTAGAGATGACAGTTTTTTATTATTTTGATATCAGCCTATTATATCACATCATGAAACAAAACTGTAGTATGGCTAAAGACTGCGTCAGAATCTCTCCAAGAGCGCACTAGTATTAACTTCTCATTCATGCTTAAACAAACAAAAATACACAAGATTTAGCAAAAAAAAAAAAAACATTCTATCTACCTCATTTATTTGAATAAAGCTTTAAAGAACACAAACAGTTGTAGATCTGCTTAGAGCAACATCTCTTAAAAAGGCCACACTCACAAACATGCTGCTGTGACTCCTGTCACTAATTTTCTTAAAATTATAAAATTGAATAATAAAATTAAATAATTTAATTAAAATAACATATTTTTACAGAATAATTTAAATTTTTCAGTTAGCTATCCCTTTATTTTAAAAAGATTTTTTCAGTTACTTTGGAGGGCTATATTATAAAACATAACATTATTTGATGAACTGGGAAAATTGGTTGCGATAGAAAGGGCTTAAATAATTTTTCTTAAAAATCAGAATAAGTGGATTAGTTTTCAATGGAGGAATTTTTGCAGCTTTAATAGTTATAAGACATCAAAACGGGACATTGTAGAAATGATGTCTTAGTCTGTTTGACAACATTTGGAAAAATTGACAGTGGCATTCAGCTGTGCCAGTTTATTCTCTTCTCGCCAATTTTTTCAAATAATTTATCTAACTTTTTAGAGAGGCCTTGAGAATGAGAATGCTTGTCCCATGTGTTTACAGTCATAACCAAAGCTTAATTCCAAAAACATGAAAGAGACTTTCGGGAAAGTCAGGAATGTTTTGTAGTGTGCTCAAGGAACTCTAACATGCACATGGTGTTCAATCAGATTTCAAACCATATATATTTCAAACGTTTTTCATGATTTGGTCAAATACAGGTTTGTATTTATTTGTATATTAGACCAGACAGCAAGAACAAGCAGGGATCTTGAATCTCAAGATGCTGGTTGTGAATGAGACACACCAGCTCTTCAACTTGACTAAAGTTTTATTGAGAGAAGACAATAAATTGTGGATTTTTAATAAGATTTGGAGCAGTATGGTCAGTCCTTGAAGAAGTCTTTCGCTTTTTATAGATATATAGAAGTTATGAAAAAAAGGGGAAGGATATAAACTGCGAAGGGCATTACAATGTGAAGAGAAGAAAGATAGTTGTGCTGATAAATGTTAACAGGATGCATTGCTTTATCCACTTTGCTATGCAAGTTAAATGTCATGCAGTTAGGATTGTATTAGTAATTGTAAAGTTTTATCTTTTAGACAGAGTATTCAGTTAGTGTTTAAAGCCTTCATTTCCTGCTCTACGATGCCGAAGAAAGTGAGTAAAGCTTTACACATTCCCTCTTTCATGGAGGGCCAAAGCGGCTCCAAGCCGAAGGGAAATTTTCGGGAAGACGATATCAAGTAAGACATGGAATAAAGATGAATCACACAGAGAAATTTTGAGTCACCACAGCCATAAAAAACAAGTAAAGAAACAACACGAGAGAGGTAACAGACACAAGTGTAAAGTTATAAATCTTTCAAAAATTGTCATTGAAAATGTCATTTTCTTACTCTGTACTCGAGCAAGATCATGACCTCTGTGATATCACAGATCCTGGTTTAGATCTGCCACCCACAGCATCCTTGATATTATCACCCTCATCTTTCAGCCGGCATGCGTGATCTGTAAGTACACCTCCACCCCTCATTAGTCCCCTGTGGTTACATGTACAAGACAGCAATTTTCCGTAGGGTCAATAAATCAATATGTGCTCTACACCAGGCTCATGGGACTTTATTTACTATAAGGAATCGTGTATTTTCTTTGCTTACAGCCCTTGTGTAGAATGACTGTGCATTGACTGTAATGAAGAACTTATTCTTTATACGTTGACAATTGTTACGCACATGGATATTTAATATGGCTTGAACACTGTCCTATTTTGAACTTGATATAAACTTAGAGCTTTTGATTTATATCTGAGCACCTTAGCTACTATTGCGTTGTGGGACATTTTTATACATTGTAGTTTTTTTAATTTCCTGCATTTCAAGTTAGTTGTGGCTCTCTGTAGTAACCTCTGACCTTTATGTCAAACACCCCAAATATTTATGGAACAGAAAAAGTTCATCACACTTCCTTTGACAGATAGAACTCCTGTCTGGTTTATTACAGGAGACATTATGGAAGGATCTGTAAATAACTTCAACCATTGGCTTTAACGACATTCATTAGTGACAGAAATCTGGGCTTGTTTGTAGCTCCGCCAACAGTAACAGAAAATAATCTAGGCCTTGAATACAGTAACCGGAAATTGGCCAGCCCAACAGGAAGCAAAGGAAGAGGAGTTGCCTTAACCTGCGGAAGCTCGGCTGACTTCTCTGGCATCTAGATTCCGCTTTGTTCTAAAGCCTGGTGAGCCGCCTACTATGTAATCACCGAAAATATATTTTAAAGTGAGAATATATTATGCATTTTCTGTAATATACCCAGAATGGGACAAATTCTAATTTGGCATTACATGCCTCCTTAAGGCAATTGTATAATGCAACATAAGAAGATATTTTGAAAAGTGTTGGCAAGCAGGCACCCACTTACTTATATTGTATTAACACAAAACCAATGCAAGTCAATGGGTACTACCTGTGAACTTTCCTTTTAAAGTGATAGTTCGCCCCAAAATTTTGTTATCGGAAAACCAAAACAGACATTTGTGAGAATGTTGGTAAGTGGCACATTCACTTTTCCATTCAACTGCAACTTTTTTTTAAATATATATTTGTGCTGTGACCGAAAAAATATTGTAGGTTTGAAAGGACAAGAGGCAATTTGACTATACCATGCACTATATATATAAAACTGTGTAGAAATGAGTATTTACCCAGAGTCTGTGTTCCTTTAACCTTTTTTGGACAAACCCGCGGGTACACTGACAGCGAATGAAGCATTAGGGTCTGCCCATTGGCCTGCTCATGCTTCATAGTAATGACCATGTTTTCGTCTGAATGTACTCTGAGCTTTTTCCATTTATAAACTGTGAATTAGTCAGGGAGAATAGGGAGTGGCAGGGAAAGTGCTGACTAATGCGGCAACCCGTCCAAAGTCTCCCATGACTGAACGACCTTGTGTCGGTCAGGAAGAGACCCCTCCAGTGCGCTAGCAGACAGGTGATCTGTCAGCTTCGTGCCGGCAGCCGAGCCAGGGCACGGAAGGTAAGAGAGACAGGGTAGATGCTGGAGGACACGTACCCACACGTGTGCTCCTAGCTGCAGTTTAATCTATCACACAAGGACGGCGCTCCTCTAATTCATCATGTGTTTTATTTTTCCGCACGGCACTTAAATCTTTCCCATTCGCAGCGGGAAGAAGACGGGAAGCCATACTGCTTAAGCTGTGAAAAATGGACCCACTCGAGTTCGTCCCCCGGCAGGTCTCGGGGTTTAATCCGAGCGTGAGGAAAGGCGGCTAGAGTTTGACTTAAGTTTGAACTTTCAGATTAATCCGAAAAGTTGTTAATTATTGAAATGAGCGTAAGGGTTTGTAGGGGAGTGAATGTGTAACATTACTCTTAATGATGTCTCAAAATGGCGTTTCATTATTTATGCCTGCAGTGGAGCTGTCGGTTCAAATTTCTCATAAAACCCAACAAAAGTGTTGGGGGGAAATTGGCCATCTCCTCTGGGAGAACACTGGCTCTATCTGTGTATTCTATATCAAAAGTGGTCGACGAGAAGACATAGTGTCTGTATTACTCGAAATTGCATCAGAAGCTTTGATGCTGATGTCATGTGATTTTTCGAGCAGTTTTCGTTGCATTAAAATGAGTAGCTCAATTTGAAAAGCGTTGTTGGGAGAGAAATATGTTACTTTCAATGAAGTCTGTTTACCCATGACACTTCACAGTTTTCTTCAAACTCAATGATCCAGAACATTCTCAACATAATTTTCAATAGGATTGTTATTATGAGAGCTAAAGTAGTTTCTGTACTCTGATCATTTCTGTAAAGGTGTTGATGACCAAAATCTAACCTGATCATGTAACACCAAAGTTAAGTGTGCTATTATGCAATTCTTAACTTCTTTAAGGAGATATTGACCTCTAATATTATCTTCCTGATTATTTTTGAAGGAATATGTCACAGGACGTAAGTCGTTTCTAGGATTTTTACATGATCTGGTAAATTGAGGCACGTTTGAGGTGTTTGATTTCAAGATTTTAAATCGAGAAACCAATCGAGGGCGTACTGGATTAGTCAAATATAAATGGCAGAATTTTACATTTCCCAAATATGTATATATCTATATCTATACATATTATATATTTTTATTAAATATATTTTTCTGAAACATTTTCTTATTAAGTATACATTTATGTGTATGTTTATAAATACAAATCAAATGCACAGTAAACAGACAAATCTTTTGTAAACATTTATGAATTGACAGAACTAAAATCTATTGCATTGTTTGTTTGTTTTGCTCTTCTCTAAGATTCCATCCTAAGCATTATAATCATAATGCATTATATAGTCTGTGATGCACCTTGACTTCTAAAAAAAAGTGAATGTTTGAGATTTGAAGGATATTCTTCTTATGTCTACCATTCATCCAGAGTTCATAATAGGCTGGGATTTCAAAATTCTTGTAGTCTGATCCAGACTTTCCTTGGAAACAAAACGCTTGTGTAGCTTTGGAAATAGGTTGATACGAAAATGTGTCTTTGAACTAAAGTCAAAGTACTTTGCCAGTAAAGTTACGTCTCTGATGTGTTGTGCTAAACTTTGCTCATTTCCATTAGTGTCGCTGAAGTCCAAGATCAGCATGGTTGAGGTGGCAGGTGTGGGCCATCAAGCGTCACAGCGTCTGTGGAGAGGTTTACGCCGTGCCAGGATCAGACGTCCTCACGCCGCGGGGGCTGCGAGTGGAGCGCGGCAAGATTCGCGGCTTCTACCCTCGACTATCACGCATTCGGATGGTTTTGGGTAGTTTAATTAACACCTTCAGAAATCCTCTCATGCTAAAATGAGCTCGGGCCAAAGCGTTCCCCTACATGGGACTAAAAAACAGGGCGGTCGGGCCTCCGGGTGAGGCCACCCTCACGGCGTTTGATGAATGAGCTGTCTGGTAGCGGGACTGTTTTTGGGCCCCTCTTCTACCCGGCTGCCAGCATCCTCCCCCAGCCGCCCTTCCAACCTCCCTTTGAATTGTGATTTATACATCTGGTCCAGCGTTTCCTGTGTGACAAACCAGACCAGAGGTAACGTATCAGCCCCAATTGCGATGCAAAACGCAGGACCCTTCTTAACTCTCCCCGATTTTTACCTGTTTCTCAGCTAATGGACTCTGACAGCGTTCCATTTTCATGTTCATCATGATATGATTGAATCGCCAGAGGTAAACTCGCATGTAAATGGCGACTGTGGTTCCGTGTCACGTCGGAGGCGCTCTCAGGGACAGGAGCATCTCTCATGACATTCATTGTGCTTGACATCCCTGACATGCTCCTAAATCTCTCTCGACTTCCTTTTATCTCTTCATCTTTCTGCTGTCAGTAAATCTTTCCATTCGTTCATCACTCTTTCTCATTTCTCCGAAGACGACTTTCATGCCTTCAGGACGGTCATGAGCTAGCCGGGTTTAATATTAGTTCTGCTGTTAAAAATCTTCAAATCTAATTTTTTCATGGGAAATAAAAGCACAAGTTCTGGTTTTGCGGGCATCTTGATTTATCTTTCAGTTCTTACTTAGATGGGAAGCTTTAAAGTGTTAACACAAAAAGAATTGTGTTCTTTGGCTGGTGCAAAGCTGCTGTTTCGCATAATGAGAACCCTCGGAACTGTACTGATGAGCGGTGCAAATGATAAAATAGGCAAAAGATAAACATAGAAATTAGATGAGATGTGCACTGTGAGTCACTTTACAAGTATGCTTTGTTGACTTGTTTTTTTTAGCAACTGAGAATTAAGGTGCAGAAAGAGTGCCTCATTACTTACTGGATGGCAATCATTATCTTGCTTATTTACACTGGAGTGCTGTTGCCATCAGTTTCTTTCGGAATAGGTGCTCTTTTACATACCAGTGATGGAGCACATGGTCAGATTATGCCAATTCAATGCTGAATAATGAAATACTAAAAAAAATATGTTTATGTTGTGCTAATTAACATTATTCTTTAGTTTACTGGATGCTGAAAAAAATTTGCACAACAATAATGCCATCAGCGAGCACAGTTCATTGAACGTGTTCTGCATCGCTGTCTCATGGGAAAACTGGTGCCATTTTTGCTCAATGAACTTTAGAACGAAAGATTTTTCAGTTTTCACATGTACGTTGGTGTTGTTTTAGTTATCTAGTCGTGTGTAGCGTGGCCAGTCTTTAGATGAGAAACTTTGTTTTAATCAAGGTTTGACATTTTATGAGCTGACATTAAGTCTGCTGCTGGTTTTGGCATTTACAAAGACCACAGTTAGCTGTCTTAACAACAAAATACACTCGACTAATGTTACAAAATATACATTGATACTGATTATAAAAGAAATCAGATACACTGTAAATAATTCAAGTGGCTTGGTAAATATCATAAACAGTTATATTAACTTAATAAAAATAGTTTTATACATTTTGGGAAAAACATTTAAACAATTGAGTAAATATTCAACCGTTAATTTCTCTAAAATGTTCTAATATTTTGTGAGTTTACGTAATGAAAAAAATATAATAAATTCAAATATATTAATAACTGTTTGTAATACACAACAATTAAAATTTTAACTTAACTAAGCACACGCAATAAATTAAATATAAAACAATATATTAAAAAGAATTACTTAATTTCATAGCTTTTAAATGTACTAAATGTAAATTAATTCACGTTAAAACAAAGCAAAACATTTTTAAGTGTGGACTTCTATTCATTAAATATAAATTTTCATGTTAAACCTATTTGTAACTGTGTCTTGACAACCAAGTAAATTTTGTATACTATATTCTACGTAAAATGCAGAACGAAACATAAATAAAATGTGAAACATGTCCGTCATAATTTACTCACTTAGCATCACTGAAATCAAATCCTCCACAATGTTTTTTTCACTTACTAACTTGATACATTGATATTTTTCATTTTAATAATATTACGCCATAACAGACATGTTTTAACACATCACATTTACGACACAAGAACTATAAGCCATTATGGGTCTCTTTAGTCCCTTTAAAGCAAAATATTCCAGCTGGAGAGATCTTGAAAGCATTAGGGGCACAAAAATGTGTCTGTATACATAAATATATCAGTCTAACCTTTTTTACACATTTTCTGCTTTCTTCTCATCAGAAGGTCTAGAGGAAACTGAATCCTCTGGCTTGGAAGATAAAAGACATCAGGGCTGGGGTTTCTCTCCAGAGGTTTGGTTACGCCACTGTTTTCACATGGAAATGAAGTAAGACTGAAAGCAGTTCTATGGAAGTTCAGTACTGCTGTCTGGTTTGAGCCTGTTAAAAGGAACATTAAGGCAAAACACAAATCTTAAAGGAACAGTTCACACACACTTTACATGTTTGCCATCATTTCCTCACTTAGCATCACTGACATCAAATTCCCACATTTTTTTCACTTACCAACTTTAAATAGACGCAAGCACAAGCGAATGTTGTGTCATCATATACGCTTGTCACCTGTATGACTTTCTCAGTCACTGACCACAAAAGAGGATATTCTTCAAAATATCTTCTTTTGCATTCTATGGAAATAAGAATCTCACATAGGTTACAAATGACTAGATGGTGAGTAATGGTTGACACAATTTTAATTTGTGGTAAGCTATTACTTGAAATGATATAATTACCGTTTAAGATGAATAACACATTTGGAAATATAACACACGCAAACATATACGTATAGGGTAAAAGAAAACGTAAGGATTTGCGGGAACAAAATGTATTGCAAAATGAAACCTGTGCTGAATAAGTACTTTCCATTTCTCTCTGTTGAGAGTTTTATTACAACCTGAAACTTTCTTTTATCGCTTAAGAGAACTGTGGTTTCTCCACAAACCCGAAGAGTATTCTGTAGTCTTGCACTGTCAGACAACATAGAACTTTTTTCAATAAGTACTCTAGCATAAATGTGTCGCACTGAGACTTGTGTTTATCTCCCAGAGCTTTTCTCCTCTTTGACCTGGAACGTTTAGGTTGCTGGTTTGTCCCTTTAACAGAAAGACAATATGTACGACGATGCAAGATTCGGCTACCTGAGTGGATAGATCAATGTATATATTTTGTGTTAAATCAATCAAGTAAACGTTAATATCAAAATATTTATTAATGCTTTCCTATCTGCCGAGCACACCGTTAGATCTTTGTTTTCAGCACTGTAGACCTTCACACAGGATTCTCAGAGATTTCGGCCCGGTCGCAACGCTCCACGCTGTTTAATGACAAAGATAAGGATTAAGACATTGATGAAATAGACGGTGTCGCTCTCTGCCCTGCAGTGCCAACATGAAGGAAGTGGGTGAATTACGATGCTCGGTGTCCGCCCGCAGTGCTTTTGTAATTACAGTGGAAGTCACCATATTTCTTACCATTAATATGGCATGAAAATCCCTAGGGGAGCTGTCAAATTCCCACAAAACGAAGCATCATGGGTAGGTGGCGCTGACGATAATCTTCAACCTTTCTTCTGCGGCGAGATGTCTTCTAAACCCCCTCATAATAAGCGGCACAGTTCAAGTACATCTTCTTAAATGCAAGTTACCGACTTACAAATATAAGACAATCTGCACGGGTTATCTAAATCTATACAATTGAGCTGACGTGCCCTTTTAAGGGTCTGCGCTATAATTTACATTTAAAATGACAATAAGATTGTTTTTAAGATCCCTCCACGCCTGCTGAGTCAGAGAACGGAGAGTGCCCGAGCTGGAACTGTGAATTGTGTAAACCAGACAATTTAATGTTATTGCAGGACAAGGATGTTTAAGTTCATGGCATCCTTCAGAGGAGCAGCTTGTTCCCCGATCTGCTGTTCTCCGAGTCTCTCCTGTCATTAAACTCCCCAAGTGGAAAAACAGAAGCCATCATGGTAAAGAGCTTTTCCAGCGACACAATCCTCCGAACGCCCATCGTCCTATTATAACACCTGATGGAACAACTGTAGGAAAAGAGCGGCCTTCAGGTTTGCAATTGATAATGGACGCCTGGTTTAAGTTCCAACCGTAGGATTTTATCTGACGTGCCTCTACCTGATAGGTAAATATAAATATGTGTCTAGTTCAACAGGACCATTAGGAACTGTAAAATGTTTTTTTACAGGAGTTAAAGCCGAGGTCTTTAAAGGAACAATTAATGTGTTGTACTTAACTAGACATAATGATGTAATTAGTGAAATGAAAAAAAAATCTGTCATAAATTGGACAACATTTTTTCTTTTATGGTAGTCAAGGGTACTCGTAAATTCCCAGTTGATTACATTCTTCCAAATATCTTTCATATAGTCTAACAGGCTTGGAACAATTTGAGAGTGAGTGGTTTATGACCGAATTAATACATTTGGTTGAAGTATTCTTTTAAGGTTAAATTGTTTTGTTTTTAAAATAGCAGTTTTTTGAAAGTTCAAGGTCCCAATGTCCGGGTATTGGTTGCACATTACAAAATATAAGCTTTTTTGGCCAAGTATTTCGGTAGAGGTTCGCCCAAAATTAAAAATTGTGTCAACATCATTTTCTCAACCTCTTGTAATTTCAAACCTTTATTACATTATGGTATGGACACAGAAATACAAGCAAACGGGTGCTCGTTCTCAGCATTCTTCAAAATATCTTCCTTTATGTTGTGTGGGAAAAGCAAGTCATATAGGTTTCAAATGACAAGTTTTTTTTGTTAAACTATCACTTCACATCAAAAACAAACATTGTTGTGAGTGTATAAAGTATAGACACCTGATTTAAATTTGATGTTGTGTAATTTTATATATCATATTAAATTACATCTGATGTATTTTAAATCTGTTGTAAGTGTATTACTATAACCATTATATTATTTTGCATCAGTCCTTAAAAAAGTTCCAGACAATAAGCACTGAAAGAAAAAAATAGTTAAAGACATAAATCAAAAACTGAATTATAAAAGCTTATGTGCGCTTTATTAATTGTTAATGCAGTGGCAAAAAAAGAATCCATTAGCCTTTACCCCGGCTCGCTCGGATAAACTGAGCAGAATATACTTGTATGATGGCACTCAGCCAGTGTTCCCCATCAAAGGGCCATTCTCATTCAGAGGTTTATTTTTGGAAGATCTCTCCCTCTCTTTTCCTCTCCTTCATCCACTTACAACCTTTTGTCTGGATAATCCGGGTGATTTTCTAAGCACTGAGTAGTACTCAGATGCTGCCTTTTCAATGCCAATGGCTAGTGTTCTTACTGTATATACAGTTTATCTCTCCATATTTCCCCCTTCCATTGTGATCAAGGGGACAGGGGTCTTTTCCAAGGGGGCGGAGGTCCCTCTGGGTCGCCCGTCCGTCTCCCGCTGCTCTGTAATCAGCAATGAAAACACATTTCACGGGTTTGATTACCCCGGGCGCCTGCACAAGTACAGAGGCAAGACCTGGAGTCGGCCTTACACACTCCCGCTTAAAGAGAACTGATGTGTGAGCCCGTCATCAAAGCTCTCTCTCCAGCAGAGCGAGAGACCTACGAAAAAACCGTCGGACCCAGAGGGTTCGCTGTAACACGCCGAGTGGGAGGGTAACGCGCCTCATTCCTCGCTGATGGGTTTTAAAAATTCCCTCTGAGTCTCCTGCCCGCTGTTCAACAGGCCCACTGGAAGACTTTCAAGTTAAGCTTTAGCGACCAAAAACATGTTCGCTAAAGAAATACAATTTGGGATCCTGAAAATGGCAGTGGGTACTCGTTCGAAACTTGTTTTCATTTCCGTGGCCTTGTGTGCCACTTTGCTCGGTGTCGCGAGCTGAAAATTGCACCTCCATTTTGTAATTATTTCTGCATGGGCTCGGCGTGAGGGACGACATTATAGGAGATGATTACGACCCAGTGGATGTCGAGCTGAGAGGAGGGAACATTAATTCCAGGGTGCGCACACACATTCTTGGATATTACACACTTCCTTTCCGAAGCTCTTTGTAGCGTACACGCCTGCTCAACCGCCAGTGTCGGGTAACTAACCGAGGGGAGTGATGCTGTTAACTTAAATACAGTTCTTAATCCTGTTTCTTACGGGGAATGCACATTGTTATTAAAAAACACAGATCACCAAAAAACATAATGCCATCATTTTCTCAGAGGTATCTGTAAACATTTCTAGATTCCGATGAACACAGAGAAAGATATTTGAATGAACGCTTTAACTAAACAGTTCTTGGTCCCCATTGACTATCATTGTGGAAAAAATTACTTTATACTTTTGTACTGTACACAACTTATGAATTAGAGGAATGAATACTTGGGCTGTTGTCTTCCATTGTAATTTTTTCCACTATGGGGGTCAATGGGGTCCATTAACTGTTTGTTAACACGCATTCATCCAAATATATTTCTCTATATTGTTCGGATGTGGAACAACTAGTGGTCAGAGTTTATTTTTGAGAGATCAATGCCTTTAATGGCTGATGCTTATAGTATAAACGCAACATGGTTGATGTGAAGCCAAAAAACAAAGACAATTGCATTAAGTGAGAGACAGACTGAAAATTAACTAAATGAACATATTTTGTGTTTTGGGATTAAAACGTAAAAAATATGAAAAGAGGTGCAGATGATTCTTTTTGCTAAATCTGTTTAAATAACCTAAATGAAACATACATATAATAACATTTATTATTAGTATTTCTAGGAAACCAATGCTGGGGGAGTATATTAAAAGGGGAAAAATACATCATGCGTCTAACTCGCCTTTTAACAACTGGTCCACGTTGAACATGACAATTCAACCTGTTTAAAAGTTTAAAGCACTTATAATGCTTAAAAAGCTTGATTCTTCCCCTTAAAGTATAATTTAAGGGTCATTTATGCCTTTATTGGAACTGGACAGTAAAAAGCTAACAAGGCAACTTAGGGCAGAGATGGGATAGTGATAACTGTCCATAATTTTGTTTACCCATAATGTAACTCATTGCAAAAGCAGGTCCTCTAGCTCCAGACTCAACATGCATAGAATGATTTCTTAACAGTCCCAGAATACCACGGGTGTAGTAAGTCATTTATATGATATGTATCCTGTATGCTTGAGCCATGTGCAAACATTTCAACGTAGAGTTATTGCAGACCGAACCAGCGACTCACATTCCACTCGTCTGCTGTGTAAAATCACAAAAGAACCTCACAAATGTCACTTTCCACACACGGAGCGTACCATTCCATGAAGAACGCCCGGGGACCACATGGGATAATTTGTAAGTGTCCCGTGACAGCAGAACGGTGGACGCATTATGAGATGGAGAGCTCATATCAAGCTCTAAACGCAGGTCTATTCATGTGGTCAGGGGTTTGCCATAATCTATCTCTCTCTCTCGTTCTCTGTTCCACTCGTCTCTGTCAGGTCCCCTCAATGGGGCTGGTTAAATCGTCCATAACACATAAACGCTCGTTTATAAAAGCTGACAGACATGGCAGTCGTTTACAGAAATTAATTACCTTCCACTGGAGCTTCTTGCGTCAGTCACGCTAGACCAGCCTTGGATACTTTCATCAGAAACACCTCCACCTGCCGAGAGATAGGCCCATAAAACAGATCCCTATTTTGCCAATACTTCAATTCATGATGGAATTTTAGATGCAAAGCCAAATTGTTTTGTGTGTTTTTTGAAAACGCTGAGACTTTCATCAATCTGTGGTTGGGTAATGGAGCCAGTCTGTTGAACGTTCAGACGATGCCACCATAACTCTCTTCATTATGGATACAGATCAGTTGAGCTTGGTTAGCTTTTAGCTTAATGAATTCAACATTGCAGAAAGTGCAACATCTCAACTCGGCTAACAGAGGATTCATTTATCCATTGCCGCTGCTGCATGAATGAAATGAACTGGTCATTTTTGTGCCGTTTCTCCAGCTATACGGCAGTGAATAGTGCGTTAATAAAAGAAACAGTGTGAGAAGTCTGTTCGCCATTTATTTATTAGGGATGGAGAAGGCAGGCCTTTTCTTTTGCTCATTTGTTCGGAAAATATTCGGCCTAGATTGCTGGTAGTTTGCTTTCAGCATCTTCCACATTTGTAGTCGTAATTTGTGCCATTTGTAAGCATCTTTGTTCGTTACGGAATAAAATAAAGTACAGAAGGCCGTGTTACAGCTAACGGATAGTTCCCTAAAATAAATATTCTCATCATTTACATTTACATTTAGCAGACTCTTTTATCCAAAACGACTTACAAAGCTGAAAACAGCACAGATAACAATAGGCGAATAAGGGATATAACGTGTAACCAAGTTACACAAGGTAAGACGGAACATGTCCGGGTAGTAAATAATTTTTAATATTTTTTTTATTATCATTTGCTGTTAAAATGTTGAATCTGTTTGGCTTTGAAATTTCCATCAGTTTGGCTTCTTGGTTCTGCAGAACACAAAATAAGATATTTTGAAAAGTTTTGGTAAAATGAAACTGTTGATCCACGTTGACTTAGTTTGATTTTGTGTCCATAAAGTAAAAGTAAGCTGTTTTTGGTTACCAATATTTTCCATATAACTCTGTAAGCCATACATGTTTAAAATGACCGATGGATTAGGACAAAATTGTAATTTTAGGACAAACTATCACTTTAGAGCATCATTGCTGAATATTTGTGACAGTGGCATGTGATGAATGTAATCTTTATTACAAAATGTTTTAAACAGGCTATACGTTGGCATGTTAACCCCAGGGCTATTTCCGCAGACTGGAAACACATTCATACGAAAGAACAACACTGAAACAAAGCACAGCTCACAGTTACCCCAGAACTGTTTGTTTTCCTAAACTCTTTTGTGTTCAATGGAATAATGATATAAATGTATACAGGTTGGGAACAGCTTGAGCATGAGTAATTCATGACCGAATTTGCATTTGCAGGAGTTATGAAAACTGTTATGGAAAACTACATTTTATTGGCTTTTAGATCTGATAGGAAAGTGTTGGGCATAGATGGGGTAAAGGTTCGGCAAATAACTATTTAGGCAAGACATCCCTTTTGTATTGAAGTATGTTGTATTGAAATGTGATAGCAGGATACTAATATTAAACTTAAAATAGGAAAGTATACTTCAATACACTGGAAACTATTAGTGCATTAGCAAGTAAGCTACCAGTTAATTGATAAGAATATACATAATAAAGTATAAATGTACACATACTTGACCTTTAGTGTACAACTATTCTATAAAGGATAATTGAATTGGCACTATGTGTTGGCATGAAAGAAGCAGTGATTGGAAATCACATTAAAATATGTTAAATGTTATCTTAACTTTAAATGTATGTGGCAGAAGTTTGTTGAGATCGGACCCAGAAGAAAGGCAACGAAATATTTCTATGAAAGAGAATCAACAAATGTGAATAACTCATTACAGTTCTGTCAGTGTATATAATATTTTTCTGCTTTTTGGTATATTGAAATCCATAATTCTGTCGAATAAATGCCTTAAAGGGTTAGTGTTTGTACCTTTTGTACCATACTATTCATATTTTAATGGTTCAGTCTAACCCGATGGGACATTAAAAGCAAATATTGACCAAATTTTGATCATGAATTAGAATCATTGTTGTGTATGCTTCAATGCACTATTCATTCTCTTTATTAAAGCATCAACTAAGTGAACACAAACATTTAACAGCCAGATCTATTTTACTTTACAGTCTCTTTTGTTTTGTTTTTTTTACTAGAGGAAACCCCTTTAAGAGAAGGTTGCCTTTCCAAGAATCAAGGACATCTCCTGAGCTAAGATAGAGCAACATAACATTCAACAGTGTTAGAATATCTCCCAAACAATGCACATATATATTGAATTATAACCATTTTTTACCAATCGTTCTTGTATTGTTTTCTCTCTCCACCATGGTGTCTTATTATATTTCACTTACACTATCCCTTCCAAGACTCTAGAAATCCAATAAACATGAGTTTAAACGCCCGCTCGCTCTCCTTTTCAGAACGGTTCGCTGTAGTGCCGCCACTTCCTAAAATGACACACTTAAGGAAACGTAGGATGAAATCAGTCATTTGAAGAGCAGATGATGTGTCTGGAGTGAATCTGTGACTGCTTTTTGCCGGCAGAACATCTAATAAGTGCGCCGCTGTGCTGTGGGTCGCCCAGTGTGAGATTAGAGGAACTCTATTAAACTTTATGGCTTCGAGTCTAAGCGCGGGGAACAAAGCTGTGTGAAATGAACCTCAACTACCCCGAGACTTAACAAGGCACACACGAGTGATAAAACACACTGGGACGTTTTCAGGGTTCGGGTTGGTGGGGTGTTTTCAAGCCCACCTGCGATACTGGTACTTCAAAATATCATGCTTTTTCGGGCATTTGAGTACTACTTTGGGAGGGAGTTGAAATATGGGAGTTGAAATATGCTGTTGCGCAGTTCGTTGCATAATAAAATAATACTGTGTGTATCTTTCACACATACTAGGGGTCAAGTTTAGGGTCACTGACAAATTGGAACAATTTCGTTGCCTTCCAACATGCTTCGAAATATGTTCTTTGGTGTTCTGCAAAAGAGAGTCCTACAAGTTTCACATGATGTAAGTTTGCATAAATGAAGAAAGTTTTTCAAGTTAAAGCAATCAAATACGTGCATGGCACTTTCAATCCCAAACGCTCTCCGAGATCATACTCAGATTGCAAAATATATGCCATCAGATTTTTCCTTCCATTGTTAGCAAACAATGAGCCATAGATAAGAAATGAATATTAATGAGGCCAAAGATTGTTGTGATGAATTGTGTCAGTGAGGTCTGATCGCAAATTGATTATGAATGCATGTCGGATGCACTTCTTTGCAATCTCTTTCTCATTAGTTTCTCGCCTGCTTTCCGTCTCGCACTCTCTCATTCCTCTCTGCATGATTGATGGCATTGCGGCTTTTATCTCAGGTAAGCCTGTGCATTTACTTATCTAGTTTGACTGTCACTGGACGAGAAAGGTGTTTGCTAGCAGTGCGGACAGCAGATTGGCTGGGCCGGAGCCAGGTGGGATGAAACTGCAGGTGGTGGGAACTCTGGCCAAAGTGGCTGTGAAAAAAAAAAACATGTGATATATCCAAAGTTAGATTTTATGGTGTTTGGATATCTTTGATCCTGGACATGCAGAATTTGACTTCATTTTGGAGGTAGTTGCCAAAGCATTGCTATTTTTTGTTTGGATGTTCTAGATTGTTATACCATGTACTGTATATATGTATATACATATACATATTTCAAATCTGAACACGACGTAGATTGTTGACTGGCATTAGAAATTTTTGTATTCAATATAACTCAATTGGGATTAGGAATGGGTTACCATCTTTCTTCAAAAAATCTCTTTAAAGTTGTACGTATGATGACAATAGCGTCTGAAATAATTCTCCTTTTACATACAACACTGGTCTTTGAAAGACTCTTCAATATAATTTTTCCCTTTATCCAAGGGGACACAATTATTCCATATTTCTTTCTTTGTGCCCATGAAAGTGTTCTGCCGATGTACTCTGTTTTCCCAGCTGTGCTTCGGTCCAGATGAGAGCACTTTTTCTTCCTTTCTTCAGGCTTTTTGCAAATGGTACCCCTGAGTTGCAAGGAGCGTGTCCAGCTCCATTCGCCGGATTCTTTGAAGACCGTAGCAAGAACAATTACAGAGTCATGGCAGCAGGCCCGTTCTGTGAGCGTGTACTCACGCTAACCCGCACACTAACTTCAGAAGAACCCCAAACAATTAGGCTGGGTAAGAAAAGCAAAAGACACTTAATTTCCATTTGTTTACCCCTTGAAAAATATCTGCTGCTATTTAAACAATATGCGCATGGTTGTTGAATAATATTGTGTATTATTTGGTATTTTACAAAGCTTGAGTATTATTTGTTGGCACGTTAACCATATTGTTTTAGGGTGAGTTGGCCTTTAGAGAGAGTTCATCCAAAAAATTAAATTCTCACTCTGTAGTTGTTCCAAATCTTGATCTATTTCTTTGTTCTATTGAACAAAGAGTAAAATATTTGGAAGAAATCTCGGAGCCAAAACGTTCTAGGACCCCAGTGACTATAGTAGGAAACATAAAAATGGTAGTCAAAAGTATCCCAGAACCCCTGTGCTGCTTGTGATCAACAGAATCAAAGTTATAAATATAACTTTTTTTACTATGGAAGTTAATAGAGTCCAAGAACTGTTAAGTTTCAAGCCCAGTTTGAAATTTCTTGGTTTCATGTTCATCAGAACAAAGACTTGGAACTCGGAACAGATTTGGAACTCAAAGATGAGTAAATAATGACAGAATTGTATATTTTGGTGAACTATCGTTTTTAAAGGGGTGGTTGACCAGCAAAGGGGTATTAGAAAATATTAAAGGAATGGTTTAGGCAAAACATTGATGTTATCATTAAATCTCACTTATGTCATTTCAAACCTGCATGACTTTCTTTTTGCAAACGCACAAGAAGAACATGACATTTCTCAAAATATCTTCTTTTGCTTTCCAGACTATAGTACACGCTTTAACTCATGCAAGGATGAATATGTTCTTTGAATTTTAACTGATGTTACCAATGCTCTCTCTCTCTCTCTCTCCTCACACACTCTCTCTCTCTCTCTCTCTCTCTCTCTCTCTCTCTCTCTCTCTCTCTCTCTCTCTCTCTCTCTCTCTCTCTCTCTCTCACCCTCTGCTAATGAAATGTTATCTTTCCTCTTATTTGGTCGACATTCCTCTCGCTCTCCTGCAGTCTTTAGGCCCAAATTGCTGAAGTTCTCGTAATTGCCCCCGTCAGTCTGCAAGCGTTTAAAATCTGCTCTGTTGTTGGTGGTAATTTGTTCTCCCTATCTCGTGAAACGCACACACACACAGGACACCTTAAAAAAAGGATGTCAAAACAACGATCAAAGTGTGTGCTGGAACAAAGAGGCTTTGAGAAATGATTTACCTTTTCCTGAATATTATTTACTGCAAGACACGCAATCTCAGCGTGTGTTGATCATCAAACCACTGCATTTTAATTTCCACATACTCTGAATACGTACGAATTTCTTGCTAAATTCCCTCTTACGTAATAGCGATAGTAGTTGCATGCATGTCAGTGTGTCAGTATGTCAGTGTATCAACTGCAAAATGCAAAAACTGTCAGCGTGTGTCAGACGAGGCAAAGAAACATCTCACAGCCAGTCATTTCTTATTCATCGAAAGGGATGTTAAAAATAAACTCTCGAAAAAAAACTGAGATGAGCAGGATGCAAAAAAAGAGTACGGATTTAAAAAAGACAGCAGGTGATGGAGGGTCTCTGGAAGACCAGTAGGGGGCCTCGGCTCCTTGCAGTGATAGCTCTGTCCCCTCCCCCTGAGTGTGGGAGTAAGTCATACCCTTCTGCACTAGAGAAGCCATGCAGCTCTCTCCAGAGAGCAAACAGAGATAGGCTGTTTAAGACACTCCCCCTGCCTGGGAGTGGTGCATCCGGCCTTGACGCCGCCTACCAGGCTGTGAGGGAGGAGGACCTCGCCGCTGCCCGAGCTGATCCCTTCAATCTTACCCACAGTGTGGAGCAGCCGGCAGCGCGCACACACACACTCACACACTCTCACACAGCCACACACACTCACATTCACTCTCGCACACACACTCGTGCCCAACAAAGCGGACAAACAAGGAGGCAGTGCAAGGGAAGATCACATCACAGAGAACCACAGCGACGTCGCACCAGGAGTTTTGGGATACTGCAGTCTGTCTGGAGTTTGTGGCATTTCCTGCGTGGCCCGAGTCCCGTCCAGAGCTCCCAATCCACCGACTGTCTACATTGCTGCTTTGTGCGTCTGCCAGACGGGAACAAAGTGTGCGACTAGGATATCTGACAGCCTCCTTTGGGAACTGCGCCGACTGTCAAAGACCGAAGGGGTAAAGAGGCCAAGAGAGAGACAAAGTCAGGGCATGAGCAGGAGACCAGAAGCCGGCTTTCCGGAGAAGTGATCGCCACAGTTCCCCCCTCCTTTTCCCTCACCTCCCTCCTCCTTCCTCTCCTCTCTCCTGTGCTGCTCCGTCTCGGCTCGCGCACACCTCCGCTGCTATCCCATCCTCGTCCCTCCGTTCTCTTTCCATCACCTCTTACTTCCCTCCTTCGGAAGACGCCGTGAGAGGAGAGGCACGGCACGGGCACACCGCCGTCCTCATCATCCCATTCTCTTTCGCCGTTCTCCCTTGGCACCATCCTTCACAAGGATCTAGCCTACAGCTGCGGAACCAGGAGGAGAGGCTTTTGGAGTTGTCGGATCCCACGCGAGTCCCCGTATCCAGCTACAGCCTGAACGATTCCAGCTACATGGGCAAACGTTTGGAACAGCAACCAATGTACCCCCAGTACACTTACTATTACCCCCACTACCTTCAGACTAAGGTAAGGCGTCGTAATTGGCAGCTCGGCACGTTTTTTGGTTTTGCATCCACACCCTTTGACACTTAAACACATGGTGCTTGACATGGGTCATGAGGTGGAAGGGTGCACGGTTGGCAAGAACACACCCACACACAAACTCATGATCCTCAGATTCGGTTCCCTCAGCTGTGTAGCCGGCGCTGGAGGGAGTTGAATAATTGCATCCATCTCTCTAAGCCCCTACACCACCCGGACGTGGAGAATTGATTACCGCGCTGTGATCGATAGTGCCGAGATGCTATCGGGGAGCTGGTGATCTCGGCCTCCCCTCGTGATTCATGAATGTTTTTATGCAGCTTGCCCCAGCACTCGTGTTACACGTGCGAATAAAAGTGAGAGAGGGCTGAGATCCGAACAGCGCATAAAGATGGCTGTCAGAACAAAGGGTGAAATTATGCAGGGTGAGATGCATTTTCATGATCAACTTACATAAAGAAACATGAAGAGTGGGAGGGGACGGAATTCGCTTCTTGGAAGTGTTTTGGAAGGGTTGCTTCATTGGCCAAATGTGCAAGCGTTCCCAAAAGACACATGGTGGCCAAGTCCCTCTTCATCAACATCGTGTTAACGACCTCTCTCTTTTCCCCGGTTTACTGGATGCCGGGTCAACGTTACCCTTTCATACACTTGATGGAGGCCCTTCATCTCGTTGTGTACCTTCTGCTTGCAACAGCATCATAATGTACATCAATACAAGCGCTCGCAGTCTCCTCTCCCTTCAAGGTCAAGTCAAATTGGATCTCACCCGCTTCCGCTGTCTAATGAGTTTTCCAGTGTCTCTGAGGGATGGGAGGGCCTGTCTCGCAGATGATGTGTCTCGTTGTGACCGAAAGTCCTACAACAAACTCTTCTCAAAGCATTATGGGTTATGCTAGAGCGCCGTGTGTAGATGAACAATCTGGGAATAATTATTGATCTGCAGATTATTAAAGTAGATGGAGGCGTTTTTGGCACCGGCTCAGAGTTTCAGATTTCAGTCTCGGCTGTAAAGAATGAGGACCTCATTCGGTGGGTCAGCGCGAGTGCGATTGCGTATGTACATGCGTGTGTGATTGGGGATGTAAATGGCCTGTTATTAATCTTGATTCTAGCGTGCTCTCCGAGTAGAGGCATTCCTCCGGGGGAAATCAATCATGAGGGGGGAAGAGGGGCAGCTGACACACAATCACTGCCCTTCCTCTCTCCTCTCTCTCTCTCTCTCTCTCTCTCTCTCTCTCTCTCTCTCTCTCTCTCTCTCTCTCTCTCTCTCTCTCTCTCTCTCTCACTCTCTCCCTCTCCCTTTCTTCCTCTCTCTGCTCTAATAACGCTGCACGCTCAATCAGAGGCAAATGTTAAGCAGGGGAAATTATGATGCTACAGTAAGCTGTTAATGTCGAGATTCAGCAGTTCTGTTCAATTATCTGAAGACCCTGGTATCAATTGCATGCAGATGATGTGTTTTCGTTCAAGTCGGTTCAGAGGAAAAGTGAAACGCGAAACGAAACTCATCCATTATTTTATAATGTGGGTCATACGTATCGCAGCACATCAAATTAGGTGCAAATGATATCGGGCCTTGGAGCAAAATGCAAGCATCAGGGTTCATTTTCGGCACTATTTGGTAAATTTTCTGTTTGTGTGGTTTCAACGCAGTGTTTTGGACAACATCAAGAAGGCAAATACTAGGGCGCTTTACGTTCGACAGGGCCCTAATAGAGCCTTTGACAGGTAGAAATGCATAATAGAGGTGAGGAAACAGCCCAGACGGTCTAAAATCAATTGTGGATACAGCAAATTGGATTTGGGAACCAGACTTTCCTCTCCGAAATGTCATTGGTCTGTAAATGATGACATCACAGAAGCAGAAAAAGTTACACAGTTAAAAATATTTCAGAGGAAGATATTAAATATTCCTGTGTTGGCATTTTAAAGGTTGGTATTATTGTTTTTAAGTGTACTAAAACAAGTTTACATGCATGCACGGCCCTAACCGAATTTTTTCAAATATTTTCTTAGAGGGGATAAAATTTTACGAAACGACTCATATGAAAACGGTTCAACCATCAGTCTGTCTAAAACCCCTCCTCCTTGTGGGCCCTCACTGCAGTGATTGGTTTGGTGACGTAGGCTTTTACGATTGGTCTACACACAAATCAGAAACGGCATACATTATGCGACTGTGTATTCTTTTGTGAACTTCAGCTGTCAGTGTTAAACTCATATAAATGCACATCACTATTACATGCAGACACGTGTCAGCGCACCTTGCATAATCCCAAATATTACTTTTGTCATTCATAATGTAATGCTCCTTATAATGATTGGTGTTATGGTATTACAGTATACGAGGGTTGATGATGTGTTATGAGATCAATTGTTTTTATTTTTATTTATCGTAATGATGGAAACCTTCTCAGATCTCGTTCATAATGCAAGTGCAAATGAGTGAGGGAGGAGCAGAGGGAGGTCAACCGCCCTTGAGCGTGGCATGGTACGATCGAGTACCCCCTAAGTTTGCTGTTTAACGTTACATAACATACACAACTAATTAACGTATGCTAGAAAAATACAATCATTAATAATGAATCATACAGGTAAGGGTTCAGAGGGGCAAGCAGGTCTAAATAAACTGGCACAGATGGATCTTTCATAAACAAGTGTTTTGTGAATCCCGCGTTAGCCTGAAATTATTAATGGTCATTAAAATGACGAGAACACAACACAATGTCTGGGTTGTACTGCTGAAATGAAAATGAAAGTTAACAACTCATTCTTTGAAGGATCTTTTTTTCAAAGAAGTAACTCATTATGGATGGGCACGATACTTTACATTGTGACGTGTGGTTAAAGAAAGAACGATTTTTTTATTCCTAATGACTTGGTTAGGCAAAATTGAGTTGACTCTTTTTTTTGATAGACAATATCTTTATTATTGTGCACTGTTGAAATCACAACTCGGCAGTTACTTTATGTTCATATACAATAACATGATACACCACATAAAAGGTATTTTTTTATAAAATTTTTTAATGATTTAATTAAATAAAATACATAATTAAACTTTGTGTTAAACTTAAAAAAATTACATTATTTTATTTTTGTTTATTATTTTTATTTAATAAATATATGTGTGTAATATATTACAATGGAATCTTTTAGTTAATTAGATTAACTTTAAATTTTTTCTTACATATACACAAATTTAAACAGAATTTTTACTCCATTTCAAAGAATTTAAAATGATACATTGTTTGAGTGAACTGTTGGCTGAATCGACATAGCAAACCTTTGTATTTCTTTGCATTACGTGTGTGGGCTTGAGGTATCCCTGACAGCAATCATACACCAGTGGGATATAAAATAGAATTTAAGGGGTGACATTCCCCCCCAGTATTGTGTCGACAGAGGCCAGTGGGCCTCTTCTTCCATTCGATCAGCAAGTCCGAATTTTGCTGTGTGTGTGTGTGTGTGTGTGTTTTATAAGACTGGAGAAAGAAAGAGCGGTAAGATTGGGTATGTGTGCGTGGTGTTCGGTTTCACTCGGTGGGGTCAGCTTTATGTACAGCAGAAATAACATCCAGTGGGCCGTTTAAACCTCTCGTCTCAGCAGGAGCGCTCGCTAACTGCCCTGCAGTGAGGTGACATGCAGCTCGCCAGCCACGGTCCCGCTGCATTATGGGAAGCGCCGCATATATGTGGCTCATTATATTCCAAGGCCCTCAATGCCATTTAGGATTATTACGCTGCGATATTTATTCCGCTTGTGGATAATTACCAGGCCGATGTTTCATGTTCCTCTAGTGGCACTTATTCGGTACAGCGATGCTCCCATCTTTCCTCCTCCAAACAACCTTCATCTCAATAATTAAACCCGTTAATGGATGAGCAATTTTCAGGTACCAACAGCTATTTGATTTGGGGTTTTTAAATCCATTGTCATTTAACAGGTGGAAGGATGGATTAAAAACCACACATCTAGCCGATTCACATATTTAATCTTGTGAATAATTTGCTGGATGTTTAAATTTGGGATCAGATATTGTTTGGAGACTGACCGCTTGGCCCGTACAGCGCACTCCCTCTGAGAATAGAATAACATTACTCGTAATAGCATTACGTGATGTTAGGCTATAATGCTGTTTCTAAAAATCAAATATTTGGTGAGGTCGTTTGTGCTCTAATGCATTTTTGTTGTGTATGTTTTGCTACAGAGGTCTTTCTGGAGGCAAGCCATAATGAGATATGCAGAAACGTGAAGTTAGGAGAGTGCAGCGATGGTGCGATGGTGAATTATACATGTAAACCCTTGCATTGTAAAATACTTGCTGAAAGTGTCTGCTAGGATCGCACTGGGAATGTCATAGTGCAGAGAATGATAAATTATGCTTGTCTGTGAGTAATTATTCTGTTCACATTTAAACAAAAGACTACACCAAAATGTATTTAGCATGAAGATGACAATACGTTGTTTAAAGTCAAAAAATTATGTTGTGTTTATCCATTCATGTTACTATCTCTAAATAAAACTTGGCAAAATATTTCAAAATGTCCATACTTGGGATAGTTAGCAAAAATATTGTCCAAATTGTTATTATTTAATATAAGCGAAAAACATGGCCTTAGACTTTGAGATGTCGTAGTGATGCTTTTTGTCTCCAAAGAGAGTGTAAAACATGTTTTTATTATTGAAAATATTTAATTATTATAATATTTAATATAATATATTGATGTAAGACACTTAATTTTCTGATTTCAAATAATTTCAAATAATTTTTTTAACAAACTCGAAGCATTATCATGTTACAAATTATTTATAAACCTTTTCTGTCACTATGGTGGTACCCTAAAGTTCTAACTAAATTATTCTTATCACAATAATTTTTATTAAAATATGTATTTAATTATGTTATATATTTATATTACTAATATATTATATGTATATATTTATTTCCTAAACAGTGAATTTGGATATCCGAGGTTATAAAAAAGCACAAATTTGCAGATAAAGACAGAAGTAAACGATCAAGTTATGATTTCAAAGCATCCTTCAATAAGCTGTCTGGTTTGTGTGAGAGACAGGCTCTATATACGAGCGTTTTATATTTTTAGTGCATTCATGTTCTGCTTGTCTTCTGTCTTCCTCTCTTCCCTGCCTTTTCCTCTCTTTCTCCCACTGTGTCCTGGGCATTCTTTCCAACCATCTGTTCAGAGGGGTGGGGTTTACTCTGAAAAGAGGAACATACTTGGCAAACATACCCCAATAGGTGGATAAAATTTTATGCCCAAGATTGTCCTCGTTTCAGGGGCGAAGCGGTATGCATCACATACAAAGATGAAAAGAAAAACCTAAACACAAAGGAACTGTTTGCTGAAGTGCTTCAGTATTTTCTGGCCCTTTCTGAAGGTGAAATGTGCTCTAAATTATCAGTTCTTGCATCAGAGTGCAAATCCTTTAATGTGCATCCAGTGAAAAGTTTGTGCTTTTAAAACTATAAAGAGCTATAAATAGCACACTGCAGTTGGTTTGATGAGAATTGTTCGAGTTCCAATTGACGTTTCTGAATTTGATATACCTTTATAAGACAGCACACTGCGGTTAAGTCTCCCAATGTTTGAGATTACTAGAAGATCCCGATAACCCAAATATCCACATGCTCCCCATATCACTCCGAAACTATTTCGGATGATGTATATTGGGCTGTTTTCTGCATTTTTGTGTAATATTATCGTGTGGTCATTTTCCTCTCTAGGAAGCAGCAAGCATTTCCAGTATTTATCCATGACCATCCCTGTTGTGTGGCCCAAACTATAAAGGGTGATTTGATCTGGCTTGTTGGTTTCTGTGGGTTCGAGAGAGCCCGAGGAGAAAGGCTTTGGTCCTGGGGTAATGGCCCTGCTGCATTTTTAATAGAGGACCACTTTGTAACAACCCCAGCCTGATGGATTCTCCCCTTTTAAGGGCCTTGCCATTTCTTTTTTACACACAGCTTGCTTTTAGGCCACTGGTGTAAGTGCTCGACAAAGCCTGTGTTCAGGGATAAATGGCTGAGGAGGAATGAGCCCAAATCACGGCTGCGGCAATACAGGGTCTCATCGACGCTTTACTGTCGATGTCCGCCGTGTTCCGCGGCGAAGCTGTCGCTGTTGGGTTTTCCGTTCAGCAGTCTGTGGATCTCCGAGATGAGCATGCGAAGAGATATTTAGAGCGCCAAATAAAGATTTGTACTGGCTCCTGGGAAGGGCTGGTGTTTTAGCTCAATAATCTAGATTACGCTTTTGTCTGTGGTTGTGTATGTGTGTAATTCGTGGTTTAATGCACTCTGAGTCATAATTAGCGGTTGGGAAAGCTGCTTCTGCGATGAGTTCACACATACGGGAATGCTCGGCTTCTGTGAAACACTAGAAGTGCTAACCACTCCATTTCGAGGAAGAGATGAGGGATGCTGGTGGCGTGCCACTCCTCCTTCCCAGGGTAGTGCTCTTCAAATGCTCCTAGCATCAACAGACCGCCTTGCCGAAGCATTTTCGTCTAAAAACCGGTTTCCTCCAGAAAGTAACCCTGTTGGAGCCAAGGAGAGTCCAGGCAAGTTTAGGTGTCATAGATCCTGGACCTCATCACCCACCATTATGCGTCAAGATAAAGACCCCACGAAGCTCAATGCACTTTTATTTTAGAGTCTGGAGAGCTACAGCAATACTAACACACCATAACTTTATCCAATTCTCCACGGTCTGGCTCAGATACAGAACCCAAAAAGGTACATTAAAAGCCGCTTTGGGAAAGGCCATTTGTTTTGGCCCAGTTTTCAAGCCACTGAAGATCGTAAAGATGCCACGTTTCCCTGCCTTCACTTTCCCACTTGGATAAAGACACTTTGGGGTCTCTGAAATGCCAAGGGAGCAGATGATGATTCAATAAATCAGGCCTGCGGAGGCTTCTTGGGGTTGGCATGCTGGCTAGCTCGCTGCCTGGGATTAGCTTGTGTAAACAGTGCTTTTGTTGGGTTTCGCTTGAATTAATTTGCTCGCCCCATGTGCTTTTATCAGGATAATTTGTGCGCCAGACACTCAAAGACTTGTCCAAACATATCCCTAGGCTCAGGGCTAAATACAAAGCTAGTAATGACACTTGAATGTGTGTCGTGCCCTCAACTTCCTGTCATGCTAATGATGGGAGCTGAGGTCATGGGATTTCTTTGAACGTTCAGGTGAATCAACACTTTGAACTCCATTACGGCCACTTTAAAGGCAGAAAAATGTGGTTCTTTGTGTATTTGTATCAGCACAAACACCTGCTTCTTACCTGAAGTTCAGTTCAGTTTAGGCACATGATATATGCATTTAAAAAATATATTTTTTTGTGTGGGATAGTCTTACTTTGAGTCAGATTAGGCAAATCCCAAAAGTTGTCACTATATGCTGATGAAACATTTTGTGGCAAGTTTAAACAACATTTTTGCTGTAATTGCTGTTTCTTTATTCCTGAAAAGTCGCAGTTTTTTCATACTTAAACCAAGAATAACAAATATTTTCTATATTTTTATATTTAATATATGTATAACTATAAATTAACTATATATGTAAAGCTGCTGTAAAACAATGCATATTTTAAAAAACTATAGAAATAAAATTGAATTGAGATACCTATTAACTTCAAATATATAGCAGCATTTAATTCATTCTTAAAAATACGTAGTATAATATAGTTAATAATAATTAACCTTTTTTAAAGAATAAAATGTGTTATAATACAAAAATGGTCTATTAAAATAATAACTATGTATTAAAAAAATAACCACTTGCTTCCAAATATATGAACATATATTAATAAAAATATTGCATTATATTTTCCGGTATATTCCCAAATTGTTTTACATAAGGAAATATTGTGTAGTTTGATGGTGCCATGAAGAAATGTGGATTGTTGGGATTTGATGTCTGATACTAAATTGAATTTCTTTGGATTTGGACATTGTTGGAAACATTTTATGTGGACACGTGGGAACAAAATACAAGATCTTGCATAACGTGATTCCGCAGAACACAAAAGAAGATATTTAAAGAAAACATTGTGAAGGGCACCGTTAATTTCCATTGGTTTTGTTTTCAAACCGTAGAAGTCAATTGGAATAGGTTGTCGATTACCACACAATATCTGATTTTGTGGCAGAAAAAAACAAAGTAATGCAGGTTTGAAAGATGCCTAAAATGACACATTTTTCATCTTTGGGTGAATAATCACTTTAAGAAAGTTGAACAGAAGCCCCATGTGTAAATGCGTAAAATGCAGTTCATTTTCCGTAAAAAATGTATAAATAGAAAACACAGTTTTTCCATGCTTAAATTGATCATCATCGTTGTTCACTTGTTTTTTTATTTTACCTAACATTTCTTCTTTTAACATTAGCCGGTTGGTGGTAGATTCAGTGAACAGCTGTGCTTGTTAGTCATAGCATCCTTGAAGGCCGGAGCCTCTTGACGGTTCAGTTCACCTGAGTGCGTAGCTGCTGGAGGTGCGAGGTGATGAAGAAGTCCAGCCTGGACTTATTAGCCCAGCTATCTTTCACACAACAGCACCCCTGATTGTAACTTCTAATGTTCCCACAAACCGCTGGGTGAAACATATTGAAAGAAAGGGGAAACAAAAGATTACAGCCGTGGCCAAGCGGTCAGTGCGTGTGGTCTGGTGTGTCGTAGGGTGGTGGTGACATTGTTGGTAATGTGAGTTTAAGTCTGGCATGCATTACTTTTATGATCCTGTCCCACAAGGTATGTGTTTTACTTGAGGGTTGTTTTTCATTTGTTCTTTAGTATTCGACTGTTCTTAAACTGTTTTTAAAAGACATACTAGAGGAACATAAAGCCAAAAGTAAGTATAATGTGTCGTTCTATCTTTGAAGAAATGAATAGGAACGGTTTTTGAATAATTTGCTTCTTTCTTTAATGCAGCAAATATGAGTTCAAATGTGCTGTCTGGAGACTCGAGACACTATTATCCATTTGATCTCCATTTAATCCAATTGCTGTCTTGAAGAAACAATAGATACGTTATAGATTTTATTCGTGATATTTATTTCCTGTAAAGCCCCTCCCTTATCTCCCTATCGTTTCCTGCCTATTCTTGCAATGCCTTTTGTTAGTAAGTGTCAAAAAAACATATTCAAAAGGATGGCGAGAATAGGAAATGTGTGCAGACTACAGGAAGTTGAAGATGTATTATAATAGAATTCACCCTACAGACACTACAAACAATTTGACATCATCCTTTAAGCACAGAATAGTTGTGTGCAGCTGCTTTACTATGTGGCTTTAAAAGTTTGGGCAGGAAACTGCTTGCCGCATTCATGTGCTGCATATTTTATTACCTTCGCCAGTGTTATGAATGATTAAGTTCCTTTGTGTGCGCGAACCCCTCTCGACTGCGGCCAGGTCTCAGCCTAAGCATGACACTTTCTTAAAGGGCCAGTTAACCCAAAAATGGGAGTTCTGTTGTTACCACTCACCCTCTTGTCAAGGCCTAGGGCTAAGATAGTTTGACTTCTAACCCTAGTGTTGTAGGTCCAAGTCTCCGGCAATACCATGACCATGCAAGACACCGAAACCCTAAATGTTCCCTGTGTGCCGCAGCTTAAATGGCTGCCCAATGCTTAGGGTGTGTGTTCAATACTGTGTGTGTTCTCTGTTGTGTGTTTGCACTTTGGATGAGTCAAAAGTAGAGCACAAATCCTAAGCATGGGTCACCATCATTTACTCTATGTTATGCCACTTTTACTATTACTCTTGACATATCAAACCTGCAGGACTTTTTTTGTGCCAGAGAGGATAAAAGAAGATATTTGGAAGATTGTTGGTAGCGGGCACCAACATTCTACAAAATATCTTCCAATGTGAATAAAGACCGGAGCAACTTTAGGATAAATAAATGATCACAGAATTCCTTTTTGGGAATCTATCTCAATCTATCTATTAAACCATCTGTTTCAAAAACAATGTTTTTAAGAATGTTGGTGACTGGCACTCACATTATTAAAAATATCTTCTTTTTTGAACAAAGAACTAACGTGAGGGTTCATAAACTGTTAGAAATGAATTCTGTCATCATTTATGGACCCTCAGGGTACAAACCTGTCTTGATTCACAAAAGAAGATATTTTGAAGAATGTTGGCTACTGGTGACTTGACGATGAATAAACTGAGAGAATTACATTTTTGGGGTCAACTTTCACTTTAAGGACAACCGGCTGCCCACACTATTCCAGAGTTCACCCTCTTCGTCCTTTCGAAAGGACGCTAGCGTGCCTTTGTTTGAAATGCTGGCCCAGGCTCTTCCCTCTGCACCCAGATTGTATTTCCCCAAGCCGGTCGAAGAGATGAGATGCATTTAGCCGGCTAAAGTGGTTCTGGGCACAAAAAAATAGCTTTTGTGAAGCACAAGCGCTTTCATCTCGCTCTGCGGAAGCCAGAAAACCGAACCGCCTTTTGAGTGCGATGTTAAACTTTAAAACGTCTTGTAAACTTTTTCTGACGCGTTCCATCAGCCTTCTATAAACCACTACAGCGGATCTATCTTCCATCTAGCTAAAAAAAAAAATGCTTAAGCTCTCACACGCGAGCCGCAGCGCTGATTGGGGTGTTTTTATTTCTGCAAGAGATGGTGGGCGGTTTGACAAATAGGTGTAAGAGGAGAGAGGACACGGGGCATGTCGGGGACAGCGTGCTAATGGCTTCGCGGACACATTCCATAAGAGATTGTGTGTAGCAGCGCGCCACGCTACGACTCGCACTAATATCTCATTCACGGCTTAATGGCCGACATTTGTTTAAAGAAAACAGGGAAGCTTATTCGAGCCAATTAGAGCACGTATTGACATTCATGAAGGAAGGCCTTGCTTCGGCGGGCACGCTCGAGCACGTCTTCTCGGCTCCAGGAGCATATTTGTGTTTGTGGGGTTGGATTAAACTTGCGGGCGCCAGCAGGCAGGTCACAATGCGAGGTTGGGGAGAGGCTTGGGTCACAGTCACTCTAAGTGTCCGAACCTAATTAAACTGCAACCGCATACGCAAACACACTCAGACCGAGACACACACTCGAATTCCGTACACCCTAGCCTTACTAATGAGCCTATCACTGTCTAAGACCAGCATCTCGTATCTCTAGCCACATACACACGCGCGCGCACTAATGGGTCTGCTCACTTACTGTCCTCTCCTCACACAGCCCTCTCAAAGCAGAGAGCTCTGCAGATGGGCTGCCGGATAAATCCACAGAAGTGACTGCAGCTCAATCTTGGCAATAAACAGAACGACAGCGGACATGTCAAACTCGTCTGATAATGCGGGGAAATAAAACGGGATATTTTAAATAGAATACTAATTGTCCTTTAGAATGTATCGCAGATGCTGTTAAAAGGGAAAGATTATCTACAATACCTACTACTGGCATTTGTTCACTTTCATGTTATCAATAATCAATCATTTAGAGGCATAGAAGATATTTTGAAGAATGTTGGAAACTAAACAACAAAGCATAGACACAAGATATTTATTGACATATCTATGTGTGCCACAGAAGGATGAGCTATGTTGAGGTTTGGTATGAAGGGAGGGGAATAAAGGGTGGCATTTTTGGGTCAATGCATCCATGTATTGATATCTTTGTATATACAACATAAACAATTGGTACTTCTATGGCTCGAAACTAACATCAAAAACGCAAAATAAAGACCCTGTAAATGAATCAAAGCTATGTCTAGGCAGTTTTATTTTGGGTTACCAGTAGATGAACCGTTAGTCGGCTGAATGTAAATGAGACAGTCACACGACCCATTCAATAAATTTATTTTATACAACATTTAATACAAAATTAATATTAATGAAATATACTATAAATTGTATCATTATTAACCATTAGCTAGACCAATAAACACACAGACCGGAAGTTAACTACAGGCCATGCTTGTGTGTCCAAAAAAACATCATAAGACAGAGATATGAGAGCGAGACAGTGAGCTAGGGAAACATAAACTGTCTTTCTTCATCAAAAGAGAGGCCAGAAACCGCTCGTCTCCCACCGCCAGCCCAGTTAAACTCCTCACGCCTGAGCTGAGCTGGGTTTGCATAATTCAGCAGGGTGGGCAAATCCAGATCTGCAGATTATCATGGCACAAAGGCACATGAGAGCCAGAGATAAAAGATAAGCACCACACGCCTTACCATGTCTGTTTATTCTGCATGGATCACATCCATTCATGTGCCTTGCACAAATGACAGCCATTAGATCTTATATTTCAAAATTTATGTAGCTTTCAGTCTTCAACTTTTAAATCAGACAATGTGATGTTGATTCCTGCTCATGCCAGCTTGATGTCTTGTTTTTAGAAAACGTTTTGAAGAATGTTGATAACTTAATAATAATGGCCCTCCATTGACTTTATATGGACACAAAACATGATTTGAATGACGGGAGGATGAATAAATTATGCATCACTTTTTATAAATCAAACAAAGTGAAGTTTCACTTGACTTTCTGTCATGTTGGCTCAATATTCTGTCGAAGTCAATAAGTGGATATTTTGAAGAATGTTGGTAACTAAATAACATCCCTTGGTTTTCATCTCATAAAACTAGCGAGACATTCCTCAATATCTTTTCTTTTGTTTCACACAAAAGATTGAGTCATATAAAGGTTTTGAATGATGTGAGGATAAATAAATGATTTAAAAAAATGTAAACCACACAATATGATTTCTTGATCTCCGTTCATGATATCTTGTTATTTTGTCATCTTGCAGTTTTTTATTAAATATTATAAAGAATTTTTGTATCTTATTAAAGTCTCCCTCTATTGATTTCGATCGTATAGACACAAAAGACCATTTTCAAAATATCTTCTTTTGTCTTTTAGAGGTTTTCCATATACAGGTTTGAATGACTTGAGGTTGAATAAATGATTCTTCAAGTTTATGTTTTAGTTGACTTTTTGTCATGCTGGCTGGCCTTCTTCTTTTGTATAGTGGGTACGGAAAGTATTCAGACCCCCATCAATTTTTCATTCTTTTTTGTATAGCAGCCATTTGCTTAAATCATTTTGAGTTTTCTTTTTTAATAAATCTGCAAAACTGTTAACAATTTAGTGTTTTTATGTCAACATGGGGTGCTGTGTGTACTTAAATGAGGGGAAAAAAACACTGCAACTTTTCTCAAAATATCTCTTTTGTGTTCTACTAAGGATCGAGTCATACAGTTTTTGAACGACCTGAGGATGAATAAAGGATTCTTCAACTTTTTAAAGTACACAATGCGATGTTTAACTTGATAATCTGTCACCTCGTAGCTTTTAAGGTTTCCTCTCAGCGTTTTGTAAACTCGATTCAATCAAAGCTTCACGAACGCATATATGTTTCATACATATCCTCCCAGAGAGTTTTATTAAAAATCCTAATGGAGGATGGAGAGCTGCTGTTGATTATAAAAAGAAACCTGTGTTACCTAAAGGCAAATCACGTCTCCAGAGCGGGCTGGAGCATAATAGGACAGAGAATCTTCAAAGTCGAGAGTTCTCCCGGGCAGCAGCTCTGGTTTTCACAAAGGCAAAGCTTCCTCTGGTCTCTGCAGATGTTATCTGCTCAAATTGGCTCTGGTCCTTGTCAGGAGTGTGTTCCCCTTTTAATCCGTGGTGGCTGTCTGTTGCGAATCCCTCACTGTTTCCACTGTGGCACTGGCTTGTGTTAAACATTGACTTGGGAAATAATCCAATAGGCGGACGGGGTCACATCACGGGCGGTTCGCGTTCTGTCAGCCTTGCAGCTTTATGTAGAAGTCAAAATTTTAATGAGACACAATGAGAATCATTATCCCATAGTTCCAAGGACGTAATGAGTTTATAGAGTTAAACGCAGTCTCATTTTTGTCATTAAAGTGAATGGGCCAGGTCGTGGCCTCCGGTGATGTGAAACGGTGCGTATTTTCCGTTGCTTTAGAACGAAGTCCCTGCAGACTGCAGATTCGTTGTTGGTAGGTTTCCATTTCAGGTAGCCGAACGTCGAGCATGCGTTACTGGAAACCAGCTGCAGAGACTCCCAGAGGTGTGTGTGTTTGCATGTGTACGTGTGTGTGTGTGTGTGTGTGCCAGGATCACCCCTTACCTCCAATTAATCCACGAAGTCTTTTAGAAGAATCAATTATTAATAACAAGAGGTACTTCACAGGAGCCTGCCTTTCTCTCTCTCCTTCTCTCTCTCTCTCCATCTCTTCCTTTCGGGTCCTTCCGCTGGGAATAAAAATTTCAATTTGACCGTGCTTTATTGCCATAGCAAATATTTAACAATCGCATTGCCAGGGCATTTACATACAAATATATACGAATAAAGCACCGAGCTATTGCTTTCCTTCACTTTGTCACCGTTCCAAATCATTTATGCATCCCACCCCACCTTCCCGCGGCGCTCAGGCTTTTCTCAGGTAACACTGCTGCATTCCGGCAGAGGACAGCGATACGACCGCATTGTGCTAGACACACAGAGCCTAGGAAAATCCCCACCCTTGCTTTAATGATGTTGCAGCGTGCCATCAACTTTGGTAACCTGATCGGAACGTGCACGCTGGTGCACCGGAGCGGTGTCTCCGAGTCTCATGTCGTTGCATTCCTCTAAACAGCACTATCACGCTCCATGCGGCTCCTAATGGTTCTTGCGGAAAGGGGCCTAGCTCGAGCGGATGTCCGCCGCCAGTCCATAATTGGCACTTAGATAGTAGGACAGATGCGGGGAGGGCTGGGTTAGCAGGCGCTGGCGCTGCCGATGCCTGCGTATATACTGCTCGATTGTTATTATGCAGGAATAATTGGATTTTTTTTCTTTCTGTTCTCTCACTCCCACACTTTTCCATCAAGCGTTTAAAGTAGACGAGCCACGGTGACATGACGCCGGCGACTCAACGCTGATTACTTGTTTGAATGATCACATTGTGTCCGGTAACACAAATATCTCCAGATAATTACATTGAGTGGGTGGGCAGTGACATAGAATTGAATACAGACGTCCATCCCATATTAGATTCGGTTTAGATGTTACAAGCCGTGTATGATGGCAGGTGACTTTGTTACATACGGAATCTTTTAGTTTGCAAACCTCTGGATATGTAAAGGATGATGTGTATGTGTAGTCAACGACTAAAAAGGACAATTCCAGTTTTGTATTTAATAGGCATCTCTGTTTGGGTTTTGTCGATTTTATCACATGGTTTGTTTTAATTTTAGCAGTTGCAGAATGGCGTTACTACATTACAAGTGAATATGTAACGCTGTACGGCAGATAGAAACATTATGCAAAATATCTTCAGTTGTGTTTAACGGAAGAAAGTGATAAATGAATGAAACAACAAGAGGATCAGTTAGCAATGAAGGAAGTTTTTTTTATGGCTGAACTTTAAAAGCATACAGATGAATAGAAATTGGGTGTCTTTTCTTTTCAAGGTTATGTGCATGTGTGGTGCTGTTCACATCAACCCATCCAACATATTAGATAAGGAAACCAGGGTAAAGAAATGGCTTATTTGTATTCCACAGTCTGATAACTGCGCATTATGTTTTACCCGTTAACCCTGTTTGCAATTTTTCATGTGACTGCCAGACACGTGTTCAATTCCTAGACTCCGCGCAGTCTGAAAGATGATTTTGACTTGCTAACGTCCTACATCTGGACTGCGGCCATGTCCTTGAGTGCAGAGACAGCATCACCCTTGAATCTCCCATCTGTACCCCCAACTAGTAACTCAATATGTAGTGATGACACGGCACTGTATGGACAGATATCACAGGACACACACACACACACCTCCCATGTGTTTTGCCTCGAGTGTCGTCTCTGAAATTATTATATTTAAATTTTTCATTTCTGATTGATTTTCAGTGTCTGCTGTCCGCCATTATGGTAGACTTAATGTGTTTGCCTCATTAAGTTTTGCAGCGTCTCATATGTATATGAAAAAATGTTTCTTTAAACCACACATTGAACAACACTGCGAGTCAATGAATACAGAATGGATCTGACAGCTGCAATGTCTTGCAAGGACACTAAACCTGTACTAAGCCCTCCGCTGTAGTTCTGAAATAGAATAAATAAATCAAATTCAAGATGTATAATAATGTTTTGCTGGACTTGTTTTCTGATAATTCATTCTGTTTTAAAGGGGTAGATTCCCAAAAATGAGAATTGTGTAGTACAGATTTTGAAGAAATTTCACCAACACCGTTTGGCAATCAACTTTCTTCAAAATATATTGTTTTGTGTTTTGCAGAAGGAAGGAAGGAAGGAAGTCAGACAGGTTAAAAATTACCAGAGTTGGTGTACAATGTGATTGAATTTATTTTTTGGATCAACTAACTAGTTTTTTTTGGCTCCCACAATTGAATTAAATTGGGGACAATGCTAGTGTTCATCAACACTTGAGCGTGAGTACATGATGACAGCTTATTCATCTTTGGATGAACTATACTTTTAAAGCATGTCTATATGGATGATAATAAAAAAACAGAAAGGAAGATATGTTGAAGAATGTTCACCTACACTGGTTTTGTGTTCATACAATAGAAGTAAACTGGTTACATTACTGTTTGGTCATCAACTTTTTTCAAAATTTGTCATATATTTTTGTGTTCTGCTGAAGAAAGGAAGTCATACATGTTTCAAATGGCCACAGTTTGAGAAAACGATGACGCGTTTTTTAGGGGGGTGAACTGTCACTTTAAAGTGTTTCTGGATGGAAAGGAATGATAGAACAGAAAAGAAGATATTTTGAAGTATTTTCACTCACATTGGTTTTGAGTTCACACAGTAAAAGTAAGTTGCTGACAATGCTGTTCTGCTTCCACTATCTTCAAAATATCTACTTCTGTGTTCTGTGGGGGGAAAAACAGTTATACAGGTTTGAAATTACAAGAGTGTGAATAAATGATGACAGAATTGTCATTTTTGTATGAACTATCACTATAATCTCTGGAGGGTTGGGAACATTCCAGATGCTTAGCGCCTTAAATTACAGCTGAAAATCGCTTCTATATCATCTACCTAGAGCGTCTCTCATCCCCTTAAACGCTAGAAAAAAGAAGAAGGTTTTAACCTTTCATGGTAATTTGATATGGCTTTTAAATCCTTCCCCGCTCACAGTATGACTTGATCGTGATCAGGCCGGCTAGTGTCCGTGTTTCCCTCTTCCTCTGTTATCGATCACATCGGGCTCCGGCGTTTAGTGAACTGATGAAGGACCAGGTATGAAAATTGATTAATGGCCGCTTCAATGTCACTCGTATTCAGTGACTGTTTGAAGGAATATAATACTCGGTCCACGGACGGGCTATCTCTCTCCATCTGGGTGTCAGCATTGAGCTTAGCTGAGGTTTCTGTAACGCACAACAGGGTGACATTGAAACATGGATCGGTTCCTTTTTATCATTTATTTATTTATTTAGGTTTAAATGAGTGTGGAAGTGCAAGGCTGTGTGGAGGCCTCGCTGTATAGATCACATTTGAAGACCACACACACACGCAGACACACAGACACACACACACACACACACACACACACACACACACGCTCGCTCTTTTCTAACATGATGTGACAACATTTGATGATGTGTGACTAATGGAGTGCAGAGTTGATGACTCAATGTGGCGGTAGGCACAAGGACATGTGGTGTGTAAGACTCTTTATCATCTGCTTGGGTGTGTGCGTACGTGTGTGTGTTTTTGTAGAGCGATTGTAAAGAGAGAGCAAGAACAGCAGTCATCAATTCAGCCCGATTCACAAAATCGTAAATGTGCGATTCTATATAAAGGTCAACTTTACCATGGAAAAATAAACAGGCAGCTTAGATTTCATGGTTTGAATACCCATATAAGATCTCTTTTAAGGTTATAGAATTTTTTTATTTGATCTTAGGAAGTCTGATAAGGAATACCTTCAGAATGGTCACATCCATAACAGTATGTTATGTTTATTAATGGACCCATAAAATATAATACGTTATTTTCTCCAAATTTATGGAATTTTGTGCATTTATAATCACATGGATTTGGATCACAATATGGATTTAGAAAAAAACTAAATTTGATCATTCAACGTATTTGTAAATACATTTGCCAAGAATTTAAATTTGAAGTTTTGACTGAAAATTTGGCAAACGGACACAGTATTTCTTCTGCTTGAGTTTAACAAAGTGCTTTGTAAATCTACCAAAAGTATATTTTAAACTGATTGGACATCTTTAAGATCCAAACAAATGTACAATATACTATATATTAATTAAGAATTTAATTATTTTACACTTATAAGTATGTGTATATATTTATTTATATTTACTTAGATATTAATGGTACTTAATTTATTTTAACCCCACTATATACAAATATTTGGTTCAGTTGTGCAGTTATCCTACGCTGTTTAACGGTGTTATTTAAATATATTTTGATATCTTTCTGTAGTCAATTAGAGACTTGTACATTTATATTTGTTTGGTTTGTTAAATGAACAGACCCTCCGGCCTGATATTTGGACATCTACTGTATGCACACAACTTTCAATGCTGAATAAAGCAATGATTTAATTCAGCTGCTCTCCATCAAATTACCCTAACTTGGACGTGACCTCTAAACCCACCCAGCTGTCATGTGATGGCAATTAACAGTAGCTGCTCTCAAATAGCCTGGAGGGGGGAAAGATTTCGGAAGGAGAGCCTCTGAATGGCTCTTGTCTGGAGTTCTACAAACCCTCCTGCCAAAGATGAAGGAATTTTAATGAAGGCACAGGAAGTGAGCTCTTCTCAAGCTAAATGAATTGTGTATGACTCTTGACAAAATAAGAAAAGAATCGAGCTCATTGACTTTCTCTGTTATGGTTTGGTTTTTCAGTCTCTTGACTGGTACCTGCATCCTCTTAATGGAAAACTGTTTCCGTTTTTACACTAATGTGATTTATAAATCAAATTGGAGCTTGATTATATCGCAACCGTAATTGGCATAACGACAGAGAAGCGAGTCGGCCGGCAAAATTACATTTAAAAAAATTTAACCGCCGAACCGAGGTGCCAGACGTTTAGAATAAGTGTTTTTGAACGACGACGCCGCTCTGGCACGGCTTTAATGAATTTGACAAACTGAAAAGCAATCATGAGCCACTAGCTCAAAGCTCAGAACAGAGACGTTTCTAATTGATTGATAAGACCTCACGATGGCCTCCTCTTTGTTGCCGGGGCAACGGGGTTGGCGGACCGTCGCCGTCTGCGCGGCTCTCCGAACGGTTTGGTCCGGCATATTGGGATGTTAATTCCAGCAGGAAGATTGCGAGGAAATGCTATCGGACTGTTGCTCGTGACAATAAAGAGGAAGTCATTGTCGGATTAAAATGGAATGCGGCGGATTTGCGGGCTTCCATCTTCCGTTCATATGCAAATGAGCGCGCTCTGATTGTTTCCTCCCAATTGAATGTGCGCCGCTTGCCCCTAGGGGCCAGAGATTTCGAGGGTCACGGAGTATTCAAATAAATAGAAATTCTTATGTGACGTACGAATTAACTCGGAATTCACGGTAAAATGTAGACGTTCTGTTTTAATAGGTATTTATTTTACGTTTCTCGTCAACAGTCAGATCAAACTTTTCTTACATAAGATCCTACTTAGTTAAACCTTGACCTCTCTGAGAAAAGAGGCGGAGTGCTTATTGAATATATTTAAGAGAAATTAGCATCGATTTGCATAATAAGGAGGTGGTGATGATTATTCATGCATTGCAAGTACTCGAGAGGTCGAACAATTCCGGTGAATAATCTTTTAGTGTCATTACAGCGCAGTCACAGATGTGAGCGCGTCCCATGCACAGACGTCATATGTTGCGTGGGTGGAGAAGTTTGATTGCAAACTGAGTGTGAACCTTTGCTCGCCGCACTGTCGTGAGAGAGGAAGATGTTGTTAGGACTGTCTGGCCGAATGTTTGTGTAACTCCTTCATGACATTAACGGTGCGTAGGCCTGACGTTAACAAGCTGGAGTGTGCTTGGGTTTCTGGTGCGGTGCGCTGCCTTGAAATTAAAGCCAACTTATTTGTACTCAGAGTTCTGCCAGGAGAGAGTTAGGAAGCGGATAGACCGATTCTGTGGTACCTGTATGGTCAGTGTGTGGTCTGGTTTACTTTGGAGTTCTTCTGAAGGTCAAAGACATTAGTTGCTGTGGTGAGAAAGTTTTGTGGGGGAGATTGAACTTCATCTAGATATGTATCGTTAACATTGGGATTATGTTTATCATATTCCTAATGGAGTGATTAGAAAGAAAAAATAGTTTGTGGGAATTACTTAATTTTATTAAGTACATCTGCTCTGCACTATTAAATTAAGTATTTTCGACATAATTTCTCTTGACATTTATAAAAGTTATATGAAAAATACTTAATTTAATCATGTGGAAGCAGTGTACAAGATAAGTTTAAGTAATTCCAATAACCCATTTTGTGTGGTGGAAATCCCTCTTTGGATGTTATAATTATGGATTCACTGATACACTCACCAACACCTGTATCTTTTTTATGAGGTTGCAATTTTCCAACATATTTATCTAAGCGAAACACATTTTTTATTATGAATAACTTCGGGCTTTGGTATTTTGTGTACCTTTACGAGTATGAGTTCATGTTAATGATAGATAAAATAACTTATAGTCTATAATAATTGATATTAATAGAATTAAAAGTTATATAATACATTATTATAGACTTTATCCCCTATATAAAGTTGTTTTGCATCGACCTAGAGATTACATAGTAAAATTATATCAAATGTATGACTGTCTTCAACAGAATAAAAACTTATCTGATATTTTGAAGATTCACTTCTATTGTATTGCAAGTCAATGCGTATCACTATTGTTCAGATGCCAACATTCTTTAAATATCATCTTTTGTGTGTTCTGCTAAAGATAGAAAGTCATGCAGGTTTAAAATGTCATAAAAATATAGCATTTTCATTTTTGGGTGAACTATCATTTACTTTTAGGCACAAACTTTCTAAAGCACACTACCAATCACAAATGTCTTCCTGTACTTTAGAACAGAGTTTAAAAACTTAAAATTTTGCATCAGTAATTTAAAATCATGTTTGGCCATCATTAATTTAATGTATCATAGTAAAACATTCGCTTATACAAGTTGTGCAGTATATTTACATGGCATAAAGTTTTGTAGATTTTTTGACATTACGAGGATAAACGACTCAATTACAATAAAACGGATTCTACGAAAATTAGTAAATGTAAGGTGATTTATAAATAATATCTTAAGAAATAAAACAATAAGCAGTTATTAAAACTTATATTATCATATATAAAGGTATGTGCAGTTTTACCACTGTAATTTGATTTGGCCATCTTGCCAACCGATTTGGCCATCTTGCCAACCGATTTGGCCATCTTGCCAACCCATTGCATCATTTAATTGCTTTTTCCTTGTTTTTAATCCATACTTCCTATTCAAGATCCTAATTATATTCCTCATTTTTATGTTTAATTAATTCTTTGCCCTGCCCGCCTCCTCTGAGAAACCTTCCAGTGACTGACACCTGTGTCATTGACAGCCTCACCTCCTTCAATGGCAGGTCAAGTTTGACTGCATGCGATTCACTCGTTTCTTCAGTATCCCTCTCTTTATGATCACTCTCTACATCTCCATCTCACACTTAAGAAGAAGGCCGAACATTTATTTCATATAAAATTCTGCAATTCAGAAAGCTTTAATGCAGTATGTTATCGACTATGGGCTTTTAATGGCAGGAGCACTCAATGCCCACATGCACAGAGGCTCTCTCTCTCTCTCTCTTCTCTCTCTCTCTCTCTCTCTCTCTCTCTCTCTCTCTCTCTCTCCCTCTCCCTCTCTCTTCAAGAAAACTCTTATCTTTGCTGCAGTAACTGTACGGTATAGATCTTCTTGAGAGCTTAATGGGCTAATGCATGTGCTAATATATTTCTGGGTTAGACGGACTCATATGTTTATGTGCGCTGGGTGTGTGTATACTTTAGTAGTAATCTTCAGGCCTTCCTCGGGCCTCCGCTGTCCGGATGCGAGGGATATCAACCCCTTTTCCCTAAATAGCCGGCATTCTTTCCCTCGCCCTCCGGAGGCCCCGGGGGTAAAGTTGAGGAAGGGAGAGCAGTGCTCGCTGTGTCCTGCTCTCGTCCCTGTGATGCTAGGGTCACGCCGTGTACTATCGATCACCACCGTCAGCAGCGAGGCTGAGAACACGTGCACGTGTGTGTGCTGGGAATACAGTCTGCGGGAGAAACCAAATTGTTATGGAAGCTGCATGGTGTAACTTTGGGTAAAAATGGTGGCAATGCACATTTGGCATATTACATGCTGGGGTGAAGTGTAAATGTGGTTTGTTCACTGCGGTACTGTGGATCTATGTTACGTGTTAGGAATCACCTGTCTCAAATGTTTTTTCTACATTAAATACAATTGTTTAAACATTATGGACTATAACATGATTCATAAGAAGTGAATTCATATTAAATTCTTAAAATATTGATGATGGTTTGCTGACTTGTCAAATCTGATGTCATTGTCAAATCCGTTCTAAAAATCTATTAGAATTTTCTGGTTCCTTATCTCAAGAGAGATGCAGGGAACTTACAGTAAGGAAACATTTCAATTTTCTCTTAATTTAATTTCATCAATGTCTAAGAGAAATAATTGAGATGTTAAAGGGATCTCATCAGGGATTTTACTTCCTTTTAGGCACTACCAGTCAGAAGTTGTAGAACCTTTCATCATTTTTGTTCTATTACAAAATAGTACAGGGAGACTTGGACAATTATGCTGCTACTAAAAAATCGAAACACAATAAATTAGACTGGATTTTAGCAATTTCTTTGCAGTCAGCTTTTGTCCAGACCTAGCAAAAATGTTTTCATGGCATTTTATAAAGCAGCTTCATAGCTATCACCCTGAAATGTTTTAAAGAATATTCATATGAAAAAAAGGTATTTGGAAGAAATTGGAAAACGGAAAACCCCTTTTGTGTCTATAAATTAGACGTTAAAGGAGACCAAGAGTTTTGGTCTATTACATTTTTTCAAATATCTTATTTTGCAAAAGAAGGTCACATGGGTTAAAATTACAAGAGGGTGCATAAACGATGACGTGATTTACCTTTAAAGGTGAACTAGCTCTTTAAACGGATAGCTCATCCAAATGGTCTTCGGTTACTCACCTCATAATTGTTATGTGTTTGCATGAACACCACGAAAGATTGGACCCCATTGACTACTATAGTAGGTAAAACACAAGAATAAGATATTTTGAAGAATGTAGGACAGCAAGAAGTTTCGCCACATTTGACTACCCTTAAAAGGTCAAGTGTATTTAAAAGTACACTTTATTAAGTAAATAAACTAATATCAATTTACAAGTAGTGGACTTGTAAGTGTACTAATGGTGCTTGGGTAAAATGGCCCACTTTCTCATTTATAAATGTGCACTTTCCTATTTTTAGTGTAAAATAAGTACACTAATAGCACACTTTAATACATTTCATTTTCTCAAGGGTACAATTGGAATTGATCTTACTCAATGGGATCCAAGAACTGTAGGGTTACAAGAATTCATCCAAATCTCTTCCTCTAAGCTCAACCAAACAAAGAAATTCCTACGGCTGGAAACAACTAGATAGTGAGTATTTTATTACAAAATATTCACTATGAAGTGATTCACTTTAGTGATCTGAAACGTTGATCGGTAGTGTACAAGTACACAGAGACAATCCGTGTGCATGCACAAAAAGTTCATACTGTAACACAAATGCAGTGATGGATGCATAGCTTCCGAAAGTGTGGAAGTTTAAGTTGTTAAAACGATGCCAGATCACATACGACGTTGCAGCATATGTAGTGTGGCATCACGTTTCCCTGCCGTGATGCAGAGAGAACGCTGTGTATGCATGCGCATGGGCCACTCTTGTAGATTTCCACAGCCTCAGCATAATCACAGTTGGTGGAGGCATGGGTTAACTTCTCATCCTCGGCAGGCAGCGTAAGAAAGCTGACCTGAAAGAGGTCAATCTCTCTGCGAAGAACAGCGGAGGAGAAATAATAAGAGAGCGCCAGGCAGACGGACACACGAAGGGAGGGAGAGAGGTGGGAGGAGAGGAGACTCGGCCATTCGAAACCCATTTTCGAGGGCTCTCCAGGAAGTACTAATTGTTTGGTGACTGGAGCACTCTTTAGGGAAATGAAGGCTATCTGGGCGTGCAGAGAGGAGATAATATGTGTGCACATCACTCACCCTTTAATAAAGAACAGTGCCCGGCTGCGCACCGGCCAACGCTGGGATACTGCACGAGGGCGGGAGAGAGGGAGGGATGGATTAGCCGTAGTTGAGGAGGGAGGCGGAGGGGAGGAGGAGACGGTTTATACAAGCCAGGCTGCAGAAGAGGAGGGGGGGTCGGATGGACAGATTACAGTCATTAGATTGGTGGAAGACGTATGAGAGATGTGTAAGGCAAGGAAGAGATCATTTAATTAACGGATAATAACGTTTTCTTCTCTGGGTGTAGATGTGACACTGAATGACAGTGTTTACAGACCGTTTTTTGGACAATTGTTTGAGGGTATAGACAGGACGTAATAGATTCAAGCTGATGTGGCCCACAGTAACACAAGACGGGCTTAGGCAACGTGTATCAATATTTTGTTTGTATTATAAAAAGGACGAGTTTTGTAAAAAATTCAAGTGGTTTGAAAGAAGTTCTTATGAGCTTTTTGTTTCCTAGAGACGATGCCCGTAGGTCTGTTTCACTCCCACTCTGTGTGTCACCCCTCGCAAAAATGAGTGTCGAGATAAATGTTTAATAGCATACATTTGGACTGCTGTAGAAAAGGATTGAATTGTACAACATATTGTTTGCTTGGGGATTTGCTTTTAATGTTGTTTTTTTGTGTAGAAATAAGGCAGTCTATTGATATTTTGATGCATATACAATGCAAAGTTTTACTGTGATTTTCTTGCTTGAAATATAGCTGTTTGGTTAAAATGTTGGAAAGAAAGAACATACATTTTTTTTTTACAATAATTATAATAATAAAGTAAGTTACATATTTAAAAACTATTTAAAAAATATGAATACGATTATGTGATAACAGTAGTAATAGGCCTTTGTTAAAAATACAAACACAACAAGAAGAATTAAGTAAAATCATATAAAATATATATATTTTTTTTTTCAATGTGGCGTTGTCTTTAACTAGTTTTACAAGAAAATTATCAAGAAATCACACAAAATGTAATATAAGCACTGCATGCAATACAATACATTTCATGTTTTCTTTTTAATTCATATTTTATTGTCTACACTATTTATTATGAAGGAGATTTTAGTCAACTGGTTTATTTTAACTGTTGTCAAGTAAAATTGTATCACGAGCCTAAGCATTTGTGCTACAGACTACATATACATAAACACAATGGCATAAGTAAGACCAGGCCATCAGTTAAACATCTCCACTAAAGCTTTACATGGTACAGGATGGACTTTGTTCATATGTGGGGTCTCTAGATATGCCCAGAGAATGTGTGTGTTATAATCCTGTTGAGTCTGTGGTAGAGGCAACATCATCTCTCCCCTTCCCTCTAATCCCGGCCCGTCTGGCGGCGGAGTGAACGTCTTTGACGTTTCAAAGGCTTCACCCATCATGACTCCTGACACACTACACACCCCGACGTGCTATCGCCGTGCCCCTGACAGCTGCACAAATTGGCTGAAAGAGGTGTCTACGGCGAGGACTTTGATCAGCCGAGCTTTTGCTCTCTCGCAATCGGTCTGTATCCAACCCAGCTTCGTGTTGGGAAGGTCGGGCTCCCGATCTGCCTAGGAGAGCTAGGCCGGATGGGTCTGATATCCTGCACTCAAAGGGGAAGATTTTTGTTCGGTTAGATCATGTGTGCGTGTGTGTTTTTGTCTATGTATGATTGCCTGGAGCCATGTCAAGCATGTCAGACATGAATATGGTATGTGTAGTTTCTGGGAACTGGGTGTATTTATTATATCCAGATTGGGGCCTGGCGTTTAACTCCACAGTTATGTTGGAATGTATTTGCTTGGAAATTGTGTTGCAGTTTTGCATTACTTTCAATACACTTCATTACACTGTATAATCCCAAAAAGATTTCAACATTCACCGTTCTGAACTATTTTGATGTTTGAAAGCAATATATCAATGTGGTTCGATTTCATATCACTATAACTTCTGACTGCACTAGTCAGTGAATTATAAGATAAAATGATTACATATTGCAAATGTTAGGAGTTCCTTCAAATGTATGACTATTTTCTTTGTAGAACACAAAAGATATTTTGAAGAATGTTAGGAACTGAACAGGGAAGACACCTATTCACTTTTGGTTTTGTGTTCATACAGCAGAAGTGTACGAATGTAACATTCGTGCACTGAAAATCTTTGAAAAAGCTTTTTTTGTGTTCTGTAGAACAACGATATCCAAACCGATCTTAAATGATGACATGGTTTTATTTTTGGAGAACTATTCCTTTAAGTGTTACACTTTATATCTCTCATGGAATGACTTAAAACGATAATAATAGAAACAATTAAATCAATATTAAATGAAATAGAGTTATGTGAAAAAGCAAAGCTTGGTTTCGGGAGAAATTCGATGAGACAGTCAGTTCAGCTGTAGACTTTAATGTGTCATTAAGATCTTTTTTTTAAATTAATTTCTTTAGAGGCGTGATGCTCAAAGTTTCACTGTTATTATATGTTTATATAAGATACGTGAATACTATATAAAATTAAATATAAAATAATTTTTTTTTCTAAACTTTAAAATGTATTTTTTACATGATGCGTTACTTTTAATTTATTGTTCACCCAAGTGGGTTTCTTCCATAGCTCCATATTCATATTCTCTAAAATCCCCTCTGCATTTAATCCGAACATGAGATATACGTTTCCATCTAAGCGCGGTAAAACAAATGTCTGTTGTGACGGCACTTTCTCATCTCTTGTTCCCTGTCTGCGTGTTGTATTTCTGAGAACTCAATGGCTTCATTCATAACTGTAGCCTGAGGCGCTGGGGTGTGTGAAGTATATGAATGCAGAATCTATTCAGCCCACGATAGGCCTGTCTGTCTCTCTGTCTATCTGACTGTCTGTCTGTCTGACTGTCTGTGTGAAGGAAATTGCAGGCTGTGTGGAAGTGCAGGTAATAGATTAATGCCAGGGGAGACTTGCCAGTGTACAGCACAACTGACAGCCAATGATTATCACAAACAGAGAGAGAGAGAGAGAGAGAGAGAGAGAGAGAGAGAGAGAGAGAGAGTGCCAGACAGGCCTACACACATACAGCCCATCACATGCTGTAGACCTCACAAAGACAGCTCACACACATAAATAATAGCTCTCGTGCTATAGTCTTACTGTCAAAGTGATGTTTCTATATCTGTCTGTTGTGTCTAGCAAAGCGTTGAACTCTTCACGTGCTGTTCGGATTGGTTGCCAACCACGAACCAATCAGCTAGTAGCTACCATAACATGTTTATTATTTTGCTGCATACATACTATTTTAAAATGTGCATAGCCGTAATCGTGTAAAGATTATATAAAAAGCCAATAACAAATGCACCTTCTGTTTGTCCTGCAGCAGTCATATGCCCCGCCCCCTCCGCCCATGGCTCCGCCCAGCCCCAGCACCAACAGCAGCAGCCACAGTGCAGCGGAGCAGCTCAGTAAAACCAACCTGTACATCCGGGGCCTTCCGCCTGGCACCACCGACCAGGACCTCATCAAACTCTGCCAACCGTGAGTGTCGCTCCACAGCTGTTGCTGTCTGTCACTCACTATCTCTCTTTTGTCTAAGCATGACTGCCACTCTCTACATCCCACCGTATGCAACAATCGCTTCAAACCTATTCATAGTTGCAAAAGACTCCCAAATGCGCTGGCATAGATATACATCAGCATTATCACAATCATGTAAATGTAGTCACAGAAGGTCATGGAGAAATGAAAAAGCGGAAGAATATGGCCGTGTAAATGGAGTCGGCATCATTAGAGGAGCGAGGTCATTAAGAAACGCCGTATGAGGACCAGAGGGCAGCTTGCATAATCTTCTGTGATGACTCATGCCGATATCAATCTACGCTCAAGCGTGGGGGCTTTCTGCCTTAAAACTCTAGACATTTACTTTAGAGGGATGACCCTTTTACAATGTTTGAGTTTTGGAAGCTTGCTTATGTAGAGCTGGGTGGTAAGTTGGTTTTAGGTATTATCTAAAGCAATAGTTTACCCAAAAATACCCACCCCTTTTGTCATTTCAAACCTGTTTGACTTCTGCAAAACACAGAATTAAGAGTTGGAGTAGGTAGATAATAGCTTCTATTGTATGGACGCAAGTGAATGGATTCCGGCCAATATCTTTTAATTTTCTACATAGGAAAATAAGTCATACGGGCTTGAAATGACAAGAGGGCGAGTATTTGATGGCACAATTTTAATGTTTGGGCAAACTTTCACTTTAATTTCATTGGAACGACACACTCTTAAAATAAATGTGCCTGGAATGTTGTTAATGCAGTGATGCCACAGATGACACATTCAGTCAAGGGTACTTTAAAGATCCATCTCGTTCTTACCCATTTATAATCTGATAAACCCTTTATTCTCACAAAGAACATTTTGTTAGACAGAAAGGTCCTTGAATGTTTAAGGTTCTTTATGCAGCTGTTTAGAGAAAAAAATCTTCTTTATTTGTAAGAGTGTATAAAAAAACCATGTTATGTACAGGATCTGTAAAACACAAAGAAAAAATGCAAGCATCACCAAAAAATGTAAACAATTTCTTTATTATGTAAACATTTTTGCAGGGTTTAAAGTAAGTACGCCTAAGCTTTCAAGCAAACAGTAAAAACGAAAGAAAAGATGGTATAGTTTGGTTGATTTTGCATTGTAATGCATTCTGCAATAAACCAATCATTTTACATTTTTCATCTCTTGTTTTAAAATGTGATATAATCTTTTTGTGTTACCCTTAATATCTTATTGACACGTTGTCGCTTTAATCCACTTTTACCTGATATTAACACTAATTTCTGGCTTACGGTTCCAAGGATGCAGTGCGTGCTTTTTGGCAAAGGAGAGAGAATGACCGTGCCTCCTGGCATTTCTTTACATTTTAAAAGCTGAAAGGCTGCCACTTATAATGTCTCCAAATGTTAACATGTCAGAACTCACCATGGTGAGACCTCCACACACGTGCAGGTCTCTCAATCTCTCTCAGGGTCTCTCAGGCTACCGTGGTCCAGGTTAGCCCAAGGCCTTGAGCGGGATTGGAATAAAAAATTCATGATTATGAAAGTTTTATTAGCGGCTGCTGCCGTGCCAAATGGGCAGTAACATTTTGGAAAGGTCAAAGGGGGACGCCTTGGGGCTCACTTTCCAAGCTCAGCAGAAAAACAGAAAGTGCCCACAAACACTTTCGCTTTTTTAGCATAACACCATAGTGATTTAGGTGGCATGCATATTCGTATTCGGTGTGGGGATCTGATGCTCCCCGCAGCACAAGTGCGAAAACGCACATATGCGCACGCGGTTAGTGACCCCTTTTCATTCTCTCGTGGTGACGGGAAGAGCAGTGAAAAGTGCTTCTGTCAGGCTGACATTTCGGAGATCTTCTCCTGTGATTTCCTGCGAAAGATTGGCAGCGTTTCCAGGCTCAAGGTACAATAGGGTTAGACTGGAAAGATGAAAAACCCGGCCTCAGCAGAATCCCTTAACCTCAGCCGTATAAAAACCAGCCCTTCTGGTTTTCGGCTTGCGGACCGTGTTTAATGAGATAATCCTGAAATTGAAGAACGTCACGTCGTAACGGCGGCAAATTGTGACTTGGAGACAAATAACAAGATTTTATGACGACAATGGTGTGTTGTGTTACGAAAGATAAAAAGGTCAAACTGAAGGATAGTTACATTTACAAAGACAAAAAAAACTCTACAAAATGTGCCAGGGCTTTTTCATAAAAGGGCTGAATATGAATCGTGAATTTTTAATGAAGGCCTTGGGCGAACACGTTGTCATCATGTTTATGTACTTTCATTATGTATCTGCGATGTGTGTATGTTGGTAGAAACCAGTGGGTGGGGAATCATATGTGTGCCAGTTCATTACTTTTCCTTTCCATGAGTCGATATCATGGAGTATTAAACCTCAGGACAGAATTTTACAATACCATTTAAAATAATTGCATTTCAGAGCCCCTCATTACATCTCTGATTTTAATCTAATGCTACAGAGAGAAATTGAGCACCATCCAACTTAAATCTACACACACTTGGAGCAAGGTCACAAGGAATAAATGAGGATCTCAGTTTAGTTATGTACTGAATGGTTTTTGCCTTGTGTGTCTGTCATTGTATGGGAGAACCCAGACGTCACATAGAATCTTACATTTATGTTTGGCAGATGATTTCATCCAAACATTAAAAGCATTCAGGGTATGTGTTTTACCAGAATGTGTGTGTCTTGTATAAATTATTACAGTTTGTTTCAGCTACCAAAAAAGAACATGTACACTGTCCTTTAAGTTGTTTTTCAGGAAATGGAAATTCACTATTTAACCTTTTTAAAAAAAAAGTTGACAATTTAGTGATACGTTTTGGGTTTGATTTCCACAGAACCCAGTGACTAAAAACAAACCGACAAAAAAAACTTAAATCCCAAAATATGGAGAATCAAGATTTTGGAAAGACATCTCTAATATTAAATTTTTTTTCATGAAGTTAGGTTGAGGAAGTGCAAGTTTTATATCTATACATAAGCGGCTTCTATGCATAAAAGAATAAAACAAATGAAACAATTGTTGACATGTCGTCAGCCTAAACCACATCATAAACCTTACAAGAATAAGAGATAAATACCAACACAAGAGAAAATAAATACCAGTAGTGTTTCTGGACCAGTTTTTACATTTTGCATAGTCGTCTACAGAAGTATAAAGTAAACATCAGACAGCTCAGATTATACCAAATGAATAAGTATTTGTATTCTCTAATATTGGTTTCTTCTGAGTACAACTTGCAAAATGTTTACGATCTCTTCCAAAACACACATGAGATTATAATGCCTAAAATGTAAATGCTTTAAAGATTTCTGGGATATTCTTTTTTCACGTCTGTAAATCATGAAACCACCAAAGTCTCCCTTTACTGTTCATTTACTCTCCCAGGCATCCACTGTAGTAGAAACAAGAGAAATACAAGATTAAATATGCATACCTGTGTGTGAGGAATATTGTAGTGTTATTAGCTTTTTCCAATACTTTCTTAGCATTCCGCAGTTCTCATTTTCCTCCTTTATTCTATATTTCTTTCCTATGCATATAAATGTATTTATTTGATATATTTAAGCAACAGAAAACCAAACCTGCCAAGGCATGCCATCCGATATGTCTCTCTCCCTTTCTTCTCTCTCGCTCGTTCTGTCTTTCAGTCTGATTGACTAAGTGACTCAGTGGAGGTATTGCCCTCTTGTTCAGGGCTGCCATATCTAGGGGCCTCTGGGGTGGGATCTCATTTTCAGTCAGCAGAACCGCCCCCCCAGGCTCGAATAACTCAGGCATCCAGGGCATGCAAACCATTTCAGAGCCAGTGACAAGGCTAGTAACAGGTCACGGATTTTTATTTCAAAGTGTTGCTTTCTTACAATGCGCTTGTCTGCTTGTTCTCGGGTAGAGTTTTCACTTATTCTTGATTTATGTCCCCGTCTTTAGAATCGTCTAATTCACGGGAAGAAAAGTGGGCCAGTGTTCCTAATGGTTAAAAGGATCCAGAATTTATACATTTAACCTTTATATATATTCGTTTCATGTCGACTCATGTAGTCCACATTCAAAGTATTCGAAGGAGGAATCAAGTAAATATCTAGAACTCCCTTCTATGAAACAATTCTGCACTTTTGAAACACGTGAATCTTATGCTGTGTTGAAACCACGTTCTCGAGTTATATCCCCTTAGATGGAATTTTCCAGAGGATAAAATGAAAATTGTGTCATCAATTGCTCTCCCTCTTGTCATGTCATGCCTGAATGACTTCTCTGCGGAACACAATAGAAGAAATGCTTCAAGAAAGTTGATAACAGAACATTTCCTTGGATTGTGAGGACACAAAAGCAATGCAAGTGAAGGGGTCCAACATTCTTCAAAATACCTTCACACAGGATTCAAATAAAGAAGATAGAGAATAGATGAAGAGAGTAGATGGCACATGGCACATATTTTTAGGTCTGTAAAATGTTAAAAGCATCATGATATTGTGGCAGAGAAATAAATCTACGAAAAGGTTTCAATAACTGCTGGTTTTCCTGCTGCAATGTAATTTTTTTCTAGACAAAAAGCTTACATTCAAAGCTAACCTGAGGTGAGATGAATGGACGACTTCTCTTGAACAGCACCTGTTCTGGGTATGTTGAGAGAGCACATGAGGGCCAAAAAGCCGCCAGCCATCAAAAGCCGTCTTGAAGTCTTTGTAAACTCAATCTCTATGCCTCTCGGTATCACATGGGTCTTGTCTATGTGTGTGTGAGGTGGATGAGGAAGTGAAAGGCTTAGTGAAAAGGTGACTAAACGCTCAGGATAAAGATGCTTCAGGCTGGATTCGGCTCTGTTTTGTGCCTCTCACTCCTCTGGGATGGAGAGGAAAATGTCAGTCATCATTCTGACTCTCAGCTGTTGAAACCTCGGCCTATTTGCACAATTCGAAAGAGTCCAGACAGTTAAGCAGGTTATATGTGTGAACAAGCATCTGTGTTAAGGTTGGCATGTTTGTGTCTTATTTGGCCGATGTTTCTTCATTATTTGGTCCTGTTTGCCCAAATATTTGGTTTTAATTTTGTTTGGTTTTAATAAAGTTTATTCCAAACATGTATGCTTACACCTTAATTTATAAACATCTTTATGGTCATAGTGGTGCTTATGGTATACTTTTTGCATTCTTCTTATTGTTTTTTGTGTTAGATTAATTCAAATTTATTTAATTCATTAATATCGTGGCAAAAAGTACTGTTCAAGACGTTTCTTCTGATAAGATAAATGTTGACCTTATTTTACTCCCAGGATCCCCGGCCACCATAATAATATATACTTCTCTTGAAAATTGTTGAAATTTGAGACCAAAACTATCTTCATTGTTTTATGCATACACATTTGTTACAGTTATGTAAATGAGACTTGTTATAGATTGCAACTTAACAAGCGCTATTTGTTTGGTAACATTAAAGGTGCACTTTTGCTCCTCCGAGAAAGCAGGTAGATTGATTTTTGTTCAAAAGAGATGCGTGTTCACAATTTCTATTGATCCTCTCATTATTATTCATCAAAATAGATAAATGATAGAGAAGTGCAATAACCAAGAAACATCCAGTGTATATACAAGCACATTCTTGGCATTTTAAATAGACGATTCAGGCGTCTGCATCACAGTGATAGGACAATAGAGTACAAAATAAAAAGTGACATATCATGATAGTCCTCTATAGTAATAAGATCGTCAATGCATACAAATAAATGCCGCAATTTAATCCCATTGAATTTCTCCCATACGGCATTCATTTTAGACAAGATAATTCTCCATGTAAAAAGACACAGGGCCTCTATCTCGGAGCCAGCGGAGCAACCAAGCGTACAAACAAACATCAGGTGAATGTGGCTTAATGCAGAAGTACCGAGCGGCACGTCAGCCGAGAGACAGCTGCATTGGTGGCCAATTAAGAGATCCTCCACACCCACCTGGATGAAAGTTGAAAGAATGCTGGTTTACATCTTTCGGCACGAGACATCAAACAGGCCGGCATCCGTGGCTGCGGGCGCTCTGGGGAAAATAAAAACACAGATCAGAGTGTGTGTGGGCCCTTTGAGAACTGTCATTAGCACTTCACACACTGCAGTTGAAAGCTCCGTACACAAGACGTGTTGTCTTGACGGCGATCGAATCTGCCGGGATCCGTTCTCGGTTCTGGCTGTCACAGCACGTTGAGCTGAGACGTGCCGTGATCTTTCAAACGTGCTAGTGTAGGTAAAAAAATATATTTATCTTCATTTAAAATCCTTTTAGCGGGTTTGGTTAACCTCATGGGGGGTTTACAGGTATTTTTCGTGTTTGTGCGCAGAACAGAATTGAGTGTTACAATATTTTTCTGTTTTGTTAAGGGTCAGTGTGCTCAGCTTGGATTTTTGCATGCAATGAACTAACTGCCTTTTTTTTAGGGCTGCTATTCGCATAGATTGATTCTTAATTTAATTTTACATATACATGTTTATTTGGCTAATATTCAATAACAAAAGTTTCATAAATGAAAACCTATCAGGATTAATAGATTTACAGTCCTGTTTTTAATGCTTGGTTTTTATATGTTTACATTTCTGTATTATTTATGTGTATTCATTTAAATTGATTAATTTAGAAAAAAAATCAGTTTTGATTGCTTTTATATTCATTTCCAGATATATTTTATACTGGTTTAAAGTCACCTAATATCCTGGTAGCAATCCATAAGTAAAGTTAACATTTGTGTTATTATAATTCTATAATATATTATAATTCTATGTGTAAGATGCCCGTGACTTATGTAGTTTTGTTCCCTTCATGCATTATTTCAACATAAGCATAACCTAAAGTGTGATTGGGAACTGTTTAAATACTGCTGGTCCATGCGTGTTGGTATGTTTAGGAGGAGGCCTGGCATGGGATGGTGAATCGTGAGAGAGAGAAGTCATACGATTACAATAACCTTAGAACGGCAAACCTTAGAATTTTCTAAATGATGTACTCTACCTTTATTTGCGAATAACAGTCCAACTTTTTAATGCTTGGGATTATGTATTAACACGTATCGGGTCTGTTCGTCCCAACCATGGCAAGGTTTATGGCAGTGGCAATTCTAGCATTAAAATCCACCTTCCACTCTGAGACGAAACACATATTGTGCTGTTTCCTCCACCGGCTCACCGAAGCCAGATTTATTTTCATTTACCAGCAGCATTTCGAAGTTCTATAACCATAAATCTCAAGGTAGACTGAAGAAATCTGTTACGCTCTGTACTATCTGATAAGCATGATACACACTCTTTAGAACAACACCTACATTCGTTCTCCGTCTGGAGTTTTCAACTTTACGTATTTGTGAAAAACAAACTTCAAACACTGTTTAAGTTGGTTGGTTTCGGTGTGCCGGTGGATTAACTATAGCCCATGGGGTTGGTTCAGCCTGTTCTGTGCTAGAAAGGGAGGTGGTGTGTATGCGGTTGCGTGTGTGAGAACGTTTCTAGATCCAGATGACCAGATTCAGAGCGGTGGAACATTGCGATCCCACATGCAGGCTGAACTCTGATATTTCACAGGAGATTTTGGTGTGTGTGGTATCAGCATTCTAATTAAAGACTATGGGTATCTATTATTGTCAGGGCGTTGTTGCATCCTTTCCTTCTTGTTGGTTTGCTTTCTGTTGATATTAAAGTGATAGTTCAATCAAAATGAAAATTCGGCCATCGGTTACTCCCCCTCTTGACATTGCAAACCTGTTTGAGTTTCTGTCTTGTAAAGAACGCTAAAGCAGATATTTTGAAGAATATCACCATTGGTTTTTCCTATACAATACAATAGAAGCGAATAGGCTGTTCTTGGGTTCCTCAGATTCTTAATAATATGCCGAAGAAAGTTGTGCAGATTAAGAATGACATGAGGATGACTGAATGATAAAAGAATTGTGATTTTTGGTATAATCATCCCTTTATAGAAGTGTTTTGAAATACTGGTGTTTCGTCATACATTGCCTTTCAGCGTTGCTGAAAACATCCAAGTTTTTGCAAGTCCCTGACAAACTATTTCCACGGATTCTGACTTTTGACGGATTTACCCCTTTCGCATTTAAACCTAAGTGACTCTCTGCAGAACATACAATGGAAATAAATGGGACGTTGTTTGATTCCCAACATTTTTCTTAATATCTTCTTTAGTGTTCTGAGGAAAAAAAAACACACAGGTTTGAAACGACAAGAGAGTGTTGAATACAATTACAGAACAAATATCTTTAAAGTTTCAAACACATAAAACAAGCCTCTAAACTTATTAAAATACACAGTGGGTGGAGCTACACCGCACAACCTTAAGAAAATCGAAATAAACGACCAACAAAACGTCTTGTCATGCGCTGCTTGTCGCAGTCACGGCTGGTTAGGACAAAAAGTCAGATTAGCACGGAAGAGGTTTAAGTGATTTATTGGTTGCAGCTTTGTAGCGCTGCGCTTGAGCAGGACACAGTGTATTATGCTGTTATTGTCAGTGTTGTTTATAATGTTGCTATATATCATTATTATAATATATTGTTGAGTTTGTGGTAAGGTGATATAGTAACGTGCATCTGCCCTCGCTGGAAACTGTTCGCCTCTTTGGTTTGATGTTATTTAAGGTCAGAGTCTTGGCACAATAGACATCTATGAGGGGAACTCCATGCCTGAGGATCTGAAAGAGTTGAACTAGTAAACACAGCAAACATTCAAGTCTTGGTCCCAATCAGAGGTCAGAATCCGTAGAAAGAGTTCGTAAGGGGCTGTAAAAAGATGTGGATGTTTTCCAGGAACCTTGACACGCAATGTATAACAAGATTTCTGCTTTTGGTTAAAACACTTTCATTAAGAGATGGGTCTCCCAAAAATGAAATTAATCATTTGTTTAAACTCAAGTCTAAATGTGTATGACTTTCATATGCAGAAAACAAAATAAGATAATTTGAAGAATGTTGACGACCAAACAACATTCACCCCCATTGACTTCCATTATGCACACTAAATAAATGGATGTGGCTTTGTCAATATCATAAAAATAAACAGTAATTTGATCTTAATAGCATAAAGTTGATCTACTTAGTGGAAAAATTAAAATAATTGAGTAAAAATCCACAGTTTATTTCTTACATCTTTTTGGTTTATGTCATTAAATATATATTTGTAATATTCATCCATTATTTTGTTGAATACTTATACAACATTTGAGTACATCAGGTTTCCTTAGTATAGTAATTTAAAGAGTATATTTACCCAAATTTTTTAAAGTTTGTAAACTTACTGATTTTTTGTGGTAATTGTTTCAGGTAAAAACACTGTAAGTTTTTTTGTTTATGGACACAAATTCACAGATACATTTTTAAAAATATCTTCTTTTTTATTTGACAGAGAAACAAGTCAATCAAAGTTTCGGTTACACTATCCATTTTAACCAGCCTCTTAAGTAGTCTTCGATGACTTTAAAAGATTTATTTTCACTATGAAGAGAAATTTGCTTTAACTGTGAACATCACCACCTTTGGCTTTAGTCTTAGCTGTGAATAATTTCAAATGGTGAATTACATTCACATGTACGTACGTACTTTGTAAGCTTTCCACAAATTGCCCACCGAAGGCTTTCATTTTGTAACTCAGAAATTACCACGGCCTATCGTAAACTGTCTGTGTGAGGAAAACATCCTGTTCGTGAGTTTGTGTTATGGAGACCGTGTGCATGACCCTGGCGTGGCACTCGCTCGCGGAAGCGTTGCCAGATATGTTGCGTACATTCCTCCCTCAACCCGCCCTCCCAGACCCACTCACTCATCTGCGACGTCTGTGTTTGTCCTTCCACTTGTTTTGCAAGATGAAACGGCCATAAATCAAGCACTCGAGTCAAATGGTTCTCATGTGTTTTCTCACATTTGTCTGGTGCATGCTTTCTCTGGTAGAGCTCTTCATGTTCATGCCTTTTACTCTCTGTTATGTGGTTGCGAGTCCCTGCGGTTTCTTCATTGTTTACAGACAAACTATGTTACCAGTATTGTTTCTGTAATGAGTCTCTCAAATCCCAGAGTTGTGATTATCTGTTTTAAAAAACATCCGCCCTCACTTGCACAGCGTGTGACGAAGATCAGACTTTGTTGATAAATTCAAGTGAAACCTCATATTACAAACTCAAATGATTTTGTTTAGAATATTAAATATTGAATTCTCATATAATAACAGTAAACGGTGGCGAAAAACAGTAACATTGGTACAAACGGTGCACTTTAATCACTCTCATGTCACTCCGACCCTGTTTAACTTTCTTTTTTTCTAAAGAACACAAAAGAACATATTTTGAAGAATGCTTGCAACCAAAAAACACTGACCTTCGTTGCCTTCTATCGTATAGTCACTAAACGGATCTGACATTCCTCAAGTATCCTCTTTTTTAGTTCTCAAGAGTCCTGTGCAGGTTTTTAACAATCTGAAATTAATAATTTATCGACTATCTTTTATTTTTCAAAAAAACATATATATAAAAAAAAAGGTTTGTGACCGAACAAGAGTCAAGCACATTGACTTTCACTCAATGAACAAGAAACCACTGAGATATTCCTCAAAATATATTATTTAATGTGAAATGTAAAAATAAAAAGAAGGAATGTAATTTTGAACCTGTATAACTTTCTCTTTCTGTAGAACACAAAAGAAGATATGTTGGAGAATGTTGGTAACCAAACAACACCGGCCGTCATTGACTTTCATTGTACAGTATAGATACTGGCATTTCATAAGATATCTTTCTTCCTTTGTGATCAACAGAGTTTATACAGGTTTTGAACAACATGACATAAAAATATTTAGTGATAAGTGAATTTCAGCTAGACAGTTTCTAAATATTATAGAGCATTAGTTATATGCACCTTGTTTGTGATAATCAGCAAAATTCCTTATTTGTTAAAAAAAAAACACGGGCTTGGAATGGCAAAATTAATGATGTCTGTTTTTATTTTGATGGAATTGTTCCTTTAAGACAGCTATTTGTATTTCACTCGTAAGGATTCTTTGCAATAGTCGCCATTGGCTCGCTCACTGGGGTCTCCTAAACATTAAAGCATATACTCGTAAAGTTCACAAGGGCCTAAACACATTAAAACACAGAGAGAAACATTGTGACATTTCTGTAAAGCTGCTTTGAAATCACATTTATTTTGAGAGCTGCCACCCAAATATTCATGACTTGGTTGTGCCTTTAGCATGTTTATATCACATATGAAGGATTTTGATGAATAAGGTGCCATTTTCCAAACATTAGCAATACAATACCCCGCTGTGTGGCTTTTTAAGGTGACAGCACAATGAGTTTTCCCTTATTAAACGCCTCCGTCCTTATGAAGGTAGGGTAATATAGTCCCTCACTCCTACCTGGAGGTGAGCGGCGCATTAAATATTAATTAAAAGTCACATCAGCCTTCCTGGTCTTCGGGCGCAGACGAGAGCGATAAGTAACTTTATTACCTCCACTGTGGATGGAAAGAAGGCAGCGGGAAGGGAATATGTTAAAAGAGAATGTGTTGTGTAGAAACGTTCATTAATGTGTGATTGTGTGATTGGGGTTTGAAAGAAAAAAGAGAGATTGAATGAATACAAGGGTGCCCTTATATGGGGGGGATTTCTGCTTAAGATTAGTAAAGATGAGTTTTAGTGTTTAATGAATTCACATGGCTTTAATTGCTCTTGTCCTGTGCCTTAATCCAGTACTTGTTTGGATTGTTTTGATGTATTTATAATTATTTACTTTTTACATTTATATTTATTCATTTGGCAGACGATTTTATCCAAAGCTACTCAAAAGTATTATGCAGTTGCCAACTATCTTTGCAGAGCAAACAGGGGTAAGACGTATTGCTCTTCCGTCATTGTCTGCTGGCACTGGGATTTGAACCCACAACCTTCTTTTTGATCCCAGCACAATGGTTTTAATGAAGAATAGAGTAACACTTTTAATAGACAAAAACTGAGTAAACTCAAACTTCATAGCAAGTTCATAGCAAGCATAGCCCTCAGTCACATACGAAAGCTGACCGTATCGGACCACTCGGCAACAAGTTCAATTGTGGCCTACGTGTTAATTAAAAGAATGATGTAGAGATTAATTGTCTGTTTTATCGTTCAACAGTTGGAAAAAAAGCGATCACAGTGCAATCATTCATCTGTTGGAGCATAGTTTAGCCAAAAATACTATTCTTTCATCATTTAATCCCCCTCATTCAAACCCTCTTCAGCAGAAAAAAACATATTTTGTGGAATGTTGTTCATCAAACAAGGGCGGTCTACATTGACCTCCATTGCACAAAACCGCAGAGATATTTCTCAAAGCATATTTTTTGTTTTAGATATAACAAAAAAGGGGATTGCATTATATGATGGTGAATAAACGATTCTTTTTAATTTTTGAAGGATACATTCCTTTACTATTTTTTTATTTCTTGAAATCAATCAATAATATCTTTGATGTGAAAAGACTTTTAGTACAGTACGTTTGCCAAACATTAGAGGTAGTTCACCCAAAATTCCGTCATCATTATTAACCTTGAATTTGTCTTAATTGCTTTATTCTGATGAACACAGAGAAATATATTTGACCTATTTTTCTATAGTTCCTAGACCGCGTGACTACTATTGTAGAAAAAAATACTTTATAATACATGTTTCTGTTTAGCACAAAATACAATATTTTGAGGAGTCTAGAAAAAGTTCTGGGACACTTTTGGTACCATTATTTTTCCTACTATAGTAGTTAAAGGTGTCCAATAACCATTTGGTTACAAAAAATCTGTGTTTGTTTTACCAAACAAAGAAATGTATACAATTTGACTCTTTCAATGGGGTTAATGTATTTGAATAAGATTTAAGTTAATTGTTTGTTTTCTTTCTTCTGCAGATATGGAAAAATAGTGTCAACAAAGGCAATCCTGGACAAAAACACCAACCAGTGCAAAGGTGAGTAATACTGTCAGTTCTAGCTTACATTAAAGCATTCACAAACCCGCTCAATGCTCAATAAACCTCATCCACCGCTTTCAAAAGTCTACAATTGGTCAGGAAATGACTTTGATAATCTTTAGAGGCAGAACCACGTTTGCGTGATTGTGTAAGGAGTCTCCACAGCCGGAACAGACCCTAGCGTGACAAAAAGGGTTAGCGGCTGCGAGAAAAAGCCGGACTCCTCCTGTGTTGATTTGAAAAGTCCGGGCCTGGTCGCGGGGGTTTAAAAATAGCCACGGGGACGAGGGAGGCGTCCGGCCGAAATTGACGATTTTGCAGACTGTTTTTTTTTGTTCAGGAAATGCCGTAAATAAACAAGCTTGCTTCCTACACGATCTACCCAGGTTCGTCTGCAGCACGAATCTTTTTTGTCATTACGCTTGCCCTCAGAGGGCTTATTTAATACATCCTAAAATGAGCGTCAGCGTACACGTGATACGGCGGGGCTGTTTAGGAAGCAGAGGAAACCACTCCAGGCTTTAGAGGACTTCCTCTTCCTGAAGTTAACTGCCCTCCTACTCTGCCAGGTTTCTTCACCCTGATGAGCTTCAAGCCAGAACTTATGAAAGCCAGGCGACTCGGAGAACCCAAAAAAGAACTTTAGTTTTGTCAAGCTTTAATAAACTGCGCACATCTACCCATGCTTATCTTGTTTCTCTTGTGTTTGTGTTGCACCGGATGTATTTGATATTGATCAACCCTTATTACACGGACACATTTCGTAGATTAATCCAGGACGTCTTGTTGGATCATTTGCTTCTGAATTCTGCATGTTAAGATCACTCAGAGGTTATTCGTAAAAGCTGATTTTGTTTTTCTGTGTTCGACTGTAATTACAAACTTGTTTGGTGAAATAAAGAAGAAAGCACATTTTAGTTTAAGACAGCTGTTTTTCCCTTGTCCTAGACTACAGATGGAATGGGATAAGGGGGGTTCACGGTCGACGGAGAAGGGTGTGCTTAATTTCTATTTGGCTCAATCACGAGCTTCTCATTAGACGAGAGCAAACGTAAATATTTGTGCGTCGTATGAGACACCAGCACGACGACAAACTCTCTCTTTATCTCTCTTTAAGTTATCTGCAGATAAAGGCGACGGAATGCGTGCAGATCTTGTTCCCACAGTTTTGAGAGAGACGGAAAGAGACCGGTCATGTGGGGGGAAGTGAAATCAGAATATGTGCACTCATTCAAGCGTATTTGTATTTATGGATTTAATTACGCAAATCGCTTCCAGCCAAAACCTCAATGTGCGTGATGTACAACACACAAACTCACTTTATCTATCACCTCTGCGCTTGGTTCCTTTTGAGGCCTCTTCCAGAACCGGGCGTCACGTTGTTAATAAGAATTGATCCCTGCATTCTTCACGTTGGAGTCTCTTTCTTATCCCACTTCCTGATGCCTGCTGTTAAACTCTTCTGGTCAGTGACCTCAGGAATGCTCGAAGCTTTTTCTCTAACCAGAAGTGTTCCTCTTTCTGGATCAAGAACAGTCTACTGGAAATCCCTTTTCACACACACGCTCTGTTTTCTTAGGCTTATGAAACATCTGCAGTCTTTGGAACATCTGGAGTTCTCCGCTGTAGAGATTTTGCTCTCTCTCTCTTTCTCACTTCCATGTTCGGTGGGTGGCTTCAAAGCGGATGGCGTGTTTGTCTGTACATGAGGTGTGTGTGTGTAAACGAACACATATGTCTGGCATATAGAGCCGTTGGCTTGAACCCTTCGCGGGTTTTCGAAAGCTCTACTTTCTACCATCTGTGGTTTCGAATGTCAGTCAGGCTTTGAGCGTGTGTGTGTTTGGAGTTTAGAAAGGCTTATGGTCAGAATGCCATTGCTGAATGAAGGCAAGGTCCCTCAGAAGGGCCTCAGATGTAGATGTACTGAAGGTCTGAGAGAACTTCTGTCACTCACTTTTAATCTCAAAATCCTAATGATGGTTAGTGTAGGGTTTGGCGATGAGGGAAAAGAGAAGCATATGCTCGAGAAGCATAATTGTAAAATAAGTGATCAAATATATGACAGTAGTTTGATTATATTATATATATAATATATACAATTATATATATAAGAATAATAACTATAAGAATATGTTATTTGTTATTTCATAGAATTATTGTTATTATTATTATTATTATTTTTATTATTATTATTATTATTATTATTATTATTAACAACAATATTTAGTATTTTTATGAAGATATTCAAAAATATTGCAACATATATCCATTTCACTGTAATATATAATATTGTGCAAGTCAACTTACTATAAGTATATTATGTGTTACAAAGAATGTTATATCTATATCATGTTCATTTTATTATATATATAAACAATAACATGAATATTTTCATCATATTTATTCTGAATTGTGAAGTAATATTAATAAAAATATGTGTTACATCTATATTATAAAATCCTATTAAAAAATTATGTAAATTTTATAGAAAAATATATAATTTGTTACAATGTAAACTAATGTATGCACATTACATGTTATATTTTTGTAATATTTGTAATATTTATGTTGTTTCAATATACTTTTTATATATTTTGTAAGGTTTTCCTCATATTTTGATGGTAGTGTCAGTATATTTAAACAACTTTAATGAAAAACAGCTTATTTAAGGCAGTTCTAAATTTAAAAAAACGCCATTTTCTCTGATCTTTTCTTATAAACATTCTGAATATATATATGAAAATAGAATATATATATACATATATATATATATATATATATATATATATATATATATATATATATATATATATATATATATATGTATATATATATTCTATTTTCATATATTCTATGTTTATTACAGTTAGGGCTCCCACGACCACATTTTTAACTTTGATTTGCTTTAAAGGAAGTCCCAAATCATCTTTTCTCGTCGTCTGCCAACAGAATGTTTGGTAACCGGGTGAAAGCAGGCGGTGTGAGGTCAGGCTGGATCTTCCCCTGTCCTGTTACAGAGGAAATAGTTGACAAGCTGAGCCTTGAACAAAATGGCCGTTTCCTGTCGCCCCATGCACACACACAAACTCAACACAGACAAAGCCGACTGTGCTCAAACATGCACATACTCTTGAGTCTGCAGGACCCGCGTAATAAGACAAATAACGGTTCTGTGTTGTTTTGATCCACTGTTCTAAATCTGAAAATGTTGTCTGATAATGTCTTAGAATTCTGCATTTTTGGAAAATATAAAATGTGTGAGTGTTTGTTTTAACGTGTTTAAATAACTGACTCTTATCTGTGTGTTTGTGTAGGATATGGCTTTGTGGATTTCGACAGTCCTGCGGCTGCGCAGAAGGCCGTCGCGTCCCTTAAGGCCAGTGGCGTACAGGCACAGATGGCAAAGGTAAGCCGGGCTTTGCGCTGTGTCCTAAACGGGCGCCGTGACTAGCATCAAGTAATGTTTCAGTTCTCTCTGACAGCAAAATATCATATGAAGTCGCATTCGTTCGACATTTATGTTAATGGACAGCTGTGGAGCAGGATTTTCAACCAATGAGATTTCAGTGTGGGAAGGCTTAAGAGTGCAGAATAGCAAAATATAAAACAAGCAATTAATTAAACATCTTGACATCACGCTTGGTTAAAAAATGGTCTTAGATTAAGCCAGTGCTTACTTTTTATAAGCAGACAAGAATGAAGATGCCTGAAATGTGGCAACTATTTCCTGAACCCGATGAGAATTATGAGCAAGACAATAATGAAGATGTCGATTATTGCTGTCAGGGTGCTAAACATCTGTGCAGGAAGAACATATACAATTAACAGGAAGTGGTGGAAATAAACTTGTAGTTGTGTAGTTGGATGTCCAGCGTGTGCATGCAGACGCACGCACAGTTGTTTAAAGCATCTGTCCTCTAATATTCATAAGCTTTCATGCTGTCAGGATGCAGATGGTTTGTGTATTTGAAATCCCATTTAAATGCATGCCTGTCAGAGCTCTGTGCAACACAGCAGGCCTCATATGAAAAAGACAGGTCATCTTACAGTGAGAGGAGAGAGAGAGAGTATAGTATGTGTGCGTGTACACTTGGGTTACACAATTTACCATTAAATGCGTTGTGCTCGGTTTACAAACTAAAACTGTTGTTTCAAACTGCATTTAATTAGCAGGAAGATCTGATAATGATTTTGGAGGCTCCGTATAGGCCCTGTTCCAAAACGCTGTGATCCCAGCCAGCATATTACTGCATCATAGGTTTGCTCTAGACAGGAGATCAGTTCCAAAACCTAGACAACAAAATTATTCTGCTTTCTAAGAACACTTTTGTTGAAGCTGCAACTTATTTGTGGTTTAAAAGAAGAAAAACAGTTCTTAAAGGTGGAGTTTTCAATTTATTGGAAATGTTTTTGTATTATATGAAAAGGATCACACCTCTATATAGCACGGCCCACAAATGTCATCTTAACGCCACTTACTGCTTGGTACCTACTTTTCTAGTGTTTTCAGAAATCTTAAACCCTCCTTTAAAGCATCTCATTTCTTTAATCATATTAATAGGAATTGATTGGATGCTTTAAATATTCTCAATTTTTACTTATATTCATAATGGTGAGCTTAGTTATCATTTAAACTGTTGGATTTTGCGAGAAATCCCTTATTTATACTGTTTGCCGTGAACAAACGTAAAGAAAACTTGTAAAATAAAAGTTCAGTTTTACATGTTAAACAGAGATGCAAGTTAGATTTTGACCAGAATTTAAAGAGGCGATTCACCCAATATGAAAAGTCTGTCCTCATTTACAATACCTGCACTCTTGTCATATTAAAGCAGTATGACGTTCTTTTCTTCTGAAGAACACAAAGGAAGATATTTTGAGGAATGCTTGTACCCGAACAACTGTTTTACCTATTGACCTGTGTTAATATAGTGATAGCAGTCAATTGCGCAGGGTTTATATGACAAAAAGAAAATACAGTAAATAATGTGTTTTGGGGGGGTTAACTGTCAGTTTAAGGCAGCATGGAATCCTTTGTTGATAAGATAATTCTAAGTCATACAATGGAAATGTAAATAAACCTATAGAATCTAACTATATGTATTAATACAAGAAAATTTTGTTAAAAACAATGAGTTTTGTTTTCTGATCTTGCTTTATTAACCTTCGAGAGCCGCAATAAGTTTATCCTTCATTACCTTAACCTTACCTAAACTAACCTAACCTAATTGTACCCTTAATTTGTTGCTGCCTTTGTAGAGCTTTCCAAATACTGTACGTTTCTTATTATGAGATTTCATTTCACTGAGGATAAACTAGTTTTTGAAACAAAGCAATTATTTTAGTTTCATCTCAGCAGCATTTTTCAATTGAAATCAAACCATTTAAAAGCTTTGAGTTTAATGAAAAAGAAAAAAGAAAGCACCTGGATTTGTGATTAGATCATAACATGAACCAGTCAACAACATTTCTTCTCATCGCTACCCACTTCATTAAAACAGTCAGAGCTGATATTCCCTCTGTTTCCTCTGTCTTAACATGAGTCTCACAAAAATACCTGCGTGATCCAAACGTCCCAAGTTTCATTTTAACTGTGTGCTGTTTCAACGGTTGAGGCCTTCCCGGGCAAAAGACGGAAACGGTTATTCGGAGGACTTTACGCCGTGGAAGACGGCCACATACATCTTTTTAATAATGAAAGAGGGGCAATTAAAAGAACTAAATCGCCTGGCTTAAGGCTCATTAAATTAAACAGGAGTGCAATCGAAGAGTTTCCCTCTGCCCTATTAAACCTGTTTTCATTAAGAATTCTCTCACTTTAACAATGCCTCCAAGCAGCGAAACCAGACTATTACAGTTATTTCGCCTGCATATCCAGCATCCATGAGTCAATTGTGTACTTGTCCATGATTTTTGAGAAAATTTAATATATAGGCAGACATGCATTCCAGAGTCTGGGTTAAATACGCACCTTGTGTGTCGTAAAGATGTATAGGGACATGTGCAAAATTCAAAGCTGTAATTTTATCTAAAGATACAAATAAACCCCTCTGTGTTATTCATGTTCACCTTTAGACATTGAAAGAATATTACAAATGTAATGTGCTGCACTGAAGTACCTCGCGGAATCCTTTACCGCGCTAAGATATTTATGGGACAGATATTAACCACAAAGCGATGGTGGAAATTAAAATGCATTTTTCAGAAAAATTGCATGAAGTTGTTTGAATTGTCAAAGTGTCAAAGAAAATACAAACCCATGGCCTCGTGGGTGCCATAAATGCAGCATTATTTTGTTCGCAGTTCTCTGTTTCTGTTATTGTTTATGAGTTATTTTCCTCTTTTAGTTTATCGTTGCACTTCCCATTCATCTCATTAAGTTAACAATATCTTGCTGGGGAATAAATAGCTTTTCCTTCTTCTCAAAATTGAAGCCAGGTGAACATTTTGAGTGGATTTGTTTTGTTTTAGGCACTTTTATTTTATTTGGAGCTTATAAAATCATTATGTGGATTGTTTCAAACTTTCTGTCCGTTTTAGTTGCGTTTGTGGCGCTTTTTCCTGCTGTGATGTTCTGCTTGTTTCTCAATTACTCTAATGCAGTTTTAAGAACTCCTGTTAGCACTTAAAAGGATAATAACATCCTTGCTGTAAGTGAAATCCTTTATTTCTCAGTTAAACAAACAAAACTTGTTAGAATCAAGCCGGGAGTTTGTTTGGCAGGAATGTGTTATAATTATGGTGAAGTAATGAGGTACTAGCGTGGAATACTGTAATTGTAAGGAGATGAATTATTCATAGGACGGTATTTATGTAAATGGTTACATGTATGTCAACCGCATAATCGCTGAGAGAAGAGCCTGTGTGTGTGTGTGTGTGTGTGTGTGTGTGTGTGTGTGTGTGTGTGTGTGTGTGTGTGTGTGTGTGTGTGTGTGGGTATGGTGCATTATACATCTTTACATATTTACACTCGCGTTCGCATGTCTTCGAAGCGATGCCGTGTGTGCATCGGTGTGAATGTGTAATTCTCAAGAGATTATTTTGAATTTCCACTCCGTGTAAACTCGTTTTGGCGCTTGCGATGCAGTCATCATGTAAAAGTCATGCCGTTCTCAGGATATCTCACTTTGAGAGGCCTTTGTTTCAATGCTATTGGTGTGTGATACTGATTTCTCAATTTTCTTCGTCATGTGATGGACACGAAACAAATGAAAGCGAAGAAAATGGCAAAACAGATGGAAGATCAAAGATGTTCTATGCCATGTTTTATCTGCTTAGTCATTACAAGGAAAAATTCTAAAATTGCCATTTAGACAAGTAACACCTGGATCCCTGAATGTGTGTGTGTGTGTTATGCTGTCATCTCATAAATCTTTGCCTCAAAACAATCTGTCCATCCCAGACGTCTGTTTGCATCGGAGATTAACCTGTAAGAAAAAAATTCAGCTGGTGAAACGGGTCTGTATGTGCTTTTTTCAGCTGGTCTGTAAAAAATACAATTAACAGTTTAATATATTAATCTGGTATAATCGACAAGGTTACAGAGAGGTATATTAGATATACTCGGCCTTTAGCTAATGTGTGCTGGTATCGAATTATACCCGCCAGGCTTATCAGCATCATATATAGCTTTTATGCACCTTTGGTAATTAAAATCACACATTAAACCTTCACGGCGACCTGAGACAGATGACTTGTACTGTGAGGTGACTTGAATATGTAAATATAAAAGCCGGACTTTTGCTGTTGTGTGATGAGGTTATAAAGATGTAAATGAAAACTTGCTATTGATTCTAATCAATACTGGAAATGTAATGCCAGCCATTACCATTTTAAAATGTAATGTTAGTAATCTTTTATTGATATCGCAGCCATAATTCTGTAATTTAACAGCTTGAGATGGCCAGGCTCTTATTGGCATTTAATTATATCACAGCTGGATTAAACTAGCTTGTGTGCGTTCCCTGTTTAGTTATTTTAGGAAGAGCCCCTTGCCCTTAGTAACATTCAGAACTGTCCTAACATCCCACTTGTGAGGACACGACCGTGTTGTCCTAAATAAGACAACGTATTTATTGGAAATACCTCTGAAAAACTCATGTCATCTTATAATCAAGCTATAGATTTTGACGTTTCAATCATACTGCCGCTCAAAATTTGGTGCCAAATACGTGTAAAACAAGTTTGATCAGGACTGCGACAACCATTGCGGAAAAAAAAATTACAAGTCGGAGGTAAAGCTTCTTGTTTTTTTGTTGTTGCAAGACTAAGATTTCACTTCAATGTCAATCAAATTTTGGGCAACTGGTTTTCACATTGAGATTGAGAATCTTAATAAGATTACAACGTGTCGTTCTGGTTCTCGAATCTGATTGGCTTATAGCCATGTGATATACGACCCCAGACATCACGTGAACCGGTATACTGTTCATATCACTCCACCACCCAGCACTAAACACAGATACAAAAATGCAGGGAATGAGTTTCCAGGCATGCTTTACATTACAGATTTTCTACATGCATATGCTTAAGTGATAGTTAGGTTTAGGGTTAGGAAATAAAATGTATATTTTATAATATACAATTTTGAGAGGTCATTATGTTTCAGGGCAGTTTTTTAACTGTCCTCCCATTTCCTGCTAAATCATACTTCAATCATAATGTGAATAATCATGAGTTTAGGCTTATTATATTCTATTTGTTCTTAAATTATTACTTTGGGAATCAGAGTTAAGTAAGGAAACCGTTTTGGACGCAGTAACATAAGGGGCTCAAGATATAGTTGTAATAACCTCCATTCATCGCAATTATGTTACCTATTACTATCAATTTAGGAATACTAAATATCATCTAATATTAGTGTAAAAATCATTGCGTTTATCTTCTGAGGTGTGTGTTTGTGTGTCCATTTGGTCCTTGGCTTTTATACAAGCGGGAGCAAAGCGGTAATATTACAGGCTTTGCTTCACCTTTGGCTTCCGTTATGATTTCTTTCCTCGGGCCATCTGAATTACGGTGAACACTCAGATAATATTGCGGGCTCGAGTGTGTGTGTGTGTCTGCCGCTGAAGGTCTACTGTTCGTATGCTTGTGTATCAGCGATCCAGACAACGGAGGTTTTGCATTATAAACCTGATCAGCTTGTCTCATAAATATGAATAACATGACAAAACATTCATACTGTAGTCTTTGCACAGTGAGGTCCAGAAACTCTTATACAATGCAGTGATATTTTCTCAGAAACTAAGGGAGACGTGTCCTCCATGTTATAATGGTCCTTATGTTCCCGGTGGTAATGCATAATGCTCGTATGTATTTACATATCCACATATACGGCCTCGGCAAGCTGTAATCGTATTACTCTCATGACTTCCATGTAACAATGCTTTCTGGCAGCGTACCCTTATGCTTAAAAATGATTTTGTTTTTAATATAGCCATATAGCAGGCGGAACAATTCCTCTAGGGTATTAGGGAAGGGGAAGTGTGGAAAATGCTCTCATTCTTATCCGTTCTCAATTTTGCGTGTGTCACAAGGTTCCAGAGGTGCCAAATGAGGGTGAATAATTGCTCCTTAAAGAAAAAGCCCTTTCCAGCCTCACGGACACCCTCATATGAATAAACCGGCGCAACAGCTTTAAATTGAAGTTAAATTGTATTGCCTCTCTGTGTTCTGTAAGCGGACTTACCGTTTCTTCACAGAATCCTCGGTGGTTTTCTCATACCGTCTTTTCGTTCGTTTAAGAGACTAGGCTCCGGCCAGGAATGTTGCGGAAAGCTTTCCCTGAACTGGAAGGTCGGCCCTGCTCGTAATAACCTAACCAAGGTCAGGTTGGTAATTAGAGTCTGTGTGTGTGTTTGCCAGCCCCATCACACCTTAAGCCCAGACGTGAATTACGCTGTGGGAGCCGGAGCTGCACCTGTCGCAAAGATTCCTACTGCTGGGTGACTGGCAGCTCTGCCACACATAAACACATACAGCCACATGCCCAGGTCTGGTGGTTGGGAAAACTGGAGTTGAATAATCTTTCTTGACAAGGCATAACAAAAATATCATTATATATAATAGTAAACTATATTTAATTTTTGGGGGGAAATTTTAGGGGTTCATTATGGTAAAAATGTCGCCGTAATCAAGGGATTTGCTGTGTCGTTCTTAGAAGGTTGCTTTGTGATTAGTGTCATATCCTTGGTGTTACTAGGAACTTTTCAGCCGTCTGCAAGGGTGTAAAAATGCTTAGTGGTCTGATTTAAACCAAGAAAGATTACAAAAAATAGGGTTGATATGTACATTTTGTCACCCTTTGAAAGAAGTACGCATTTGCAGCTAAAATGTGCATATTTGAAGAGCTCTTTCCAACACACTATTATTCCATTCAAATAGTTTTAGTGAAGACTCATAAAATGTGTTAATATTTAATGTATCCTGTTAATATGGTCTTTTGAGTCTGAACATGTTCAATGATGAATTTTAAATGAAACAACAATATTGTTGATTATACATTCAATGTTTTTATCAAAATGCTACAAATCCATACAGAAAACTGTTGGTTTACATTTTTTTAATAACAGAAAAAATACGAGATCAGAGACTCATACTATGAATTATTATAAAATGCAAATGTCCAGCAGTTGGCTTTTTCTAACACCAGTTGTAGGTCTCACCGGCTCATTCTGACCATCAGAAGTGTTGTTAGAGTTAAAGCACTTATTTCGAAGACCGAGCACAAACAAACGCTTTAAAGAATGACCATGTTGGATTGCATCGAATAATTCTGATTGGTCGAAAGGACCCATTGCATTTAGGCTTAAAACAGACTGGCATTTATAGCAGTTTGGAAAGACAAAAAAATAGAGCGATTTAGCATGAAAAATTGATGGAACAGTGAATGGATTCAGATAGGAGCAAAAAGACATGGCAAGAGCTCTCCATTTTTACTCAAAATGTACATATTGGTATTATATAGGAACTAACTGGTACCTAATGTATAGGTATTGGTACTTAATGTATACACATTGGTACGGTACATATGAGAACCTTTTTAAAAGGTACTGTCCTAGTGACAAAAAGATACATTTTAAGTTTTTCTGACAGTTTAAAAGCCACAAAGTCAATAGCGTGGTTAATTTAAAGGTCTAAATAAAAAAATGAAGAATATAAATCATAAAAATCCGCATCCATAAAAAAGTGTGGATGAATAAGAGGTTTTCAATAAGCACGAGCAATTTTCAAGAACCTATAATTATCAAAATGTCTACAATATTCTGGAAAATTTTAATGATTATTATTTTTAATGTGTTCAGTATCCATAATTACTATTTAGTTATCCTAATTGTTAGTATCATCTTTCTTCAGGGAATACAAATGCTAAGCCAAAGAAAAAAAAACTCATAGAACAATTCTTCAAGCAAATTTCATTTTGTCGTTTCTTAGAGAAGCACAACACTCAACCAGACTTAAACCCTATTCTCTTTAAGATTCCATTCCTGATGTGTAATAACAGCAAACAACCAAAATACAAAATGGAATAGTGCTTAGACATTCAACCATCATAGCTACTGGATTATTCTTCTTGTAAAAGAGCAAGAGAACAAGAGAACAGAAAAAAACTAATAATAAATGTGATTGCTCTTTGTCCGACATCAAATTCCCATTTCCTAAATGTTCTGTGAAGTGCGTTTCTTTCTCCCTGGGCTTGCCGTCGCTGTGTGTGTGTTACGAGAACGCGCTGTTGCCGGTCGGTTTGGTGTAGGCCCACGGTGATTGAAAACAGATGCCTTGTTTTCTGTAGTTGTCTCACCGGGTAAAGTAATGGACAAAGCAGAACGCAGGACAGCGAGAGCATAAACGAGATCTATTGCGACACAATGAAATGGGCTCGGGAAGCAATAAGTACCAGACGAATTCCGGTTATATAAAATGGTGGTTTCTCACTTCCTTTCACTCACAGATGATTTGTATAACATAATGCAGCCTCCTCGTGCTTATATGATACGCCGGTCGAGCCGGTGGAGTCCAATATGAGATGGAGCCGCCAATGTCATGTTCTCGCCTTTTTGTAATTCAGATTTTTGCTCATATACAGCAGGGCTATCTGGGGAATATGTTTGTTTTGGTGTTAGTGAGAGTTTGTTCTGTATGTTTTGCAATATTTGTTTTGCAAAATATTCCGTACGCCATCCATGTATTGTGACGCTGGCAAGGAAAGAGTTAATTCATAACATGCATCAGCTTTTCTGTTCTTTCCATTTTTCCAATTGAGGTTTTATGCTATGCATATTATTTGAGACAAAATCTGGTTATTATTTCATAGTTCATTCGTTTTTGTGTAAAATAGAATGCAATTATGGGTTTTGTATGGACATAGGTTACTATTGGGTATAGGTTTGTATTGCCCAAAATGTATGTATTTGAGCATATACATTTTATTGTGGGATGCAATGTCCCTTAGGTGTGCTCTAGTTGCAATATGCAGAACATCTGAATATTGCGTAAACAGAAAATCTGCATAGAGTCCAAAACAGACACACTATGGCGTGCATTTTCAATAGTATGCACATTTTTTGTATGCATTGACTGTTTATTTGATGCGCAACATACATCTAAAATAGCATGAATATTATTCATATTATAGTAATGTGCATTCCCAGAATACCCAGAAGGGTTTGGGTGTGGCCATAAAACCCCTCTCACAAACGAAAGGAAAAGGGGCAAGCTGGTCCAATTGAATTATGGGTGATATAGTCTGAATGTTAGTATCTCTGTGCTTCTATCGTCCTCTCACCAATCTCATTATCCATGCATTAGCAGCCGGGTGAGGAAGGAAGGGGGCTTTTAGTGGGTGCACTCAGGAGCTGAAGAGCTGGGATTCAGACAGAGACTGAAGGGGAAGTTGAGAGCTCAAGGGTTTGCAATCGCTGTTGTTTGTGATGATCATAATGTACACGGATGCATTTGCAATGGGTGGACCCTATTCTCTGGAGATTAGGGCACACAGAGAGCACATGAAAAGTGCAGGACACATGATTCAAACAGTTCCCCCAAACTCAAGGGGTCTTGCATGTTCTAGACCACCGATGAGAGAGAAAAGGCGCGTTTCTGAAAAATGAATATATATGTAAGAGAGCGAGATGTAGGATGTGCTTGTGTCTGTTAGCTCTGTGTGTCTCAAAGACTTAAGATATGTCCACATTTCACTAGTGCTGTCTGAGTGAAAGTTTGTATTATATCATTAATACTATTTATTATTATTATTATTAACAGGCAAAGAAAAGACATAATGCTGCATCATTGGTCACGAGTAGATAAACACAAACGCTCTGTGATCCAATGTCACTGTAACCCTGAGATCAGTATGAGATAAATTGTCACTTCATCCGTAAAGAAGTTTCCCAAAGACAATCTGTTGGCTTCATGTAATGGACTGAGTTCGAAGGGAGAAAGGCAAAGACAAAGTTGGAGATGCAGAGATTTTGACTGGTTATCATTCCATATGGAATTGCGTCGTGCAAACAGCTGCTACTGGCGGAACAGCATGTTCTCTGGGCTGAGAAAAGAGTGAGAAACCAAAACAGACTGCGCAAGAACCAAAGTGAACGAGAAGAGAGTAAGTTCCGAAGATTTTGCAATGTCACATAGTCAGACCATAACCCTGTTTCACTTTCTGTTTCATCCGTCATCTGTCCCGGTGAGAATCCTGGACATGTTCTTGACAAGCCTGTTTGGTTAGCAAACTCAAAGAGGGCCAGAATCCGCTCTTGCGTCGCACGTTTCTCACCCTCATCCGTGCTTGCATGCCTTCTCCCGGTTGACGCCACAATCTTAGCCGAGATTCCAAATCGATCGCCTCTAAAGAGCACCTCGCTCGAACAAAGACAAATGAACGATCCTCATTTTCTTTCACTCCACCCCACACAACTCTCTCCCTGGCCCTCTGGTGCACCAAATGCATAGGGCGAACTAGCGATGACCTTCTTGAGAAAGCAAAGTAAGGAAAAAAACAATAGACCTGATATTCTTGACATGTAATAAATCATAAAGTTATATAATTCATAAAAATTTCCCGTTGGATGAGAGGGGTACTTGCAAGACGGCGGGCACTGAGTGATTAATGCTTCTTTGCACATTTGATCTCCAGGCCTCTTTCACACACAAAAACAACACAAGGGCGTAAGCCGTCTGCGAACCCGAGGCAGAAATGATTCTCATAATTTGGATATGAGCGCATGATTGATGGGTGGTTGGAATGATAGTTCAGGAGGAAGTGGCAATCCAGACTGAAATTACAGACCCACCAGAGCTGTAACACGGTGGGTGTGGTTTGGACGGCTACGTCAGGGCGTGAGCACCGTACGTGCCAAACCCCAGTTGTTCTGAAGCCAGATGTCAAGTCGGTATGACCTCATCGTGGACACTAAGTTGCAGCTGCTGTACTTATATCAGGCAGATATGAGCTCACCAAGGCACTCGCCAGTTACCGTAAGTTACGTCTGATAGAGCACTAGAGCACCATTTGGGAAGTATCATAGATTATCTTTGGAAGCGCAGTAGATCCATCCAGTACTGTTTAATAATGTAATGCACGGAAGCGTAAGGACTATCACGGATAATATACTTTGGTACACACTGTAGTTATTTTCCACATTAGCAGAAACTTTGAACTCAGTTCGTTTGCTGTCAGAATTGATGGTATAAGTGAATCACTTGTTTTTTTACAACAGTTTATGATATTTGGGAATACCTTTGGAGTCAGCAATGAAAGAAGCGCACCCATTCCAAAATACTTTCCAGTTTTTCCAGTCTGAATTTATTCTTTGTTTTATATATGTGCATACTCCTTTTGTCAGTTTAATTAAAGTTTTCAACATTTATTGACAGTTATACATTCCTTTTTTGTTTTTTTGTGAAGCTCTTGAAATATGAAAAGCAAACTTCTAATAATCAAATTTCAACATTCTTTTTTTGTGATTTACAGTTTCCTGAATAACATGCTGTAAAAAATATCATCTTTAAATAAAAATTACTATAAATTGACTGATTAAAGTCATGTCAAAGATTAAAATTTTGTGAAATAAATGAAATCAAAATTTCAATCTAATCCCAGAATTAGATTCTACGACTTTAGCCAGGTTTTAACATACAGGGTCACATATTGTTCTCATATCAGCGTTCAGAATTTAACAAAACAAACCACCCAAAAAAAGTCACCCAACTGCAATTTAAGAGACTAAGAATAATGAATCTAAACGTTTATCATTTGAGGGCCGAAGAACAGCATTTTTTTATTGACTGGTTTCTCCAGTTTCATTTTCGGCAAAAATATGCAAATAATAACGATATTTTTGTTTGAAAATCATGAGACCGGTTTTTCTACATTCAGAGACATACCATAGAAAAAGCTTGTAATATATTTTTTCTTAACACTGATATGCAAGATCATGGATTCAGTCTTGGCAGATCTTTAGATAAAAAAGTCAATGCTACTTGTACTTCTATGTGAGGACGCGTGAGTTTACGACAGAGCGAACACTTAATCGTTCGGCCTGTAACGGACATTATAGCGGGAGAATAATGGCCCTCTCCGTGTATTAACAGATAATTTCAAAACATTAAGGTCTTAAATAGCCATGTATGTGAAAATGGGAATGTTATGGCTATACAGGCTCTGTCTGATTTGTCTCATTACGGGACATAATTTGTTTGTGTCTTGTATGGTGACTAAATTCCACATTAGAATGAGTCTTGTTTTTGTTTTTTAATTACGTTTTGGCAGAGTGTGTTAAATGAGCTATGGCAGGTTTGCGCATTCCCCCTCCACACCCGAATAAAGAGCCTAGATTGAGCAGGACACTAATCTTTTTATACCAGTCACTTTGGGCTAACAAACTGGTTCTCTAAAGGAATGGGATGATGTGAACTGTGTTCTTTAACGCAACACCAAATCATCCCTTAATTGAGCCTTTATTGCGCATCATTCCAATTGAAATACTGTAAAGGAGATAATGTTTTAATAATTTATAGTACAAGTAAAACAAGCTATTTACATCATTTTGAGTAGTGTGTCCTAAAAATTTTTAATTTATTTCTTAACTTTTATTAGACTACTAATAAACTAATTACTAATTACTTGGTATTACTAATACAAATAAATTACTCATAAATATCAAGTGAGATTTTTAAATGCGCAGGATGTGCGACAGTAGTCAGTGCTCCACACAGAGATCTGGTCTCATTATATTTTTAATCTATTATCCATAAGTACTACAAATAATGACAAAATAAATAAATATGAATAGATAAAATCTCATATTTTCCACTGACACACTACTACTATAAATAATGTAAATTTAATTTTAATGTTAATCCTGACTCAAGCCCTTTAACCAATAAAAGTTAAGACTTTTGCACAGCTTTCAACTTGAGATTTTAATCTTTGATGTGGTCTTACTCAGTTAATATTAATGGTATCAAGGTTATTTTTTACTCAATGCTCTTGACATATTGTGTGATTTTATGTAGAAAACGATGACAGTAAAACAATAAGTCCAATTAAATAGGATCACTTTCAGATTGTTTTTTCAATTTGATCTCACAAAAATTTGTCACTATTTAACAAGGAGGGTGAATTGAATATTGTGAAAAAACGTAATTTTTTTTGAAAAAACAGTACTAAAGCTCATCTCTTACCCTGCCCCCAAACCTTACTTCACTGACACAAAAGCAAATCATACAAAAACATACAAATTAGATTGTTGGTGCGAATACATCAATATGTACTTAACTTGTATAATTATTACGTATTGCCAGTGAGATCTGATATACAATAGAATAGCCTGCGGCTCACTTTATTGTAGTTAGCTTTATAATTATCATTATAAATGTGCACAGATCCTAATAAAACTGAAAGTTTATTTTCATTATCTTAAACATTCAACATCTGCATTGTTTTAGCACTATTCTGTTTGTGTATTTTTGCAACAAAAAAAAAGGCCACTAAAATTTCCCATACATTTTATTTCGTCTTACATTAAATATGTTCCTGAATTTCTTGGGGAATATGTACAGCTTTCAACTACAACACATGGATTTAAAAAACGGCAGTTTTGATTTCATGGTGTCTTTAACTGAAAATGTTTAGGTCCGCTGTTGGCCGAGAGCAATAGCCCTACATTTTAGATAAGATCCAGACTTGTCCGTCTCTCAATTTTTTCCCTTGTAATCTTCTCCTCTCTCCTTGGCATTTTCAACCTCAGTCTTCACAGTAAGAGCTGTAAGTGTCAACATTTTTTAGCACTGCCTATTTGATCACTCGACTATGTGTGTGCGTGTCGCTGCTGGTGACATGGTTCAGCGGTAACACTGTGATCCCTCACTGGCTTTCAGAGCTTCTCTGCTATCCTTTATCATTTTCTATTGCCACTAAATCCGAGGTCATGACAGATAAGTCTCCAGGTGGCACAGTGTGCGTGTGGCCAGTTTTGTGTGTGTGTGGCGTATCGAAAACCCCCACAGCCTATCAGTTCTTCAATAATTGAGAAATATCAGAGCACTCATGTCAAATTATAGTAAAAACATCTATCGAAGTTTTTTGTGTGATTGAAGTGTGTATTCGTATCCGAGCGTGTGCACGTTTGTGTGTGTAAGCGTGATAAAGGAAAGGAGTTCATTTCTCAGGGGCTCAATAGTCTACCCTTTATCCCAATCAAGATGAAGAGGCCGAGCTAACTGAAGATGAAAGCCCGGACGCTTCAACACCCGCGGCTTTGTAATGCCTTTGGTAATAACTGGGTTTCATCAAGGGCGGAATGGCAACAAATGTCCGTTTGTGTTTAGCCATCAAAAATGGCATTACTTACTGAAAGTGGACAGATTAGCGTGAATCTGCGGAGCGGTTAGGTGAGTGTTTTTCTCATCTGCTTGATTGGGATTGTGTGTGGAGTGTTGAAGAAGCCATGGTTTATAAATGCGTCAGGCTCGGCAGTGCTGATTGGTCGGCGGTGAGAGGATTTATGGGAAGATGCTTCAGCCATTGATCAGAAAGTGAGGACAGAGGTGAACAAAGTGCCACAGAGAAATCTTTAATAAAATGACACAGTAAATCAACACAGATGGTCCTGGTGTAGGTTCAGGATTGGAACCGGAAGGTTTTGGGATTGATCCCCATCAACAGTGAGCCTTGGGCTGTTACCTGTGAACCTTTTTGTACAGTTTTTAATGGATCATTTTATGTGTGATCTGTTGACAGAACAGATCCGTTGTCTTTTCAGCAATTACTGTCTGTGGGCAGTGCCAGTCTCCTGAAATAGATTCCATTGCCTTGTTTCTAATGTAGCCCTTAATGCACAAACTGCTTTGCACAATGTGTTTCGTATATACTTTTTTTGGCATCGAAGCAAAAACGCTACAACAGCTTTGTCCTGTGTCAGCCATAAGAGTGTTCACGTCCGACCTCCCGGTTACATTCTACAAACATTACTCTAATTTTGCATATTATGAAATCGTATTCAATATTGTTTGGTCATCTGAATAGGCAGCAAAATACAAAGGCTCACCCTGACGATAATGAATTACAAAATTTGTCTAGTCAAACTAAGTGTTGTTTATTGGGTTTGCTAGTGTTGTTTGCGGGTGCCAATTGGCACAGGTGGCACTCATCCTCTAAATTGAAAAACAACAAAATTCAAGGTTAAAGAAAAAAAGGCTACATTAAACTTGGGTTTATTTGCAATGATATTAAAAAATAGATTATTTAAGTTAATATGGCAGATTAATAAATAATAAAAAGTGAAATAAATTATATTAATGTGTAAAAAAAAGAATAAATAATAACATATACATATATATATATATATATATATATATATATATATATATATATATATATATATATATATATATAGAATATATCGCCATCATCCTTCCGAAATCTTTTATGTCCAAATTTGCTGTTGAAAAAGAATACTAACAACACACTTCAGAAGTCAATAAATTAAAAAGTACTCAATGTCTTTTAATAGTTTAAATTATGCAAACTCCAGTGGCATAATACTAATACTAATAATGAGTAATGACAAAAAATGAAAATCACCAAAAATATGAAGACACAAGGCTTTGAAAGCAAAATGTCGATATATTCGAATATGTATTTTAATAACATATTACGTGCATGTTACTAAAGCATTTTGTTGCTGTTGTGCACCTAAACCTCTATCTCAAACATCCCTTACGTTTCCTGATCCTTGCCGGTCGCTGTGAGGTTTTCTGATTAGCTTTTCCCATAACATGATGTGCTTCAGTGGTCAGTGCTGGAGCAGGTGCTATCAAACCCCTGGTGATTCCAAACACATCTTTCCACTCCGAGAACCGCTTCCTGACATCCTGTGACACTTGAGTGGCGACTGCAGAGGGCCGTTGCGATCGCTAGCATGGTTTTAGCCTGAAAGCCGGAGTTGTTGATTCGGTCTTTGAAGCAGACCTCAGCTTGTCCTTGAACCACATGCGTAGGTTTGCGGCGTCCCTGCCAGCGCAGGTGTCTCGTGGCATACAGGTGGGCGATAGAAAGCAGGGGGGTTTGGTTCACTCATAACGTTTGTACGTGTTTTTCAGGACCAGCCAAGGATCATCGAATACGAACGCTCTTGTTTTTTGCCTTTTCACAGCTTCAGCTCTCTCAAACCACCCACCCGCCACTGCAGAGATAGAACTGCCTTGTTAAGCGAAGATCAATGTGTGTGCACGCGCGGACGCGCATCTGCGCCCATTTGTGTCAATCTAAAGGAGAATGCATTAACATTTATGACTTGCGATGGTGGCCTTGATAGTGAGACAGAGCTGACACACACTTTGACACACACGGGTCCCCGCTGGCCCCTCGGCGCTGTCAGCCCCCCTCCCATTACCATGGCGGCTAACCGCTCCTCTGCATCCATTAGAATAAATGTGTGTTAATGGATCTGCTTCAGCTGCCAGTGGCTGATTAGAATAAATGCGCTTCATACAAAGCCGAAGCAGATGAGTGTTCACACCCCTGCTTTGACCTAACACGCCTGAAGTCTCTGCCCATAGAAACCCAGCTTAACGGATGCATTGCATTAGTGTGCGATGGGACATGATGGTGTTGTGGGCTTGCGTGTAAGGGTGTAGAAATAGTTATAAAGAAAAACGTCTGAACAGTAAGACGCATCTGGACGGATCTAATTTGAAAGATGTTATTTTAAAAATTATGGATTTTTTCTTTAAAGGGTAGAGTTAGGGTTTGGGTTGGTAGTATTGGGTAATTCTATTTAGTTTTATTAACAATTTTAAGGGAATTTAATATAAGCACAATAGTTGCTGTGTTAGACATATTTCTAAAGATAATTCATGATATGAAATTATGGGATGCAATATAAAAAGTTTATGATGTGTATTTTAGAGCTATTGCGATCAACATCGCTAATGTCGACTTACTTATTGGGAGATGGCTGACTCACATCATAAATAACTTACATTAACATACTTTAACATATAAATTAAATATATATATTTTTTATTCGGATGTATACAAAGAAGCTTTGAAACAATACACATTTTCAAAAGTTCTACATATATAAAAGTTAATTTAATTAAATGTGCTAGCTCTATTCATTCCTTTCTTAATGTGGTAGTTCCCCTAAAAGTGAAATTGTCATAGTTTTCACGCTGTTTTCACGCTGTTGTCATGACTCCAAAAGATATTTTAAAGGAATTTGATATGCGAAGAGCAACGTAACCCATTTCTTTTCCGGGTTCCATTTGGGTGTCACCGCTGTATGGTTACCACCATTCTTCAAAATATCATCTGTGTTTTGAAGACGTCAGAAAGTCCTAGCACATGTGCACATCAAAGCGATGATAAAATGTTGCAACATAATATTTAGTAATAAAGTTTAGCAGTTTTGACGTTGATCCAGAGGTGGAATCATTACGAATCTTTACGAAGGTTGGTGTTGTGTGTTCTGAAATCTTCACTCGAGTCTGAATCGTCTAACATTTCCAGCAGGTGTAATTATTTCGGCCTTTGCCTTCGGTTTGTGCAACAGGATATGGTAATTGAATTGGATTATGAAAAGTTAGACTTCGGCTGTCCTGGTTAATATTCTTTTCTTCTACCCACACAGCTGAGGTTGCATCATTAGGAAAGAATAGCTGTTTCAGAGGTGGAGCAAGATATTACATTTTAATGAAAGATTATGAAAACAAACATTTTCTATTTGGAATAAAGTGCTGTTATGAAATATGCGCAGTACAATACAACAGACCGAGGCCTTATTAAGACAATATTAATTCACAGTTTTTTGTTTTCTCACTAGTCGAACACATGTGTCTGTGTATATACATGTCTTCACACATGGTCATATTTCTTCTAGGTGACTTTGAGCTGCGCTGGGTGAGTTTATGATCGTGAGTGTGTGGTCTCTCATGGGTTTGTTGGCTGTTTTTATTGTATGTGTAAAGTGAGTTGTATTAGCATGTGTTGTCCTTGGTCGGGGTGTTGAACGCGGCTAGATGGTAATGAAGCTGAATTCATTATGCTATGTGGTGATCTAAGAGCATTTGGCTGGAGCGTCGCCCGCTTTTCGCTGACTTGCTCTGCCTCACCTCTCAAAAGAACTTCTAAATAACCTTGTACTGCCAAACCCATACCAGCCACACTGTGAGACAGAAACAGAGTGAGCAAACACATATGGAGACACACTCAATCTGCCTACACACGCCTACAATCACAACATACGAGAAGAGACAAAAACATACACTAAAGGCCCTGTATGAATTTACAGCGATATGTGTTTGGGTTAACCAGATGAGAATTTACAGTATTTTAATTTATAAAATATTCTTTTCTCACTGTAAAACGAGTGAAATATATATATATATATATATATATATATATATGTATATATTAATTTATCTGTAAATTGTAGAGTTGGTTTGGCTTGAATGTATATGTTTCTGGAGCTTTAGTCCTGTATTAACAGTGCAAAGGTCACAAGTTTGATTCCCAGGGACCCAAACGACTGAGGAAATATACTTTAAACATTTTTTTAAGTTGTTTCGGATTCAAGTGTCTGATGAAATCCTTACACTAAAAAGTATAAAATTTTATGTTTATAAATGTGTTTTAAGACCTTGGCATTTGTTATTTATTTATTATTTATGCAACATTGTGAAGCTCTTTTAACGGCTTAACATGACTTTTTTTAAAGGTCCACAACATCTGATCATCTGGTCACCTGAACCAGGAATGAAACTTTTTATACACAGAGGTTCAATATTCTCACTAATTGCAAAATTATTTTTTAAATTAGATTTGCATATCTATAATATGATTTTACTTCAAGATATATGTGAATACATACATTTGCATATGGATTTCTCTTCTTTTGTTTGTCTGTTTTCCATTCTCTTTGTCTTATTCTTTCGCCTTCTTTCTGTCTGTTTTCCTTTATCTTTGTCAGTTTCTTTCTCTTTCTGTTTGTTTCTTTCTCTTTCTTTCTGTCTGTTTCTTTTACTGTGTCTTGTCTTTTACCTTTTTATTTATCTTTCTTCTTTTTCTGTTTGTTTGCTTCTTCTCTGTTTGTCTGTCCGTGTATCTTTTTGTTTGTGTGTCTATCTGCTTTACTTTCTGTTTGTCTCTTCTTTATTGTGTCTGTCTGTTTGTCTGCTTCTGCGCTCTCTCTCCTTTTTCTATATGCTTTTTTTACTTCCTGTTTGTACAGATATCTGTCTTTTTGTCTGTCCGCTTCTCTTTCTGTTTGTAAGTCTGACCTACCTCTTTATATTGGTCTATATTTCCTCTTTTGTGTGTTTCTCTTTGTCTGTCTGTCTTCTTTCCTTTTTATTTGTCTCTCTGCTTCACTTTCTGTCTGTCTGCTTTTTTGTGTGTGTTTGTCTTGTTCTTTTTCTTGTTCTTTGTCTGTCTGTACCTTTTTGCTTGTGTGTCTTACTGCTTCTCTTTTTATTCCTCTGTATTTTATTCTGTCTACTTTTTTTGTTTGTTTGTCTGGTTTACCATCTTTTTTGTCTTTGTGTCTGTCTGCTTACCCTTTTGTTTGTCTGTTTTTCTTTTTAATTGTCGGTAGTTTTTTCTTTCTGTTTGTCGGTCTTTCTCCTCTTTCTTTTTACTAGTTTTACTGTCTGTTTGTCTGTCAGTAATTTTCTCGATTTGCCTTGTCTTCCTTATTTGATTGTCGTTTTCTCTTTCTGTTCGTTTGTCTGTCTGTCTCCTTCTCTCTCTGTGTCTGTTTTTCTTTTGCTTTGCATGACTGTTTTTCTTTCTCTGTTTTTTTTTTTCGGTTTATCCGTCCGGTTGAATGTTTCATTTTCTATTTGTCTGTCTATCATTTTAACTATCTGACCATCTCACAACACATTGTCTTGTGAAAAGTATGATGAAAATCACATGCATTCTGGAGATGAGTTTGGCCAGAAAAGAGACGAGGACTTGCCTCCCTCACACGTTCTCTCTCACGCTCTTTCTCTCTCTCATTCCTTTGATCACCTTGCCACAGAGCAAGTAAGAGCCCTTTCTCTCTACCAAGGTTAATCCTTCCGGTTTGCACACCGAAATAACCATGGCAACAGGTTATCTTTGTGCGGCACATCACCCGACGGGTAATTGATCAGACTGGAGTGGAGGCAGGTATTCTTTTCTCCCTTAACCTCTCCGGTCATTAATGAGACGCGGCACACACACCCATCCACGCACCCACCACCCCTGACCTTGGCATTTTAACTGGAACCCATGAAAGGGGACACGTGGTGAATATAAAGTGGAGGTAGGACATCCCTGTGTTTGTGAAAACCCCTCACGTCCCAGAGGACGCACTACTGAACAATCTCTCCGGTGGGCCGTAACCCTCTCACCGCATCGCTTGCCTGGCTTTCACAGTCAGGATTCGTTCGGCGGTTGTGGGAACAGCTCACGTGAGTGCAATAAACTTTATGAACAGACTCTTCAAGGTATATGGTGCCGCATATGTCGCCTTTACACATATGAGCTTGAAGGAATGTCCTTATGCTCATATGGGAATGTGGTTGTCATGTGAGCTTGGACCATTGCAATAAATATTTATTTTAAATGTACATGTATTCGTTGCGTTTTAATAACAGAACAATATGTAGCGTGGGATGCTCTCACAAGACATGTTTTCAGATCCTCAAAGCTCATGTAGACCCAACACCTCTCGTGAGCGTTTATTGAGTTTTGGGTATTGAGTTTTTGATGGCTAACTTTCAAACCTTGTTGAAATGTCAGAGTAGACTCCAGACGCCATTAGCCGAAAACACATTGGCTGTGATTGTCTTTTGGTCTGTCTCACTCTCCCCCACTCACGCTCTGTCGTTCTCTCACTCCTTTACTCTCAAGAAAAACGTTCATTATTAATTTTTACCCTCATATCTCAAAAAGCGCTTTTCGGTTATAATCCACCAGACTCTTTGGTTATTGCATTTATTTAATGAAAAAATCCAGGCGCCCTGGAAGACAGAGTTGCGAAGAGTGCGCTCGTGTGAGAATGTGTGTGTATGTGTGTTTATATAGGAGAGAGACAGGAATAGGGAAGACGGCAAGGTTTTTTCTGTCCACGGCGGAGGCCGAAGTTATTAAGTGTAGCGATGGAGTGGAACTTCAGGCTGTGTTCCTTTGGCTCTGGGCTTCTTATTAAAGCAGGAGAGATTGAAGCGATTTCACACAGATCTCTTTCTGTCTCGCTTTCTCTTTCTCTTCCCCGCTTTCCTCTCGAATCACAGAGCTCTTCTCATCGCCAGCGAAAGAACGCGTCCGATCCGAGGGTTTGACTGAAGAATCCTTCAACCGAGATGACCTTATTGAATATGAGAACAAACAATGCATCCTCGCGAGCGTACGCTAAACGTGCTGTTTTTGGGGCCGAGATCTCTGAGAGTCTCATTTTATCTTATTTTTGGCCCAACTTCACAAGAATATCGATGTCCTGCTGAGAACAGACATCTTCGGTCTGTATTTGTGCCAGTATGTCGTAAGATAGCAATCTGTCCGCGTGGTGCGAGTTCGGCTGTTCTTCCACCTCGAGTTTTCGGTCGTTCGCTCGCTCCATCACTCTTTCTCACTCGGGGTGCCACCCCCCTCTCTTCCTCGGCTAATGAGTCCCTCTGGATGGGCATAAAAAGGTCCTCTCATCAGCGATCAGGCAGATGAGTGAGGCTTCAAAGAGTCTCCCAAGACATTAGCATAACAAGGCTACCTGCAGATGCTGGCAGGGCCCGAGACCTGAGATAGAGACAGCTCTCCTCTTTTACCTAGACAGCATGAATCATTTAACGTCTTGGGCAAGCCGACTCTCGGCTTGTGGCCAGGTGCTCTGCTCTCTGCGTGAGTGGCCTTTTTTACTCCGAAAGTCCCTCGCCCTCTCGGGGAGCCAGGGAGTTGGAGACTCTTTACAGCATTTACACGAGATTAAAGATATCTTTTAAGATGGAATGACACAAAGTTTGGATGGTGTATGCATCCTTTGGGAAAAAATTTTTTTTATCACAAATGAATGCTTTTTTCCTTTGTTTTTGTCATAAACAGATTAAATGAAGATTTTTGTTAAACTCCTGATCATTAGGTTTTATTTTAAGAAATATTACCCCAGGAATCTATCATAATGTCTCCGAATGAGAAACAATAATCAGACTTTCAAACTCAAACTTTTTTTATGAATTTTTAACACAATTTATTTTTAGATTATTGTTTTAGTTATGCTATCCACAATACATTTAAAGTTCTTTTTCAATAGAAAGGATTTCTTGTCATTTTATCATGCAGGTTCTTAAGGTCTCATCCTGAGATGCTTTTTAAAGAATTTTAAAGGAGTGTCAATCTATTCTATAGTCTTGTTGGCTGTTGTTTCTTAAATAATTAGTCAAAGTCATTCAATTAAAACACATTTTATTAAATAAGTCATAAAAAACATGTATGATTGCTAAACTATATTTTTGTCTGTAAAACTAATTTCAGACATTTATGCACCTTTATTTTGAATTTAATGAGTATTGCTTTAGTCAAATGTCGCAAAACTATATTGTTTTAGTTTATGTTTTTTAAACTTTAATAGAAAATCCCATTATTATCAAATTTATATATAAAATAATTAAATGACAACAACAACAAAGTACAACAACAACAACAACAACAACAACAACAACAACAACAACACGCTTAATGTATTTGTGTTACATTAAACATGTTGAGTTCTCATGTTCTCATGTCCAATTGTTCAAATCAGTTATAAAGCTGTATCTGTTTTCTGTAAATGTAAGTAAACCAAAGCGTTTCCAAATATATGAACCATGCGATTCTACAATACTGGTACTCAAGATGAACATAAGAGTGGCAGAAACTGTATGTAATACAAAGTAGGCAATAATACATATTGCATTATATTACAAATGAACTATTCAATTAAAATCCCAAAACTTTTGACCAATAGTGTATATAAAACTACATAAACAATTAAAACATTTTATTTATTGTTTTGGCACATAAACTCATACAGTTTAAATGAGCCATATGCCTCTGAATGTATATACTTTGTAAAAGCCTCCGGGCCTTTCAAGTTTTCTGAAATAGCAAGACGAATCTGGAAGCATTTGAAATAAAAGATAATGCAAAAGAATGTATGCCCATATAAGTGTATGTCAGCCAGCATTAACTTTCACAATATCACAGCGTCCTATAGGCTATAGGCTTTATGAACTGCTCGGTAATGTCAATTCAGATTTTCAGAACAAAAGCAAAGCACAAATAGTGGTGTAAGTCTGTCTCTAAGCTCATGTTGAAACTGACACTAACACATATCTTCAGACAGGCTCTTGTTTGCGTGGCAGACATCCCTTAGGTGCTCCTCCTTGTTTAGCTTAGCTGTGAGTGGCGGTGAGGCTTTGCTTTCTGCTGTATTACATTTACAGATAAAATCAGCCGCTCATTTACTAAGCCTCTAAAGGTGTGGAGCTCAAGGGATTTGGTGCTCTGTAACGCCGTCGATCACGCCGAGATGACTCTGAACTGAGTGGAGTGAAACTTTCGGTAATGTTTAAATATGACATCTATGACTGACCTTATAGTAATGGCCTCTATTTGAAGTAACATTTGTGTGAGCTTACCTAATGCTGTGGATTTGTGTTCAATCATGAATTAACTATTCATTGTTTACATCGACAATGTTTAGTCAATATTCAATTATGTTGTATTAATAACTTTATGTGTTCTTAATCTTAAATCGATTATGGGTTTGGTTTACAAGGAGCAAAATAGAAGTCGTCAGCTTACTGTTGCTTTAGATAAAAGCATCTTTAAAATAAATAATTTTTTTAATGTTTTATTATTATTTAGGTTATTTAATGTTACATTTAGATTCATTTTTTTTAAGAGTTCAATATTAAACAAAATTCTTTCATTCTATATTCACCCTAGGAAATACTAATACAGAATGATGAAGTAATAGTCATTTCAAACCTCTTTAACTTTCTTTCTTCTGCTAAACACTGAAGTAGTTATTTTAAAGAATATTGGTAACCGAACAGTGACAGCACCCATTTACTTGCATTACTTTAAGTGGCTATACAACAGTAGCGACTAGGTGTCGACGCTGTTCTGTTAACAACTTTCTTCAAAATATCTTCTTTTGTGTTCAGCAGAACCAAAATATTCAGATGAGGAAATGAACAAAGGTGTGTAAACGGTTTTCACTTTTGGGTGAACTATTCCTCTGATATCATGCAGCATTACTTTCTCCCATCATACGTTCAGCAACGTTCATATGTTCGAAAAACATTTGTCCTGACTTTGGATACGCCCAGGGCTATTCAGACATAGCTAAGCTATCTTTAACATCAAGGGCTTAGAAAGCCTTTACGTTATTCGTGAAGCTCGCCTGGAACAGAAAGTTCGGCTAGATGCATGTTGTTTTACTCAAAGAGAGGATAAGAAGTGTCCGTCGAGGGCATGACGCCCTCCTTGCCCTGTTCTGGGCCAGGCCGTCTTCATGGTTCCTCCCACCGGCTCATGTGGTGTGGAAAAGTGTTGTCGCCTAGCGACCTAGTCTGCATTCCTACCCAATTACATCCAGTCCCAGATGACTTCCATTAAACCCGATTCCTGTCCCGTAGCAAGGGGAGGGGGTGTTTAGGGTTCTGTATGTGTGAGTTATAGTACTGAAGGTTATGAGTCAGACCGGTGGTGACAGATTCACTAGCTGCATGATCTCAGAACAGCCATTAAATAAGAACTTTAAAGACACAGTTACAGTTTTGTCAGGGTTTTGATCACCTGTTTAAAAGAGATGCTGTATCGTATGAGCTTGTGATGTCATGGATGGTAACTTCATAGCCGCATGAGACAGCATGAGATCAGAGTGGAACTCTGCACCGGTCGAGGAGGGTAACGTTCCCCTTAATAGTATGTTCAGTGAAAATATAATAAAGGGTGTTTTGTAAAGTTTGGTCTCTCCTACAGTCCAGAGAAAAGATTAATAAATTAATAAAAATTAATAAACGTTCTTTGTTTCTTTTTTATTGGTGTTGTGCGGATCTCTTCAATAGTCAAACAATTAAAGCAAGTCTCCAAAGCAATAGTTTACCCAACAATGTTGTTATTTAAAAAATCGTGTAACTTTTTTGTGCAAAAAAATATTTTTTGAAAAATGTTGGTACTCAAATCCTGTTTCTCCCTGTTGACTTCTATTTTATGCACACTAAACCAATGCATGGCAATGGGGACCAACTGTTTTCTGTTGCCAAGATTCTTTAACATATCTTCTTAAGTGTTCTGCTGAAGAAATAAAGTCAAACAAGGTCATACATAAGAAAGTTCCCAACCGAACAGCTGTAACAACTATGCACTACTATTTTATGGACACAAAACCAGAAGAAGTGAATGGGTGCCAGTGAACAACATTTCTGGAAATATCTTATTTTGTGTTCAGCTGAAGAAATAGTCATACAGACTAAAAATAACAAGAGGGCAGGGAAATGATGACAGAATTTTCATTTTTAAACTATCACTTTAAGACGCAAGTTCTTTGTTGTGTTGAATGAACTGCACCTTCATACTTTATAGCCTTGCTTTTATTGGTTACATAAAATATGGCATCTGCTCTCATTGTAGGTCTGTACCCTCAAATTTATTTAATGTGCTTTCAATATTCATTATGCATGAAATGTAAGTCTAAACTAATCCAGGAATGGTTTGAAAAAAAAATGCCAGTAGTTCAGAGTTTAAAGCCACTGTTGTTACAGGTAAATATCATCGTTCACTTACACACATTTATTTTCTGTTACTGAAGGGAGTTTTCATTGACTTCTATTATTATACTGAGCTAATAATGCTTTCGGTGTCTAACCTTAACTCACTAGCATCCTTTTTGCAGTTTTAGATTTTCATCAGACCCATATTTAGTATGTATATTAAATCTGTTTTTTGTGGGGGTTGCTGGTTGGTCCGTACAATGGAGGTGATTTTTAATTTTACTAGGCCTTTGGGTACATTAGGTCCCCATAATGTATGCAAAGCCTGGCCCGCACACACACACACACACACACACACACACACACACACACACACACACACACACACACACACACACACACACAATCCTTTCTGGTTTAATAACAGTTCCTCACACGCCTTGACTTTAAGAAACTAGGAAAATAGAAAAACCTCAACAGCACCATTCCAAAAATATATTCTGTCCTTTAAGAAAAAGCAATGATTCGCTTTAGGAAATCCTTTCATTTAGATCTCCTGAACAAGCATAGCTTTTTTCACCAGTGTCCTGGTAATATATCAAATAAACTGCCTCCCAGGGTCTCGTTTTTTAAATGTTCCCACATCTGTTCACCAAGATGCTGCTGCAAAAGCCGCTTTCTGATGCAGTCCCTCACCCAGAGCTGTCAGGATGATTTCTGCATCTCTCTCCCTCTCTCTCTCTTTCTCTCTTTTGTGTTTATCTGGGAACATACTTTTAATGCCAAGCCTTATCCCTGACTGTGGTGCGGTATAGGGTCAAACATAGATATGCCTGGATTACATAAGAACCGCTGGTTACTGATAAATAAATGCCCATGCATGTCCGTTAAGTGACACTTCACCCAAAAATGAAAATTGTGTCATTATTTACAACCGCCTTGTCATTTCAAACCTGTTTGACAATCTTTCGTCCCCAGAAATGAAAATTAGAGGTTTTACAGCTGATTTTTTCATAAATCAAACCAATTGAAAAGGTGCCAGTTGTCGGCATTCTTCAAAATGTCTTCTTTTGCCAGATAAGTCAACCCTATGGGTTTGAAATCTGAACAAGTGTGTACAAATTATGCTGTTATTAACGAGTTTAAACCCAGTAGGGCTCTTTTATCAGTACAGAAAGAAGAGATATTTTGTGAAATGTGTTTTTGTTTTCACTGTGTAATAAAGGCCCGTTGTTTTTTTTGTTTATGAACATCCTTCAGAATCTTATTTTCTGTAATGACATTTGGATTGATAAAGGATGAAAAATTATTCATTTTTGAGTGAACTGTTCCTCACATAGGCATGTTATATTTTGAAAGATATTAATAATTGTTTTGCCAATTAACATTTCACAGCCTTTATAGCTCATTCAAAGTTTTTCATTCTTGAAATACTTTTATCCACGTTCTGGAGAGTTACAGTCCCTTTAAGCTATACATTTTCCCAGCTTGTTCGCTGAAAACCTGATCCATGACCTTTGCATTATCCCATCCACGGAAAATCTTGCACTTCTTTCCGATTTTCAAAAGCTATCATAATATTGTTGTGCAGCAACTTCAATAACTTTCAATCCGATTACATACAGTGACACGCATACAGCTTGAAATACCTGTTGTGAGATCTCCGTCTGTTCTCTCCTTGTTTCTTTGTTTTGCTCATTTTGTTTTGTTTACCCGAGATTGAAGTCTTTGAGATTGATTCGAGCTTTGCTGGCAGCCCGTGTTTGTTGCTACCCATAATTCACCGCTGTACTCTATGACTGACAGGGCTGCTCTGGATTGGCCGCTACGGCTCCTTGATGGATTACTCAGGGCTAAATGTATTACTACAAACACACACACGCACTACACTTTAAATTGTTAACCAATTTTTGTGAGACGGGTTAAACACACAAACACACACAAAATCTCAAAACACGTTTTGCTTAATTATGTGCACAAATTCACTTAGATTACAGAGATACGCACAAACACACGGCCAGTCACACAAACAACAAATGCGGCCCCTCTGCTCGGGACTCTTTAACAAGGTAATGCATCATAAATTCATTTGGCTCCCGGTAAACATTGCTGAAAAATGAGAGTGATGGATGTATGCCACGGGGAGGAGTGCCACATGCTTCAGAGGGCTGCAGTGAGCGTGCGGATGTGAAAGAGAGAGAGAATGGGCCTTACTATATAATTGGTGGAGGGTGATTGTACAGACATTGAGTCGTACACATGTTTTCAGGTCACGGGCTGCTAATCTTTATGGTGGTCATTTAGCTGTAGAGGGACCTCGGAGAGAAAGGGAACAGAAAGGCGAAAGCCAACAGAAGCGTGCAGCCGGATGGAAAGCTTGCTATCCCTCTGCATATCCCAAGCTGCTTTCCATTCTGGGATTTAGCCGAGTCTGCAATGCAGCCATTGAGTGTCTCAGCACCTTTGGACAAGACTTTAATCAAACAAACACAATGTGTGATATTGACTAATGCATAGTTAAAGCTCAGCCATCCATTCATTTTATTGTCTATGCAAATGTTTTAAAAACACGTTCAATGTGCAAAATTTCTCATCCTCCCTACCAAGCGATCTTAGGGCTGCCAGATTGCGATAAAAGGGATAAGAATAAGAAACTAATTTAAACAAAAGATGCCCACGCACCTGTGCTTCATGAGCATACTGTATCAGATTAACGTCATAAAAATTGTATAGGAAGCATTTTCCATGAGCATATGAGGCTTTAGAAAATCTTTGCTTAAAAATGTTACCAGTGCATTTTTAATATCTTGTTGTTTTATCTTTTTAACATTTTAGTTAAACTTGCTTAATTAAATGTTTTTAATTGTGTAACCAAAAAGTGTAACCAAAAAAAGTACACTGTGTAACCAAAAAGTACACGGTATAGCTTTACAAAACACCTTGTTTGGCTTATTTTATTATGCATTTGTCTGATGTGATTGAGGTCGCATGCATAGAATTCAGATTTTTTACCACATTCTAAAAAAATATGTAACACCGCAACATCTAAAAGAAGTATACAAACCGACTCAAGATGAAGTAATATACTTGCAAGACCAATATGTGGCACTGCAATTCTGTCACACATACACAAAAAACAAAGACGAAATGATGATACAAAGGGTTTGCGTATACATTTAAACACATATTCATTTCGACAACCTGTAACTTTGAACAGAACGAGGGAATTTCGAAAGATTTGCCCACTCAGAATCTACCCTACCCACCATTTTCCTTAGGAAAGCCTCACAGTATTCGGCTTGCAATTGCAATTATTCCTGCTGCCCATTTATTCTCCTTCCTCTTAAAGCGAGGAGCGGCAGGCCTGATGCGGTGATTAACTCCAAATTGCAACAGCTGTTGATGGCAACTCCAATTAAGACTCTAGGCATCAATTTAGTAGCAATCTGTGGCATTAGTAAGGTTTCATCTTTTACCAACCCTGTTAACCACCCAGTGGTGACAGAGGTCTGTCACTCAAATCTGTCATTTAAAGCGTTCGGCTGGAGAATGGACTGCAGAGATCCGACCTCACGGCTGCGTCAGTTTTATATATTGCATACCTCACCATCTTCAAGTTCAACGATTTTTGCCATTCAAACTTTACACCCAAATGTTAAGATTTCCATTACTTAAGACTTTGTCCCCGTTTCCAGTTTTCTTCTTCTTTCTTAAAGGGCCAGATTCTCAGACACTTTTGTCACGTATGATATTGTAGTTTGCATTATTCGATTACACGGCCAGTTGAGTGTCAATATCGGGTCTGTTTCTCCCACTTAAGCCTTTAATGCACTGGTCCTCTTGTTTTTGTATAGCAAGGTCATCCAAATCTCTCTCCTGGTTGGATCTAGTTTCTTTTCCATTTTAAAGGTTGTAGTGCATACTTGTCTGTGCAAAATATTCTCTCAAAAGAGCAATGCGCTGAATAGTTTCTAAAGGAACATTTTTCTTTCTGCTCATTTTAAAAAGAGGTTCGCTTAAACCAGGAGAGAGATAATTTACCAGTTGACATTGTTTTGTGGTTAGCACACTTAATTAAGTTGCATAACTCCTCGACTGTGCTGAGATAATCAGAAACGTTCCTCTAGTACTGAACTAGCACTTTCAAGGAATTGGGTAACACTGTTAATGTCCTAGAAGGCTTAAATTATTCAAACAAAGAGTTATGGAACATTAAGCCTAGACAGTAATTATTTTTTAAGCAACACCTAATGGTAATAATAATCATAGTCACAGTCATAAATTATTATGGTTATGAGAAATCTGTTTTCATTTGTTCATTTGTTTTGATTATGAAATGTTTTATTATATTTTAAAATATATTCCTTACATTTTCCATACATTTGATTCAATATGTTTATATAAGTATATATACTGTGCATATAATATTGAATTGTTTTGAAATTAAAAGTGCAAACAAATGTCTCCTTACATTTGAAGTCTAGGATTTTATATGTCGGTAAAGGTTGCATCAAATGCAACCGAGTTTGATCTGGGTCAAAGCCAAAAAATAAATATAAATGTAATTTCATGCAAATGCAATTTCGGAAAGCCACATATATCTAATATATACAAGTAAAGATTGCACGACAGGTTTTTTATGGTATTCTATAAAGTGCTTTTACATGGATGTGTGTTTGTTGGTACACTTATACACCCATTATTAACTAGCTATACTATATTATTTAATTGCCCTTGTGTGGCTCAGTGGCTATAGCATGACACTAGCAACGGCATAGTCATGATTTGATCCCAGGACTCCCTTGGAATTAATATAATGGTATAGTGGGAGAAAAGCATCTGCCAAATGCATAAATGTAAATTGTAGTGTATAAGGTGTGTGCACATGTATGTGTAATATTACATATCTTAATGTAATGTAAAACCATATAATCAAGCAATTTAATGACAAGAGAGAAAATCAGACTGTATTTTTCACCTGAATGGTTTAGTGCTAGAGCCCCCGGTCAATCTTTATATGGTCTCACAATGTTATTCTAAAGACGATATCGATTTTATCATTCGTCTTTAAACAACCGTCATTCGAACATCCTAATGGACTTGTCCGCCTTCTATTCTTTTCCAAACCATCCTGTTGGCCTTCACTGGCAGAGCTCCAACTAGAGCACACTGTCCCTCTGGGCTAATCAGCTGAGCACAGCTCCGTTGGCCGGCCGCTTAGTTCTGGCTGTAATGCAGACGATGGGAATGTGTGCGAGCTTACCCAACCCAGTTTAATCTCTGTCCTCTCTCTGGAATGCTGAACTATTGCTCCAGCGCTACGGGCCGTTCTGAACGCAGCCCTTTAAGCAACACCGCGAGTGAACTGAAACCTTGGAAACCTGGCTTGTGCAGAAAAATCCGTTTGCACGCAAGGCCTTCCAGCTCCAATTCGGTGCAGATACGGTCTGTCCGTAACAAGACTCAGGGGGCTAAGAGCGGTTAGGATGTTATAAAATATTTACATTGTGTTCATTGGGTATTTAGAAATCTATTTAAAGAGCCAACAGAAAGTCTGTCTTTCAGGAGCTTTTGATGTCACGTGGGCTTTTTTGTCGGAGAGGATGAAACTGTTCCGACTGTTCTGACGGAGATCTAGGTGAGACGCAGATTGCTATGACATTCACTGATGCTTTACCGAAATTCCCATTGCGCAATTCTGGGAAAGAAGTGCAGTAGTGAGAACAGGATGAACTCTGGCTGTTTGTTACACTGTGTAATACGGAAATCTGCTTTTCTTTAGTTCCTGTGGTGACAATAAACTTGTTTACTTTTTCTTTCTGCTTTTTTGGTTTTGGACGCTGCAGGCCAAGAACAAAAACTTTATGTAAGAACAAGAACATTTTTTGTGTGTCTCAGTTATGACGAGGTTCAGCATCTCCTCACACAGAGTAATATCACAAAGTACAGAAAAGCACATTTGCTTTTATTAGATTTGTAATTTAGTTTGTTCATCGAATGGTAGTGAAAAAGAAAAGCAAATTATTTTAGATAATTCGTTTTTAATACAGCATTTATTTATTTCTATGGTATTTTAGTGATTTTATTTAATATAAAAGTGTTTAAGTGTTTTATTAAATATAAAACTAAACTGAATGTAATTTATTTTATATTGTGATTTTCTTAAAAATTTATATATTTTGTTTTCTTCAAGTAAACTTTATTTAAACTTTACTTTTCAATTACATGCTTGTTTCTTAATCTGTAAAATATTTGTTTTTGTATTCACATTTATTATTGTGTAGAACAGATGTAAACAGTATTATATTTGTTATTTTATTAGTATTTTTAAATAAATTGTATTGTGTAAACCAAACAGTTGATTTAAAATTAACCTGAATCTTAAAATGATAGCTCACTCACAAAATTAAAAATTAAAAAAAATTAATACAATTTTAAAAATTAAAATTTTATTTGAACAATTTGACTTTTTCACATGTTTTAAAAAGAATGTTGTTACCTATTCACATGCTTTGTTTTTGTATCTATTCAATAGAAGTGAAGAAGTATCAGTTACCAACATTTTTCAAAATATCTTTCTTTGAATTCTGCTCTGGGCAAAGTATTAAGCGGTGAAATGAAACAATAGATTTTTTGGGGTGTGCAAAGCTATTAAGAGTTGCCATTGGTGGACAATAGCACCAATGGCACAGTTTATAGTGAGTTATAAACTGGTGATTTTGACATTGACAGACATACCGTATCTGGAAAGTGGTGTGAGTAAGTGTTAGTGTGTGCGTGGATGTGTATGAGTGTGTGCGCGCATGCGTGTGCGTGAGTGAGTGTGACTGTGTGTGTGTGCGTGTTGATAGAAACAGTCAGTTCCTGACAAGCCGTTTGATGTGTTTCTCCTAATTGTTCTTGCGTGAGCAGACACACATCATAGTATCTCTCTCTCTCTCTCTCTCTCTCTCTCTCTCTCTCTCTCTCTCTCTCTCTCTCTCTCTCTCTCTCTCTCTCTCTCTCTCTCTCTCTCTGTCTCTCTCTCTCCCTGGATTTAATTAGTTTTTGCTCATCATGCGTAACCAGTAAAGGTTCCTATTTTGTACTTGAAAGGTAGAATCCAAGGAGACTAATTTGATCAGTTTGGAAGGATCTCTGTTTATCATCAGAGTCCAAAGCCACTGACATCATCAGTTTTTCCGTGTATTCATAGAAAAATTATGTAAAAAATCGAACTTATTGTTACCTTTAGTCATGACAAATAGTGTATAGTTACCAATAGTTACATTGAAAACAAAGTCTTTGATATCAGCAACCACATTATTTCCTCCTCCTCTTAAAGTCACAGAATGTTTTTAGTTAACTTCCACAGTACAATCATATGTAAAATTGTGTTTTATTTTCTCCATTTAGTATTTTGTCCCATGGCCTGCATCGCAACAGAAAGAGCTGGCGATGTTGGATCCTCGGGTTAAAATAAAAACCCAAAACAGAACCCGAGGGACAAAAACATTGTTGTGCCCCTTATGCTAAAGCATTTTAGAGGCACACTGATCCTTCTAGAAGGTATATATCACACACGCTACTCGGCTCTGTTTTCAGACTCGGTCCTGGGCCTGAAGGGAAGGCCGGTATTTTCATTTCATATTCATAAATCATTCATACATCTCACGACATCAGTCCTTTAGAAAATCAGCCCCTCGGTTTTATATTGAGATTCGAAATGTATTTTCTCATCCACATCACAGGAGTAATGCCCCGGCCTGCCACTCTTTCCCAGCTCACGCATTTGACAAGAGTGACACATTTATGAAATTTTTTCACTGAGCTCATATTCTTTTGTATTTCTGAGGCTTCGCAACAAATACGATTAAGAAGATGTTTTACTGTTAGAGAGGAAGAGGCCGAGGTCGAAATAATGACCCAGGGTCACTCAGACTCTCTTAAAGGGACAGAAAACCCTACAAAAATCTACATGTATGTACCTATGTCAGTCAGAACTTGTATATGACAGTTTATTCTGTAGAACACAAAAGAAGATATTTTGAGAAATGGGGTTTTATGCTCATACAGTGGAAGTCAATGGTGGTCAACATTCTTCAAAATATTTAAATTGTGAATAGTTTAAAGGTGTGCTTCCCAAAAATCTTGTTTTCTTTTGTGACCAACAAATAAAGACATGTCTGCCATGTTTTTTCAATGATGTCCCAGAACTGTCAGTTGCTAACATTTTTCAATTCATCTATTTGTATTTAACTGAACAAAGAAATTTACACAACTTTTGAACAACTCGAGGGTGAAAAATTCATTCCGATTTAATTTTTGGGTGAACTATCCGTTTAAACCACACAATTTCTTTCCCATAAACCCCAACAGTGTTGTTTGTTTACTCATAAATACTCATTGATTTATTTTATGACTTATTAGCATTTTTACAGTTTTAATTTTCTTCCATGTAAAGTTTTATGTACAAGCCTGTTCCCTTCTGTGATGGTCAATTATTGTGATGGCTTCTACATACAGACCTGTACATATAGCTGATGACATCATCACCCTTGTGGGGGGTTCAATAACCCGCCTGGATCTCAGCCAGACATCAAGAGCATCAAGAACATCTGGTGTGTGAGGAGATGTCATAAAACCGCTTCAGTTGCCCTTTTAATCACTTTTACTTAATGATGGAGTGATGTTGTCCTGCAGGGTCGGGCTTCACACATCACATCACAGATATTTACAGCCGTGTCAGATAACTCCTTAACTCACCAGCAGGTAGCCGGAGTTCTTCTCTTGCCCGCCAACGCTTTCTTTTTGGGGGTTCTTGGCTTGTTTTTAAATGTTTATCCAATTAGTTTAATAGAGAAAAATATAATTTAGAATAGATACTTTTTCATGTCAAAATTAACATTTTATTTAATAGTAATTTTGATTGAAAATTGAGAAAAGAATAGTAAAAAAGAGCGCAGAATAGACAGGGACTCAGCATCTCAGGGCGAGACCTTAAGAAGGTCTCACATTTCAAAAACATTTCTGCAAATTCTTGTCAAAAAGTGACAATACTAAAAATGTTTTAAATATAACAAGTTTTCAATTTTAGTATTAACTTAATTCCCATAGTTCCAATTGTTTTCCTTTCATAATTTTGATTAGTTTATCATTATTTTTAAAATATAAAAAACATAAATGTATAAGTTAGTGTCCCAAAACATAGTTTCTGCCTGAATTTGAATTTTTGTGTGAATTAAAAATAATATATTTTCTCGCTTACTTTCTATTGTTTTATTCTTGCTGTATTTTATGTACCGCATCAATCCCCCAGAAGGTCACACACCCCCAGTTATACATTTTTGCCCGGTACCATCTGTTCGTATGCTTGCGATTGTACCACATTTTGGTTTGGCCTCCTGTACCACATTTCAGCTTGAGTTTCAAAGAGCCACATACTCTGCGCAAGTGCTCTAATGCTGCTCATTTTGGACTTTGTACACAGACAAACCTCTTGAACCAGCACCATCCAGCGTGTCTGTGTTCTATCCTCTCAGTCCCCCATTAGCCGCCTCGCAGTGTCTCTAGAAGAGGCCATCGACACAACAATGGATTCCACCGGTGCGTGAGGATGAGAGACATGTTTCCAGATCGGGCCCTCCAGCGTCTCATGTTCTTCATTTACACAGCTTTCATTTTTAACAGCTCGCGCTCCCTTCATTCCTCCCCATGGGTTTCTAATCCCCCACATCCCAAAATCAGCATGGGAGAGCTCAGTCAAAAATGCCCCCGGAAACGAACATGAAAGGGGAGGGTTGTAATCGCACAGATGTGTCCATGTAAATCTGAACAGGTGCGGGCTGGGGTTGACAGAACAGCTTTTTTTGGGTTGTTTCGTGATAAACTAAAAATATAATTTGATGATTTTGGTGTTTGTGCTAGTCGTGCTGTCTTTTTGTACCGGACTTCATGCCGAACACTTTTCTAATGTCCATCTTTGTGTGTCCACAGCAACAGGAGCAGGACCCCACTAACTTGTACATCTCTAACCTCCCGGTTTCAATGGATGAACAAGAGCTGGAGAACATGCTGAAGCCCTTCGGACATGTCATCTCCACAAGGATACTCCGAGACGCCAACGGGGTCAGCCGAGGGGTCGGCTTCGCCAGGTAACCTTGACAACAGATACAGTGCTTGTTCAACATCCGTAGTTTCTTTGTGTCTGTTTCTTTCCTGCCTTTTTGTTTTCACCCCCCCTTTGCCCCTGTGTGGCGCGTGTGGGGTGGATTGGCTGGGTTTCAGGGTCACTGGCTCTGTAAGAGATCCCAGCAGAGGCGGTGCGTGTGTGTGTGTGTGTGTGTGTGTGTGTGTGTGTGTGTGTGTGTGTGTGTGTGTGTGTGTGTGTGTGTATAAACGTGCCAGCCAGGCAATTAGCCGTTCAGCCATGATTGGGTGAGCAGAGCTGAATGGGGCAGCACATGAGAGAGGCCATTCCAGAGAGCTAGGACTAAATCAAGTCTCGCAACAGCCAGAGACACTACATAACACCCTTTTCAGTCTTTATTCTTGTCTCTCACCCTCTCTTTATCCCTTTTTCTCTACATTAACATGTAAAGCTGTGACTCGTAGTGCAAAGTGTACACTTGTTTGCATTGAGTATAAACACACTGCGAAGTTTCGATCTCAGTGGATGTCAACTTTTTGATTTTTAGACGCATCTTTTGTATATTTCCTGAAGGGAATTTAGACTTCCTTTTAAATGCATTTACAGAAAAGGATTGAAGGATAGGTTAACCAAAATAGGCTCTCTTCAATTACTATTTATTTTAAAGCTGTATGGTTGCCAGCATTCTTCAAAATATCTTATTTTGCGTTATGCAGAAAGAAAAAGGTCATTCAGGTTTGAAATGATAGTAGAGTAAATAAATATTTTAAAAAAAGTGAAAAAATGTAAGTTTGGTGAACTATTACTTTTATCTTTTTCTGTAAACATATTCTATTTGGGGTAAGTCAATTAAAGGGATAGTTCACCTAAAATGAAAATGATTTCATTATTACCCTGTACTTTGTCATTCCAAACCTGAACGACTATTTTCCACTGCAAACAACAAAGGAGATATTTTAAAGAATGATGGTAACCGAACAACACTGAACTCCATTGACCTCCACACAAGGGATACATTTTTCGAAATATCTTATTTTGTCTGGGGAAAAAGTCAGACACCTTTAAACAACATGAGAGTGAATTAAGTTGACAGAATTTTATTCTGGATTAAGGGTTACTATTACTTAAAGAGAAGTGACAATCCTATGTGCTGTAGATGCAGCTTGTGTCATGACTGCCCAATTTGACCTGGATATCTTCTCATTCTGTCACAGGATGGAGTCCACCGAGAAATGTGATGTGGTGATTCAGCATTTTAATGGAAAATTCCTCAAAACTCCACCAGGAGTACCAGGTAAGAATCAAGTGTCCTAACCAGACATTTCACTTTCTGTTTGGACAGAAAAATCCCTTCCCTCTGGAAATCTGTCGCATTGCACCTGGACGGGATAAGGTGTCAACCTTTATACTCTAAGCCTCTGTTTCAATGTCATCTGTGCTTTTAGTGCGAGTCACTGTAGACATCTGCTTACTTTCTTACTCTTTCATCTGATCTGAATTCTTTGACAAGAAGAGATTTATAGGTTTATTAAAGTGAAAACAAACATTCTATCATCATTTTCTCTCCCCCTGTCATTTCAAACCTGTCTTTCCTTCATAGAACACACGGAAAAGATATTCTGAAGTTTGTTTGGGAATCGGCGCCCATTCATTTGCAATGGCTGTCAATAGAATAGAAGCGAATGGGTGCAACAGCTCTTTAATGAACAACATTCTTCAAAATATCTTCTTTTCTGTAATGTGTTAGAAAGAAAGCCATACAGGTTTGAACTGACGATAGGGTAAGTACGTGATGACAGAATACATGGACACATTTCTGATTATGTGGTAGCAAAATGTAGATGGGACTTAATGACTGCATTATAACATGTTTGGCTTTATTGATTGGCTGTATTTTACCACCCGAAAACTTTCTTTTAAAGGTGAAAGGGTCACCAGGTTCTGATGAAAGACTATTAAAATACCGCAGTGTTGAATAAAGTGCCATGATGAATTGTGCGCAGTGATCCCAGAGGCATTTATTGCGAATGTAAACGGGGTCCGTTTTGATTCATGTTGCCTTAAACAGTTGCAAACACTTAATATCACAGACGTGCAAAAACCGTTTAAACAGCCTTCTTTAATAGTGTGCTTCTGCGAAGCGTGGGATCTTTTATTCAGTAATATGTGTCTCGTCTATTCCCCTGCTGTTGTGGAGCTTGCTCGAAAGAGAAGGAAAGAGAAGCAGAGGTTCGGTCGGATGATAGAAAGAATATGTGCTTCCGAAGCACTACGTGTTTGTGTGCGTATCTGTCTGTTTTGTGCTCGAAAGAGGCAGGCGGAGGGCTTGGGGGGTGTTAAAACAAGTGACAGAAGAGAGAGAGAGAGAGGAAAAAGGGATGAGAGAGATTGGAGAGGGCAGCCGGCAACTCTGGCAGTTGCTGTGTGATTTGTGGGGTGTAGCGTGCGGCTCCGTGTCAGACCTTAAGACAGAGCGATGATGGATGACTTCATCTCCACCTCTCTCTTTCGTGTTCTTGTCTCTTTCTGTGTCTCTCTCTTCTTCAGTGCTAACAAACCATGGGCCGACTTCTTCACCCTCGACTTCCTCTATTTCACAACCTGTGTGTGTGTGGACTAGCACATCTGGTCAAGGGTATATAAGGTCATGATAAAGCTTCGGGGAGAGAGACTTGCATTGATGTTTAAAAATGAAGATTTGAGAGGGAGAGGTGATATTGTGCACACTGAATATAGCTGCAGCCCTTCGCATAATGCGTTCAGCCTTGAAAAGGAGCCATGCGTGTATTGATATCCAGGTTTAAAGCTCGGAATAGCACCTCATCGATTTTCTCTCTCCTCTTTCACTTCTCGCTCTCTCTCGCTATCTAGCACGTGGATCATGTGATCCTATTCTTCATGCAGTGGCTGTGGAATAAGTGTTTGTACATTGAACGTCTGGCTGTAGTTCATCGCAACACATGCTCTCAAACAGGTGTATCATTATTAAAAGATCAAGCTTAAGAGAGATCAGATGTATCCTATCACTGTAGGAATATCTCTGTCACTTGCATCGCCTTGACATGTCGATTCTTTGCATGATTCTATACAGACACGATTTTTTAGTTGTGTGTCAACTTTTGATGGATTACCTTACAAAAAATGCATGCTATAGTACAGAAAACGTTAGAGAACATGTGGGAATTGTAAATAAATACAGAAACATGAATCACACATTGGCAGTTGTGCTTTTCATGTGTGCCTGAGCAGCAAAAATGGAAAGAAGATATATTATTATCCTTTCATATAATTTTTGCTTTAATGGCGTTTAAAGAGATAATAACCCCAAAATAACAAATACTTTCAAGATTTACAAACTCAGTAGCTGTTAAAAACAAATTTCTATATTTGGCCTAATGCTTGTAACCAAACAGTTCTTGCACCCCATTGACTGCCATAATAGGAAAAATTACAATGGTAGTCAAAAGTACCTTCTCACTTTGTGTTCAACCGATCAAAAAATTATGAAGTCATTTATTCATATTATGGTAGTCAATGGGGTTTTAAAAATATTTAGAAAAAATAATATTTACAGATTTTAAACAACTCAAAGATGACTATATACGTTTTTATTTTTATGTGACCTAGTGTACCCTTTAATTTTTAGTGCCATGTTATGTAGATTAATACACCATTTTGTGTTACGTTTTCATTGGCTATTTAATAGACATAGGTCATATTTTCATGCAAAATGTCTAACATATTATAACATAATTTAATAATATTTCAAAATAAAGGTTTGTGTATTCATAATTTACGTCTGTAAACTTTATAAAAAAGGTTGTATTTAAATGTGTTCATAAGTACGTCTATAGACAGTATTTAAAAAAATCTATAAAAGTTATATGTTTTTATATATTATTTATATATCATGCAAATATTTACTTATTAGATATTCAATTGTGTACGTGTTTATTAATACAAAATTATTATGCACAGTACAACATCCCTGCAAAAATTGCCGTTCAAACCTAAATATTTTTGATTTTATGTTGACTGCTATTACTCAAAAGCTTTCTTGCAAGTTTACACTAAATTTAAATCAATATTAGCATGTTTACTTTAATTAAAAATGATGCTTGACATTTGCGTTAAAATGCCCTTGAAAGACTCTGTAATATCTGATTTGCATTTTGAGTTATCTGTCTCTTTTAGAGCATAAAGCACATAAACATATACTGCTCCGGTTCTCTCTTCCTTGTCTGTCAGATCCGGTCTCTCTTTCTTCCATCTGCATTAGGTGTTCCTTCCACATATGTTGTCCTGATCCAGCTTACTCAGGCTTTTCTAACAGGCCACGATGGGACCATCAGACCTGCCCATCCGGCACTTGTAATTACACAGGCTCTTAGGCAACATGCTGATGCTGGACTAGATAATGATGACCGTGTAGTGCCATGACCTCTCCACCACGCATACACTCACTGTCACGGGACGTCCGGTGCTCTTTACTTTCATCTGATCTTCTGTTGGCTCTGTTCGATCTTCGTGGACCAACTTGGTTGTTTCATCATCCTGATCGATCCTTTATTTTTGTATTATAAAATGCAAAATGTTGATCATGTGACTTGCTATGACATTGCATCACAATTATTCTTCCTTTATGGTGACATAAACAGTGTATGATGGTTTAAAGAGGTCTTCGACAAAAAAACTGACATTCGTCTAAGCCTTCCGAGCTACATTTCAATATTGCGAATTTGAATGGAGAACCATGCTTTTCACCATCATAAGGGTGCACTTCTATCGTATACTAATAAGGGCTGAAGGGGTTATGCTAACCAATCAGTTCTTTACCCTTGATGTTATTCTATTAAGGATTAAATGGATCTCAGGAATGTCTTTGTGTCGTTGGGCACTGTGGTTATGATGTCATAACAGTGCTCATACATGCACATGTGGAGTCTATTTTAAGTAATTTTAGATGATTGGAGGTGAAATTGAGAGAGAAGATTGTTTGAATAAAGGCACACTTTTTCTTTAACTTAATTTCAAAGACTGGTGGAAAACTCTCAAAAACGTTTAATCTTTCTCTCATGCATACTCCTGTACTCTATCCAAAACTGACACATTCCAAACACCTTGACCCCAGTACTCTGCATGTGGTTATGCTTGTGTTCTTTTACTTTCTTGAAGTATATCATGCAGTTGGTATTTTTAAAATGTGATGGTATATTATGTAACTACACCTAGTTTTAAAAAGCATCATTTTGTACCATTTTGTTTCGATTCGCAGCGTTTTCTGGCAACATCTCAGATGTTCAGTTTCATTAAAGTTGATGTTTTACCAGTGTATGGTTTTGTATGGGCTAACACAAAAACATGTTTGAATGTCTGCTGCTTTTCACTGAATAGCTCTGGATAGTTTTCTGGTTTGGATTAGCTTAAAAATGTGTATGTTTAAGTGTGACATAAGTGATTGTTAAACAATAATTCAAAATTGTATCATCATCTTGTCATTTCAAACCTGAACATTTTCACTGTGATTTTACATGAACCAATTTACAAAAAAAAGAAATAGACTTTAAAGCTTTGAAATCAATTAAACATGCGGTTAACATTTTGTGTACATGTGAGTAAATTTTTTTTAAATCTGATTAACTTCAAACAAAAATATGAGGTCAAATATATATCTGTAATATAATATATATAATATAATTTGATATAAATAATAAATACTTATTTCTTTATCATACGAATTTGAAGAGTATTTGCAAATTACAGAAAAATTTACAGTTTTTTAATCAATTGATTTTTAATCTGTTATTTTTAAATTCCATTTAATAAATGTTTATTTTATTTTTATAAAAACATTTTATTAAGACTGATTGAGACCAATAAAATAGTTTTTATATGATTCTCTTCAATAGAAAGAAAATGTAGTTGATAACCAAACAGCCGTTGACACCCATTCCATTCTGGTTGTGTGCATACAAAACCAATGCAAGGGAATAAGTGCCACTAATTCCTTACATTCTTCAAAATATCTGTTTTTATGATCTGGGGGGAAAAAGAAACTCAAAAGTTTTGTAAACTGTGAGTAGATAATGACATCATTTTAATTGTCATCAACAGTAAAAACAAATATTGAAACGTTCTGAGAAACAAGATGTTGGATACAGAATTGTGAACCAGTCTGTAAATGTTTCTTTACAGGCTGATTAGTAAAGTGACTAGTTAAATTGTAGTTTGTATGAGTGAAGAAAAAAATTAAGCTTGTTCTGTACGGCTTACAAGCCTTCTGACAGGGTGTGTGTGAGAGAGAGTACTTCCACCCCACCGTGTGCTGATGGAGGGGTTCACTAAATTACAGGCCTTGTCACTGTGTGAAGGGCCACACTGATGTGTGTATGCGTGCGTGCGTGTGTTTGTGTGTGTATTAGGGTGACCCATCAAATTTGGTTCCACTTGGCTCTTAAATGCCTGCGAGACTGGAAATCAAGCTGCCACAGAGCGAGACACTTTGAGGATTTGTTTGCTTGCAGACTCAAATAGGATGTGTGTGTGTGTGTGTGTGTGTGTGTGTGTGTGTGTGTGTGTGTGTGTGTGTGTGTGTGTGTGTGTGTGTGTGTGTGTGTGTGTGTGTGTGTGTGTGTGTGTGTGTGTGTGTGTGTGTGTGTGTGTGTGTGTCCTTTGAGAAAAGCACTTGGTTTTAAGCTAGGCACTTGGTTTCATTTAATGGTTTTCTTAACCCTTGACCTACAGTTACAGTTGTAATTTTTAAAGGGAATAAAATGAAGTAAGTAGTAGCGTGTCTTTGTACTGGAAGTGAAATGAAAGCATATAAGGTATGATTTAATTTGTGATTGACGTACAAATTCTCAGAACTGCTGCATAAGTGTAGAGATAATATACTGTTAGTGAAGTGATATAAGGACATGTGCACATAATATAAGGACATTCTTCTGTAGTTCTCTTTCTTTGTAGGATATTAAGGGATTAATCCATTATTTAATTTATTGTAATGTTTAGAATTTCATAATTTTTTTGTTAAGTTGAATAGATATTTGGAAAAATGCTTGCAACTGAGATTTCTGTGCTCCTTCTGACTACCATAGTAGGAAAAATTCTTCTTTCAAAGTATTTATAGTGTATCTGGCATAGTATTTTTTTTTAATTTTTACAGAAAGATGATATTAGAAGTTTAAACAAAAACAAACAATTCCTTGGACAGCACCTTGGACTAGCATTTTTCTGCATTTATTTCTACTATGGGGTCCCAGAAATGTCAGTTGCCAGCATTCTTTCGAATAACTTACTTTTTTTCGACAGAACAAATACATTTATACAGGTTTGGATCAATTTGAGGGTGAGTCATTCATGAATTTTTAATTTCATATGGAGTAAGCCTTTAAATACCTCTGTGTGCCATTGAAATGAAATGTAGAAAATCATGCCAACTCCAAGATAAATCTGAAAGTAATCTGTTGATCTGGGGTGACTGTTATTTTTGGACTGATCCGGGTTCAGTTTAAACAGTTTTTATTCCAGCGGTGAGATCATACTGGGATCTCAGGTATAGGTTTAGTGGGCTGGCGGTGAGGCGTGGAAGGTTTTGGAGCGGTTCGGATGCGTTAATGAGCCCTGAGCTGGCCTTTGACTGACGTCTTCTGTTTGGATAGGTTGCGCTTCAGACGAGGCCCTCACACGCTAAGTGTGGAAAAGAGTGAGAGAGAACGAGAGAGAGATAGAGAGAGAGGGAGAGGTATTCTATAGAGGAGGTGCTAATGAAGCTGTTTGTTTTTGGTGAACACAATGGGCGCTGGTGCATATCTTCCTCTCACATTCTCAATTTTTCCACACATCCTCCCTACAGTGAATTCTGTGCTTACGCTCACAATATTTATTGAGTAGATTTGAATAAACCGCTAACCCTATATTAAACTTCAGTGCATTACTCATTCTGCGCTGTTTATGCATCGGACGTGAGTGATGCCTCTGGTTGTGCGGTTTGTTGTTGAGGTGGGTGCTATTTTTTTGCAAAGCAATCTGACTTATGATTTTTGCCTGGCAGATGATGAAACAGGGTGGAAAAATGCAATAGATTTACATCGAAGGAACGACATGAGTCATATCCAAAGACCTGAATATTATAGATGGTGGAGGTGATCTCTTTAGACAGGCAAACAAACATTTCCAAGAGTGTAAAGATGGTTTTTACCGGCAACAACATAAAATAACGTTACTGGGCATGAATACCTTTTTGGAACAAACGTTAGGTCCAATTCACATCCACAAAGATTTACACCATTTATATAACTTCAGGAAAACAAGCTTGAGAAATAACAAATTAATTGCATTTGCTATAAGGTTAAAACTATGTCTAGCCAGTATTAAGTCGAACAACCGTTACTTGGCTAAACTTAAATGCGAAAATGGTATATGACCCATCCAACAATGTTTTTTCATAAAATCATTATACAATAAAATATTAATATACATTAATATACATTAAATACTATAATGACTATAACATTACAGATTCTAACCAGACCGATAAGCAACCACACAGGAAATTAACTTTGGACCACTCGCGTGCGTCTGGAGGAATTGTCTATACAAGCAATGCCCGAACACAGTCACTGCTTAGCAACACCTTGGTTACACAGCATCCTTTACTTAATAGCTCCATTCACCTTTTTCCTAAAAAACATATTTATCTTGCGTTTTCAAAATTCCCAAACTCTTTCCAATATTTCAAAATATTGTGTAATTACATTTGCACTTCGTTTTTCTAAACTGCTTGTTCTGTTTCTTTCTTTGTGTTTTTTATTAGTCTTTGCATCAATTTATATTTTTTCTGCCGGGATCCTTAGCATGCAGGAATGAAAGGTGATGTAATGTTTTAAGAGAAAGTGATGTGGTAGGAGGGCAATGTAAAACTCCTGATCTCTTGTTAGATCTGTTCACCAGAGCATAACTGCGAGTCAGACGGATACCTTTTATAACAATCATAAAGATGCTAACACTGTATACCCAAATGCTGCCAGCCTTCATAATCACATCAACGTTTTTTTTAGATGTTTCAGTGGACTGGACTGTAAAACGTAGTGAACTTTACGTTTCATATTTACATAAAATGACTGGATTTTACCTCTTGGGAGCCACCATTTACAATAAATCATGTGTAATGTCATTAGATGCATGCTTTATTTCTCTCTCTTTCATTTACACACCGGGTAACCGATTCCTCTAAGAACAGATGTAAGGAAAGGATCAGGTGTTTTGAAGAACTGCTTGAATATGTGTTAGTGGTTAAGGTGTTAAAACCGTACCTGAGGTGTTAATGCATAGATCGAACATCTTGTTCCACTCATGGGTTTTTTACAGATATTTGCACTTTGGTTCTTATCAAGTGTCAACATCGTGGGTGTTTATCGAAAACATTGAAATTAATTCCAAAGGTTGATTTCCACAATTAATTTTGTGCGATCCTGTTCGGCAGAACTGCAGAGATCAGAATTAATTACAAAGTTGTCCTACAAAATATTTTTCATACAGTATATATGTATACATTTTTATTTAAGTTCAAGTGGGATGAGTGATGATGACAGCAAAAATATTAAATAAAATCAAATTATTTAAAAACACAACATGTATTCATGTATATAGAACTAACGCGTAAGCTAACATATAACCCAAAAATAATCAATACATTTAAAGGATTTATATAACAGTTAATGTATATTGAAAATGTTTGTGTCAACATTATTCACTGCATTAGATATTGTTTTAGTTTTTTAACTAACGTTGACAAAGATGAATAAATGCTAAATACTTGATTGTTCTATGTTATCAAAATTATCTAATGTTAACAAAATTATGTTCATTATTGTTCAATAATGTTCAATAATGTGTTCAAGAGCAACATTAAACGTTTTCCGGTCAATCGATCAAAGAAACCAATGTTATCACCAAATTAGACGACCGGTTGTTAACAAATCAATAAATCTAAAGTTCATACCAGCAGGGAAATAAAGTGACGTACCCGTTGGGTTTTCAGAGTACAGCGACTGGGTTAAACAGGACACAACGCTTTGTCATTTTCCCACCAGCGCTATCTGGAGGGTTCACCAAACCAAATTTTGGAAACCATATTATATTTTGATTTATTCACGCTTTGTTCGTCCTCGACGGCACGTTGATTGATTTAGCGGCGTTCTGACACAAACAAAGCCGGGCACAGATAATCACATTTCTACAAGATATAATTCCAATGAGGGAGCGAAATGATGTTTCGGTGAAAAGTATCTGATCTGGAGCGTCCTCTAATAGCCCTGTCTCTATCTGACCCAAGAGAGGATGCAGTCAGCCCCATGGAGGGCGAGGGATTTCACTAGAGAGCCTATTAAGAAACAATATTGCACGTATCTTTCCTTATTCTTTTGTTATGAAGCGTTCATTAAGGTCGCCACATGAGTCATGCATATCCAAATTAGACAGATTTGATTTCGTGCACACACGCAGAATGGCAAGCAAATGCTTCTCAATTACTTGCAGGCGTGGGGAACATTTCCCAGCGTTTTAACCAAAAGTCTGAAAACACAGGTGGGAATTCGGTAGGAATGAATCGCACCCACCGATGGCGTTGACTTAACATCACTATAGAAATCATGCAAATCCGCTCATTTAAAATTTGTCCCAAATTTGCAACCCACAAACCCCAACCTCAGGATGGAAGGAGACACACTTAAGACACAATTGAACAGATCTGAAGAGCATCTATTCATCATCATGAATCAAGAACACAATTTGGTTCTTAAATCGTCTGCTTTACTATCTGGGCTATTAGTCCAAGTGTATTCTGGATTTGTGCCGAGTTATAATGCTCTTCTACATCATTTGATCATCATTTCATAAATAACAGCTCATGTTATATAGACTGTGCACACATGTGTCTAAAAAAATAACACTTTACATGTTTTATAGTTTAAATATTCCAAAAAGAATGAATTCAACCTTGAATAGATGAACAAATATACACATTGAGAAAGCCATATTTTTCTTTTTGCTAATCGTCTTTTATGAATAAGCATCATTTATGCTTTATTTACGCTCTGTTTGCGTTTTGGCACCTTTCTGGCACAAACATCTTATGTGGTCTCTTTATAATTGTATTTTTTGTGACAGAAATGTAAATGCAAAATTGCAGTGTTAACCAAAACTCTCAAAGCACAAAAACCTGAACTCATAAATCACAATGTCCAAAAAGGACGCTTAGAAAACTATGAAAGAAGGCAATTTATATTAAACTATGTTGCCATTTACTTTACTGTTCCAGTGTTTCTACTAAGTCATTGTATATTTGTGTTTGATTTTTTGTTAAAGATTAGCATTTATTCATGTTAAGCACAGTTATAGTTCAGTCTTTATTGTGTCAGTGAATAACATCGGCATTCATGCATGGCCTACAACAAGTTTGATTCATAAAGAAGAATAACTATGCCAGTACAGATATCATCTGCACAAACTACTTAAGTATTTGTTAACAAAACCCAGGTTTTGTAATTTAACCTCTCAATCCAACAGTTCATCTGTTTTTCATCACTGAGTACTTTTTGTCTAAATGAGACATGAACTTCAACCTTTATAAGTGTGCGCAGACTGGTTCCTGACCTTGCATTCTGCAATGTTTTATTAGAGGATTGAGACAATTCCCTCTCTCTCTCTCTCTCTCTCCATTGACCTGCACTCAGGACGTGCTGTGCAAAGCCACATTCACTAAACCAAAGTCAGACCCATTAAAAAGCAGGAAGTGGGGAGGCTAAGCTGATTATGCAACGTTTGTATTCTACTCAGCATGCCTTCTCTCTCGTTCTCTATCTCTCTCTCTCTCTCTCCCGGTCTGTCTTTCTCTTTTCCGCATCAGCTCCGTCGTCCCGCTCACTCTCCATGGAGATGAGATGTCAAACAGGCCAGTGATATTTACCCGCTTTAGCCCAAACAAACAAAGCAGCGCTCTGAGTAAACTGCACTACGAGCACTGATCCAAGATCAGGGCATCACAGCGGGCACAGGCTGTTTCAATTCAATGTGTTTCAGTCGTTAGACTTTTTGGCTTTAACGTTAAGCCAATAAAAACACATGCATTCCGCTGCTTTGGTCAGATGAGTTCAACAATTTTAATATATTCTTATGTCTAAAACTGACAAAACAGTATTTAGTCATGTAAAAAATAAAAAAGTTGACATGCACTTTTGAATACATTGAAATGGTTAGATTTGCACAAATACTTTTAACAAACACAAAGGGAAACTAAAACTGAATTGTTAATGACGCGAAACAAAATCCCACACCTTTTGGAAGAACAGCGACAACATGTTTGATTTTCATACATTTGATAATAATTATTTAAATTGATGTTGAAAGCTGTAATAATATAGTTTTTTATTTCAAGACTTCTAATCAAGATCTTGTGATATTGTTGAGATCCCTTCTGAAACTTCTGTAACAGAATTTTTCCATGGTTTCCTATGATATTTTTTCTTATTGGTACACATTGAAAAAAGGCCCCTATAGGTCTTTTTGGATTAAACACAAACGCAAACTATCAATTAATTACATTAAGATATGAATGATGAAAAAACAGTGGGCATCAAAGTTTGATTTCAGCTAGTTTACCATTATTTACCTTTGACGTGGCCTTACTCATTATCATTACCCAATATTAAATATGTCAAGATGATATTTCCACAAAATAATTTGACATAATATAAAGAACATTCTAGAAAAAATATAAAGACTTGAACTTGCTTTTTCAAAGCAGGGTCACATATATATTCATATTTAGTGGTCCTGCTCATGCAATATAATAACTAATATAAATTGTAATATTTATAATGTTTGACTTTTATGTAGTATCAGCATTGATTTGAAATGGGAGTAAAGGCTTGTCCCACATTTGAACCTTCCTTGCATTTTCTCATACCGTACAGTAAATGTATGTTTGTGTGTATTGCAATGGCTTTCTACAGGGAATAGAAATTGAGTTTTGAAAGGATTCTTAATGTAGGAGCGGCCAATTGTGAACGCAAGAGATTTACAGCGAGGAAAACTCCAGGATAAAGCTCAGCCCCCGTGGCTTCGTGGAAAGACGGGGTTTCCATCTCGCAAACAAACTCCACATACGTACAGCACCACAGCTGCGTTCAGTGCATTCTCATGTGTGGGTTTACCTTAAAGCGCTTCTCAGCTATGCATTGTGTTCTGTATGTACTCTCTCTACGTGCATCACACAGCGTTGACTGAATTTTAAAGCGTACCTTCACGTTGCAGGGCTGTCAGTGTAAAGGATCTGTGCGGTAGGTTGCTGTTGGAGCGTGGGCGATGTTTAGACACCAGCTTTGTCAGGGTCACACGCCCCTCCTACCCACTCAGTGCACACCGTTCCAGGGCAAACAGTGCTCTTCCTGTTGGTAAACACAATCCTTTATTTCCTCTCGACGTGTTCTTTCAAAGCAACTTTTATGTGTTGCACATGTACGAATGGTGTTTTCAAGGCCCTCGGCTCCGATCCAAAAGTGTTTCCGGAACATGCAATCCAAACATCATGAAGGCCGTAACGAGAGCATCAGCATCCTTGAGTTGTTTGGAAAATCCAGTTTAGGCCGGAACCTGGTTCCTGGTTTAATTTACCAGTTTACAAAACACAGATGGCAGTTTAAACCAGATTTTGAAGTGTTAGGGATTAGGAATGATGGGAATGGAGAGGTCTGGGAACGTGTGGGGATGAGGTTGGGAAACACGGGTGTGGCTGCAGGAATGCCGGCCGCCCACAGAGAAAACTGGAGGTCTGTGGGAGCCCAGCAGGAGTTGGCAGGCCGTACGACGGGCGCTGGATTAAAAACACATGTCTATCTTATTGACAGACCCTCATGGCCCCCCTGAATGAATATCTGCAGTGCTGTGACCCAAAGTTAATAAACAGCTTAGAAATGCGTGTGGTTGGAGCTGCCTGCTTGGGTAAATGTTATGGAAACACTTATGGACACACACACACAAACATGGACTTTTTAACGTTATTCTGCTGTACAAAACAAGCCCTTTCTTTTTTCCTCGGTAATGTTTGGGGTTGCAAACAATGTTCATAGTCAATGAACTCCAAATTTTCCATTCAATACATTATATGAAATTGTAAACACATGTCATTGTGTTGTGACACTTACTGTAATGATAAGTGCGGTTGCGCGGAGGCTCTCGATTAAAATATTGGCATATTGAAGTCAGCGCTGTGGATGTTTGTGGCTATGCGTCAGTCAACTCGACCTGTTTCATTTGCACAGCGTCTTTAACAATGTACATCGATTCAGTGCAGCTTTACAGGGAATTATATTGTAGTTTCTTTACTGTCCTAATGCCCCTGAGCATTCAGTGATACCTTGAAAATTTCCTAAGCAAGCCAAAGACGAGTTTGGTGAGAAGCAAGAAACGTAATGATTTTTCCAAAGCAAAATAAAACTCAACAGGGGATGCACTTTTCTTCTGTCTTTCCATAAATAGTGTTTTGCTAAAATAATGAATTGTGTAAACTGAGAATATTGCGACAGTGTTTTAGATGTAAAGAATGTTGGATAAGATAAATGATCACCTATGAAGGATGTCTGAGGGTTGGCTGTTGGAGTTGTGTTGTCCTGTGCGTGGTTTAAAGAACATTGTCATGTTTTTGCTCATTAAATGTGATGGAGTGTCATACTAGGAATACACCTGAGATAGAGATAGAGTAAACAAGAGTGAACCTTCCCAACTTGACAGATAGCTCGGTCACTCCCTTCCTGCATTGTCTATGTGTGATGCAGTACTTTTCTATAAGTGTTGATGGCAAGTTTGATTATTCCTTACAAATGCTACAGATTTTACTGTGTTTTTATGTGAAACAATTTACTCTAAAAAATGAGTTATTTTAAAGTTTGGAACTTAAGGAAATATACTTTTGTAGTGTTGTGTTTATGTAAGTAGGGTTCAGCTGTGGTCTGGTGGTTAGATTGATGGACTTGTATGCAGAAGGGTGTAAGTTCAAATCCCAGATCCAGCAGACAATGACTGAAGTGTCCCTGAGCAAGACATCTTACCCCTGTTTGCTCTGCAGTGATGATTGACTACTGCACAATACTTGTAAGTCGCTTTGGATAAAAGCATCTGCCAAATGAATAAATATAAATGTAAAATCTAAGTAAAAAAGTTAATCTGGTTGACCTTAATATCTCTTTTAGAATTCATTGAAAATATTAGTTCACATTACAAATATAATATGTTAAATAATGCTTAATTTTTTCCATAAACATTAAAACTATTTGCAAATTTTAGAGAAAAAACTCTACATTATTTTAACATTTTCCACTGAATAAAATCTTTTTAATGGTTTTGAAAAATTTAATTAAGTTAATGTAACTGGTGATTTTTTGTGGAACTTACTAAGCCACATTAATTTTTTACAGTTTAGGGACTGTTGCAAGAATGTATTACGGTAACCATGGTATCCTTTTTTGTTAAGATGTCATTCTTTCATGACTCATATTTAATACTTCTTTGATTTATATATTCAGTCATTTAGATTTGTTGTTACTGATCTTAGAAATATTCAGTGTAAGATAATATTTCAGGATAAAGTGTCATGAATCCATGAATCAGATTATGGTAAAATCTAAAATTATTTAAAATGTTTTTAATAATTCTATAATCGTCTCATTTGAATCTGTTTCACCTGAAACAGCACCTGAGACAACACTTTAAAAATAAAGATGTTTTATGTGACTTTTACACAAAAAGGTTATTCTTTTGCATAATAGAACCTTTAACATCTAAAGAACCTCTTGAATCTTTTGGTTTCACAAAAAAAGTATAAAGAAGATCTGTTCTGTAAAAAACCCTTGACTGAAGTTTTATTTGTGGAACCACGAATGGTTCTTCTATGACATCACTGTAAAGAACATTTTAGGCTCCTTGAAAGTTGATACTTAAAGAGATAATTTGCCTTACATTGTAGATCCTTTCATGTCATTTAAAACCTATATATGATTCTTGCTTCTGTCAAATAAAAAAGAAGATATGTTGAAAAATGTCATCTGGCTTTGTGTCCATACAATAGAAGTCAAAAAAGGGCAAGTGTTGTTTAAATACTAACATTCTTCAAAATATCTTCTTTGGTGTTCCGCAAGAAAAAATAGAAAACAGTATCCTTGTAGTGAGCAAAAACAGTGTCCCTTGTTATCTGATGATACGTTATGTATATGCCCACACCAAAGGGTTATCTCTAGAGGTGTTTGTTCTTACAGTAGTGTGTGAGAACTTTGTATGGTATGTATAGCATGATATCCTTGGATGACATCCAGATCTGATAACTGTTGCACAGCAGACATCAATCAGCTGCAAACTTTTCCTGCTTGAGAGAGGATGAACGCTTTGAGATCAGAGCAACCTGACGAACTAAACAAACAGAGCTAAGGCCAAGCAGAGCCTTCTCATAAAACCAGCATGGATATTCCAGCACGCTCCAAAAGAAGCAGAAAAACTCCCAAGTTATTTGGCTTCTCTGTTTTATGATGGCGCTGCTTGTTATTTTAGAGTTGGACCTAAGCTGCGAGGGAGTTTAATATAGGGTGTTTCTCACCGTCTCAGCTAAAACACACACACATACGCACACAGCCTTATTGTTTGGGAGATAGGGCAGGAGGAGAGCTGCTTGCACGAACATTTCGAGCCCGCCGCAGAAGCTGTGATCTTTCCTGTAGCCTGCGTTTCTTTCTGTCCTTCACAATGGAGACGATTGTGTTGTGCTGCTGTTATCAGCGCGGACCAGCGTGTGTGTGTGGATAATGGTAGGGTGATGACAAAGCTGCAGGTGTAGACTTATGACTTCTGCACAGGTGGAGGAGAGACTTGTCCCTTATGCCTCAGTTCAAGTCAAAGCACAGTCACATCACAGGGGCTAAAATCTTAATTCTAATTCTCTTATTTCATCTCATCTCCTTATGAAGGGGTGCAACTCTGTTTTAAAGGTGGGGGCTAAGTGATGGCTGATAGTCCATTTTTGTTACAAATAGCATATTAGTAGGATATGCAGTAATAATAAAAAGTTATAGACCAAATAAAATGATTAATAACTTTTCAGTATTTAGAAAAATAGGTTTAAATCCACTTTTCAGTCTCCAGTGGAAAAGCAATTCCTAATTGTGTTCTTTTGATGCTCTTCACTTTCTCTCATTTTTGTGCGTTGTGTTCTTTTGTTGTTGCTGGATTTCTTTACTCTTCTTTTCTTACCTCCTCTGATCTTCTGTTCTTCTTCTGTTTCATCTTGTTTTATTGAATTGTCTGTCTTTTAATCAGTTCTTGAATCTTTTCTAATTTGTCTCATATATCTCAGTAACATTTTGTCTCTTCGTGTCGTTCCCTGTAAAAATGTTTTCTCTTTTTTCTAAATATTTTCTTTTGATCTAATTTCTCGTATTCCATGTGTAATCCCATCCTGTTTTGTGAAAGTTCTTCATTGTTTCTCGTCTTATATCATCTTATATCCTTCTGTCTCGTCTTGTCTCACTGTCATCTCACTAACATGTGTCATCTTATATAATCTTATCCCGTTCCTTTACTTCCTCTCATGATCCCTGTCTCATCCTGTTTACTTTATACTGTACTTCTCTCTTAATTTTCGCTCATCTCATCAACATTTTCTTTTCTTGTTCCACATTCTTTCCTCTTCTCTTTTGTCTCACATTGTTTCTGTAGTGTATTTTATGTTATTTTCTTTAGATATTTTCCTTCTACAGACTCTTTTCGTCTCTCTTCTTGTCTTCCCACATTCCTCTACTCTGCCTTTTCTTTTAATTCCGTTCTTCTCTTTTGACCTAACATGGGTCATTTCATCTTGTCCTGCCCTGTTCCTTCACTCTTCTCATCTCTTCTGATCTCCTTCTGTCTCACCTTGTTTCCTTATAGTATATTCTTCGTTTCTTCTGATCTTTTCTTTCATCGCATGGCCTTGCCTTATTTTATCTCTTTCTTCTTGTCTTGTCTCATTTACCCTCCTCGCCTCTTCAGATCTCCTTAAGTCTCCCCTAGTCTCCTTTTTTGACCATACTCTACGCTTCACTTCATATTAAACTTTCTTAAATAGTGCTGCGGTTCATCTTGCAAAATCAAGTGTTTTTCATAAATAATTGTGAAATAATGGTTCTTGTTTAATGTTCTATTCAAAGCAATGTAACATAATATTGCTAAATATTTTGTTAAGCCCTTTAAGCTTCTGCTTGTAAAGAACGTCTCACATATTTACTCATTTCACACATACATTTTGTTTCTGTACAATATAGATACACTGTTATAACATATTTTTCTGTTGATCCAAACAGTGATGCAGGTAAGAATGTAAAAGAGAACTTTTTAGAGGTGACAGTAGAGTCATATCGCCATAGGGCAAAAGCACTCGGAGCGTAAGGACGTTACAAAGAAAAAACTCCTTCTGCATCTATCATTGCTTTCTGCCAGATCACATTCTCCAAGAAGTTTACGCTCGCTGTAAATGAGTTTTGCGGTTGCTGGGGAAACCAAATCAAGTTGAACTTAGTTGTGGCACTTCAGGAATTCGCTCAACATGAGAATGTTTTCATGCCCTTCGAGTGCGTTGGAAGGTCTCAGAGAGCAGTTTTACAGCCCTCGACTCATATTGCCGTCATGATCGAAGGAAAACATTGAACAGCGCCTGTCATGCTGCCTAGCGCTTTTGGATGAGAATTCTTCTGCACGGATCGCCCCCTCCGGGTTTGCGGGGAAGCACTCACGCTTTGCTTTCCTTGTTCTGTTTCGTGTCATGAGAAAGTAAGCTGTATTCACAGTCCAGCGAACACATAAAACAAATAACATTACAAAACTTTCAAGATTCAGATGGTTATGTTGTTGAAGGTTGTTTAGTGTCGCGATCAGATCGTTGGTTATTTCACGAGGCGCTTTGAAGGCCTGCCAGGGAAGTTGTTTTGATGGTGGGGATTTGAAAGGAAGACCGTGCCAAAAGCCGAGCCAATGGTCTGAGCAACGCAGACATAATGGAAGGGGGCGGGCGGCGGCGGGATGCGTGCAGGAAATAAAGAAAAAATATGGTGGAGGGGAGTTGAACTTCAAAAGGTCATTGGATATTCCTCCGTAGCTCTGTGGGCCTGGTGTGGGTGTGATACCTGCGGTGTAACATTTCCCTCTCTGTTCCAAACACACTCAACTTTCTTTGCTGAGGTCGTGACTTTTCCATCAATCGTAATGCGGTTGACCTACGGGGGGCTCTTTCACTCCTGCTTCTCATACCCTGCTGGCCCGCTGACTGATCTTTGTTTTGTCCCTCTCCTCCGCAGCCCCGACGGAGCCGCTGCTGTGTAAGTTTGCTGACGGGGGACAGAAGAAGAGGCAGAGCCAGAGCAAGTACCCTCAAAATGGTCGACCGTGGCCCAGGGAAGGAGAGGTGAGTGTTGTGAACTCCAAGATTTACAGCATATCCTCAACACTCACTGTATTCCTGTTTCCTTCCTGACTTTTCCTAACCTTTCCATGAATAGCATGGTGACTATTACCCTTAAAGAATGGAGTTGTCACTTAGATTAGGGATGTTTCACAGAGGAATATTGCTCAATGTTGCTGTGGTTAAAATGGACTAGACTTAAAGTTTATTAATGCAATATGTATACAGAATATGGAAAGATGCACCGGAGAGAGAATATATTTGTTTTGTAAAAAAAAAAAAATGTAATTGTTTAAAATAACATCTTAATGACAACAACAACAACACCAAAGTAATTAAAATGTTTGAGTTAGAATTTAGAAGTATAGTTCTGTGTGTTTGTCTTGTTTTGAAGTACAAATATCTATTAAAATATTCAAGATACATGCACTCGAAAAGCTACTATAGATATTAAGTCGTGTTTTATAAATAAAAAGTGAATCATTTACAAAAGAAAGTGGGAAAACATTTTTACTCTTTAGTACGTATATAATTTTAAATTTTTTTAGTTTTACTTTTTCTTACCCGCTTACCATGCCATACTTATTTTCACCTTTTTAACGCATTCATTTATTTGTTCTTACTGACTTTATTGCTTTATTTGGAACTCAAGGAAATGTATCTTGATTTAAGAATTGTTAGTTTTTTTACCCTGCCTGTGGAAGGATTAAATTGAGAATTAAGCAAAACAATCATTAAAGTTTTAATTTCCTTTCGGGTCTTACTCAGTTAACAATAGAGATATCAATGTTATATTCTCACGGAATGTTTCCTACATTGAGTAGAATGATTTTATGAATAAAAACAATTGTTTGGAGAAACAAGATAAAAATACTAAGCACATGTTTATATTTGATATAAAGTTGAATGGAGTCATGAGAACCTCTTTGACTGACTGAGACATCTGGCCCGATCTATTCCCCAAGTCCTTTAATCTCTCCTCTTGTTTTTATTCCTGAAAAGTGAGTCCTGTTGGCTGATGTGAAAATGGCGGCAAGGTGAACAACTGGCATTTTCTGGGCAGCCCCAGCTGCTGGCATGACGCAGCAGTTCGGGGAAGCGTTCCCAGATACCGACCAGACCGTGAACGCCCATTATGAGTAGCTGGCAGTCGCCATGCCTTTGGCTGCACTCTCTCATGAAGGCGTCTATTTTTTTTGCGATGGATTTCAATACGCAGACCCAGGGGTCCACATTAACGGGAGAGAGAGTCTAGTCAAACGCGGGTGAGGTCGATGGTTTTCCCACAAGTCTCCAGGTCTTCTCCCCTGCTGAGGAGAACTTGGCATCCGACGAGCTGCGGTATATGAACGTTGTTTATCTGCTCCAGCCCAATACAGGTCTAAGCGCCAGCTTCCCTCCCTTATTCACTTAGCTGGCATGGCTCTGTCAACATGAGCTATGTTTTCTGCTGCCTTGTAAATACCAAATAACTTTGTGCCGTATCGAACCCGAGCCCGTCTGGTATTACAGCCCTGCGCTCAGAGGTAATAGATCCACAGCTACGAGTCTCGGCTATGTGCTTTTAAAGATATAAAGAGCCGCTGGCTGGCCCCTATTAGATGACCCTGTTCTATTGCCGGCATTACTCAATAGACTTTATAGGAGGCTTGCTTCACCAGGCCGATCTTTCACTCTTTGTTCTGTCTGTCTTGTGTTTCAGAGTGGCATGACGCTGACCTATGACCCCACTGCAATGCAAAATGGGTAAGAGTCATTTGCTGGTTTGTGTCATCATCATCTGTGAAAAGACCACCGTGGACCAATTTCCCTGCCTGTCTAAACTGGTTGGATGCGCTTTGGTGCTAGTTAAAGGGATAGTTCACCCTTAAAAAAAAACTCTGATTCTTAAAATCTTTAAATTACCTTTTTTTGTCAGAACACGAAAGAAGACATGTTGAAGAGTGCTTTTCTACTCATACAATATGAAACACTGTAACGTTGGTTCGTTTAGTAACATTCTTCAAAATATCATCTTTTGTGTTACGCATAAGAGAAAAGTCACATGGGTTTGAAAGACAAAGAGGTTAAAGGGATAAAAATTATTCTATTATTTACTCCCCATCTTGTCAATCCAAACCTGTTGGTGTGATGTTCTCTCTTCTACAGAGGACAAAAAAAGATATTTTGAACAATGTTGGCAACTGGCACCCATTCACTTTCAATGGTTTTGTATCCATACAAAACCAGGGCTGTTAAGTAATTATCATTCTACAAAATATCTTCTATTGTGTTCTGCATCAAAAGGTCATACAGGTTTGGAAAGACGAGGGTGAGTTTTTCTAAAAAAAAAATTAGAGAGAGCTATCACTTTAAGGCTTGTCATACCATGAAGAAGTGAACTTAGGTAAACCCTCAGCAGTGAATCTATTCTTACACTAGAGTTAGCAAAGTCCGAGATGACACACATGCACACACCAAACACACACACACGCATGCGTACACACACACACACACACACACACATACACACACACACACACACACACACACACACAGATGCTGTCATGTCCCATCTGCATTTTGTTCTTTTGTTACACTGCGGGGTGTAAGTGTTTCGTCAGGTGTTGGGTGCTGGGCTCAGGGAAATAAAACCCTCTCTGTCAGTTTGTTTCTGTGGACGAAGCGACCAGCTCTGCGTGTGATCCGGCCCTCTGGGGAAGAGTCATAGTCGCCACCTCTGCTGCACACTATAGCACGCTCTCCACTCCTGACTCAGCACTTCCTGTCTTTCAGAAAGCAAGCAAAATAAAGACTGACACAAAAACATTCAGCAGGGAATAGAAAGCAGATTGTGAATTTTAAATAACAGAGCCGACTGGAATGTGCTGAAAAGAGGAAACGCTTTATTTGTTTCCTTTCTCATTTTCATCACCATATAAATTAATATATTCGGGGGATTTACTACACACAGTTGTACCATGTTTGTGGGCAGGATAACACGAAAATCCCTGCTTTATTCTGAAAGCACCTGCAGACTAAATGGTACATGCCCGAGTATCTAAGATGTGAATTCAATGATATACTGTTCAAGTTAAGTTTTTACAGGAAGACAAATTAAAGTAGGTGAATATGAATAACTAAAATATTTATATGAGAATTTTGCCCAAAATATTGTATATTAAGGGTATTTTAAGAATATTTATTTTGCATTAACTGCAATTATTTTCAGTAGTTAAACTTATATAACTTTTATTTAAAAAAATTTATTTTGTACTCTAGGATTTTTAATTGTATTTTGTCCCACGTAAACAATTACTTAAACGATTATCATATTATTAAAAATATACATATATTTGATTATTACGTGTTTTGTAAATATGAAATGATATGTGAATATGAGAAAATATATCTTTTATATTTGTGCTATTTACTAAACTTTAATTTTACCAAGCCATATTTATATTAATGCGCAATGCAAAACGGAATATAAGGTTACATATATATATACATACATACATACATACATATATATATATATATATATATATATATATATATAAAATCAATATCCCCTATGCAGTACATTCTTTACTAACACACTTTTTAACTTTACAATTTAGTAAAGTTGCTTTAACCTGTCCATGCATATCAATATCACATTGAAATCTAAACTTCAACCGCATTCCACGTTTTCACCCCTCTTTCAAGATTGCGTTACCTCCTTTCTGGACACGTGACTCGCTGCTCTCACTCAGGTTGTCTTGCATGACTCTGACAGCTCTTGGGGAGTGTTTGCTCTCTGGGGCAGACAGCGTTTCTTTCCCCACGCTCCATTTCTCAGCTTCCAGACAAGCCAATCAATACACCCTAGCAACGGGGCTAGCAGATGAAATATGTCCTTCCAAGGTACACAATTCTAAATAAAGTCCTGACTTAGAAGTGTAGCTACTGGAAATAGCAGTGGCTTGGATGAAACAGAGAGGTTAAGCATCAGCAAATAGGATGTCACATAAGCCATGCAGATAAACAGGCAAATACACACATAAACATGATATATTATAAGAGAACGCAGGTGAAAAAATGATTTTAGCTCAGCTTGATATTTGTTCCTTCGTAGGTTCAGCATCCAGGACAAATTATTAAACAAAGGTGAAAACAGAGGAATTATTCTATTTGCTATTGAAAGGACCACCTGATGGTGTGTATGTGTGTTTGTGTATCTTGCAGATTCTATTCTTCACCATACAGCATTTCCACAAACCGCATGATCGCCCAGACATCCATCACTCCATTCATAGCAGCCTCTCCAGTCTCCACATATCAGGTAAGATCACAACCTATACACACCATTTAGAAAGAATAAACATATGCACACATTTGTTTTGATGTCAGGAGACAGACTTTACATTGACTGAGTGTCACACGATGATTTCCGTATTTGTACATCGTCAGTAAGATACTTACTATGTCATTAGATACTGTCCCTATTACTATATGTATAGAGATTTTCATAATATACAAATCTATAAAGAAAATTCTTTGGGAAAGCTTTAGGATATACAGAAATAAATGTATATTTTATATTATAAAATACTGGCAAATGTTAAGGTATAAAATAAATCGATATGATTTATTTAAAATATTATTTGTAAACCTATATTATTATTCATTTATTACAGTATAGAATATATTATTTTAAAATCTAAAATAAAACATGTGTAGTTCATACATAAAATATATATTTAGATGTTTAGATTCATAACTATATATAAATTTGTGTGTGTGCGTGTGAGTGTGTGTATATATATAATTTTAGGGACAGATTTTTGCAAAGTTGATTTATATTTAAATAATTGTATTTAAATGTATCCATGTATAAATCTATGTATGAACACACTACAGATATTGTTTTAAACATAGTGGTTTTAGTTTCACATATTAAAATAAATATTTATATATTAAGCATATATTTAGATATTTTTCAAGAATATATGCTATATTCAGAAAATTGTATTCAATATGTTAGTTTACTTTTTAAATAAATTATATTTATTTATTTGTTTTTACCTTGTTATAACTACTTTTTAATACACAATCTATATTTATTTTTATATTTCTAATAGCTTACCCATATTAAGTTTTAATAGATCTTAGATCAACATCTGTGGAAAATTTAAACCATATACATCAAAGTCGTACACTCATGTGTATGGACACAACACCACAGATGCACCCCATGCATATTATTTCACAGCTTTCCATGTGTAAGGAAATCATATTAACTCTATTCTCTCACCCTGCAGTCAGACAAATTGAGCGAACAGTGACTATGAGCATCCTTAATTGATCTGGCTTAAGCTAAACTAAACAAAACAGCGCTGAGCTTAGAGAATAGCAAAGCCTTTAGATCCTATACCTTCTGTCCTCACGAGAACCTAAAGTGAGCCTAAAACATACATACAAACCACCCATGCTGTCCAGAGCGCCACTAGTTTAAGTTCTCATAATTTCACACCCCAAGAGGTTATCTTTTATTTTGATTTTGAGATATCACAGGCAAAGCACCCTGCTGCAAATTCACTTAGAATTGCAAGATATACTGAAATGGTTTCGAATCCGAGCCGACAGGAAATCAATGCGGCGCTACCTTTATTTTTTTATTTTACCTTTATGAGGGCAAACCGCTTGCCTGTCCGGTGAACGGACAGAAAAGGAGGCAAAGAAAGCTAGAAAGAGTGAGATGGAGAGCATGAATCTTTTAACAGTTGGAGAGACAGACAGGGTGTGTGCTTACACATCTTATTGGACTTAATGTGTGAGAGAGAGACGCCTGAGGCCGATCACAGTGATGAACAAATCCCAAAGGCTTTTCTTCCTAGAACAACATAAAAGGACACCGAATATAAATTTAGACACCTGCAGTGGCTCTAGCTCACTTCCAAAATGAGAAGTTTAAAGTTAAAACATAAAATGTAAGAGAGTTAAGGACTAGTTGTCACAGGTACTGTAACTCATTGACAAGAAAGTTTCAATCCAGAGTCTAAATTCATAAATCTGGTTTTTAAAGCAGTGGCTTTAGATTTTGGACACTGTCTCAAAGGTGTAATGCTCCATAAATGTGTCAGCAGTGTAATCACAATTCATAGATTTTTTGGGGCTATTTTTGTTCTGAACAATAGTGAAATAGTGTTACCAAGACTTCATTATGCACGTTTTAACAGTGTCTACACAGTACACTGTAAAAAAAAATGTAAAAATCTGTAAAACACGGAGTACTGGCAGAAAATATTACAAAATATTTTTTTACGGTAATATCCGTTAATGCTTAAATGTAATTTAAATGCAGTGAAAAGTGCAAAATACAGGTTAAACGACTCTAAAAATTGCAATACTTAAAATTCTTTGATATCATTACAGGGCATTGTGCCATATTTCCTTAAATTTGTTTAAAATTGTAAACATGTCAAAAAGTACAAAATCACCGCTGTGTCGGTACTCCTAACGTTTTCTTTGTGTTGCGATGTTTTGGGCATATAATTATTACTCAATGAGCAATTGTGTATTTTCAAAGGTATTGCTAAATGTTTTGTCTACATTTGGCCATTGGGTTACAATAATGTGCCCAAAAAAGTACCATTATCTTTTTATGTTATTTATGTGTTTAGAGATACAAAAAGGGTACCACCAAAGCAACAGTAAAAATAAAAATTTTGTGTTTTTTCTTGATAGTTGGTACAATTAAAGTTGAGTGTAACTTAATAATGTAATTAATCACAGAAAATCAGTATCTTCTCACTTCATCCCAATTTGCATGGTGAAAGATATTGGATGCACGCTTCTGTTCGGTCTGTGTTTACTTTTTAGTTTGGTTAGTTGCTAAAAACGTGTTAAATTTGATTTATATGAATAAATACATGAAATTAATAGATATACAATCAAATACATTGGATATATACCAATGGCGGCTTTCATGTGGCTTATCGGTAAGAGCATGGCACTAGCAATGCAAAGGTCTAGGTCATATAATGATTGTATAGTATAATGCAATGTACGTCACTTTAAATTTAAGTATTTGCTAAATGAGTAAATATAAATGCACATTCAATGCATTTAAATATTTTTTTATTCATTTAATTACATAAACAATTTGTTGATTGGATCTGTGTAACTAAACATGCGTTTAACTTGCTCGCTGATTAATTTATATTTAATTCACTTGTTATCAGATATAACTCTATGTGTATTAGAAGTTAAGTTTGGGCCACGTGCGGTGACGTTTGTTTATGTTGTCACCAGTAAAACCATTCCTATAATTGGGATAATCTACCTCCATATTTATGTTTCAAACAAAAATGGGGGAAAAGTTACATCTCAGCATCAAAATACATAATTCCTTGATTAAAACCTGTGACAACTAGCCTCGGATTTACTTTCGGTGCCCGCTTGGCACACAAGCATACTGTGTCCTACATGATATAATTGTGGGACTGAGTGATATTTCGTTGAGGGTGACGGAGAGATGAAAGGAGCGGTTTTTGGGCTCCAAATCGGCCCTAGATGATGAAATTGCTGCGGCAGCACTGTAATTAGCAGGCAATATCGCCGTCTGTAGAATTCCGATCCCTGTGTAATTATCACACTGTATTACTCGCTCCTGCCTCAGCTCTTCTGTGGGAATCGGGGCTTGGAGGCACCAAGGGGGGTAGGAGGGGGGTGAGGAGTGAAATTAAGAAATGCTGGTTTCCGCCCACAGGTCCAGAGTACGTCGTGGATGCCTCACCAACAGTATGTTATGCAACCTACGGTAAGTGCTGCTCAGGAGGCACTCATTAATCTTGGTGTGTATGTGCGTGTGTGTCGAGGATGTACGGTGTTGAAGGAAACAAATAGATAGGATGGAGAGGAATGAGGTGAGGGTGATTGAGTTGATCTTTTTTAAAAGAGAAAGATAGGCCGCGGCTTTCGAGATTGTGCCCTCTTGTGGCAGAGCAGGTAGGTACAGATGCAGTGAAAGATCAAAGATGAAATGTGCATGCGTGTGTGTGTCTTTAAAGGAACGTTTCGGTGAAAATAATCACATTTTGGTCATAGTGACCTTTGTGTGTACTGTCCCTTTAAGAGCAGAAGACTCCTGTAGTCGCTGTATCTTCTGCCTACAGTCAGTCTTGATCAGATAAATAGATCCCCTGTCTGAGCTCCATCGACACAACTTTGTCAAACTGAGAACACTGTCTATAGTTCCTCCACCAGTGCACACACAAGCAAATCCCACAAACAACCTCCCCATGTGTTTTATCCGTACCTAAAGTCCTGTATTTGGAATGTAACCCTGTGATGAAAGTCTGGAGGTGTGCCCATCTCTCTTTGGCTCTCACCTGAACTTGGATTTGGCCAAGGGTCTGCATTCCACCCTGGAAATGGCCAAAGGTGGTCTAGGGATGAGGCCTTCTTCCTTGGCAGGGGCTGGAAAAGGCTTAAGTCAGCTGTTTCCAGATCCGCAGACCGAAGTGAATATGGGGATTCATACGGAGCGAAGGAGGAAACGGCAGAATAGAGAAAAAGGGGCAGATGTCTGTCTGACTAGATAATGATATCCCAGATTTTGTGAGAGTGTGTGTGTAATAGGACGGGCGGTGTGATAATGATGATGTTGTGTAAATGTGTTTGTAACCAAACCCTCAAATCTAATGATCTGGCAACCCGTCAAATAAGACCTCAGCTGCCTGGGAGAAAGAGAGAGAATGAGAGAAACCAGTCTATCCAAAAGGCGGTGGGAGATTGTGAACTGATCTCTAATTTGAAATTCCTGGAAAGAAAACAAAAACCTGGAGAAGTCATGTTTTTTTTGCTCTTCCTTCGCTTTGTGGATCCCGCAAAGAGAGAAAGCAATTAAAAGTGGCTGAGAAAAGGGAAGCATTGTTATTGGAGAATGCTGCTGCGTTTGGCACCTTGTTACCGTGGAGACACGTGACCATAGCGACCGGAGCCGACGATGAGGGTTTAAGCAGATCAGCAGACAATGGGAGCACTTGGAGTTCTCTCTCCGCACTGCGGTGTGTGTGTGTGTGTGTGTGTGTGTGTGTGTGTGTGTGTGTGTGTGTGTGTGTGTGTGTGCTTGCGTGTGTGCGTGCATGTGTGTGTGTGTGTGTCTTAAGTGCACCTGCTGTTGTGACCTGCTGATTATGTTAGTCATATAGCTGAGATATGCATTAATATCCTAATCAAACCCTGTGTGTGTGTGTGTGTGTGTGTGTGTGTGTGTGTGTGTGTGTGTGTGTGTGTGTGTGTGTGTGTGTGTGTGTGTGTGTGTGTGTGTGTGTGTGTGTGTGTGTGTGTGTGTGTGTGTGTGTGTGTGTGTGTGTGTGTGTTTGTACCTGCGCGTACGCTTGTGTGTGAACAGTTTTGGTGTCCATAACACCCACACCGCCTCTAGAACCCAAGAGAAGATATTTAGACTTCCATTTTGTAGAAACAAAATCACCATAACATTTCTCAAAATATCTTCTTTAGCATTCCACTTAATAAAAATTCATACGGTTTTCATCTACATGAGTGGATACATGATGACAGAATTTTTACTTTAAGATTAAGTTCGCACATTTGTGAATGTTGTTGTCCAAAATGAAAATCTGGTCATTGCAAGTTTCCCTCTTGTCAATTGTATGACTATCTTTCATCTGCGAAACACAAAAGTAGATATTTTGAAAACAATTAACTAAACCCCATCGATTTTAATAGACACAAAACCAGTGTTTCATATCTCAAAATTTTACCAAAGTAAAGAAACATAAGAGTGTATTCATGAGGACAGACTTCTTATTCTAGGATTAAATAACACAGAAGATGATATTCTGAAGAATGTTGGCGACCGGCACTCTTTCACTTGATTTTGCATCCATACAATTAAAGTAAATTGGTGCCACTGTTCTTTGGTTACCAACACTCTTCAAAATATCTTCTTTGTCCTTCAGAAGGAATGTCATACAGTTTTCTTATGGCTGTATCAGTGTGTAGGTTTCTGCAGTGTTGCTGGGCTAATCTCTAAAGCGAGGCACCTACCCACATACGCACACTCACCCACAATGCACCACCCAGAGGGCAATCACTCAACAGTACCTGTTACTTTCCATCACAGTATGGAGAAGAATCCCCAGCCGCCCTAACCAAATCACATCCTGGAAATGAACATTAATGAATCAAGACCGCAGTGCATTACAGCAAAGCTGCTTAAAGTGGAACCGCCACGCAAGACGAGAGAAAAGAAATGAAACGCTTGTCTAAGCCCCTGCTAGTCACGGCCGTTTGCCGAAACAAAGAAGCCCATGTTTGAATAAAGATTTGAGTTTATCACAGCTCCATCGCAGCCCGGCAGGCCTGGATTTGAACGGTGAGAACTGGCAGCCACTCCGTCTGCGTGCGCGCGTTTGCGTGAGAAATGGACGCTATATGTAACGAGTTGTCTTGAAATAGTGGGAGTCGGAGCTTGTGCCATGTGTAGTAAATGTATTTAAGATTGATATCGAACATCCTCCCTGGCAGCCTGTTTTCTTAAGCACCGCTACCTGAGTGGGACAAAAAGCGCCGCTTCCCTTTCCTGTCTCTATATAAGATATCTTGGCAAAAACTCGCCTTCCTGTGATGTCACATGAGATTTGTGGTTGTCTCGTTCACATCAGAACCTTGGGCTTGAAATTGCGCTCGCAGACATTTTTTGGCATCCCAGTCTCAAGAAATCTGCTTAGATAAATGTATGTTTTGTCTGAGGCAGAAAATGAGTATACGGGCTGTCGTTTGAAGGGATGGCGACACAGATTGAGGAGAGAGAGAGACTTCGCAGGCTGCCTCGGCTCTTTGCTGAAATCCTCTCCGAATGTCACTCACTTCTCCGATACTTCCCCTAGGAGAAATGAAGGAAAACACACACGCACACACACTAGAGCAGCTTTAATCATCTGTCTAAGTCTCACACTGATATGGCTGTAAATTAGACCGGAGAATTATTCAGCGTGGATTTCTTTTTTCCTCTCTCATTATGAAAGCTTGTCGCGGGGCGGGGGAACTGTTAGCTCCAGGCTTTCGCATCTGAAAGCTTAGACGCAAGACAGCCGTACGAACGAAGCTGAGCGTTCTACCTCTGAAAGCTTGAATAGAGACAGAGAGCTTCTGACACCAAGTGTCTGTACGGTTTATTCCTCAAACGCAAGCTTTGCTAAAAGCACCAGCACCACCAAGCTGCACTCGCTGAGAGACAGACAGAAGCCGCTTGTTTGTGTAAAGGCCTTTTTGCTTTTAGGCGTACACCGGTATTCGCTTTATTCTTTTAGAGAGATTTTCTGGCACACAGCTCTGTAGAAACTGCTTCTCTTTACTCAAGGTAACCAGTCATTTATCCCAGACAGTTTTACAAAACCATACAATAGCCAACGTTTTAGAGGAATGTTTCGTGTGCTTCAAGAAAAACGACATTGGGACAAAGAAGTTAAAGAGACAATTCACTCTATATAAAAAAACTGTCATTGTCCACTCACCTTTGAGTTGGTCCAAAAACATAGCTTTGTTCTGACAAACAGAAAGAAAAATAACTGGAAGAGTTCTTGTAGCCAAACAGTTCTTGGACCACATTGACAACCGTAGTAGAAAAAATTACTCTGCGTTCTGTTGAATGCAAAATTAGATATTTTGAAGAATGTAGGACTGCAAAAACTTGTAGGACACTTTTTACCACCGTTGTCCTTTTCCTACTATAGTAGTCAATGGGTTACAAGAAGCATTCATCCAAATATTTGGAACATCTACAAATTTTGGAATTATGTAAAAAGTTTACCTTGGACACAGATGTCTGAACAGTAGTGTTGTGACTTTCCCTAAACATTAAGATTTGTATTGCTATGTTAAACATAAGTTATCATATAAATTGTCGTAAAGTTTTCTCAAATGTTAAAAGTTGGGCTGTCAGAAAAAATTCCGAATAAAAGCACATCCATATATTTGAGAAAAATATTAAATATAAAAATGAATATACATTCTCATATACTATAGTTATTGGTCAATATAATAAATACATGTTAACATGTCCTAAATATACATGCTAGATTATCATACACGGAAGACAGACATTTATAATGTAAATGCAAAATTATTCTGGATGTCATCACTATGAATTAATGATAAAAAGTTTATTACACTCCAATTTTAAATAATTGTAATTTTTGTATATCCTTTTATTTATTAAAATTTTACTACAAAAAATAGCGCAATCTGTCTTGCAAAAGACATCATCACTTTTCGATATTAGTACGGTGGAGGCAGACAGGAGCATAAGGGCTAATATTGTAGGATCTGGACATGACCGGAGTTGGATGCTTACCATTGTTCTACAATTGAGACATAGCTTACGTTTTTTCACATAGTTTATTTTATTTTATATTAGATGACTCACTGCACTCGACTTATTCCTTATGTGTTAAGACACAGTCAAGATAAAAATTAAAACTCTAGTAAGGTCAGATCTTCTTCTGTACTAATAAAACACTTTTAAAAACAGCATGACTAACAGGAAAAGTCTCTTACAGCGTGTCACCAAAGCTAAACAACAATTTCTCATCATCTCGGCCTTTGCCAAACCATCTGAGAAAAATTTAACTTCATGACAAAGCACTTGACAGCGGGTCTCCCAGGAAAGCTTAATCCTAATCATGCTGGCATGCAAGAACTAGCGAAAGGTACCTTTCTGGCCTACTTTAGTCACGTGATGATGGCTCAGGTCAGCGGTTACAAATCGTAGGCTGTCTCTCTCTCTCAGTACCTCACATGTGTTAGCACTCTCATCCCGGCGTGCTTGAAACGTAAACACGGCCGTGGAGCCGAGCAGCTCTGCTGTTAAGTGGGCGATGCATCATCTCTGCAGAAGTATGCATGACGCGCATTTGGATCGCATTATTTCACTTGTTGAAGTGGAACAGCTCGCGTCTGGCCCCTGTAATAGTGCCCAGCTGCAGACAAACAGACCGTATGAGATGAGTGAAAGAGTTTTGGTGGAGAGCATGACTGTGGGAACAGCCCGGACATCTCTTATGAAGTTGTCTGGATGCATTGTTGAGTGGTACCTCGTTTCTACACATGGTTTGACCCGTAACCGCGAGTGTGTGTGTGTTTCGTAGGGTGCTGTGATCACGCCAACCATGGACCACACCATCTCAATGCAGCCAACTAACATGATGGGTCCCCTCACCCAGCAGATGAACCATCTGTCCCTGGGTACCACTGGAACTGTAAGTGTCCTCTCCCTTCCTGTTGTCTATTCACAGAGTTAGAAAGAAAAAACAATTAGCAAAAGTTAAACTATTCAAGTTGAGACCAAAAATGTATATTGTTTATCGAATATTCAAGTAAACTGCAGTAATGCAGAATACTTTCAGCTCTTCTGCCAGCCTTCATTAATCGCTGAGGAAAAGAGAAAAGAAGCCAAATTCTAATTAAAAGTTTGCAAACAGCCGTAGGAAAAAACAAAGGATGAATTCTACCCAGGGGTGTAGAAAGTACTAGAAAATAATAACAAAAGGAGGATTATGTTAGGTAAAGTGTTACTTAGGTAAAAGTAAAAGTATTTGCTAAATTGCTTTATTTTTTTACGTTACATTTACTTGGATATTACTAAATTTCCTTCAAACATTTTGAATTTAGACAACTTGGGTTTAATATTGGAAACATTTCTATTCAGTATATATGTAAAGCTACATTGCAAAAAACACGAAATATATAAAATGTAGATGGTTTCAGTGGCAACAACACAAAGATGCTGTATATGGCCCCAAAATTACTGTAGATTATGGTAGATCTTCACAGGTAAACAACCGTTAAATAGTTTTAATTATTATTCTTTGAATACAATATGTACAGAATACACACTTAAATTCAATGTTGTACACATGGTAAAGAGATAATTCACTTAAAACTAAAAGTTCTGTTAATATTTAATAATAGACACTCATTTTGTTCAAAACATAATCATTTTGAGAAATGTCTTAGTGATTATGGTCCACACAATGTACGTTCTTCAAAATATCTGCATTTGAAAGTCCCACAGGCTTTAAATGACATTGGGGTTATTTTAATTTTCTGAATGAAATATTCTTTTAAAAATGAGCCACTATCGTGAAAGCAGTGTACTTGCTGAACCCGTCGCATGTCTTGATTGCAGTACATGACTGCGGCTGCTGCTCCTATGCAGGGGACCTACATTCCCCAGTACACTCCGGTGCCTGCCTCAGCTGTCTCAGTGGAGGTAAGTTTCTGCGTGACTGCATCTATTCACCGCTCTCACTGATTAGATGACTGTTGCTAATTGAACGTGTGCAGATCGCTCGCCTTGGGCCGAAATCTAACCAACACTTCCTTAGTGTGTATTATTCCGGCTTTACAAGGCCGTACTTCAGCGTGCTGTGTTAAGTTAATTCCATTCTTAGTATCCGTCACAGCCTGAGGTGATCTCTTGTAGGTTTAAATGTATTTGTGTTTATGGTGAGGATACATCCTGTATTTATGTCATCACTTCCTTGCAGGGAGTGGTGACGGAGGCTTCTCCACAAAGCGTTCCTTCGTCGCAGGACACTGGTGGTCAACAACAGCCTCTAGGCATGGACAACACCAGCGACCACGCGCCCACCTACTCTTTTCAACCCGCTAAGTGAGTTTTTGAGGATTTGTGGGAAAATAGCTAGACATGTATTTTCTGTAGGACCCTAAAAGGGGTTAAAGTGGAAAAATTATGCAAAAATACTAATTGTTTCTTCCACAATCAAACCTAAAGCGCATATAACAATTCCTTTGGGACACAGAGAAGATATTTTGAGATATGTCTTGGTGGATTTGTCAAGTCTTGTTTGGTTACCAACATTCTTAAAAATATCTTCATCTGTGCAGAAGAAATAAAGTCATGCAGGACTAACAAGAGAATGATTCGATAATGAAATAATGTTTTTCTTTAACCTATGCATAATTTTCTGTCATGGTCTCAGATAACCAGAGGAGGAGGAGGGCGTTGAGGTGACGGTGTTGCCTTGAGACTGGGGGACTGCGACGAGGGAACATTGAAGACGTAACTCAAGAGATAGGAAAACACGTTTGTGTCTACTTTAGCACAAGCATCAAAACAACAAACAAACAATTTCTTTTCCACCCGGCCCACACCGGAGGACCTTTTGGAGAACTCACATCCAGAACTTCAGCACGAGAAACGCATCGCAGGAGATGGAGCCCACTGTTAGTTGGCAACCCGAAAAACTTGACCTTCATAAAGTGACGAAATCAGACAAGTACAAGTTTTCCTAATGTTTTTTTTTTTGAATGTGCAGGTAGGTTTCAGAAACAGTGGGCTTTTCTATTAGATGAGGAAGCACGGTCTTGTAAAACAGTGAGAGATGGAGCTAAAGAAGTCTTCCTCGGATTCTAAGCTATTATTACTTTTCTTTTTTATGAGTTAGATTTTAGTTTTCTAGAGAATATCAATGTTTTTTCATCTTTGTTGCCTTAATTTCGAGAAACATCTAAGACTTTTTTCCTGTCTGAACTGAACAGACTGACCAATGCAGTGAAAATAAGCAGAAACTAAAAGGAAGATTATGTGTATAGAGCAAAGAGAGATGAGAGAGAGAGAGAGAGAGAGAGAGAGAGAGAGAGAGACAGAGAGAGAGAGAGAGAGAGAGAGAGAGAGAGAGAGACAGAGAGAGAGAGAGAGAGAGAGAGAGAGAGAGAGAGAGAGAGAGAGAGAGAGAGAGAGAGAGAGAGAGAGAGAGAGAGAGAGAGAGAGAGAGAGAGAGAGAGAGAGAGAGAGAGAGAGAGAGAGAGAAGTCGTTTAAATTATCAGTGGTGACTTTGTGTTTAAAAGAAAGGACAGACAAAATATTGTGATGATGATGATAAAAGAGAGTTGCAGTTTTTTAGAAACAGAGGAAAAAATGTTAAACCACTGCATCGATGCAGTTTATTGTGTAGTGCGGATCATTTTTAATGGCATTATTGTTTTTATCTGCAATATTTTTTATGAGCTTTAAGGTGTTTTTAGCCTGCTTTGCTTGTTTCATTGCGGAAAAAAAAAGAAACTAAAACGGTCAAAAAAAAATGTACTGGCAGTGCAAATCTACATAGATAAGAGCTTACGGATTAAATCAAAAACAAAAAAAAGCAAATGTGTGCAAAAAGCAATAGAAATAGGAAATTGTTGACAATTTCTTTAGTCTTTCTTAGCTGTGGATCAAATGCAGCCCATGGATGGCATATTTTATACCAAAGATGAAGAAACCCCCCTCAAGACAGTGGAGTGGATTAATTTTTCATTTTCTTGTTTTCTATTTGAGATTTTCTGGTGTTTGAATAATTTTGTTTCAGAGGTATCCGCTTGACCTTGACGGCCAGATTGGTACCTCGAAAGGTTTAAACTTCCTTCCACTGTTGCAGAATCTGTCAGTTTGAAAGGCAAAGATATCATTTTGCATGAGTGTCATCTTCCCACCAGAGAGCGTCAGAGAGCGACTTGTCCATCATCCATTGTGTTCGAGCCTCTGGCCATGAGCTTTACCTCTCTATCACTGCACCTTCACCGACCTAGGGTCAGTCGCTATAACACACATCTCACATTCATTCAGCTTTCTTACAAAGATGGCTGATATTCAACAGGAAGGAATCAAAACACTCGTGTGTATTTAAACTCTGTACAGATCACTACCTCATCGAAAGCAATTTTATCATGAGGAAACACAGGAATATAAGCGAAATTTCCGGGCTTTGTTTCGGGGGCGCTGGGATAAATGAGCAATTAGACAACATTTGCATCTCTCGCATTTTGCGCGACAGTCCGTCTGACAAATGATGCCAAACCACCACCCCCAGACTTCCACAGTAGACATGTTTTCAGTCGCATCAATCGAAGGCCTCGTGTTATATGCAAGGTTTCTTTAATCAACCCTATGCCGTTGGAAATGTCTCATGAAACGAGAAACTAAGGTGCCTGTTATAAAAGTACCATCGGGTGGATGCTCAGGTGCATTTGTGCGACTGTTTTTATTAAAGTAAGAATTACATTACACTACATTGGATTTCGCCTTCTGCTATACTTTTCCCGGCTGCCCATTCCAGAGGGGGGAGCTGGCAAGTTCAAGACTAGACAGGGGTAAACCTCTCAAGGTGTCTTTTATTAATTAGGAAGGATGTTCTTTCATAGGATAACACTACGGCAAAGAGTTTCAATACACATTGTCAATTCAAGACTGCCTTCGTGTTTCTAAGCCTCATGAAACAGTCAGGGTCGTGAAGACTTCTCGAGGTGCTCTGGGAATACATTCAGCTGTTGCTTGGAAAAAGTCAGCCGGAATTATATTCCGACATTTTTTGTATGAGCTATGTACTGAGGGACCCATGAAAAAATGATTTGTGTATTTGCGTGCTCTTTATAACATCTTTCACTGTGTTACCAAGAGTTGCCAAGAGTTGAGTCTCTGAGAATCTACAACAGGACCTCCACATCTAAGTACTGATATCAATTAGCCACCAGGGGGCAGGATTAATGCAAAATTGCCCATCCACTGCATTGGCAATGGCCCTGTGGATTCAATCAATGTGGAAACATCAGTGATGATCATGAGGACCAAGTAATGCAGAAGCTAGCTTTTCATTCTCACTTCTTGAAAAAAGTTTTATGAAAAAAAAAATGGAAAAAGTCACTGTGTTTTGTGTCTTCTCCAATGTCTGTTTGGAGAGTTGTTTTTATCATGTGCTCGCTGCTATCAAGCATTCAGTATTTAATGGACAGAGAGAGAACAATCTTGTGTGGGATGCCTCTCATTAAAGAATGAATTTAGATTAAGCTGGAGGTCTCCTTTAAGCTTCAGGACAGAGTTCTCATCCAAGCTGTAGTTCAGTACGCTAAAAGTTTTGTGCTCCCATTGTAACATTGTTTTCATTGGATGTGAGGTCCGGGCCATGCATTGTTTTCGATTGGCTGTCACGGTTGAGGCCGTTGAAGAACGTTCATTGGACTGTCAAGACTTTCAACTCGACGCGAAAAGTCGTGGAATGACGGATGCCGCGTTCAACCAAATTAACCACAAACGGCAAAACCTCAATTAGAGACTTACTGGCAGAGAGATAGAGAAATATTTATGGAATTGTTTTCTGTACAGGTGTTGTTGAAATATGAAAGAGGAACAGTTTTACGATGATTTTCTGAGTTGCTTCGATTTCTTGCCTCCCATGTGCTCGAGCTGTGATCCCGAGAACGTCTGTAGACCAGTGGATGTTAGGTTTAAACTTCTGTTTATTAATTTTTCTTTTGATGAAGCTTTCAATAAAAAAATCTACAAAATCATGCCGTCTTCTGTTTGTTTGAGCTTTTGCTTTCTTTTGTGTGTGCATCGATCCCGTTCACCAGAAATAAAAGTTCTGCCATGAACTACTCTCTAGTCTTACTAAACCTGTCTGAATTTCTTTTATTGGTTGAACACATGATGTTTGGAAGAATGCTTGTGAGCAAACAGTTCTTGGACCCCATTGAATAACAGAGCAGGAAAAATAAAAATGGTGGTCAAAATTGCCCCAGAACTTCTTGGTGTCCTACATTCTTCCTTTTTTGTTCATCATGTCAAAAAGATATATAGTAATTTTTCCCACTTTGGTAGTCATTGGGGTCCAAGAGCAGCTTGGTTCCAAGCATTCTTCCAAATGTCTCTGTGATTATGAATTAACAGTGACTGACCTATGCATCTATTCGACGTCAGATCAACAGGCTAAGTATGTCATGCTTAAAACAATAGTTCTCTCAAAATTAAAATGTTGCTATTGTTTGCTCACCAACCAGTTGTTACAAACCTGTATACATTCATTGTACTGAACTCAAATGTTTGCATCCAAGTCAATTTGGGCAGCCATTGACTCTCATTGTAGAGCAAAGGATTACTGTGGAACTCAATGCTGACCCAAAATCTTCTGTATAAGTTTAAGTTATAGTTTGGTTTAAAGATTGCAAAAGTATGCTAAATTTAAAGCTTTTATATATAACACAATATCTAGTTTATGTGACGGACTACACCTGTGCTTATTCTGCTGATAGAAAATGAAAAATGTGCAAAGGTTATTGCAAAAATGTCTAAGCAAGGTAAAGCTTCAGCATTATTAATTTGCAGATGTCATTTGGTTTCTTATATTATTTTTTATGATAAGTGTGATAAGACCTTTTATAAACTCTTATCTCCTGATACTGTTTAGATCCACTCTACAGTCCGGTTACGGAAGGGAAAAATGCAACCTTATAAATGTATTTTAGACAAAAAAAGTACACACGCGGAAAAACGGTTGACTTTAAAGGAGATGAGTGACCTCTGTCGCTCTCTATAGTGGCCAGTAACCATTTGGGCGCCTTCCTCCCACTCCTTTGAGTCTGATCGATGGAGGGATTGTTCGTACACACAAGCGACCGTTTCAGTCTTGCGCTGACCTTTAAACCCGACCTCCCCCACCCCACAACCTCTGTCTGTCTTTATCCAGCCAACAATACTCATTTTCATATTTGACATTTAGACAGCTAGAAGAGAGTCTGTCACTACTCAATTTATTCTTCTGTTTAAAGAGCTTCATCAATGCAGGATCTGACACATTGGGTTTTAGCTCTGTTTAGTACTTTACATTAAGTTGCCAGATTTCACTTTCCCATGTTTGTATTTGTGAATGTATGGATCCCATTCCCCAGAGTTTAACTCTGACAAATCGTTCAAACAAAGATTGCAAAGAATTCGATTCGATAGCATTTTCAGATATCTTAACATTATTGCTATAGATTTCTTGAGTTGAGTGAATGCATAAAATAAGAAATGTGGATAGCAGCTCGCATTGAATTTAAATGTCTTCTCATTGCCTACAAGACCACCACCGGTTCAGCACCCACTTACCTTAACTCACTAATGCAAAGGTATAGACCCTCAAGATCTCTGCGCTCCGCAAATGAGCTGAGACTTGTGGTACCAGCTCAAAAGGGTAAGAAATCTCTCTCTCGTACGTTCTCTGCTTCAGTTCCTCGATGGTGGAACGATCTGCCTCTGGCTTCACGCTTGTCAGACTCGGTCTCTATCTTCAAGAAACACCTAAAAACTCATCTTTTCCGGCTACATCTAACTCACTAACTCACTACTTTTCTAACCTACTCACTCTATCAAAAAAAAAAAAAAAAACATTTATATATATACTTTTTGTAACTTCTCTCTCTGTGTAACTTGGTAGCATTGTTGTAGCGCTTGTTGACCTATTGTTGTATCGGCTATTTACTGCTTCATTGTCTCCTCGACTATTGTAAGTCGCTTTGGATAAAAGCGTCTGCTAAATGCAAATGTAAATGTAAATTTTCTTCATTTTTTGTAATTTTAAACCTATATGATTTTCATTCTTTTACAGAACACAAAAAAATATGTAATTTAAATGTTTCAGAATCCCGCCTATCCAGCCAACCTTTTACTTTTGCACTACCTTTGAATACATGCAATAGAAATAATTGTGCCAACTACAGTTCGCTCACCAACATTCTTCAAAATATCTTTTTTGTGCCCTGCAGAAGAAAGAAAGTCAAACGGTTCGAAAAGTCAATACGGTGAGCAAACGATGACAGAATTCTAATTTTTGTGTGAATTGTCCATTTAAAGGTGATTATCTATTTTTATTAGTCTTAAGTAGCATTTAAAAAGCATTTAAGCACTTTTTAAAAATATGAGTGTTGAAGAGCTGAATCCATATTTAAATTGTGCCCCCACTTTAACTAGTGACCTATTGTTGTATCGGCTATTTGCCGCTTCATCGTCTCCTCGATTATTGTATGTCGCTTTGGATAAAAGTGTCTGCTAAATGACTAAATGTAAATGTAAAATGGATAACAAATATTTTATCACTTAGGTTGTGACAACACTGATAGCACACATTTTCACAAATCCATTTTGTGTCTGCAAGACATCTGCAAGACATTGTTTGCTCATCTGCAATACATCTTTAAGACATCTGCTGTCAGATGTCATACTGAACTCTAGAAAATGTCTCTATCGTGTTTATTATTTAGAGCGGATGTTCAACAGCTCTTTCTAAGATTTTCAACACATTTTTAACACGTGAAAAAAATGGTTATAGTCTTTGTGGGATCTTACAAGCCTAAAAGCAACTACTTTCATTGGCCGGTATGCAGTATTAAACATCATCAAATCTTACAAAGCATCAAAGTGCTATATTAAAAATGTGCACTGTATGAGAATGTTTTTATTTCTGAAAAATTTAACTTTTTTCTTACTTTCATGAATGAATCTTTTTACCTTAAATCTAGTATTTTACTTATATATTTTTACTTTTTACTTAAGTGAAGAAGTACTAGATTGTAAATATATCTTAATTCAGTTATAAAGGTAATGAAAAACAATTCTGAAATTGATATCGAGAGAATATTGATATCGAAATAGTGTAATCTGGTTATAGCCATCAGGTCATGTTACCGTTTTACTCTTGTCAATTGTATTTAGGCTTTAACGATTGTGTAAGTTGGTATCTTGTTAGACAAAAATTGTGTTATAAATATTTTTTGCCCACACAACTTATTTTTTGCGATCATCAAGTCTACTGGAAATCACAGAACCAGGGCGGTGCCAACTTCCAGGTTAGCAAAATATATCATCTAGGTACCACTTTACTGGCATCCTCTTACTTTATAATATACATTTGTTGGACTTTTTTTAAAAATGAGTATTCCCATGACGTGCGACTTGCGTGTAAAGGAAATATCTGCCCGGATGCATTATGAAGATGGACGGCAAGCATGGTAACACAACCACCTAGTTCTCAAGATCGGTCATGTTTTGTGCCATTAACACACTTTCCATGGTCCAACCATGGTCCCCATTGGTTCCTTCCTCACCACCACTGCATCTTTCCCCTTATGTCATTTTTTTATGTTAATGTTTCATAAGATTGTGTGATGCTGTCCTGGCACTGAAGTCTCTGAGTTTGCATAACGTTGAGCTCAGAACCGCTGCCAGAAGGTGTTTAGCCTGTTTTCTATCTCTCTGCCTCTCTCCCTCAAGATTTGATGGGAAAAATGATTTCAAATATGACCAGGGTCAAAGAACATATTAAATCTAGTTGGAACCAATGCCTGGAAAGATTTACATAAGATTCCACTCTCAGAAAAGGAATGATGGCTTTTAATATGTTTTGCAGTTTTCATATCCCTGGTGTTTTTACTTTATAGCCAAGAGACTTTTGATTTAAATCAGCTCTTTCAGGATCACAAGAATATGGAGCAATCCTGCATTTTGCTGGTATTGATCTACTGTGTTCTGTAACCGCTTGAGTATTGATGGATCTGAAGAAATTGAGTAATGGCATGGGAACTATTGCACGACTGCTTTCGTGCTCATTGGACCTACAGCAAAACGATATGTATTGCATTATTTTAATAAGTTAAAAAATCTATATTTGAAGAAGAGACCTGCTCAATATCAAGATTAGAATATCTTTGACTCTTTTTAATATGTAAAACTCTAATTTGATAATGCTCCTAGCAGTCGATAAATGTGCCATACTCTCCAGCTCCATTTAAAATTGGACATTTTCAAAGCAGATTTCCACCTCTAATCGGAGCAGATGTAAAATATGAACATGAAGGCGCATATTTTTCTGGGTTCATTGGCTTTGTGGACCTTTTTGGTTAGAAATCTCTTTGCTCTCACCAGTTTTGAGGAGTTGGTTCTGGATGTTGCAGATGCCTCTGAAGTTATGTGATGTCCCAAGCCGGTCAAGTGTGACATCTGGAGAGAACTGAGATGACCCTGGATGTCTAACATGAGGAATCAACCAACCGTCTGAGGTGTTTCTATGGTTACCTGCGAACCAATAACAAAAGTGCCCGGTTAAAAAGCCCGAGACAGTTGTTTTAATGTAAGTTTTATACAAACACATGTGTCTGCCAGACTTTAGGGATGGTTGACTCCAAAATGAAAATTCTGTCATTGTTTACTCCCATTTGTATCATTTCTGACCATCACCGTCCCAATGGACTGTATTGTATGGACACTCAGTGGGGGCCGGGGGTTAACATTATTCGAAATATCTTTTTCCATTTTATGTAGACTAAAAAGGAAAAACAATGACAGACTATTAATTCAGGGGTGAACATACAGCTATACGTCTTTGCCATCTTAATAAGTTCTGCATTCTGAGCATTGATGAAACCTCAGTTAATTGTCGTATTGGTTTTGTGTCCGACTGTAACTTTACATACAGTAATGATGAAATGTAAAACCGCATTGTTCCGAAAGTGTTTTTCCAATCCATCAAGTTAGCTCTATTTCACGTCTCTCATAAAGAGCATTGCCATATCTCGCTGTGAGACAATATTCAACCGTCTGTGTGTTTTTGTAAGTAAGGGAGACAGATGGGATCGTGTCAAGTTTCATTTTATCATAACGACCTCTGCCTTTCTCTCCTCCTAATGGAAACTGACAATCACATACCTCTCAAAGACAGCGGATGACACAGCGGGACTCTCGGCCTGCACGGAAAGCCAAGTCTCCATCTCAATTCCCGAGCAGAGGATCGATTACCTCAGCGCTATGGAAACCGTTTCGAAAGATCTCATCCCTCATTAAAAACACGGGCATGAGAGCCGAGGCTCTCGGGAGGCAAAGCGCAGTAATGACCTTCATAAAGGAGCGAAAGCCAAAGCTGACTGATTGACCGGGTACTGGACGGTTGACGCATTTATCAAGATGACAGCTGCTATCGTTGCATCGAACGGCTGCCAGATAATAGATTTTCTTAGGGTTTAAGAATAGTTGCAATGTTACAGACTCGTCGTTGGCATTCACAGATATGTTGTGTAATGAAGCATTCGGAAAGGTTCTCGTAATTGGCTGGATGTTTTCGGGGAAAACATTTCATTTTGCTCGCCTGGATGTGATGTCAGCAGGGTATCTGAACTTCTGTGTTTAATTTAAGAGGAAGTTGGAGGTGAGTTGGACCTACCACAGTTTAACACACTAATCCTCGCTGACGTCAACAGACTAACCCTAGAAGTAAAGCATAAGAAGAAACAGATGTGAGATGTAATATTACTATTGCTTCTTGCTAAAGTTTCTTCAATTATTCCGGTAAACCTGTGTCTGCTCCAGAAATTCTGAAGAGCTCAATGATGTCACAGCGCAGATTTTCTAGAATTCATCCCCCAAAGCCCCCCACCTCATTACTTCACGGCATAGTTCGGTCATCCTTGTACCCGCGGGCTGCGGCGTTTTTTCTCTTTCTTTTGTATTTTCTAAGCAAGGTTTTGATTATTACAAATTAAGCAATCGTTCGGTGGAAAATAAAAATTCCTGATCCAGATGTTTTTTTAATAAGTTAGAAGTTTGTTTAGTTTAGTATTAATATTACTGTTAAGATACCAAATTCTTTATTATTTAAATCCCAAAAAATCACACCCACATATAATTAAATGAATACAAAGGACACCAGAAGGTAAATAGATAAAACAATATGTTTGTAAGGAAAAAATAATTAAGCTTATTCACTGAAATATATGATAATATGTAAAAAACAGATTGGAGGATCCACCCAAATTTGTCAGGAAATTTCTATTTTAAATCTCATTGAATTTCATCGTTTTATCATGTTTTGTAACATTATTTGGAGTTTTGTCATTTAAATGCCATATACTTTCTAACATGATGGTATTTTAATGAAATTCCTTCTCATCAAAATCTAAATTAAATTTTTTCACATTGTGTATGTCATCGACAATGTTTAATATCTAAATAGCTTAATGTCAACATCTTTTTTCTCCAGGATCTCTTGAGAAAAAGCTTAGACAAAACTGAGGACATTAAAAGGATTGTTCTCCCAAGAATGAAAATTATGTCATTGATTATTTCACTTCAAGTTGTTTAAAACCTGTATGGATATCGCTGTTCCATTCTTGGAAAAATTTGTTGTTTGGGGTAGCATTTAAAAAATGGTTGACAAAGATACAATAGAACTGTTTTACTATTCTTCAAAATATCTTCTTTTGTGATACCCCAGAGATCTCCGATGATTACATTTTTCAAGATATCTTTGACCAAGTTAATAAATGTAAACAGTTTAGGAACAACTTGACGATGAGTAATTCTAGACCTAATTTTCATTTTTGGATTAATCCCTTTGAAACCAAAATGTGCACATATAATTTCATCAAAATATTATTTTCTCTTTCTGATAAGATATTGTGACTGTTATTCCAAACACTATCCAGAATGTGTTAATCTCTCTCAGTGTGCACAATCTCAATCCTTTTATTGTGCCAAGCTGATATCCTCTTTATTCTTCTTAATTTTTCCTCCACAGTTTTCCAGGAATTATAGTGGGAAACATCACACAGGGACTCTTTTTTCCATGTTTCCATTCCCGCTTTCAAGATATGACGAACAGCGTCTTGGCCGGCCAGTGCGATTGCCATGGCTTCAGCCTCCACAACATGCACAAACAGTGGCAGTGTGATGTGTTGATGAGGCAGGCCAGCACAGCTGGGCACTCGACTCACTGCTACTGAGTGAATCCAGGTGCAGAAACTCCTTTGCCATGGAGAACGACACTTTCTCACTGATCTGAGATCAGTCATTGTAAGCGCTGGGATCCAGGCCCTCCTGAGAGACGAGGAATGTGTATTTTCCGAACAGGGAGGTGTGTAAAGGGCAGGCTTTGGGTGTAGAGTGAATCACACACATATGGGTGGTGGTAGAAAATAAGAGAGTTATAGCTTCTTTAAGCTATTGTTTGTTTTTCTTTGGAGCAGGATGGGCATTTGCTCGTTTTATGTGTTTTAACGCTACACGGGTCAATGCACGCGTATGTGTGTGTGTGTGTGTGTGTGTGTGTGTGTGTGTGTGTGTGTGTGTGTGTGTGTGTGTGTGTGTGTGTGTGTGTGTGTGTGTGTGTGTGTGTGTGTGTGTGTGTGTGTGTGTGTGTGTGTGTGTGTGTGTGTGTGTGTGTGTGTGTGTGTGTGTGTGTGTGTGTGTGCGCACACTCTGGTATGAGCACATGTTTGTGCATATGTTCTGTTCGGCATTCCATTGGCCTTTAGCATATTGTGGATTATTATGGATTATCTCGGCAGTGATGTAATGGCCCGATGGGAAAAGTGTTTTGGAGGCTCGCTAATAAGTTAAATGATGAATGGAATGTTACATTAAGTCCTCTGACATGTTAAATATTGGCTCCCTCCTGCACACCACTTCTGTCATCTGCGGTATGTTAAAACCAAAGCTCAAAATGGACCGTAATAATTATTTCTGTGTCATTTGGTGAAGTACACTGTGTGTATGGATGCACAAAGAAATCATAAAATGTCATCTTGTAAAAACCATAAATTTTGACTAATAGGTTTCGGGTAGTGTTAGGTATTCTATTGAACAAAATTTTCGCATACACCCTTCCCCTTTTGAGTAATCAATTTAGTTTATGTACATTTTCCCATGAAAGTTAACACATTAAATATGCATCTGGAAAAGAAGATATTATGAAGAATGTTGGGAATGGAAACCGCATTGGTTTGGAGAATACACTTAAAAAGAGTTGTCAGAATTACACAATTGTTGTAATGCACCCTCACACTCCTACTTGAGTCATATTGCATTATAATCTAATGTAATTTGCTCAATTATAATATATTTTGTGGATTTTCGATAATTCTAATGTTTTCTCGCTAGCTTGAATACCTACCCAGCTAACGTTAATTAGGAATATAGACTTGTTTAGTTAAAACACATTCTGTCAACCAGTTATAGTATGATGATATCCAAGCTTTGCATGCATACAGCAGTAGACGTAAACATAATAATGTGTAGTTGTTTCTTTACCAATATGATATCCATTGAAATATTATATGGAATTGCCATTTCATGCTCTCCTGGGTCAAACCACTGGCTTAGTTTACCTGTGCCTTGGGCCGGCTCTGGTTAGAATTACTAACACAGTTAGAAAAAATTGACCTTAATTTAAAAGTAGCTATTTAAAAAATTGAGCAAAACTTCTTTTTTTTGGTGTGGGTGACCCTACAGTACAGTCGCTGACATTCTTCAAAATGTCTTCTTTTGTGTTCTGCAGAAGAAAGAAAGTCGTACATTGGAAATGACAAGAGGGCGAGTAATTGATGACACAATGATGTATACATTGTTTATTGTTAATTCAAGTTCGATAATTTTGATAAATACAGCGTCGTAGTGTTTCCCAATTTTAATATAAGTTATAAAACGTTGGCTTCACCTCACCTCCAGTATCTGGAAACCTTGTCTTGTGATATGTGTATCTTTACCCTGGATTCTTCAAATGTTACGTTTTCTCTTAAACTATCATATCCTTCACTTTACAGGCCTGGGATGTCGGCAGGCCCTTCTCCATGGCTGTTTAAGTGAAAGCAGGTAACTTCTGGATCAAGTTAGGTCTGTAAGGTCACATGAATTATCAGATCATTGTGTCTACCTCTTCGGCTCTGAGCTTTGCTACTCCTCATGTCCTCGCAACCAAAACATGTTGATCCCAATTGCACATTAAAATGACTTTCCATGAAAGTATTAATTAATGTAACATAAAATCTTGATGTTCTCTGTGATATTGTGACATTTTTGTGGTTTGTACAGTTAGTGGCATGTTGAATAACTTTGATTTCTCTTCTGTCTCGAGTGCCAGCTCACACCATGCATTTGTCTAGACGACTGCAGTAAACAGGGAAGCAACACTCTTCCATTATGAACCAATTCGTCTGCGCATTATTTAAAATGAGAAGGCTCATGAGTGTGAATCAGTCATTTAGCTGACACTTTTTTTTCCAAGTTTTGACAGGAACAGTTCCTCTGGAAATGAGAATCTTGCCTTGGGACACATTCGAGTTTAAAGTTATAATTTACTCAAAAAAATTCAAAATTCCTTCATCATTTACCCGCCCTTTATATATATATTACAAACCAGTATGACTTTCTTTTTCCATCAACACAAAAGAAGATACCTTAAAGAATGTTGGAGACCGTAAACAGCGGGACCCAAAGACTTATATCGGATTTGTATCTTAACAGTTGAAGTGGGCGTTCGCTGATTTGCTTTAAGTGTGCTATTAACATATTTATTTCAAACTTAATTAAACAAGAACGTTTGCCAATTTAGTCCCAAGCGCTATTAGTACACTAGTGCACTGCTAGGACATTGATTTAAGTATACTCATCAAATAAAGTTTACTTTTACATATACTTGACCTTTACTTAAGTATATTTATAAAAATTAACTTCAAGTATACTTCTATTCAAATGGGCAGGGTTGGTCTCCGTCCTTTCCTCAACCTTCACTTACATGCACTGAAAATGGATTGTTGGAAATTCTTAATTTTATCATGAACATCGCTTCCACATGATTAAATAAAGTTGTTTTATGTAGCTTATGTTAACATAACTTTTCAGGTTTCAAGAGAGATAATAAAAAAAAATAAAAAAATAAAATCATGTGTAACCGATGTCCATGATAAAATTATGTTATTCCAACAACTCTTTTTTTATGTGTTATGCATCTATCGACATTAACATCCTTAAGAATACATTAATCAATATAACAGATCGGTGGCCTAAGTAAATAACCAGATTTGAAATCAGTAATCGTGCTCACATAGAATCAGCTGTGCTTGCAGAGGTTGTTTCAAGCCTCAGGGTCTCACCAGTATGTATTGACTTAGCTGTGTACACATAACACTCTCAATAGTCCCAGCCTGCCAAAGCTCATTCTGTCACTATCTCTCTGCCCCGTCGAGAGCAATGTTTTCCAAGAGGAAAAAACCCAATTAACAGGTGAAGTCTCCGAGCCAGCCGCCAGAGCCACCTGATCATTAAAGACTGACGCTTATTAAAACAGATTTGTCTTCTAAAATTAAGCAGAACATTCGCTCTCACCTATAGTATATATAGTATATGTAGTATATAGTATATATCTCACCTACCAGCTGAAGCTACAGTTCAGAGGTCAGGGATTATTGGCCTTAAACCGCTTTGTGGTTTCAGAGCTCGGAAAAGGATTTCAGACTTCCTATTTTTCTCTCACTGTCTCAATTTCTTTCTTATTTTACTAGCTATCCGGTGAAAGAGGAATTTACGTCTGCATGTCTTGCTGTTATGTTACACTCGAAACATGCGTACAGTCTAGACTGCGGTGGTTATGTCTGTTTAAGCTACACTCGTAAAACCGGGTTCGGTGGGGGACTTGATTATATTTTAGTCATGTTACCATCACAACACATATATTTCGTCCATCTGTCTTTCTGTTCTTGGTCATTGCAAAGCACAGCATTGCTATTGGGTTTGTCATACTTATTTTTGTTGTTCCATTTTTCTAAACATCTGGCGCTGTAGGAAAATTAAAATCCCACCTTTGAGAGCCTGTTATGTATTTGGCTGAGAACTTTTGTTTCAATTTTTAAGGGAACTATTTTAATCAAGGTAAACAAGCCCAAAGTTCCGAGACATTATACACTCAATAAAAATGTATCACTGTGACAGTTCCTTTGAAAAAGTAGATTGTACATGTAACACGCTTGCCCCTCAAAAGTACATCTAAGACTTAAAGAATATATAATGCGATTTCGATGCTACACTTGAAAAAAATCCATGTGGCTTTCCAAATATCTGAAAAATTATATTTTTACATATTATTATATTTATGCAGTTATATTAACTTATATTACTTATATCAACTTATAATTAAATGTTTTTTAGAGGAAATATTAAAATTATATAAAATCCAACATATCATAATTACATTTACAAATATTGTTTAAGTTTATGTTATTAAAAAAAAAATTTTCCCAAAAATATTAGTAATATACACATAATATTTTTGATTTCATGTTTTCATTTATTTATGATATTATTCTTTGACATGTTCTATATATTAAAGATATAAAAAATATAAAAGATAAAGGTCTTAACATTGGGCAGCATGATTTTGTGTACAAAACTTTAAATCACCAAAAAATGACACATAGTGGGTTTTCACATCCGGGGTTTTCACACACTCACTGTTTTTACGTGAAACAAAAATATGTCATACATGTTTATTAAACACAAATATATTTCATTACAAAAACTTTTTGAAAAATTATAAAGAAATTAACTGCAAGACTGGAAAAAATGTAAACAGTTCTTCCACTAAAAAAAACCTATCTAATGGTTTTAAAAGCTTTTTTTAAGTTAAGTGAACTTGTTATTTTCTGTGATATTTACTATGCCACATTAAATATTTTTTACAGTACATATGTAACTAAATGTATTGGAATATTTTGGAATATTTAAGGTCTTTTTAGCTGGGTTTGTTCACAATCAATAACCCTAATTCACACTGGAAGCGACACCTAGCAACAAAGTAAGTCGATGTCATTTATTTCAATAGAGAGCGGGCGACTTCCGGCGATATGAGCATCAGTGAACATTGGCTACAGGAAGTTGGCGTGTCCAGCAAGGCGATAATATCAAGCTCTATGCAAATGACAAGCGACTTTTGGGGGTGACTAGTAGTAGGAGTACAGCAGCTGCGCACATGTCATCCGTCATGCATTATCCATCAGATACTGCAGGATATTTTTAAAAGTTACTGGAGTAACCAAATCAAGGAATGCCTTTAACAACATTGTAGCAAGAGACTTGAAACACACAGCATAGAGTAGCTGTCAGTCTGAAGTAGGCTTAAGTATGCCCGAGAGAAGTGAAGCTTGACCTTGCAAACAGTTTTATTAAAACATGTTGACATGAAGTCAAAGAATATGATATCAACTGCAAAGCTCTTGTGATTAAGAATCTAGAAAAGTAGACATTTTTGAATTCATGGTAAGAGAACGCAAGGCTCTTTCAAAAGAGCAAAAACTGACATACATGAGATTTCAATTATTGTGGGATGTTTTTTCTTTATGTTTAAAAAATCACTTTTACATTCACAAACATAAAAAAACACTTTCAAAGCTTCAATGGGACATAACTAACACATTGCAATGCTCCACATGTTCTCTTCTGTCACTTAAAAGAACATGTTAAGTGAGGCCGAGGGAGTACAGAGGGGCAGAGGAGGCCGTGTGTGTGTTACATACCAGAGCGATGAGATCAATCGTGTACAGAAAACAAGAAACACACACAGCACTCTCTCATTCCTTTGCTGCAGAACATCACATGTGAGCTTAAGAACAGGAAGTGATGTCATATATTTGTTGTTAAATCTCTGTTTAGTTTGACAGGTACTGTATATTCCTTTGTCAATGTGTTGGTCTTCTCTGTCTGTCACCCTCTTCTGGTGTTGTTTGGAAGGTACAGCTCATTATCAGACTAATTGATGTGGTTGGGTTAATAAATGAAGACAGGTGACACATATTACGGAGAGGGTTTAAATCCCTTCAGTGAGGTAGAGGACAGATTGCTTGAGTAAGAGGAGTATGTGTGTGAGAGATGGTGTAGAAATGAGAGTGGTGAACTGAGACTGAAAAATGAGAAAGGGAAATGGGTGGGAGAAAGAAAAAAGATTTTTAAAAAATGAAGAAATGGAGATGAAAATGTGGAGGGAAAGAAAAGAATGGGTAAAAGAAAAAAAGGAAACGAAAACTTGGGAGAAAATAAGAGAAACCGGGTGATGAAAAGGAAAGGGTGCAGGGCTGTGGGCAAGATGAATGTCGGATCAAAACATTTTGAATTGTTTACGTGAAGCATTTTGGCGTTCTTGGTTGTTTTGAAAAGGATCTTGCGAGACGAGAGAGTTTATCACAAGCTCCATTCAAAGTGTTACAAACCCTACCCCAACAACAGTGTTCTATTCCAAAAATATAATGTTAACACAAAGGAAATTGGAGTTTTACTAAAGATGATAAATTAGAAAAGACAATATTTTATGTTTCATTATGTGCATTTGGTCCTTAAAGCTGTCCTCATTTAGTAGGTCTCTGAACTTTGCTTAGCTTTGAGTCTCAACATTTGAACTTTTGCATCATGCCCAACCAAAAGAACGACCACTGTATTCATTTACAGTTTAATCATGTGTTTATGGCGTTTAAGGCTTTAAGAAAAGTGTTTTTTATAGCATCACTTGTTCGCAAAAGCAACTCTTGAAGTTTTAAATTTTATAGTGCTCTTTAATTTGTATCGCATCAAAATAGGTTCATGTGCCAAAAACGAATAGAACATGTTGAACACATAAGGAATAATTTTGAGAGATAAAATGGAAATGCAAAAGATGAACATGCTCGTAAACAACCGTATATAAATTCATATGTGCACATATGTGTATATAGAAATTGTATACCATGTAATATTAAAGGTACAATTCTCATGAGATTGTTGCAACGCTAGATACTTTAGGTATCAACAAATCAAGACGGAATTTGAAATTTCATGGGGGAAATGTCTTTGATGAAAATCTGGCTAAAACGACAATATCCAGCCCTAATCCTGATGTATTGTCTAATGCTGTGACGTTTGTATTTTGGTGTCAAAGTATATGTATATACCAATGATTGAACTATGATGCACGTGGTTGGTTTTTGAGCACACTGAGTTCTTATACTGCTCTGTACCTGGAAGCATCTAAAGAGTGGGTGAAATTCTCCTGCTATTTACATTTAGAGGTTATATTACTGTAAATAGGACTATTTTGGGTGTCTGTTAAGACCATTAGCATTGGTGGCTGAAGCCAGCTGTTGACCAGCTGTTGGAACACTCTATTCTGTAATGTCAAACTATAAGCTCCAACGGTCTTTCCTGATCCGCCTCTGTGTCTGCACAGATGGTTTTGGGCATCATGACATCCTGATGTGTCTTAGATTTTTGGGTTGTTCAGAAAGGGCTCTCCGATAATGTCTCCCACATTTGTAATAATACAAATAGATATTTGTTATTTGCTTATAAGAAAGCAGCCAATGATGCTTGGATTAATTTAACCTTTCATCACAATGGGTGGCATACCACTGCCACTAAAGAAATTGAAATTCGGTAATGTGTAAAATTAAAACCTTAATCTGTTTAAACAACTTAAGGCCCGTTTATTACTTGCTAGATTCCACTTTTGCAGAAACTCAAAAGACCAATTATGAAACTTAGAATAATTTGTTTTATTAATGCACAAACTTACTTGATCTTAACTTTAAGGTATACTTATAGTCTCTGCCTTACATTTACATTTATTAATTTGGCAGATAACTTTCTTGCAATAATATTTATCATAAAATATAGAATATAAATCCGCAACAACTTGGCATTCACTTTGATATGTTCAGTGCAACTACCATTCCAGTTTTTTGGGTAAGTCACCCAGTTGTTATACTTTCATCTGATGTAAACAATGTATTTATATTCTCAACGTTTAGTTTTATGCTGTGTCACTGAATGGTGATTTTTACATTGTAGATATTAAAGCTCAAAAAGTCAAAAGCACTTTGGGAGACAAGTTTTTTAAGGAATGCTTAACATCACACGAAGCTTTTCACACGGTTTCTTGTTGTTGTTTATCCAACACAAGCTAAGTAATCGAGCTGATAGCACTTTTTCACATGATTGTTTCAACAGCTTAGCTCGAACACCCTCGTATCACAAGTGGCTGAAAAGAAATGTGTAGTTTCTACTAGAAGTCTGGACCTGCATCAGGCCTAAAGACCCACTCTTATCGTACCTAAGGATCGCATCATCATTGAATTTTTAAATGCCTTTTATACAGGCAACTATTCAGGGATCTGTGTCATTTTCTCAGTGAAATCTAAGCGATGTGTTCACTTGAATCATTTAAGAATAATTTCGAGTGATATCTTTATTCTACATAAAATGTCTGCACCACCAAACACATAAATAATAAATAACTCGAGATATAAAGCATTTTGTACACTTGACATCTGTGAACTTTTTTTCTCTTTCAGACGTAATTTCTCCTATCCGTCTGAGTTGTCCTGTTGTGGGAAACGTTTTCAAATCTCTATGTAGTTCATCATCATAGTCCATAAAATCTCCCTTGATGGAGCAGCAAACAGCTCAACAGGCACATATCCAACAATTTCATTGCTTCATTGAGGCTACGCCTCATTTGAAACAGGAAATCAACTGATTCAATTTGACATCACTTGTAGTTTTAATCTTTCTTTTATACGCAGCTAGTCGAGTGTTTAGTTTGTTTAACTGTGAACGGTGAGTCAGTCACAAAAACACATGGTTTGAGTTGCCAAACGGTTCTTTTGGTTAAGTGTAATGTCAGTGTGTATGATTTTTGTTTAGATAAACCACTCTTCCTCTCCACTCTGCTACAATATAAAGGATTAATGGATTATGATAGAACGTGTCTTTGGATCAGGGTGTTGTGACATGCTTTACTTGGTTTATTCCAAGGGTTTGAGAGCCATTCAAAAGACATTTGGTCTAGGCCAATATGATAGATTTCATGGTTACCGTCACATACTTACAATTTAAAAATACAATCTTAAACTACTAGTGTTATTCCCAAAACATTGAGTGAGAATATTTTCATTCCAAAACCCATTGACTTGCATTAGGGTTTGTTTTGATGAACTATTCAGTTGCCATCACTTTCTTCAGCGTAACAAAAGGCATATTTGGCAGAAAGTCATGGTCACTAGGTGAATAACAGAGGGTGAGTAAATGATGACAAAACTTTCATTTTTGTGTCAACGATTATATTAAAAGCTTTTCAAGTTTTTTGGCTATGGCTTGTTATAGGATTTTATTGAACCATCTGTTCATGAACACGTAAAAATGGAATTGTAAGTTGATCACTAAAAAAGATAAATGACAGAGTACAAAAAAGATCGCAATGACTGTATTGACTCCAAGTTTGTTATACTTTTTAAAAATCAAGAAAACTGTATATTGCTTATAGACCAAATCTGCGTCTTGTTTTTTGATAATATATCTGATTAACTTTGCATTCACAGAAATAAAAAAAATACTGTCATACAAACCAAACCTGTTTTGCAAAGAAATAAGGACTTTGGGACAGCTTTACAATGATCTTTCCTCTTTTTTTTTTTTTTTTTTTAAAGAATAGTGTTTAGCCTACCAAGTGTGCAATCACTGTCGTTTGTTTTTGTATAAGATCCAATTGATATATTTTCTTGATATCAGTCACAGTTTTCCACCCTCAAGACTGACTGTGTTCTGGGATGTACGTGTATGTCATTAAGTGATGACATAAATCATAATGTTCTCTTTAGACCCCTTTAGTAAGACAGTTTTATTTTCATATTGAAGAACCATGGCCTGTCTTCCAATAAAATAACAAAGTCATACTATTTAGGAGTTTAAGGAAGTTCGGGTTAGGGCCACTGGTGTCTGTGAATCCCTCACCCCTTTAACAAAGTATGTCTACCCTTGACTGTGAAATTGCGTGCTAAAGACTTGCCGTAAAGTTAACAACCTTTGCGACTCCATTGACTGAGGCAACATCGAGTACTTAATGACTTTGAACGGATCCCATAAATTCCTAATTATGACTACTTGGACGGGTGATAAGCTGCATTGTGCTCTGCTGTAAAGCGGATTCCCAGAGCAATGACAAATGTCTCTCACTACTTCGGTTTGCAGTAAATACTGTGGTTTAACCAAAACTCCCTGTCAGTCGTTTTTCACTGGTTTTCATGACAACTCACATGATTATCCTTTTTTTTTGCTTTCAAGTTCCCAGTTCATGGCTGTTCTGTGGTGAGAATGATCATCTGTTCCCATTAGCACCAATTAGAATCTCCCTTTTAATAGTCACGTTTGGCGCACATGATTTGTGAGGCTCACCCCAATGTCTGATGTGGGGACTTTGCATTCCTGTGGCTACCGAATTTCACCAGACATTCTGAAAAACATCCAATGTGTGTCTAGTTGTTTGGCGCATATATACGGCATTCTTCAAAACGGTTTATCAGCTGTTTTTCTTTTGAGTCGAGATTAGCGTCCCCTCCTCCATGTTGGGTCATAGATAAGACTGCCACACACAAGATTTCAGCGGTAAATCATTACGGGCTGATGGCTGATGGTGGTCTCGTTGCAGAGAGCAACTCTCAGAAGAATGTGTGTTTTAGGGGGAAACAATTTACACTTTAAAAAATTACATTTTAGTGCTGTACATTTTAAAGCTTTGAAATTTAAATATGGAATCATATTAGATTCAACTCAAAATATTGGTGTATTACAAATAGTTATTTGTTAATTAAATACTTATTATAAATAAATACTTTTGTTATATAAACTTAAACCACTGAAAAATCTTTTAAATGTTTTTTTAGACTTCAAGTTTAATCACCTGTTATATACTGTAATACACCATTACTAAAATGAGTTAAGTCTTTGTTAGCTTTTGTTAAAAAAAGAATTAACCTTGAAAGACTTTTAATAAACATTGTTTCTGTAAATCTGTAAAAAAAAAGATTTTCTTTATTAATATGAGATGTAAAAAAATACAAGAAGCAAAATTCTAGGACATGTTAAAATGCTGTAAGATAAAAATGATTGAGGGTTCCCATGTCCTATATGAGGAATTTCTCATAAAAAAAATTATGAATTGAATGCCTTGTCCTTAATGGTTGTTGATGTATGATGTAATGTTGGAATAGTGAGACGTTAAATTTGCGACCAAGAGAAGACGCCATGTTTCCGATTGACAATTCATGTGCCGAATATGTTAATGCTCCATGTTCATATACCTTACTTCATAGCTTCATAATGCCCATAATAATATTGATAATGCAACAGGCAACATGAATTGAATTCTGAAATCAAGCTTACTAGAAGCATCGGTGTTCATGTGTATTTTTGGGCCATACTGTGAGATTTCTGTTTCTCCGCCATCAGTGGGCCCTGTAATCATGCCCTTTCTGTTTTAAGGATGGTTCACATCCACTCCTCAATCCATGCATTTCCTTTCATCCACTAATGACAGATCTGCTCCTCATTCTGGATTCTCAGCCTGCCAGACCCCAAACCCTAGCGGACTCCTCTCTACACCCAAACCAAATGGATGTTGTGAGCTCCCGAGTGGTTGGGGACCTGGTTTCTCACAACCCTCTATATCTCAATACGTATTTGCGATCCACCTTTAAAACATTGGATTTGAATTTGCTCATCCAGAAGTGTCAAAGCAAAAAACAGGATTTTAAAGTTGGGTGCAATGTCACACATTTGCTCTCAAGTATGCATTTATTCCAAGATCATTGTTTTAGATGCTTTTAAAATGAATGAGAGGAAGTAGATACCATATCAGTAAAACATACCCTCATCATGGTAGAGAAGTGGTTCGGGTCTTGTGCTTGCATTGTTCAAAAGTAAAAAGAGAACATGATAATCTTTTTAGAGGCAAAAGCAGGAGAGATCCTGCTTCCTGCTTTCCTGTCAGCGACATTCCAAGCGGCATTCCAGGCCTCCAAAGTGCTTACTGTTTGGAATTGCACTCTTCTGCCCGCAGCAGGGGTGATGGTGCGTATTCAAGAGAACGTAAAATAGGACAGGAAGAGGGCGAAAGAACGGTCAACCAGTAAGGAGAGAGACACTCAAGGGAATCTTTTGGCCTCTCAGCTTGAGTTTTAAGGAGACAATGGTTTGGATTTGGAAAGACAGGGAAACTCTTTGATACTGCTGTGTGTGAGCATTCATTTCCTTTTCCTCTTTGCCTGTGAACTCTCCCACAATTCATCTCAAGAGACTGTGACAGTTCTGACTTGATCTTTTCTACAATCATTCAAGGGTGGAAGATACTAGTTGAGGACATTTTGTATTTAAGCCATGCCCATTAAAAATAAAGTTTTATACAATAAGAACAACTTTTGCTACATTGTTGCACTGCAAACCCTTAAAATCTAAAATAAACCTTTTACACAAAATGTTCTTTGTAAGATGTGGCTCTTTAGATAAAAACTAGAAAGTGGGCCAAATGAGTCCCAAGTGCTACGAGTACACTAACAAGTACTAGTACATTGATATTAGTATACTTAAGTATGCATTTACATACTTGAACTTTCCTTAAGTATAATAAAAATTAACGTAAAGTACACCTTTTCTTTTGGAACAAAAACTCTTTTAAACACTGTTTAAAGTTGTCGTTTTGATTTGTGGGACAAATTTTTTTAACTTCCTGTTTACGTTCATTCAGTGTTTCAAGTGGTTACTATTTTATTTGAGTGTAAACCACTTGTTTATGTTGTTAATTAGCCATAAAACAGTGGAATTGTGTGACAAGCATGCAGGGCTTTTGAAGTGGTTGGAAAGGGAAAAGTCAATACAATCTAATGGACCTGTATACTGCATTACGCTCACTCACTCTTGATCGAAAAAGTGTGTGCATGTGCGTGTGTGCGTGGTCCTGGTAAACCTTACAGAGTTGGGACTAATAATACCAGTATTTGTTAAACTCTTTGTTGATAAATCAATCTTTTCAAAATGTAAATATGGTGAAAGTTTTCTGTGATGGATTGGTACAATAGTATGAAAAATAAATGACAATTTCACTAGTAGGAAAATTAAAAATGCCAGCCAAATTTACAGAAATTTTTGTAGTACTACTGCACATTCTTCAAAATATCTCAGAGATTGGTTAACAGAAAAAAAAAGTCAATGGGGTCCAAGATCTGTTTGGTTACAAGTTTTCTTTCAAATATCTTTCTCTGCTTTAAAGGAACAGTTTATGGAAGTGTGCTACAGTTATTATCTTAAACTTAAAATAGAAAAGCAAGTACACTATTGGTAGATTTGATATTAGTATAATTACCCAAAGTTTACTTTTACAAATACGCATTAATAATGAAATCATTGTATACTTGTTTATCATGAGGATGTGTTCATCAGAACAAACACATGTGTACAGATTTGAAACAACTATAGTCATTTTAAATTTTGGGTGAACAAATTCTTTAAATTTTGGAACCCAAGTAAAAGTGTGCTTGAGTGTGAAAATACCAAACATATGCATAAACATAACGCTGTATGTGATTAAGTCAAAATGTGTCTTTTACCCAGTTCCATGTGTCACTTCTAGTTGTCGTCATGTAACAGCTGGCAAATGAGATGGAGTGAGTGGGCGCTCTGTGTCTTCTAAAGGGATTAAGACCACAGGAAGCCCATACACATTCAGCCCTTGAGCTATATGCACTGACTCACTCCACAGAGACTTCCTATAGGCTCTTGACGATCAGCCCTTTGAGAGCTGTTGGGTCGCTTTAGCAAAGTGATTTACATCGGGTGACCAGGCGGAGAGTTTTTTGCGGAAAACTTTTTGATGACTCACATCCTGTTGTTTTCAAAACATGGTTGTACCTTGTAGCATGTTTAAACACGAGAGAGAAAAAGGCCTGCCATGAGTTATTTGTGTTTTTAAACTCGGTCTGTGTTTGTATACAGTTCTGTGTCACTCTGAAGTGTATAAATGGTAGGAGGTGCACATTCTATGTGTACCCTCCCTGTTAAAGGGAACGTGGTTAACAGTTTATGCCGTGTTCGACGCTGGTGTGCTGATGTCTTCAGGCTTCTTAACTCGTTTAACCAGACACTTGTCTTTCGAGCCATGCTTGCATTTTTGGTGGAGAACAGCATTCATTCTTTTTTTTTACAATTGATTGCTTTTTTCCATTCTTAAAGCTAATCCCATTGTCTAAAAAATGACCCTATGAATCGTTTCATCTTGTGATCTATTACCATGTTAACATAGATAAGTCATAATAGAGTGAGAGTGAAAGCTTGTTCGGCTGCATGTGGAACCCTCTTTCAGTCGTGTTATTCTGGTCGAGTGCATTTGTGTACTCTACACATCCCTGTAAGCTCAAAGACAATGGTCTGATGTGTGAGCTATGACTTATGACTTGTAGCCAAATGCTTTGAATCTCATAATGTGTAGGTGTGGTTCTAAAACCATGTCAAAGAAGAATGGGCACATTTTTTCGTTTCATTATATTTAGTATAATGTTTATACCTTTTAATATCATATAGAAAAAAATCAAAAACGGAGATAACATTTTTGTTTAAAGTGATGGGCCAGAGAAAAGGCACACGTCATAACATGGTTAAATGTTTTGGAATTAGTGAAATTTAATCATAATGCATATCTTAAACAGAAAATGTGGACTTACAGTACAGACATAACCACTCATACAAAAAAAACCTATTCAGGTTAAACTACACATACTGAAAGTTTTGTGGCAAGCCTGTAAGCAAACTTTCCCCAACGTAATATAAATATCTTTACTGTCGAAATACAAAATATGTGGTTTCTCTGTCAACCCTTCATATGTGCCATTGCTTCTATGCTGACTCCCTTCACTAAACCTGGGTTTAGGTGACAGGGGGAGTGGAGGATCATAACATTTCAACATCTTTCATAGTAAGCATGCCAACAGACACCCAACTCCCCTTAGCTTGAGTGTATTCAGAATCAAGCCAACTAGACACGCGACAAGCTTTGATATTAAAGATGAATGTAACCACAGATTTGAACCAGCTTATCGCTTCAGGGCTGCGGTGGTTCATTGATGTTAAAGAAGATGTTCAAGTGTTTTTGAGGGGGGCTCGACCACACACCTGTCAACTGTGAAACATTAGATTATTACTGAAGTGTTGGATGATGCCAACAGGACTGTGTGTAAAAATTTAAAGAGTCTTTGACAGTCTCAACAGTTAGTTTTTTTAATTCACAGTGTTAAGAAGGTCCATTAAGGGCTAGGTCACCCAAAATTGTAAGTTCTGTCATTTCTACCTGTATGACTTTCTTGTTCTTTCTTGGTTGTATGTCTATACAAATGAAGGCCAGTGCTATTTGGTAACCAACATTCCTTAAAAGGTCTTGTTTTAAAAGTTAGTTAACTCTGTATGAGGAAACAAAGCCTTAAACCCTTATAGTTTTAAAACCAATAGACATGAGTACTGCTGAATAAATTGAGCTTAAAATAATTTTTGAGTTATCTTTCTTTAGTTTAAGTTTCTTTTTAAAAAGAGAAATAAGTTATTTGAGTGAATATCACTGTTCGATCTTGCAGTATAGGGTAAGTTAATTATGGCAGAAATAACTACACTGTAAAAAATTTTCCTGTAAAATAACAGTAAAGAGCTGGCAGCAAAGACGACAGCAATATGCCGTAATTTTACAGTAGTAGTCTATAAACCAGAAATACAGTATATTTCTGTAGTCACACTGTTAAATGATTTCACAGTCAATTACAGTAAAAAAGTAAAAAAAATGTAGCATATTTCTGTGATTATTTGAAAATTACAATATTATTTAGGTTGTTACTTTAACTTTTTACAGTTTACTGTAGACAGGTACAGTAGTTAATACAATAACTAAATGTATCAGTTAACTTAAAACAGTTCTTATTGCAATCAGTATTCTCAGGCCTATAGACAGTTGCTTAAGGTATACATTATTGTGAATATTTTGTAAAATAAGCAATACAAACTTCAAAATCAAATACCTTTATTTCAAAGAGCAATGTTAATATAAACATGAAAACAAAATATGGAAACATAGTTTCTGCTATAGACTATGGCAATAAACTTAAACTCTTAGATTGCTCGTCAGAGACTGCCCCTAACCCTTTACCAAACATGAAGGCCATAACCTACAGTTGACTTTTTTATGTTATTTAAAGGGATATTTCACCCCAAAATTAAAATTCTGTCAGTAATCACTCACCCTCATTTTGTTCCAACCCCATAAAACTTTTGTTCATCTTCAGGACACAAATTAAGATATTTTTGATGAAATCTGAGATCTGTCTAAATCCTCCATAGGCTTCTAAGCGATTGAAACTTGCCAGCCCAGAAAAGTTATTAAAGACATTGTTAAAATAGTCCAAGTGACTACAGTGGCTCAACCATAAGTTTATAAAGCGACGAGAAATTTTTGTGCGCAAAAAACAAACACAAAAATAACGATTAATTTTCATCTGTGTGGGCCTGAGTATATTCACTTAGTGTTACAGCGCAACGCTTTTGGGTTTTTTAAGGTAAAAAAAAATTCTCTCTTGAAATAGTCCTGTGAGTTCCTCAAAAGTCAACTTAAAAAGATTTACATATGTAATATGCAAAGAATTGTCTGTAAACATATACTTTCATACAAAAATTTTGAACATGCAGAATTGGCAACATTTTGAAAACAAACCTAAGAACATTTTGAAAATGTGCATTAAAGCCATTTTGAAAATATAATAGTACAGTAGAACATTTTGACAATATGCATCAATAAAAAAAACATTTAGGGATGAAACTGTAAGGTAGGCATCTGTTCCACTAAGACTTGCAGGTTACCTCTTAAAATAGTCCTGTGAGGTAGGCTTGTGTTTTTACGTTTTAATTCTTGTGGATCCAGGAGAGTTGACCATGACTTTGGTAGCTGTTCCTCTCATGTGTTGCCACTGTCTTCATCCAAACGATGGATTTGGATGAGGAACACTTGATAATGTGTAGCATGCACGTCATTTAAAATGTGCGTCCTCTTCTGGAAAATCTCCTTTCCAAATGATGGTTCCTGAAGTCCCTTCACGAGATGATGGCAAATTATTTCTGAATTCTATTAAAGGAATTTTACCAAAACAAAAGCAGTAGCCTCAATTTTTCAAGACTAATGTTACATCAAACTTCTGACAATGGTCCAAAGTCTCCAGTCAATGCAGTTTCTAAAAAATACTGTAGTTTCCTGTAATTTAAAACATCAGCATACATGTCCTGTTGCTCCAAGTTAAGCAACCCACAATGCCTTGCTAACTACAGTACTAAACTATTTTACATGAAAACAGTATTTTAGTTTTGAAAATTGGCTGTAAATTTACAGCAATTGCTTACAGTGTAGTACTTTAAATGTGTACTTTTTTAATATAAACGTGAAATCCTACTGTATCTCATAATGCAAGCATTATTTACGTCTGTTTTCTTAAAATTATTTTCATTCTATTATGTATAAAACTTTAAAACGTTTAGGCTTCTTTTAAAGATTGAGCAAGTTTTCCATCCTGTTATTCTCTCAGACATCTCTGGGCCTTTATCTCCATTTCGAGAGTAGTACTTAAGCAACTATATGTGCACCTTCATCACTCTTTCCACTTTCCATGTGATGTTCTGAATTCTGTCCTCCTGAGATATACTTGATTTATCTCACCATGGACTTTGGAGAGTTTAAAACAATGATCTGAATTCAAGTAAGATTAAAGTTCACTTAAAACCACATTTCTTGGACCTTGCCTGATTTCAAATACGTATTTGCGTAAAACGGCATACAAAGCGTGCAATGTTGTCTTAAGCTGTGCAAATATTAGCTCACTCTTAGCTTTTTCAATGAACTACAAGATGCGCCTACTCAATGATTCAACAAGTTCGCATTACATTACCACGCAAATATGTAAAGACACAAGTGCTTCTGCTGCTTGTGTTCTCTTGCGTTTAAAACCATGGTGAGATGTCACAAAACACAGTTTTCATTTACATGTTTTGTGAACAAAGGCTTACTCGCATACATGAAGCACTAACATTGGTTGTGCAAATATAATACGGAGCAGGAGGGGTGACGACATTGATGGGAGAAAGCGTACTGGTATGTGGTTGCTTGTCAGAAGACCCTGACTGTGTTCTTTGCACTGTTATACAAATCTAGACAAGTATTTCAACATGATCATACCCATACAGAACTCAATCACTCATAGATTTTGACAGGCTGTACTTCAATGTGCAATGCTGTGTTGGTGTACAACCACTCCCAGCATCTAGCCATAGTGAGTTATTCCAAGATATCTTCATTTCTCTCGAGTCTCTGCCTCATTCGGCACACCCTCTGTTCTTGGCCGGTTTAGATGCCAAAACCACCAGATATTTTGCTGCAGTCACTTGGTTTGGTTTTAAAAATACATTCTGTTTACTATGACTTATATCTGCTGGGGTTGTATGTGTTCCTGACATGTTCAGACATGTGTCTAAACAGACATGCCTTAGGTTTAACCAAAATGGTAAAGATGAAACCGGATTGTTCTGTCTCTCATTAGCCGTCTCTCCAAACCTCACGATGAAGTAAAATGGGTTATTGAAGCAGTTAGAGTTAGTGTTAGAGGCGGCTTATGTGTGTTTAAAATAACACAGAGAGACAGGTGTGATCTAACTTGGTACGGTTTAAACTTGATGCCTGATGAGGCTAATGATTGCTTAGGTTATCCATCTATAACAAGAACTGTGGTATAATGATTACAGGAAAGCAACTCTTTCTGTAGAGGGGACATGAGGGGGGGACAAATAAACACGGAAGTTTGTTTTTTGGATTAGTGAGGACATCTCAGATTTTTAATGATGTTGGCATTTGCTATTGGATTCAAAGCAAAACTTGAGCTGGTATGGGTTTTGCTTAGGAACTGTGCTGTTGGAGATATACTTTTACATGTTGGTGTATTTATAAAGCCAACACTGTCACATGCAACAATATAAGGCCACAAAGCACAAGTTCATATGCATGGTGTCTGTCAAAGATCTGGACAACATCTGCTGTGTATAAACATCTGACAAACATCTTGCAGCTTCTGACAGCCATCTAAAAACAAACATCTAACAGACATCCTCTAGATGACTGTATAACATGTTTTGGACACTTAGATAAGCAAGCAAACCTCAACCTATAGCTTACCAGGAGATGTCTGCAAGATGTCTGCTGGAGATCTAGACAACATCTGCTGAGTAAAATAATCTGTTTAACATCTTAAATCATAAACATCGTTCAGACATCTAAATGTCTATATGACATCTCACAGCAGATGTCTCATAGATATATGTAGAGGAACATGCAATCAAAACATGTCTTTGACATGTGTGATATGCTGGCATACTTACTTCGACCCCTTCCCCAGTTAAAATGAATGCCAAAATGAACCGCTCAACATCCAAGTCATCCATTCAAAATTTTAAACATCTTACAGACATCTACTAAAGGTCTATATGACCTATGATATCAGATGTCTCAGGGACACATTACAGATGAGCAAACAATGTCTTGCAGATAAAAAAATGCATCAAATAGAGGTCCGCCAGATGTATGTGTGCTTAAGAGACATACAAAATTGTAATTTAAACATAATTCTACAAAAAGACTTTCTGTAACATTCCAAAATTAAACATTATAATAATAGTATTAGAAACTAATGTTTCCTGGGATCTAATAATATGTTGGGTTCTATTAGCATGATGTTCACTTGCAGATTGAAACCAGTAAAATATTAAAATCCTATACTAGTAGAGTAGAGCCCAAAACACACTAAAGAATTTTAAAAACAACCAGCTGATGTATCATAATGATATTTGTAATGGAAACCAATCATTTGTTTTTTTTTCAGCATGCTTGTCTCTGTGCACACAAGACTTAAGAGCCCTTTTACTTCTCCCATTTTGTTAAAAATCTAATTGTCCCAAATATTACACGTATTTCTGTAAGATGCCTCGAAAGATCTGGAAAACATTTGTGATGAAACTGCTGAAAGAAGATCTAACAATCCATTCTACATCATAAACATCTTGCAGACATCTTCTAGAGGTCTTTATGACATCAGAGTGCACACGTCTCATAGTTGTAAGTGGGAAATTTGAGCGTTATAAATGAGAAATTTTTCGTTACAGATGTACAAACCACAACCAACAATTGGAAAAGGGATTGCTCTTTATAAACTCTCTTTTCTATTTTCATATATCAGTTTATGATGAAAATTTAGCATTATAGAGTTAACAATACTGAAAATAACCTTTACTTGACAACAAAAAAATTATTGCACACATAATAAAAAGAATGCTCTGAAAACTTAAAGAGAGACCTTGCATGATATCTGAACCAACAAAAGTTCTTGTGTGTGTTATAAGTACAAAAAACCTATCCAGGGGTCTCCAACTTGGTGCCAGTGGGCACCTGGTACCCCGCATGATCTTTTAGAGGTGCCCGCCATGCAGAGGATTGAACAATAAGAGCTGCACATGAATTCCCCATGACGTGGGGCGCCAAAATATAACGTTTTTTTTCTGTTTGACTCACTAATTGAAAACATTTTAGTAATCCTGCATACACGAATTCAAAGTGTAGTACTTGTGGATAACGTGACTAGCCTAATGGAAATGGTTCAGTTTTATCGAATTAAAATATCTGTAAAGTTGGTTTTTACATTTCTAAACATATATTTAAGGTGAGAAGATTGATTTTTAAATAATATCCGACAAGTAGCCCTCCAGATGACGTCATCTCCTTTAAAAAATGGTTATAGACCCCTGATCAAGATGTCATGGTACGGTTGACCCCCTGATCAAGATGTCACGGTACGGTTGACCCCTGATCAAGATGTCACGGTACGGTTGACCCCTGATCAAGATGTCACGGTACGGTTGACCCCTGATCAAGATGTCACGCTACGATTGACCTCTGATGAAGATGTCACGGTACGGTTGACCCCGATCAAGATGTCACGGTACGGTTGACCCCTGATCAAGATGTCACGGTACGATTGACCCCTTATCAAGATGTCACGGTACGATTGACCCCTGATCAAGATGTCACGGTACGATTGACCCCTGATCAAGATGTCACGGTACGTCTGACCCCTGATCAAGATGTCACGGTACGGTTGACACCTGACCAAGATGTCACGGTACGGTTGACCCCTGACCAAGATGTCACGGTACGGTTGACCCCTGACCAAGATGTCACGGTACGGTTGACCCCTGACCAAGATGTCACGGTACGGTTGACCCCTGATCAAGATGTCACGGTACGGTTGACCCCTGATCAAGATGTCACGGTACGTTTGACCCCTGATCAAGATGTCACGGTACGGTTGACCCCTGATCAAGATGTCACGGTACGGTTGACCCCTGATCAAGATGTCACGCTACGATTGACCCCTGATCAAGATGTCACGGTACGGTTGACCCCTGATCAAGATGTCACGGTACGTCTGACCCCTGATCAAGATGTCACGGTACGGTTGACCCCTGATCAAGATGTCACGGTACGGTTGACCCCTGATCAAGATGTCACGGTACGGTTGACCCCTGATCAAGATGTCACGGTACGTCTGACCCCTGATCAAGATGTCACGGTACGGTTGACCCCTGATCAAGATGTCACGGTACGGTTGACCCCTGATCAAGATGTCACGGTACGGTTGACCCCTGATCAAGATGTCACGGTACGTCTGACCCCTGATCAAGATGCCACGGTACGGTTGACCCCTGATCAAGATGCCACGGTACGGTTGACCCCTGATCAAGATGCCACGGTACGGTTGACCCCTGATCAAGATGTCACGCTACGATTGACCCCTGATCAAGATGTCACGCTACGATTGACCCCTGATCAAGATGTCACGGTACGGTTTACCCCCTGATCAAGATGTCACGGTACGTCTGACCCCTGATCAAGATGCCACGGTACGGTTGACATCACACGATCCAACAATGTCAGAAGCAGTCTTGAAGATCAACCTTAAGTCTTCCAAATTGGGTAAAAATAACCACGCAAGGCAGATTTTTCCACACCAAGCCTTCACAGAAACAAACCACAAGTCCTAAAACGACACAATGAGTGTCATTTAAAGTCTCTCACAATAAAGTTAGAAGTGAATTACAGGCTAGGGTAAAAGTGTGTCTTAAAGGAGAGAAGTCCTGCCCTTTCTGTGAGATTTCCTGTTTCACTCGAGCAGAATGTAGTGACTCAACCCCCCCACCGTTGAACAGCATGAGATCTCTGCGGATCACAGCCCAAATCTGATCAAACATCACCGGCGGGCTCGCGCTCACACCACTCGGGTTTGTGATGGACTTACGCCGGATTTCTTCGCGATGTTGCGGGACGTTTCTGATCTGTACGGTTCTTGTTCTTCCTGTAGTCGGTGAGTTTCTTGACACATTCCGAACTCCTTGAGTCTGCAGGTATGCGCGTGTACACAGGAGTCACACAGAATTCAGTTTTATGACGTTTATCGCTTTTAAACGGTTTTTGTATGTAGCGTTTGTGCGCGTGTAAAGCGGTACAACTCACTTTTAGACGCGTTTTATGTCATCTTACCTGTTTTGGCGTTGGGTTTTTGGCGTTTTATCGACTGTGGTGAGTGACGCAAGCAGGACTATTAAACCGTTATTTTTCTGTATGACGTCACTTTGACTTTGACGCTTGTCACGTTGTGTCGTGAAGCGTACGACAAACAAACAAACAAACAAACAAACAAAAGAAGTTTGTTTTTGTTGTTGAAGTCAATTAATACACTTGACTTTGTGAAGTGAGTTTGTGGCATGTTTTGTGTATATATATATATATATATAGTATTGTAGTGTTGTATGCCATTAACAATATGTTTACTACATAAAAGGTAAACAAAAGGTAACAAAGTTAAACAATTTTGAAACCTATATGTGCAATTACAACATTGTTATGATATGAGCATTGTATATGGTGCTTATATTGTGCCATAAGCAATGTGCATGTTTATATAGGTTCCTATAGGCTCCATAATGGTTTAAGGCCTTTATGGCACATAGAAATGTGACGGTACAGTTTTAGATGGTTACGCTATTTGTTTAAACATCCCAGCTGAAGAAAACAACAGAAACCAATAAAAACCATCACATCAAGTGTTTGGACATTAGTTTGTAACATAAGCCATTTAAAGCATTACAGAAATCCACGTTTCGTTCATTATTCCAATAGGATCTAACATCACAACAATCGACCAGTAAAGGCCATTATAGCCCACCAAAAGAAAATATTTTCCATACTGCAATATTAGATGATTACCAAATGCAAATATGTTGTTTTGCATATGATATCCTTACTCTTGTTTCCAAAAAAGTTGTCAAGGGATAGGACCAAGACCCAAACAATGCTGGTAATCCATTTGGAGAATGAACTATCATAGTCACAAATGGTTTTATTACATTAGAACGTACTACGGCTTCCCAGTATATGTTTGCTTTACTATTTTATAGAAATGTGACGTATAGTTTCAGATGGTTACACTATGGATTATAACATCCCAGAAGAAGAAAACAATAGAAACCAATAGAAACGATCACATCAAGTGTAATGGGTTATCGTTATGGACATTAGTTTGTAACATAAGCCATTTAAAGCATTACACAAATCAACGTTTCGTTCATTATTCCAATAGGATCTAACATCACAACAATCGATCACATACCAGTTAATGCCATTATAGCCCCTGTTAAAACCTATAGAAAATATTTTCCATACTGCAATATTAGATGATTACCGAACACAAATATGTTTTGAATATGATATCCTTACTTTTGTTTCAAAATTGTTGTCAGGGCGTAGGACCATATCCCAAACTATGCTGGTAATTCTTTAGGTGAATGAACTATAATAGTCAGTCGTGGTTTTATTACAGCAGAATGTACAACGGTTTCCCAACAAATATGTTTGCTGAATAATGTTTTTTATCATTGCTGTTTTTTCATAAACTAAACAATGTTTGAACATTGATTTTCCAAAGGGATATATAAAGTAAGATGTTTCCGTCTCTAAAAATTTCCATTGAAACATGGTTCGGTAACAGTTCATGTAGTCATTTGCATGACATTTTACGCTTGATAAGCTATATCAGTTATTCTGTATGCACAAGTGAACACCCTTATTTACAAACAGCCAAAAATATATATTCACGTGGAAGTGTTTGATAGTCTAGGACATTTTTCCATTTAAAGCAACCCAGCATCTTATATCCCCCGGTGTAAATTGTTTATCTCTCTTTGTCCTGTCATTAATTTCAGCCTGTGTAATTACAGGTTACTTTAGACACTAATTACACTCACTGAACTCCTCCCAGACTCACGCCTGTGATTATCCAGCGCACCATTCAATGATATGTTTGTCACATGGACCTGGCAGAAGCTGCTTTGAGCGATTTCATACAGAAATCATATTTTCCAGATGTCAGGTTACATCTATGCCACTTCCTGTTTCCAACCTTGCTTGGCTGCATGTTGCTTGCATACTTCACTGCTGAAACACACTAGCGCTGTGTTTAGAATGTTTGGTGCATGTGCAGGAGTGTTGTTTAAGACTTACCAAAAGCATCATATGCCCCCACATATAGGTTTTGCACTAGCCTTCCTGTTTTTGCACTTGTGTGTGGTAAGAAAAGTCATTTAGAGACATCCCGCATGCTCTTGGTAATGAGATCTTTTGTCCAGTTTTGCATTGCATATTTTTTCCCAGTTTGAAAGTGAAACTTTTGTGATTTGCTGCCTTTAAAACCTAAAAACATATCACAGTTGTATAAAAACTTATGGCACAGGACAGGGTTGTAAAGCCATCTTGTATTGATGTTTGCCAGAGGCTTGTATAAACCAGATAAAACACATTAAAGCATCAAATTGCTTTAAGTAATTTCTACTGTGGTCCAAAATTACTACTTTAAAAATTAAGTCCTCCACATTTGTCATAATTTTGGCCATACGTACAGTACTTAAGCTCAGTAAGGTGGCCTCTGCCAGTACAATGTGATACTACTGTAGACTGTCAAGAAGAAATTACATAGGAATGATCTTTATAAAGTTGTCCAGTCCATCTTGACCCTATCAGGAGTGAGTGTGCAGTACTTAAGAAGTAAATAGCCTCTTTGTAGGCCCTTGAAGCTTGGCTAGTAGAGGGAGGATGTGAATCTCCTCTTATGTTTACCAACGTCTCTTTGACCCTCTGCACCGAAAACTCAAAAATAGCCTTCCCTCCATGAGGACGGGTCGTATAATCTCAAAACTGCAACATCTGATTTGACCATATTAGTCTTTCTATCCTTGTTGTGGCCAACACAATCCCCTCTAGGAATCGCTTCAACGAACCAGAAACAAATGGCACAGCTTTGCACAGTTTAGCTATTTTACTTTGAAGACAGACCTAAAAATTACGCGTTGTGTTGTTTCCTTTAGCATTATGTTTTTTTTTGGTAACTACATCCCTTTTTCTCAATTCTCAACGAGGCCCTTCACATGTCTTGTGTGAATGTGAGTGACACACTGCTAATTGTTATGCATTAAGATTTAAAAGTTTTACTCTGCTTTGTCCACACTTGCACTCAGTAAAGTGGTTTTTGCAACAAAAAATGCCACACATCCGCCCTATCTGTGTTTCCTTCCTCGTCGGGGTCACCCTGTTCCATCCTTTTCAGAGGAGGAATGGAAAGAGTTTTGTAAGGAAATGTATAGGGGTCAGAGGTCATGCCATAATATCTCAATTGTGCCCGCCAGTTTGCATGATCTGTTTGATGATGCAGATAGCAAGGCGTATTATGAGGTATAGGGCAAAGTATGGTTATTTATTTGGCTGGGGCAAACCGATTTTTGGTCATAAATATTTTTTAAATGATTGTGACTGATTTTATTTGGAAAGGATTGTCTTAATTCTTCTAATGCTCATTTGGTCAAGGCAGGATATTTGCATTAAAGTGTCTACTAAATGCATGAATGTAAACAGCTCAACACTCTGCCTTACATCGGTTCACTTTCACACCTCTTTAAAAGGGTAAAACTAACTCACTGAGTCACTGGCATGTTAAGTCAGGTATGCTAAATGTAGGTCACCAAAACTTAGGAGGTTTTGGCAGTGCATCAATTATTTTGATGTTATTGGTTACATCAAAATAAAAAAAGTTTTTCATAATGCATGTATTATTATATTTTATTTGATATTTATTATTTAATAATTGTTTTCTAAGTAATTATGTTAATAATCATGATGATGCTGTACGGGACTATGCGTGGATTTGTCACTTTATAAGCCAGTTTATAACATTTTTCCTTTACTTCATAGTGACATGACATTTATGACTCGCATGGCTCTAAAACCTTGGCCGCCGTTGCGATTAATATAAAATTCAGACAATTTTTTCTGCAGAAACCTGGTGTATGGCGTGTTCAAGGGCCACAAATATACAGACAGTGAAAGTGCTAAAACTTAGAATGGTCGTTGTTTTTAAAACTATATTCAAAATCTTTAGTTCTAGGTAAGTTAGCTAGTTGTTAAATCGGCACTGCTGTATTAGAAAATGATGTCATACAGTGTGTTTGAACGACTAATATCTCATTCAGCCCAAGAGAGCCACTCTGGCACTATCACAGGAAAGGGTTACTAGAGGAGATGTGCGTGTGTGTGATTGTACGTTAAACACCAGCTAAACAAACACATTACGTAATGCAGTTTTATGACTTCATGTGGATAGGCTAAACACAGTCCCTCACACATGCAATACAGAGCGACAGACCGAGAAACCATACTCGCTCACCAAAGACTCGTATAACGCCAAACTTATACCAAATGTGTGGATTCTTGACCTTTTTTCTGTGTTTTTGTAGTTAAGCAGTGACATAAGCTTAGGACTTCCCATTTATGGATTGTGATCTTTTTGGAGATGGTGGCTTTTTTTGATCACATCAGCAGATTTAGGTCAGAGTCTCAGAAAACTGATGGGAGATGGAGACGAATGAAGTTCAGACAGGAAAGCGTACGGTATATGATGAGCGCACAGATTTATATCATTAACATCAGGCATTTTTATCTGGACCCTTTGTGTTGTTTGGGACTATGAATGATTAACAGATGGAGGGGTGGGTTATGGAAATATTGTGTTTGGGTTGGTCCTATAAAATAAATTTATTTTGTTAACTTTCCAAGTTTGTTCGTGTTGACATTTAAAATATCTACTTTTTGCTCTTTTTAATGGGCTCTTGTTTCTGTCCTAGGTGGGATGGACAGTATACACAGTTTCTTTCCGATCAGGCAGTTGTGCAAGTTCTGCGACACGCATCCATCCACCTGCAATGGTACTGACACCTGTGAAAGCAATTGCAACATCACGTCCATCTGTGAAGGGACGGATGAGATCTGTGTGGCTATCTGGTACGTCACTACTTCAGTGTGTACTTTAACAACTCAAATCAGACATCTGCAACACAAGTGTAAAACAGCTGTTTTATGTGACGGATCAAAAATCAACCATACATCTTGCTCACAGATACTTGGGGATAGTTTTATCTGAAATGCAGAACTGCTTTTGTAATGTTTGTGGTTTTGTGTGTGTTGCTCTCAGGAGGACAAATGATAGCAACAACAGTATTGAGACGTCATGCCACAGCCCCTCTAAACCTCTCTACGGCATCATGTTGGACGACTACAATAATACCAAGTGTGAGATGACAAAGAAGATATCAAACAGCGGCCCTATCCACATCTGTTCCTGCAACGAGGAAGAGTGCAATGATCATCTGATGTTCACAAAACGTTAGTTTACATATACATATTTCTAGTCCTGTCTCTCACTTCCTGCTCATCTTTTTGGATAAACCAGAAGGTCTCTTCTCTTTATATCTGGGTGGGTAACTGAAAGGTGTTAAGTTGAAACTTAACCTTAACAGTACAACACTGTTATTTGTAGCTGAAAAAAAGTGAGAATAACAGTAAAAAGGGTGGCAAGTGTTTCTTTTAATATAGATATGCCTGCATACATTTTTCCCCAAGAGGCCTCTCATTGCAAAGCCGCTAATTGGTTAGTGAAACCAAAACAGTTTTCTCCGCCCAAAACAGTGATGAGGTTTACCCACAATGAATTCTGTTTTAATAGGCATATTTAGTGTCTACTCTGATAACCCTATGGTTAGTGCACTTACATATAGTGCCTGTGAAGTTTGATTCTTTACCCTATCTTGACTCTGTCTTCTCTATATAAAAGTGTAAAATGTTACTTAAAGGCGGTTTACTTAACAAGCTCTCTGCTATGTATTAGGCTAAAACTAATTTTCTGTCGATATATTAAACCATTTAACATATATTTATAAACCTACAGAATAATAATTTGTAAAGAATGACATTGTAATGGTTTAGGTTAGTGGTCACCATTTTATGTAATGCATTGCAATAATAGTCACTTCATATAAGATAAATACACATTTGTTTCCATTATGTAAATGTATTTTCCAGTAAATGCCCGTAACATATATTAGCACACTGGTTAAAACACTTATTTCAATACTTCCACGCACATTAGAATGGTCGATCGGAAAAAGTGCGTTAGTGTACAATGCAAAAAAATGTGCATGGCTCGTAGAGATCATGGCACACGTTGGTATGCGAGCACAGGTTGTTTGAAATGCATACAACATGCTGTCATGACGGTTTAAAGCAGCTGCGTTGTTGCCGTTGGGCTGTCCTTTGTAAGGCAGATTTTCTATTGGCTTTGGCTGTGTGGACGGCTGTGGATTTCAGACATGTGGTTTCCTGTCTGTGTAACTTGAAGCACAGACATCATAACCACATGGTAAAACAGCTGTGTGAACTAGACACGCTAAAATAACCGTATTTACCACTATTTGGAGAGTTTAGCACCTTTTGTAAGATGAGCTCGTTTTTCAAAACCCACATGTTCGTTTACAGCAAAAGTGTCTGAAATGTTTTACAGGATGTTTAAGGGATTTCTCAGAAAAGGTGTTCTAAGTGATGGTACGTGTTTTTAGTTTGGGGTTTTGTATTGTACGTGAACATAATTTTCGTGGGATGATGAAGATAATTATTTAATTGTGTGTTTGTATATATCAGGAAGATGGCAGGTGATGTATGTTGAAACAGTCCATTACTGTTGTAGTTTCATTCAGTAGAGGAGACTTTTTTGCCTGCCTGAGTGGAGAAGTATTACAGGAAGTTGATGTTTACTTACTGGAATTGCTCCATGGCATATTCCTCCAGAAATGCCATGCATTGTTTTCCTGGGCCGTAACATTTTTATGACATAAACTGTGTCTTAGAGCCAGCACGTTTACAGCGATAAGCTTCAGCTCGAGTCCCTGCTATTAATTATGGGTTTATGATGGCAGCTGCAGGGGGAACTTATACAACTTTGCCATTTAGCCATTCTTTACACGTTTTTTCCTGAATCAAATAAGCAAAGTTTAAACATTTGAAAATGTTTGTTCTCGTTGTGTACTTTTTGGTAACTTGAAGAATGGATAAAAGTTAATGTCTAAGTGATTGGTTTTGTTTGGATTCCAGGTTCATGAGGTTATTAAGTGGGGAATGCCTCTGAATTTACTTTCTCAAGTGTCTGACTGTAGCCTTAAGGTGTAGGTAATAAAAGTTCAAATATTAGTGCAGCAGAAGAACCATTCAAACACACACAGTTCCAAAATATATATTTTAGTGCTGTTCTTCAAACCTTGTCTTGCTGACAAAGTATACTTATAATGATGATGTTTGACCCATGATGCTTTATAAACGTCTTAATCTCATAGTGATTTTCGATTGTGCGGTATTTACGGGGAATCTAACTTAGATGGAGAGTGAGGTTGTAGAAAGCTCTCAAAGTCTTCTTAAGCATCAAAGGCAGATGTTTTTTATTACTAATGTTCATGCGACATCTTGAGTACACAAAGACAAAATGATCTCTCTAAGCATAAAATATTCCATCAATAATATCCAGTTTGTGTCCCAGCAAGAGTGTTTGACTGCATGATATCAAGTCAAACAAGAGCAAATAGGAAAGCTCTTTATGCTTTTTATCCTCCCTTACGTACTGTTATATCGTAAAGTCGATCGTTTTACAGAGAGTTTCGCATTATTGAGGATAAACCTAACCTCTGTTGTAGTGATGTGTGTTTAAGTGTACCTGTTACAGTAAACAAATGCTTAACCTATGGCACCAATCTGGCAACACTGCTTGCAAATTTTGGCGTCATTTGCCACTTACATTTACATTTATTCATTTGACAAATGCTTTTATCCAAAGTAACATACAGTATTTGCAAGAAGTCAATCATCACCGCAGAGCAAACAGGGTTAAGGTGCCTTGCTCATGGGCACTCCAGTCATTGTCTGCTGGCACTGGGATTCGTACCCGCAAACCTTCTATTTACAAGTCCAACCACCAGATCACGACTGACTTCAAATCTTATAGACATTTACATTTGCTTCCGATATGTATATTTATTTGTAATTTATTGCACTGTATTGTTTTTAGGGGCTACTTATTTTGATAATTTTTCAAAGCATAAACCATACTGTACCATTATACCCTCCAATATATGGTAAACTGGTCAGTATAGAGAAGTGCATTAGCGTAGTTCCATTTTGGTGTGGGATACAATCGCACTGTAGACTGTTGTACATCTATTTTTAACATTAATGATAACAATTGTCATCACAGATTGGAGAGTGTTTGCTTTTTCCTAACGGTGCACATTTGTCTCTAATAAGCTACTTGTAAAGCTTGTCAGAAGGAGCATGTTGCACTTTCATTGTGGTTTACACATATGTTTTTTCTGTTCTTCAACTTGAAAACTTGAATGGTCTATAAGAAGGAACATGAACATGGAATATTGGAGTCATCTTGATTTAGAAGTCTTGAAAGCTTGATTATTTTAGCATAACAAAACCGATTAATGCAAAATCACGGTATAGCAAATAATAAGGAAAATGTTATTGGCTGATACTTTAGTTTCAGTTTTACTGATTTCCTGTTCACATTTAGTGGCACTTGATATTTTAGCAACTGTGGCTTGCTATGTTGGAGAAAGTTTTTATTTTAAATCAATGTGCATTTTGTAACATGCAATATTATAACACATTTCTGATTTGGCAATGAATTTACTGTCTTTCTGAAAAATAATCTGTTGTGTTATACATATGGCATGCATATTTTGACAGGACTCGTTTACAGCGATGTCCTACTTGTCAAATCAGTGTATTTATCTTATTGTAAAACCAACACAAAGTGATTGATGTCAAAAATACTTGTTCTGTGATCTTGTGGATGATGGGACAAATGAATGAAAGCATATGACTGCGATTCACTGGAATATTTCCGGCCCTACAATATGTTTCTCTTCAGTTGATCTTTAATCATCAGTAATTTTAAACGGAAGAAGAACTCAGAGATGGGAAAAATGAGTTTCTGTCTGTTAGAATTTTTATTTAAACAAATAAGTTATTTAGAGATGTAGAACATTTTGCATGTTGGAAGCCGTCTGGATTAGGAATGTGTAACAAGTTTTGTATGAATGCAGAATGGGATTAAGCATGCAAGCCATAATAAGAAAGCACTAAATTTCAAAAGTTGTAGAAATGCTTTTTTTTTACTAGAATAATGTGCAAATGTTGGTCATGTTATTTTTAAAGTATATTTAAACAAAATTTTAATTGATTTTTGAAAAATAAATATTGTATCTCACATTGAATATCTATTGTCTGGCATGCTATTGCACAGCCCTCATTTTACACAACTAGTAACATTTAAGAAATCTCTTTTGGTTCCTGAAGAAATTTCAAGCATACTTAATATTTTAACTTGTCCTGCGTTTTCCTGTTAATGTACAAAATGTGTTGAATTGCTTCTTCAGAATAAAAAATCCATAATCTGTAAAAATGTTCTTCATTTCAAAGCAAACTGATGAGCAGAACTGTATGTACAGTCAGGAACACACCCACGCTCATATACCGAAGAATCTGCGCCTCTGGTTATAAAGGAGATAATTTAAAGATGTCTGAGTCACGGTGAGAAAATCATCGAGAGACCAAGACTGTTTGAGTGGGGTGAAAACCTAGACTTGTTTGCGGCATGAGCCATGCTATAAAACAAGGCCGTAGCCATAACAAACAAACAGTAACAGGCCCATCTTTCGCATGTTGCTGATCTCAATCTTGCAGGTTTCTTGTATGCTTTGGACCCACATTAAGATGTGGATCAGAAAGGCCAAACATGTACATCGGGGAATCACACATTTAAATTCTGACATTTAGAAATGGAAGCACAACATGGTTGGCCAGAAAATTAAAAAACACTAATGTTGGTTTCCAGCGGATCCCTTGTACAAAACAGGCTGGACAGAATTTGTTAAACATACAGGAAATACGTGTTCTGTTCAGACTAGAGTGTTTTGCAGTTGTATTAGGGGAATCAAAATTATGAAGAAATAAAGATCCGGCATACATTTTTTTAAATCCTTTTGGTAAATCACGTGTTAAGTCCGAATGCATGCATACTTATGACAGTAGCACAATGTCAGATAATGTCATACTACTTAAGCTAAAGACTACTGCCAATGCCACTGTATTTTAACGGAAGGATTACAGTACCCCATTAAATGTTGTATATGCGCATTAACATCTATTGAAACACTTGCATCTACCTTTTTGAAGTGGTTCAAAGACATTATGAATCAGTGAATCAGATTTTTTGAAATTGTTTCATTCTTAACATTTAAATTTTTCAAACGTTGCTGTATAAATGAAAAGTCCTACCTTATTATAGCGTTCGCTATAATTTATCAATTTACTTACAAAATGCTTTTATCTATATATATGTATTTTGAACCTTTATTTTTTTGGATTGGTAACATAGAAAAGCATCATGATAGTTCTCTCTATCGTGGTACTTTACATGGTATGGTATTGTGAAATGTGTGTATGATATCAAACAAAGATGGGACTTAAACGCCATAAATATTTAGCCTTTAGGGTTTCAAGTCCTAGTAAACACTACTAATGGAAAACCTGTGAATAATTTTCTCCTCTAAACCCACAAATGTAATCCATTAAATGCACAGCAGTGTTAGGAGCTTTTCGTTAGAATACCTGGCCACACAGCCATTAGTTGATGACCACTGTCATACTGGCATCCTGGTTTTTGTGGTTGGTGATTTCATGCATGTTTATGGTTGGTTGTTTGGCTCACATAAAAGTTCCTGTCGCTGTCTGTGAGAACATTTGAGCATTCCCAACTTCTCTATGCTTTTTGCATTTGTTTACTGGTTGCTCTGTTTGCCAAAGTTTGGCTGGTAATGCGTTTTCCATGTGTTGTGTATCCATTTGTGTTCTTTATACGTCTGTCTGGATGAGGCCCGTGTGTGTGATGAAGAATGCAGACAGGGTACACACTGACTCCGCTCTCTGCCCACGTAGCTGGCAGGTCTCGCTTGTCTCTGGATTGAACCTGCTTTAATATGGTTTGCAAGTCAATCCAATGCTTGGCAGGCATGTACAGCAGCTGGTAACTTTCCCTGGAAGAACAAGAATCGTAAAAGGACAGACTTGCCTTGCAGACTCCCTTTTGTCGGCCTAAAACTCTACTTCCTTAGGCAGCTTTCTTATTTTAATAAATGAGCCAGCCATCTTTCAGTTACCATCCTAGAGCTTTAACCAATAGACACATGCAAACCATATATTACATGTCATATATCAATAGTACTTGAATATTGATTCACAAGTAGCTCTAATCTTATGATTTCCATCCTTCAGCTTTGTCTCCAGGAATAGACCCTCCGGACCCCACCAATAACCAGGTGGTGTTGGTGATTCTAGTTAGTTTACTCCCTCTGCTGGTCCTTACAGTGCTGGTCATCGCCTCTTTCTACTGGTATCGGATCTACCGTCGACGCAAACTGGACGAGTGGGAGACAAAAAAACCTAAACGCAAGTGCCCTAAAAGCCCTCTAGACTGCAGTGACGCTTGCGCCATCATGATGGACGACGACCGGTCGGATAGTAGCTCCACGCACGCCAACAATCTCAACCACAACACAGAACCTCTTCCCATTGAGTTAGATCTCCAGGTGGGCAAGGGCCGATTCGCAGAGGTCTACAAAGCCAAGCTTCGTCAGAGTCCCTCCGAACAGTTTGAGACTGTAGCAGTGAAGATCTTCCCCTATGAAGAGTACGCATCGTGGAAGAACGAAAAGGACATCTTCTCTGACATCGATCTGAAGCATGAGAACATTCTACACTTTTTAACCGCAGAAGAAAGGAAGGTGGAGAAACAATACTGGTTGATCACAGCCTATCATCCATGGGGTAATCTGCAGGAGTACCTCACACGCCACCTCATCAGCTGGGATGATCTGCGTGTGCTTGGGGGCTCCCTGGCGAGGGGCGTGGCTCACTTGCACAGTGATCACACCCTCTGCGGGAGACCCAAGGTGCCCATCGTCCATCGAGATCTAAAGAGCTCCAACGTCCTGGTGAAGAATGACCTCACCTGTTGTCTTTGTGACTTTGGGCTTGCTCTTCGACTGGACAACTCGCTGTCTGTTGATGATTTGGCCAACAGTGGACAGGTGAGGACAATATTTAATAGGAATAACAGAAAAATGTTAAACCCTAGAATATTTGTTCAAGGCGTTTACCTTATAAATAAGACTTTAGTCAATCTGTGTATTGCAAATATTGCAATTTTAGGACTGTCAAATGATTAATTGCAATATAAAAATAATGCATACACATATGTGTATGTATAACATGAATGAAAAGAGCATATTTAGATTATTTTGAGTAATTAAATTTCATATATATATATATATATATATATATATATTTATATTTATTATAAACACATACACTTACAACAATAGTTTAATGTAAACACAAGCATTTATTCTGGATGAGATTGATCAAGATTAATAGTTAAAGAGCCCAAGAAAATTGTCATCATTTATTCACCCTTGTGATATTTAAATCAGTTTGACTTGCAAGACGAAAAAGAAGATATTTTGAAGAATGTTGGTTAGTAATTGATCAATGGGGACCATCAGTTTTCTATAACAAACATTTTCAAAAAAAAAAAAAAAAACATACAGTACATAAATAAAACATATCTTTATACATGATTCATCTTATAGATTTGATGAAAGTTAGCTTTTGTTTTGCTTTGTTAGACCTTAGGCTTAAAACTATAAGTTTATTTCCTCCTTATTGTTTAATTTAATCATAGATTTTGTTTGATAAACCAAAGCACCTTCTCCCCCTGAGCAGCATCAATAAACTCAACTCAACACCATTGAGTTCTAAGATTTTTTGCCTACTTTATCTGGAAAGTGTTCTAGTTTTTTTTAGTGCATTTACAGCGGAGGGTGCCTCGTGTCATAACTTGCAGGGAAGTCCCCTCAAGCATCTCCCCTTGTGCAGGTTTATGTATGTGTGCCCTTTGTTCAGGCTGTCTGCACAGATTTATGATTCACGGGCTAAAAATGCAAAGACAAAGCGCTGAGTGAATCAGTAATGAACTAGCAAACAGTCACCTGACTGTGTGCCATCGTCTCTTATAGCTTTGATGTACAGTGCTTCCAGACGGTGACTAAAATTGAAGTGAGTTTAATGTGCATGTGGTGTTGAATTGATCGTTTTGTTGGTTTGTCTCTGTGACCTTTTGTACTCAACAAACACAGCTCTTATCATTACCTAATTCAAAGATAAAGAAAAGTGATAAAGAGGTGTGAACGTTTCTCAACGCCATCAAAAGAGTCATATATATAGTTTGAATGATGTAAGGGAGCTGTAAATTAACTAAATTTAGTAACATGCTGAGCAATTTCTGAGCGCATATTTGAAATACTGCCATCAAAACATGAGGTGTATGGGTAGAAAGTGGTTCTTAAGGGACATTCTGTTTTCTGTTATTGTTATTTTCCCTCCTGTCATTTAACCTGAGTGATTTTCTTCTGTAAAACACGAAAAAAGATATTTTGAAGTATGTTGTGTAAGATCACTGATGGTCACCTTGACCTACATTTGACACTGGACTGTCATGGTCACAGTACATCTAAAATGAAATCCATGTATTTTTGTATTTATTCAAACCCTTTTTATTTCATTTCAAGGTGGGAACAGCCCGATATATGGCCCCAGAAGTCTTGGAATCAAGGATCAACCTCGAGAACATCGAGTCCTTCAAGCAAACAGATGTCTACTCCATGGCACTGGTACTGTGGGAGATAACCTCCAGGTGTAATGCTATCGGAGGTGAGTTCAAGAATCATCATGCACTCAGATCTCTCAAACAATTCCAAGGAATAACCGTACTTACAATTTCAATACAGAACTCAGGACTATTATTGTCCCGTAAGTTGAACAGGGATAAAAATAGGTTTGCTAGCATTGTTGGGTTCTTTTTTTCTGTACATCGCATTGAAAGCGGTTTGTAGTTTCCTGTTTTTGGGAGAGCCACACACAGCAAACAGCTCTCCTCATTCACTTCAGGGAATGATAGGAATGTGTGAAATGTCAGTAAATCCTTAGAACTTTGCCTTCTTTGGTCAGGTGGAAAGAAACCTTTTAACGTATTCCTGTCAGATGTGCAAAGATGTGAATGAAGGTGTCAGATAGTTATGCTCTATAAAACAGTACGAATTTAGTGGTTCATGTCTCTTTCTTCTGTGAACACAAAACAAGATATTTTGAGAAATGGTTTTATCATGCAATGGGGTTGTTGTTTGGTAAACAGTATTTTTTTCATGTTGCAACAAAACACAATATACTTTAAAGTAGACATCTAAAGAAAACAAAATATAAATAAATAAATAAATGTAAAAGAATAAATGAATAACTAAATAAATAAAACAAATCATGAAAAATCTAGATACATCATAGTTCAATTATTTTCCGACTTAAAAAGCTCAGTTTAATTACCTTAACGTTGAGTAAATTATACAATTTCACTTTTGCGACCTTCCCTTTAAGACGTCATAGAAGTAATGGCATACATGAAGGAGGCTTGGCATGTCAGTTTTTTTTATTGTCTTGGGTAATGCGAGGAAGAGTGTGTTTGTGTTAGTCGTTGCATGTGTAAATCGTTTCTATGGCTCGAGGTGTACCCACATGCCACAGCTTGCCCTCTCAGTGGTTCATAGGGGTTGCAGTCTCACTATCACAGTGCTTATCTGCAGAGCTGGAGTTGTTTTCAGCCAGACAGACTGTCTGGTTCCAGCTGAGCTCTGAGCGCTAGTGCTTAGAGAGGACGGCAGCAGACCTACTGGGATGTCTGTGTATGTCTAAGACAACCCCTCAGAGTCCCGATGCAGTCTCCTTAAAAGTCCTTGAAGATGTTACAGGTTTTGAATGAGCCAGTTCAAAATCAATATCTGACCTAGGCCCTGTTGGAGACTATATTTAGTAGTTTGCCACCATAGGCCCATGTGGAGGCACCTGTTGAAGACTGCTTATTATCAGAAATGAGAAGGTTTAATGATAGATCTTCATGGAAATTCCTCGTTGCTGGTTAGTGTAGAAGAGCAGAACACTCCATCTGGATGGGTGGGTGGAAGGGGGTAAGTGAGAGACAGCAGCTGGTGAGCAGGTGGAACGACCACATACAGGGTGGTTATCCTTTAATACTGGTCTCAGATTCACTGCTGCCACTCACTATATAGTCGCAGGCAATTTGCACGGATGCAATTGTTCTCTGTAAACTGGCTTTAAATCTGCAAATGGTTTTGTTTGGCCTTCTAGGCATTATAATTAAAACCAGTAAAATGAACCAATAGTTTGTATTATACAAAACCCTTTTTGGTATTGTTTTAACATCAGAAAAATATCAGTCTATTCACAAGTTTTCTATTTCAAAAAGGGTTAGTGAATATGCGATAGGTATGTGACGAAAAAAGGATTACGTTTTTAGGAGATGGCAAAATTTCTCAGACCAGAAAAAATGTACAGACCAGAAGAAAGGAAATCCATGAAATGGTTAATGAAGACCCCTTCATAGAACATAAATAGTTACTTTATTTTTATGTGTCTATTTATGAAGACCCTTGCTCATCTATAAAAACTCCCCTAAACATTAAAATTTTGGGTATTTGAACACCAAATGTTCACGTTTGCTGTAAGTATACTGAAAACCTTATTTTCATGATTAGGTTGACATTTTCAAGAAATGTGTTTCTGGATTGTCTTTTTTTGTTATTGGCATTTTGATTTAAATGTTAGTCTTTGAGTTTTTTAAGTTATTTACATTCTCATAAACTATGTTTTATTTTTTATTTTTTTTATAATTTTTATTCATAGTTTTAGTATTTGCTGTTAAGTTAAGTTTTGTCATTTTCTTTCATTTTTAAGGATCAATGCCTAGAACAGTTCACTGAACTACATTCTTCAAAATATGTCATTTTGTGTCCAACAGATTAAAATATATATTAATTGTCCTATTATGGTTGTCAATGGGGTCCAACTTCTGTCTTTTAAACTTTCTCCGTGTTCATCTGAACAAAGAAATGTAAGAAAATAATGTCAATTTTATTTTCGGCCGAACTGTTCCTTCAACTTGTCTAAAATGCGATTAAATAGTGTCAACGTACATTTTTATATTTTGTTTAAAACAGTAATTGTTTAATGTCGTTTTAATTTTACTACTGTAAGTACGGTCATAAAAATGTTATTTATTACTCGCTAGTGTCATCTTCTGGTTTCATACTTGACTGTTGTTTTTCACTCTCAGTGGACTTTAAGAAATGACTGAAGCCTGTAAAATTCCTCCCGTCTGTCAACATCATTTCTGTGTTGCTCTGTGCTCAGTTTAAGACTGTAAATGGGTCACAGTGTTACTGCAGCAATCCCACGTCTATCCACTCCGACCGGCTGCTTTGCTCCTTGTGTTTTTAACTGCTTTCTTCCCCTCAACGTACACTTTCCCAGACAGAGAGCCAGACATGCAGGCTTGTGGAGGTATCAGATGGTCAATCTGAAGGGGAAACCGTTATAAAAAACAGCTTCCCTGGATAGTCCAGGGTGGGAGACCTCAGTCAGCAGGACATCTGTTCCCAAAACCATTGCATTCCACTCATAGCAAATGCATTCGTGGAGCCCAGGAGAATACCCCTTGAGCAAAGCAAGAAGTAGAGATATTGAAGACTTGTATTATGTTTGTATTATGACTCATTGTAGTGACAGATAAACACGTGGGAATGAGATTTGGTTCGACCCAAGCATGGGGCATTGAGGACAGCACAAACAGCACCTCAGGGGCGTATTTTTATAAAAGCTCAAACAGGGGAAGTTCACTTGTCAAAAACAGGATATGTTCGCTTGTGGAGTCAGCTTCTCTGTAGGGGCCCAATCACAGTCTTCCACTTCCTTTCCTGAGCTGCATGCAGGCCAAGCCCCTTCCTGTGGGCCGGAGCGTCGGGCACAACCCGTGAGCTCCTTCAATGCAAACATAACCATCTGCAGTCATTTACGGTTATGCATTGTATCATGGCATGTTTAATGGCATTTCTTTGTGTTTGGTGTGGATTTTCCCTGTTGTGTGGCACCCCATGTGTGTGTTATCTATAGCTTGCTCTGGTCAGGTGTGTGTGTGTGTGGGCGTTGTAGACGGATATATGGTTGGGCGTCTTCAGTTGCACAAAACCATTTTACAAGGTCTGGAAAACGAAGCCGTGGATCTGTTTTCGGAGTTCTAAGGCACAGTCCTCTGATTAGCCCCATATTTCACCAATTTGTTTTCACGAACAAAACAAATGAGTCATAAACAGGGTCTCATTATTGCAGCGTTCCGACACAGCTTCTAAATTTCATCTTCTACGGTTGTCGCATTTACAATTTGCTCTACGGAACTGGATAGAATAACTGTATCCTGTGAAATACACTTCCCACCTGTTTTTTCTTTCGAGAGGTCTTGATTTCAGCTTTGAGTCAATGATTCAGTTCCTTTCGTTCAGCTGTTATGACCAAACCTCTTTTAAAAAGGCTCTTGTGTGATGATTTTTTACTTCGTTGTAAGCATTCGGAGTATAAATGTTGAATAATGTGATTTTTCTGTGTGTGTATTTACAGAGGTGAAGGACTATGAACCACCGTTCGGCTCTAAAGTTCGAGAGCACCCCTGTGTGGAGAGCATGAAGGACAATGTGCTACGTGACAGGGGGCGGCCCGACATCCCCAACACCTGGATGAAGCATCAGGTACGAGTACGAAACATTGATTTAACCAATACGTCCAAAAGTCCTTGTAATGGTGCTGTTGATGGGTTGTTTAAGTGGAATAGTTACCACATAAGGAGGTTTCATAAAAAATGTTGATAACCCATACCCTTGATTCCCATTCACTGCTATTTTGCATGTACAAAACCTTTTCAAAATGTCTTTTTTCGTATTCTCCTAAAAATTATCCTACGGTGAATAGTTTAGCCTAAAACAAAAGAAGATATTTAAAGAAATGTTGCTAAGCAAAACAATGCTTCCCCCATTCACTTCTAGTGTATCTACACAAAACCATAGTAAATCAACAGTTTACCAACAGTTTATGTACATTCAAAATATCTTTTTGCCTATTCTCTTAAAGATTGATCATACGGTGAATAGTTCACCCCTCCAAAACAAACATATTTTACAAAATGTCGGTAAGCAAAACCATTGTTCCCCATACACTTTTTTTATATGCACACAAAAACATAAAAAGTCAATGGGGACCAACGGTTTATGTTCACTGACGTTTTTCAAAACATCTTTTTTCCTGATCTTGCAAAAGAACGATGATACATGTTTGAAATGACATAAGGATGAGTAAATAGTGACAGATTTAAGCAGTTCACCTTATGTATGTGAATACGCACTGAAAAACTTCCATTGGGATTGAGTAGAGCATGTGATCGATATCTGAGCTGCTGAGCTTGAAACCCAACAGATCAGAGAAATACAGTAGCAGCCTCTGGCAATTCGCTAGAGGTGAGAGTTGCTGTCAGCGTGAACGCCCTTTAAAATTGATAGCAGCCTTGGGAACAGTTTAATTTGTCGACTGTCAGTTAAATAGCTGGTTTAGGTGTGGTGGATTAGAGTCAAAGTGACACTTTGGTGTATTTTCCACAGAAATACTGCACAGTTGCACAAACGCATTTTTTTTGCTTTCAGGGTGTGGCAATGGTGTGTGCCACCATCAACGAGTGCTGGGACCACGACCCAGAGGCCCGACTCACAGCGCAGTGCGTAGAAGAACGCTTCAACGAGATAGAAGACGACCTCGACAAGTTGTCCACCTGCAGCAGCTCAGAGGAAAAGATACTGGAAGATTGTGCAGTGAGCATGAGCGATGACAAATAAGACATTTAGAGATTCAGCTGCCGACACCTCAGTGCCTCCGCTTCGATTTCCTCTATCTCTGCAGAAACTGAATGTTTGGATTTGACAGTGAGGTGCTTTGAGGGAATGTGATGGTTTCATAAAGCTTTACGATTCATAACCAAAGATATCATGCACTTTATCAGATTTCTTATGCATAGCTCACACTGAGGAAGGTCATGCTGGCAAGACAGAGGAGCTGGACAGATATTCGTATTCTCCTCGGATTGCTGACCGAGAGCCAATGATAATCAGGAAAATGTTTCGCCTTAACACTATCCATTCATAGGAGATTGTAAGACTTGATTATTACAGATCAATTCTGGAGATCAATTTCATGATTCATGAAAGAATGTGTGAAATGAAAGAATTAAGCTTTTGTGTGTGTGCGTGTGTGCGTGCGTGTGTTTGATTAACAGTGCAAGTCTGTGTGTGTGTTTGTTTGAGTATTACTGATTTAACCAAGAAGTTTTTTTTGTAAGCCAAAGAGTATAAGTGTGTTGTAAATATTATTTCAGTCCACACTATTAAACGAGACAAAGGGGGAGAATTGCTTTTATGACAAAAATATGTTACAATTCACAAAGTGCCTCTAAGTGTGTACACATATATTGAAAAGTATTGTCTCTTTGACTTTTATACATCTATGTGTAATATAATGTAAATCTTTGATTAAAATACATTTATGTACAGTATTGACATTACCAGTGTTTTAATGGATTCTTTTTAATATAACAGCGTGTAAAATGTGTATGTAAGGTGCAGTTTGGAAATCTAGCGGTCAAGTAATGAATTGCAACCATCTACTCAGTCCTCCGCTCACCCCTCACTTTCAAACACTATGGTGGCTGATGCAGGACAAAGATGTCATGTTTTTGTTCTTTTGAGAAGGAGAGAACACAATGAAACCCATTCTGTAGAGTTTTTTTGTACATTTAGCACTAATATAGAAATATGGTGGTTAACTCCATGTAAGACGACCCGCGGTATAGGTACAGTAGTGTATAACAACTCATTCTAATGTAATAAAAACATAACAGAATAACTCTCTAAAAACTTAATTCTGCGAAATATCACATATATATATATATATTAACTCACAGATTATTTGAGAAATATAAAAAGATTCAACTATAACTCTAAAATGTACAGATATTATTTTAAGTTTATGGAATTAAAAACAAAGTAGTTATTTAACAGAAATCATATTTCTTGTCATTTTGGTGAATAGTCCTACAAATTTTTGTCAATTTTATTCCTTGACTTTTTTACAAACACAAACCAAATTCAAACAGTTTATTTAATTCATTTCAAAGCTTTAAAATGTACTCTGTGTAAATAATTTGACGTACAACCGTAATTTTTTGACTGTATGTAAGACCCTTAAATACCTTCATTCTATATGGATTCTCTACGTATCCTTCTTAATATCTCACATTGCACCTTTAAACAATCTATAGTAAAAATTCAAGCAAACTGTTTTGGGAGATTTCCAGCACAATATACAGCATAGAGGATGATTGACAACTAGATTACTCGTATAATGGCCTTTGTTCCAAAAGCATTTTGAAAATTCCAAAAAATTCCCATATGTATAGAAAATGATTGACAAGCAGATATAAGCCGTAACATGGCTGTACGTCAACAATGTTTTTGTAGTCTTAAACAACATTCCATTAGGTGTTTGTCACCACGCTCTTTTAGTGTTCTGGGAAACAAACAATTCAGATATGTTCCAGAGAACTAACACAGTTTTGTGCATTAGCCTCAGGGTTTCTGCAACAGTAATATATCAAAAACACTTTGATGTTGCCAAATCAAGAAATTGCTGCCTTTAATTTGTCTCAATATGAGAAGGGATCCTGGCGGGTGAGACTGTTAAAGCTGTTACTTTTTTTGTTAAAAGCATTGCTGTGAGGTTGAAAAGGTGTTTTGTACTCATTCCCATGTCTGTAATATTTTACTCTCAAGATACGGCTTCAATCCATCCTTCAGTATAAATGACCCATTTTATCATCCGCCACATGGATGAAATCTTAAATCCAGCTGTCGAGAATAGTAAAAGCACATCTTGCGATTACAATGCACGATAGAAAACAAAACACTGTGTGTGAGAAAATACTGGAAAGCGTTTTCTGATAATAAATAATACATTTTCATACTGGTATGTGCAAGAATCTATTTATAGAAAGTGTATTATTAAATAAGTTATATGTACTTTTCTATTGATAAATTGACTCGCATTTAGAGATCATTCCACGTGTTTATTTAACCAGCATCTTTAGATGTATTGGGGTCATTTCAGTCCAATGTCTATAGAATTTCAACAAAATCAAATTCATCAAAAGCAAATCAACAGCAATGTGATAGATTGACATATAAAACTTTCATAGAAATGTAGCTTATCCCATAATGGGTTTGAAATGTTCAAATAGACATGCACAAATTATACTGTTATAATATCTAATTATAAAAGAAGTGAATATAAACTTGTTGCCTTATTTGAGGTCCGGAAAAATACAGAGCATGGTCTTTGTCATTTTGACCTGTTCCTTATGTTTTCATTTCCTGCAAAGAAGTGCAAAAAGTAAAAATTTTGATTTGAAGTTTGGTAGAAAAACACATGCCTATACATATAAAATTTAAATATGATAAAAATTCTGTGGCTGTATGTTACACGATTTCATATGTTGACAGATAATACATGCAGCAACATATACTTTCATTGCTAACGGCATGCTGCGTTATACAGCGTTTGATCATTTCATACTGTACTGTACATACTGTACGCCAACTATGAGTATGAGCATTTAAACAAACATATGAATACCTGCTTTACGTTTGTTAAGTCAACACATTTTTTTATGTAAAACAGACAAAGCCTCTTCTGTAAAGTGTTCAACTGAGCATGTTTTGTGTTTGATAGGTGTGCAATTGAGCAAAATAATCTTGCTCTTTGTCTCTTTTATTCGTGGCATCAGGCTGTCTAAACTGAGCGTTTCTTTGGAGTCAGTGTCAGGTCATCTGGGCTTCATTTGAGAGTTCTGAAATTCCTGTCCAGGAATGCCAGCGACCATAATGACAGTGAAAACTAAAACTGTACCCGTCCCTTGGTCTGGCCATTTTTATAGTAAGCAAGCCTCCACACCCGTTCCTTCAACCTTTCTCAAGTCTATTGTTTCTTTCCTATTTTAGATCCTAACCGCTAAAACGTCTGGGGGAAGTAAGCAGACAGGGGAACAGACCGGTATCTGTGGGGAAGAAGCCCTATAAATATCTCTCTGTTGCACTGATCTCAGAATAGGATTTATAGGCCTTGGCATTCGTTGTTGAGGTGTTTTCAGAAGAGCAAAACTGACCGGAGGTAATCGTGGCACAGTGAGGTAGAGTAAACAGTTTAGTCTGCTGTCTCCATTTCTAGTGATGTCTGCAAATAGCTTACGTACTAAAATATATAAATATCATGACCTAAAAATAAGATTTACGAGACCACAAATTTTAGCCTTTTGAAAGAAATGGCCTTTCAGCCAAGTTAAGGAAACCGTAACTGAGCGAGTAATTTTCGTAAACAACAATTTCATGTGAATTTTTCCTTTTCACATTTCGAGGTTTATTCACATTGGCAGCTATTGTGTGCTCCATGTCAAAGACCTGCATACATTGACATCCCACATCAATTGACATTTTTTTTAAATATTTTGTGTTCCACAGAATGGAGTCATTAACAGTTGCTTTGGAAAAAAAAACGTCTGCCAAATGCCTAAATGTAAGTGTAACAGATTTGAATGACAAAAAGGTAAATAAAGATTTTTTTCAACATTACCAGTCAAAGGTTTTGGGATCATTTAACCATGGGAACTATATTTGGTGTGGTATCTTTTTCACCAAATTTGCAGCTTCTAAAGGTCTGAGATCTATTCTGCATTCTTTGTGGCTGTTCCTTCTTCAATATTCAGTAAATCATCATTTCAAACATATTTTTTATGTCCAAATGTTAGTTTTAACTTTGAAAAAACACATATGTTTGCTCAATCATATTTTTCTCTATTGAACATTAGGCCATACACCTACAGTTCAAAATAAAAGAATAATAGATACGTTATCCCAAAACTTTTGACCAGTACTATACGAGACATATTTTCTCCATTGTTCATGACACTGATTCTACAAATGTTAAAAAAAACTGTGAATAAAGTGCATAACGTCCACTATATCCAGAACTAGGGGCGGATTTTATCCATGAGCAGGTCAACATTGCACTTGGCAGCTTAAGAACTGATAAGTATCCATTTATAAGTTCACCTTTTCCCTGGATGTCTGGTGGCAGCCACCATCTGGCTGCGCTTCATCGCATGCTCTTTGATCCTGGCGCCACTCGAGGGCATGCAGATCAAACAGATAAACACCAGGAGAAGACTGAGGGATGTGTACCTGAGACTGTAGACACATCCAGACACATGCAGTAATCTATTGCCATAACTAAAAAGATGCTTTCTCACTAAAGAAAGCATCAAAATGACAGATATTTTATGATCCTTTTGTTCTATTTCAAATCATTTGAAGTCATTGTGCTCTCAAAAAATTGCACTGTGTTTCTACGTCAAATAATTTACTCAAAAATTAAAAGCTTTGAAATCAAGTATATATACTGGTTAAATTCTGTATAAATTTACATTTACATTTAGGCATTTAGCAGACGCTTTTATCCAAAGTGACTTACAATAGTCGAGGAGACAATGAAGCGGTAAATAGCCGATACAACAATAGGTGATCAAGTGCTACAACAATGCTACCGAGTTACACAGAGAGAGAAGTTACAAAAGTGTTTTTAATTAAACATTTTTTTTTTTTTTGATAGAGTGAGTAGTTAGAAAAGAAGTGAGTTAGTGAGTTAGGTGTAGCAGGAAAAGATGAGTTTTTAGGAGTTTCTTGAAGATAGAGACCGAGTCTGACAAGCGTGAAGCCAGAGGTAGATCGTTCCACCATCGAGGAACTGAAGCAGAGAACGTTCGAGAGAGAGATTTCTTACCCTTTTGAGCTGGTACCACAAGTCTCAGCTCATTTGCGGAGCGCAGAGATCTTGAGGGCCTATATCTTTGCATTAGTGAGTTAAGGTAAGTGGGTGCTGAACCGGTGGTGGTCTTGTAGGCAATGAGAAGACATTTAAATTGCATGTAAAAATTAAGTAAATCTGATTAACTGAAGTGTTTTGCTGGATTCACCAAAATATTACAAATATATTTATTTTCAATGAATACTTTTTCATAACACACACTTAAAAGATAATTATTCACTCCATTATTTGCACATTTTGAAATGCATTTAATGTTAAAAAGAATATTTTATCAAGTTAATATAGCTGTTCATTTTATTGAACTGGCTCTTATTTTAGATTTTCATATTGAACAGCTATAGTGATTCTACCTCTCAAACCCCAGTGTTATATTTCTGTTTACTAAACTCTTCCATTCCCAGACTTAATGTCTATATCAAACTCTTTTGTTGAAAGAGATCTAAAGATCTGGTTTTGTTTTAAGTTGTTGGATGATGGGTGATGTGTGTATGGGCAAGAAAAGCCAAAGGGAACCCTTTGAGACTTACACTGCCCTCTGTTGTTTGTTTCATAAAGGAACAAATTATTACATTTTATTTTATTTTTCAATCATATTATTGGTTACATTTAACATTAGCACATAATATTCCAAAAAGAATAAATAGATAATAAAGAAGACAGATTCTCAAGGGTACTCTTGATATTGAACTTAGTAAAATTAAAAAAAGTAAAATTAAAATGTAGTGTAATGTGGTTTGAATGACAGGTGATGTAACCTAACAGCAATGCATTTCAAATTCAACTTTTCTGTTAAATACAATAAATTGTCTGATAGTTTTAAAGTGTGGCACCAGAGGGCACTGTGCCAACACATCCCAAACTCCCATCTATACAATAATTCTTTAAGGCCATGTATACACCATTTTGCAATATATAAACAACATTGGTTTTTAAGTTTTTGTTCTTTAGTTTTTGACAGAGTAACAGTTCTTTACAAAAGTATTATTTTTAACACAAGTCAGCTATTTACATTAGATGCAATAGTGTGTCACATCAGTTCACATTTCTAAAAACTTTAAGTTTTAATTATTTGTAATATCTTCTGTATTCACATTGAGTTATACAACAGCTGGTGCTTCACACAGAGATCCGATCTCTCCGTAATCAAGGCATGTCCAGAACCAGAAGAAACAACAAATGAGACTTGGCTAAATCCAGAAGAACTTTGGCAATGTCTCCAAGATACTAGAAAAAAACGTACCGTTTTGATCTTTAAGACTTTGTGTATAACATAGATGGAATTAAAACAAAAACAACCTGATTCCAAAAAGTTGGGACACTGTACAAATTATGAATAAAAACAGAATGCAATGGTGTGGAGGTTTCGAATTTCAATATTTTATTCAGAATACAACAAAGGTGACATATCAAATGTTTAAGATAAGAAAATATATAATTTTATCTGAAAATGATGATTTCAAATTTCATGGCATCAACACATCTCAAAAAAGTTGGGCCAAGGCCATTTTCACCATTATGTGGCACCCGGTCTTTTTGTTAGAACAGTTTGCAAATGTCTGGAGACAGAAGTGGCAAGTTGCTCAAGTTAGGGAATAGGAATGGCGTCCAATTCTTGTGTAATACCGGCTTCTGTTGCTCAAATGTCTAAGGTCTTCTTTGTCGCATCTTCCTCTTAATGATGCCACAAATGTTTTCTATGGGTGAAAGATCTAGACTAAAGCCTAGCAAAATATCAGTACCCGGATCCTTCTTCTATGGAGCCATGATGTTGTCATTAATGCAGTATTTGGTCTGGCATTGTCATGTAGGAAAATGCAAGGTCTTCCCTGCAAGAGACGACGTCTGGATGGGAGCATATGTTCTTCTAGAACTTGGATATACCTTTCAGCATTGATGATGCCTTTCCAGATGTGTAAGCTGCCTATGCCACGCACTCATGCAGCCCCATACCATCAGAGATGCAGACTTCGGAACTGAGTGATGATAACAACTCAGGTTGTCTTTTACATTTTAGTCCGGATGACGACATGGTGTCCCAGTTTTCCAAAATTTTACATTTTGATTTGTCTAACCACAGAACAGTTTTCCATTTTGTGACAGTCTATTTTAAATGAGTCTTGGCCCAGACAAAATGCCTGCTCTTCTGGATCATGTATAGATATGGCTTCCTGTTGACCTTATAGCGTTTTGACATATTGGCAAATGGCACAGTGGATTGTGTTCACCGACCATATTTTCTGGAAGTATTCATGAGCACATGTTACAATTTCCAATACAGTAGCATTCCTTTCTGATATTGCTCCACTATTTTTCACCACAGCATTGGGGGTATTGGTGGTCCTCTTCCCACTTCTGAGCGACACTGCCACTCTGGGAGGCTCTTCTTATACCCAATCATGTTGCCAATTGATGAAGTGATCCAGCTGTTCCTTATATGTACATTTATTTTTCCGATGTCGTATTGCTACCCGTTCCAACTTTTTTAGAATGTGTAGCTCTCATGAAATCCAAATGGCATAACATTTCAAAATGTCTCACTTTCAACATTTGATATGTTATCTATATTTTATTGTGAATTAAATATAACCTTGTGAGATTTGTAATTGTTGCATTCCTTTTATATCCACAATGTGCACAGTGTCCCAACTTTCGTTTGTACTCATCTAGTCATTCTGGAGAGAACATTCAGGAACAAATCTTAAACACAGCGTGTGCAGAATCCAGAGTCCTCACGGTAAATGATACGGCAAAACTGCAGATCTTCTGATAACTTTTCTAGGACCTCACATGTCCTCTAGTCCATTACTGCGTTACTGGAAAGGCCAGAGATATTGCAAAGCAGTTTTACAGCAGAAGGCAACCTAATGAAGACAAACAGACCCTCGGCACACTGCTAGAATGTTATTTTGCCAGAGTTCTCTGCAGATAAAGAGATAGATCAATGCCCCGGGAGAAGTGTCAGAGTGGATTATAGAGTGTGTATTGCCATCTTGTACTGGAGCATTATAGGATAATACTGCAGAACAGAGAGGGGACAGCTCCATGCCACACAACATAAAAAATACAGCCTAATTTAATCAATTTGGACCCATATATTGTTTCAAATTGCAAAGATGGTTTTTGACTTGCCACATTATGCATTATGTATTCTACACTAGAGATGATTGTATAATGTATTGTATGTTTGTTACGTATTTGTCAGTAACATGCTTTGTGGTCATGTGATCTTGACCACCAGATGATATAAGGATTGGCACATGCTTTAAATTTGTCTGATGAAGAGCCTTGTGCTCCACATGTCACGTACGCTATGCAAATATCTAATAATTTTTTAAAGGCTTTGGAGCTTTGGAGTTGCTCTGCTTTGATCTTGTTTTCTGGTCGAGCACCAATTTTGAGACTGATGTGCGTGCTTTTGTTTCGCTTTTTGTTGCATCCTCGACCACGCATACTGCATGATTTCAGTCCTACTTCTTCATAGGATTCACACATCTCACCTCAACAAAGCTTTATTGATTGAGATTTTATTCTGCAAGTTTTCGGCACAAATGGTGCAGCATATGTAGCTTATTAGTTCACAGTTGGACCAACAATAATAGCAGCAGCAGCGGCAGAAGCAATATTTCTATTGAATGGAAAAACACAGTACTGAACACAAACTGTAATATGAGTCTATCAACGCCGCCTTCTAAGATTCATTATAGCCCTCAATCCCACACAACTGATATGAGTCACCAGATGGTAAGCTTTTTCTTGAATAAAGCATCAATTGATCTCATCGTTTTCCACAAAAAAAACATTCTGCAAGTGTTTTTCCACTACATATAAAAAAGTAATAAAAATGAAAGAGGAGAATTCCATTTTTAACTATTGGATATTAATGTCAGAGTATGCCAGCTAATTGTCTTGACATTTAAATACAAGGAGAACTTGGGGATGTTGAAATGCTCTTGGAGGACAAAATCTGAAAACTGCACTGAAATACCAGCTGACCAATGTATATTATTTTTTTTGCAAATTGGGGTATAACTGAGCGGGGACTTAATGCAATCAAAGCCCTTTACTCTTATTTTTGCTTAAACAATTTACGCTCAATGCAAATTTATATATTAAAATCAAGTAAATATAAGTAAAAAATCAAGTAAATCTGAATAACGCAAATATTTTTTGTGTTGGAAATATAATTCATTAATAAAACCATTTTTAATTAAATAAACTTGAATAATATGTACATTTTAGAGAAACTAAATGTTGGGTTTAAATATTTTTTCAGTGGCACTCCAACCTTTTGTTTAATGCATTTTATTATGTTTTGCAGCTTTTCATTTTTGTGAAATTTACCATGCCACTGGATTATTTTTTAGAGTGTGGACGGTTTAAAGTTTTTATATACACTGTATTGCCACAATAATTCACTCACCCATCCAAAGAATCAAAATCCGGTCTCTTACTTTCACTCTGAATGCTTTAGTATACCAAGTCATTTTGGACCATTCCATGCTCTCAACTTTTTCAGAACCCTTCCTCTTCCAACATGACATTAATGCACAAACCAAGATCCATAAAGACATGGATGATAGAGTCTGGTGTGGATGGTGTCTTGACCTCAACCCGAAGAGACGAGACTGAGAGTCAGGCCTTCTCGTCCAACATCAGTGTGTGACCTCACAAGTGCGCTTCCGGATGAATGATCAAAAAATCCCATAAACACACTCCTAAACCTTGTGGACAGCCTTCCCAGAAGTGTTAAAGCTGTTATAGCTGCAAAGGGTGGACTGACCTCATATTGAACCATATGAATTAGGAATATGATGTCACTTTTTCATGATATTCAAAAGCTATCTTGCACTGGCAATATCAAACCTCTGAGTGTCACTAAAGGTCTATAATGGCATTTTCAGAGCACAGAAAACAAATCCCAGCTTTTAAAATAACCATCCTCAAATGTAATTTGGCTTGGCCTGCTTATCATGTGTCCATATTGATTTTTCACACTGAAATCTGAGTCTTGATTCTAAACTGAACCTGTTATATTCAAGCATTAGCATGCACCACACATTCTCTTAATCTTTTGGGAGAACACTTAACATGTGGGTTTCCTTCTAGGTGTCCAGCAGAACATACAGAAAGACAAAAATCAATTGTGCTAAATGCATTGATTTTTCAATGCAGAAGTATTGACACTTGCTTAATGTTGTATTACAGAAATAGACCGGCCTTGTAGAGTTGGTTAGAGTCATGTTTAACTATAACAAATGTTTATCTTCTAGCATAGAGGTCACCAAGTATGCCAGATTACTTGGAACACACTGTAGCACATCCAATGGTCAATGAAGTGTGCTTCAAATGTTATTCCTAAACGTGGCCTATGTGGACTATGTGTGTCAATTGTGTAATACTAAATAATAGGAATCATTCATCAGACCAACCTTACAACATCTATTTATGGCAGACCTCTATTTTATGCTTTTTCATCTTCAAGACTTTGTGTGCACATCTACAATGCATTTCTGAGACGTAGGCCATCAGATGTCAAATAGACCCCTAAAAGTAATCTGTGTATGATTTAAGACTGTACAGCACCTCCTTTTGAGATGTTTACATGTTAATGCTGACCAGATCTTTAGAAGACATCATAGTACCTGTGTTATCAAAATATCCGGCTATAAAATCAAATAGCAGAAGATACTTTTCTTTTAACTGTGGTAACATTGCATCCAAAACAGCTATACTGGAGAAGCTTGTGTTTTGAGAAAGAACTCGAGAATGCAGAGGTTGATCAAGGTGAAGATCTCGCCTTGTAAATGTGACAGAACAGTCGTGCAGCAGGTTTCCAATATTTTGATGTGAGATCTCCAAATACTTCAAAACAGTTCCCTCTAAACCTCGAAATAAAGCATTTGTAGTATTTACATAAATCAAACATAGTGTCTGCTTCAAAGCTAAAAAAAGTGCTTGCTTTGTCGCATGTCTTCTTAAAAATGTCATCATATGCCTTTACCACGGTGCTGATTCTCAGAATATTTTTGGTTTATTGTGCAGTATTGTGTCCTTAACTTTGCAAACCTAAACAGGCTGGGATAGATGTTGAGAACAAAAACAACACAGTTCTTATGAATGATACCAATGGCTTTATTATCAAATGTATGCATGCCCTAAAAATGATCCAGCCAATTTTAAATCACATAAGCATACATTATGATTCTTTTTCTATGTGCAAGGCATCTGGCAGACATTCTTTGCTCACTTGCAAGACATCTCAGAGACGTCTGCTGTTAGATGTCATATAGACATAAGATAAGATATTTGTGATTCAGATCGGATTTACAAAAGCTCTTTTAAAGATGTTTAGCAGATGAACTAACTCAGACGTCTTACACACATAGCTGTTCTGTCTGGTAGAACTGTGATTTGATTGGTTTATTTATTTCTGTCAAAAATAAAAAACTTGTTTCATTTAACTCGCAATGTCAAATTCTTTTCTTAACATCCACACACAAATGACGTTGCACAGGGGCAGAAAGCTGCGTCAGATTTTTTGGCCAAAAAGTAATTTTTTATTATTTTTTATGCATTATAGTACTTTTTGTTCTGATCTATTTGAAAGTGTGTCTGACTCTGGGATATTATGCCTACCAATCAAGACAGTTTGCTTACATAGAGTGAAGGCCCATTTGCTAACATTTTGTATTCTGTAAATAAAAAAGGGTTTTTCCCAATAAATCATTTTATATAGTGTCAAATAAATGTACAGAAAAAAGTAATTGCAAGGGGATGGTATAATAGAATATGCAATAATTGGTTACATAATCATGTATATGTACTGTAAACGTTCCATACTGTCATTGGAGTCCAGGGAGGATTTAAGGTCCTTATGGAAGACAGGAAAGTACAGCTTAGTATTTTGAAACTTGCATTTCTGTAAAAAGGATTTTGTAAGTGGGATAAATAAATTTACATTTACATTCAGGCATTTAGCAGACACTTTTATTCAAAGTGACTTACAAAGAGTCGAGGAGACAATGAATAATAGCATAATAGCAGAGACAACAATAGGTGAACAAGTTCTGATACAAGGTTACTAAGTTACAAAAAGCCAAATATAAAACCTGTAAGTGTTTTTTTAAGTTATAAACAATTTTATAACTTAAATTCAAAATACATCCTTATAATAAAAATAAACTCCAAAAAATGGAAATCCACCCCAAATAAATAAATGTGCATTTCCAAAAAGAAGTGACATGGGTTATCAAATCAAAATTTGATTTTTTTTTTTTAACATAAAGCTTAACAGGACAAAACATATAGATTAATTTGTAACACACATCATTTACTTTATAAGTTATTAAATATGTAAAAGAAAAAGTCCATTGAATGTCCATATAAACCGTTCCAGTGTGATATAATATAAAAAACAGAAGTTATCCCATGTTCCAAGCATGGCAGATGTAAAACAGATCTTTTTTGGTTTGGGAAGTAGCAGAATCCATAATTCAAAGAAATAAATCCATTTATTTCATTGGCGCAACAAGGCGAAGGGCCTCCAGTGATTTGATTGGCTCAATCGCCTGTCCGTCGGTTTAAATCCGCCCGAAGATTGGCCGCTTATTTCCGTTGTGTTCCTCAACGGTCCTCAAGCAAGCGATCCCATTGGCTACACAGCCACCCGCGTCAGTCGTCCGCTCGCATGTCATTGGTCGAAGCCCAACAGCGTTCGACCCGCCCCGTCCTACCTGTCTCGCTGTGAGAGGCTGAGAGATTCTTCCTGCTCCCCCCCCCCCCCACATTAACGGATCTCATGTGCTGAGTGGACGAAGCCGGTTAGCATGCCACTCTGCGCAGAATCTGACGCAAAGAAAACCGAATCATCATAAAACAAACAAATTAAAGCAAAGCCGCGAGAAAATATCCACGCAGAGGAGGGAGAGGGTGCGCGGACAGAGGGGTCAGGGCGGGGGAAGAGCTTTCCAAACCAAACATGGCGGAGCACCACACCGCCACCGACTGCAAGCACAAAGCGAGCCCCAACGCCGGTGGCTCTGTGTCGGGTAACGGTCGACCCAACTCCCCGGCTGCGTGTAGCGGCGGAGGCCTCTCCGGAGGTCTGACGCAGCCGGCGGGCTGGCAGTCTCTGCTGTCCTTCACTATTCTCTTTCTGGCCTGGTTGGCCGGATTCAGCTCGCGGCTCTTCGCGGTTATTCGCTTCGAGAGCATCATTCACGAGTTCGACCCTTGGTGAGTAAACGCGGACGGGTTCGAGATCTTTCATTCAAAATGGCTAACGTGACTCTCCGGCAGGAATGTTGGGACTTGAGCCGAGTGACTTCCGTGTGGTGTTGCCATGTGTCATTCTCGACAACACGTCTCGTGTGTCTGCGTTAAGCTTTTATGCGCGTTGCGGCGATTTTAAGTGTTAGCGAAATGTTTCAGCTTTGCTGGGAATTTATTTACAGTTTATGTTTGTTAGATGTCAGATTGCAGGTGTGCGAGCCCAGCGTTAGAGACGTTTTGCGTAACGGGCGTGACACTTTGCGTTATGGACGTGACGTTTTGCGTTATGGACGTGACGTTTTGCGTTATGGAGGTTACACTTTGCGTTATGGACGTGACGCTTTGCATTAAGGAAGTGACGTTTTGCATCAGGGATGTGACGTCGACGTTTTGCGTTATTGGCGTGACACTTGCGTAATGGACGTGACACTTTGCGTTATGGACGTGACACTTTGCGTTATGGACGTGACACTTCGCGTCATGGACGTGACACTTTGCGTCATGGACGTGACGCTTTGCGTTATGGACGTGACGCTTTGCGTTATGGACGTGACGCTTTGCGTTATGGACGTGACGCTTTGCATTAAGGACGTGACGCTTTGCGTTATGGACGTGACGTTTTGCGTTATGGACGTGACGTTTTGCGTTATGGACGTGACGTTTTGCGTTATGGACGTGACGCTTTGCGTTATGGACGTGACGCTTTGCGTTATGGACGTGACGCTTTGCGTTATGGACGTGACGCTTTGCGTTATGGACGTGACGCTTTGCGTTATGGACGTGACGCTTTGCATTAAGGACGTGACGCTTTGCGTTATGGACGTGACGTTTTGCGTAAGAAACGTGACGTTTTGCGTAAGAGACTTGACCTTTTGCGTTATGGCCGTGATGTTTTGCTTTATGGAAGTGACGTTTTGCGTAAGAAACGTGACGTTTTGCGTATTGGACATCAGACATTGCGTTATGGACGTGGCGTTTTGCGTAAGAAACGTGACGTTTTGCGTATTGGACATCAGACATTGCGTTATGGACGTGGCGTTTTGCGTAAGAAACGTGACGTTTTGCGTAAGAAACGTGACGTTATGCGTAAGAGACTTGCCCTTTTGCGTTAGGGACGTGCCGTTTTGCGTTATGGTCGTGACGTTTTGCGTTATAGAAGTGACTTTTTGCATAAGGAACGTGACGTTTTGCGTATTGGACGTCAGACATTGCTTTATGGACATGGCGTTTTGCAGTACGGACGTGACAAAAACTCTCTTAGAAAATGATTCTGTCCAGTCAACTGAACCAGTATATTAAACATAACCCTTGTTTTAAAATTTCAGTCTATTTTTAAGTTTTCTATGTTAAAAATAATAAATAATCCTGAGTTATAAAAAATAATGCACTAAAAATAAATATACAAAAAATTAAAGAGAGACATGGGTATCTGAACCACCAAATGTTGACTATAAGAATACTACAGACCTCTGTCTTGCTAAAGCTGTCAAACGGAAGTTTGTATATTCTCCAAACAGACCTGTATGTAGTTATGGCAAAGGTGTGTTGTCGAGTCTTATTTAGAAGTCTTAGATCTGAATGAATTCACTGCACACATGTGAAAACTCGAAAGCACTCGTTTCCTTTTCCTCATAGACCACAATCCATTTCCTTACCGTCTGGTATAAATCAATGAAGACAGCTGTGTGTGACACTACTGAGAGTTGGTAAATGCCATGGTTGATGTGCCAGACTGAAATGAAGTCAGATTTTTGGGGTATTTTATAGCCATTGACATCGTTATCACGTGACTAGCCTAAGCAGACGATTTAGACATACATACATGTTGAAATGCATAGATGTGCAGATAAAGAGTTACATTTGTCTATGCAAAATGCAAAATTACATTGCTTAAAGACTGGTTTGTTGTGTGAGTGCACGAGCAAGGTTGAGTATGGACAAAGCCATGTCATCGACTTTTGTGTGTTGTGTGTCTCTTTACAGTCCATTTCATAGGTAAATTAGCGCAACGTTGTTAGGATTGTAAAAGAAAAACAACCCATAAAAATTATGAGAGTTAGAATATCTGCTTTCATATAAAGGGTTTTCTTAAAGGTCACATATGATTGGTTGTCAGATAAGCACTACCAGTAGGCAAATCCCATAATACAGACCACTTCCCCCAGCCATTACACTTCTCAGTAATTATTATCTATTTCCTGCTTATCTCCTCCTCATAAAGTACCATAGCATTGCCCTTTACAACGGCTGACATTAAACATTATCTTTATGAAATATAGAAACTACACATGCTTGTAACAGTACATTTACATGTGAGAGCTGATTTTTTGGCAGAATTTGGATGCTTGTTGTTCGGGTGTGTGTGCAGGTGTTCAGATTATTGGTATAGTTTTTGGCATATCTTAAATTTGCTATTAGAACTTTGTGAATATTTATTTTGCTTTTGGATAGAACCTTGAAAATGTTCAGGGTAAAAAACAAAGAAGTTCTAAGGTCACAAATGTCAAAGCCATTTTCTTGAATGTATTGTAAATAGTATTTAATGAAAGATGGGGAATTATGCTGTTCCATGTATTATAAGTGCCTGATACTGTCTACCATGTTGAGTTGTAATTTTCAAGATGGTCCATTTGTTGAAAACAGAGTTAGATGTATGACACATTATTTCTGTACTCAATACACTCCCCCCATATAGTCAAAGGCTTCCAACCATTCAACCTATCACAGTCTTAAGGTTAAATTGACCATTCTGCTGTGAAATCTTGCCCACACACGATTCAGAGAGCTGATTTCTGCAAACGAGAATAAAGATGTATCAGTATTCTGTTAAAGTAAGTTATACAAATGCTTTTCTGAGATATAAAGAATATTATTTTACACTACAGGTACACAAGGTATTTAATTTACCTAGGAGTGGCAAAACTGCCTGTGATACCCCTCCTCCAAGAAATAAAGTTTTCTGAAATATTTACTACCCAGATCACAGATTCAAGACAAAAAGGCTTGCTTTTGCAGTAAAGCATGTGTTATGTGACATATGAGGACATAGTAAGGAAGAAAAGGTATGATTTTGTGTGTGTGTATTTGTCATCAATGCATTGTTTTGTTAGATATTCAATTGATGAATTCATCTGTACTGATATATTTTTACACCCCATCTATTAACCACTTTTGTCTTTTTATCGGTTGCTGTTGACATTGTAATGAGTTCATTATTTGAACCTTAATCTTAAATTTCAACAGTATCTACTTTCACAGCATTCTGTATTTCTATATCTTTAGTACTATAATATCTATCATATCTAATCTTAAAATATTGCCTAGCACCAGTGTAGTCTTCGGGTACTTCATAACATTGAACATCTTTTTACCTATATGATTATTTCCCAATTGAAACGAAGCCGTAAAGTTATTTTAGAATTTGTTGAAATGCTCTGCATATTTTCAGGCCAAAATTAAATACTTAAGGTTAAAATTTTAAGCAAACTTAACTCTAAGAGTGAACCACAGTAATGATGCTTGGCTTTTTGAAAGCAACACTAATTAGCAAACACGCTTTATTATCTGCTAATGGCCTTCTGAATTTCAATGGGATGGTTTTCTAAACTATTTATGTGTAATGGCTTTGCCGACCATGCCCATTTCATTAGCCCATTTTCTTTCAGGCCATCCGCAAAACGGGCACCGTAGCCTAAAATGGCATGATAATTTATTTAGTGAGATGTTGCTGCGACAGTTCACTGTGATGCTACTACACTCGGTCAAGTTCATTTGAATGCGTTAATGAATTAATGGGTTCCTGTGATATCATCCAAAAGGATCACAACCGAAAAGAGATGTAACCATTGTCATGTGTGAAAGGCAGCTTTGCGCTGTTGCATCATCGTCTGATTACGTAATAGCAGGTAGTCCTTCTTAATATCCTTTTTGTTTTGTTGCGAGGTTGGGAACTATTAAAGCAGTCTTTGATGTGACATCCCACCTAAATCTGAGAATTTAAAGTAGTATATTTGTGTTCCTTTCTTTGCATGCTTGTGTTTACTGTTTGTGCTCTCGACTGTGTCATTGACACCACTCGGGCTATTGTGTACTCTTGCAGCAATCTAGCTAGACATACAGAAGGAGTTTTTCACTTTTACTGCCAGACGTGCATTTGCAAAGATTGATTTTCCAGCTCTGTTAGTCACATGCATGTTGAGAAGCTTTTAACTGAAGCCCTTTTGGAGAGTTTGTGTAGCTGTTTTCCTGGATACAGTTTTTGGATCTAAACTTTCTTACATTGCCTACAGTTCAGAATGCAAAAGTGTTCTGCTTTGAATTAATCCTGAATTTAGAAACAGGGGATTTGTGATTTGTGAAGTCGTTGCTTTTTATTTCAGACAAAGCAGACTAGAAATGACGATTTTTTTTACTTTAAGGCGGGGTCTGCAATTTATGGCAGTCAATCTTGACATTCAAAATCACTAAAACAAACATGCCCCTACACCAAAAGTGTCTCACCCCTCTGCCCCTCCCATACATCATCTTTCGCTTTTGGCTAATGTTCTTCCCCACCTGACTTTTCTAAAGTGTTTTTGAAAAGTCATAGACCCTGCCTTTAAATAAATAAGTGGTACATCATGATGTTTTTAGTTTATTACTCACTGTAAAATACTGGGATGTGTTCATCAATTTGCAAGTTTCGCATAATATACACTATTAAAGGGATATTTTATTGCTAAGAGCAATGTAGAGGTCTTTTTGATCCCAGTACTCCCCTATGATAATCAACAGGGTCCAATTACTTTACTGTTACAAGCATTCTTCCAAATATCTTTCCCTGTGTTTATCAAAACTAAAATGTTTACAGATTTGGAACAGCTTTAGGGTTAGTAAATCATGACAGAATTTACATTTTGTTATTGATCTATCCCTTTAAGTCGCTCCCCTAAGAGTTCACACCAAAATTTAGAAATATGATGTTATACAATCTAAGTAATGGAGTTAAATGTTTGGCGACCAGCATTCTTCAGCATATCTTGCATTCTTCCAAAATAAAGTTATACAGGTTTGTAATGACATGAGTGAGTAAATGATGGCATTTTTTGTGAACGATGCCTTTAAGAAATGGTGAACAGGCCCATTATATTTTCTGTTTCATATGCAATATGTAGTTGAAGAGTTGACACAGCATTTTTGTATTTGTTTGAGCATCTCATTCAGCCAACACAGCAACACCCTCTCGATGCAATATTTTTAAGGACGTCTATTCACACTTAACTAATGCAGTTTGAAAAATTCTAAGCAGACTACAAACTAAACCTTAAAATGATTTAACAAAAAAGTTGTTTTAATTTGTCTTTTTACACAGATTGACCAACTGTCCTGTTTGGCTGCTTGCATCCAGAGATTGTAATAAATCTGAGAGCCCTTAGTCTTCCAGCCCAAGCTGTACAAACAACTTTTCTACAATTTAAGCCAGGGGCTTTATTGATTTGAGAGCTGAAATTAGTAATTGTTTCATGTCCAGATAATTCAGAGCATCACACGCACACACAGATTCTTTGGGTTTTTCCATTTAGAACCAGCTCACTGCCCCAAGCCGGCTCAGTCCTTTCTCAAATTTGGATGTGGAGTGCTGCCTTTCCTGTTCTGCTTCTCTACTCCAGATTTCTCTAGTGTATTCTCTCTCTCTCTGTGTATCTGTCTCTTTACTCTCCTTCAGGCTTGTGTGCTTTATTTCAACCACTTCAAGACAAATAACAGTGCCCTCTATATTCCAATCGCACGCTTGGAGCAGGAGGAAAAAAATGCAAATCTTAACGTTTCTGATTTGACTTTTCTACTTTTTCCTCCTGCATCCTTCTCTATCCATCTGGTAGAATCCTTGTGTTAATTGAGCTTTCATTGTGCGTGTGTTGTTCGGGGCTGTATTGTCTGTGATGGGCATTCTGATCTGAAGGCGCTTTTGAGTGCCACTTATCTCTCGGCTCTGCTCCTGTATCTCTGAGAACAAGATTGTGCTATTATGGGAGGATATGAGTAGAATCATAATGTTTCAGGGCTGGCCTCCAGTACAAGTCACCGTAACAATTAATCTCAATAAGGAGGAGATGGGGCCAAGCCGAGGTCTGCTTATTACTATGTCTGATATAACCTTCACCAAGCATTGTTTAAGAACAGTGCAAAATCTTGTGTCAATTAGATTAAATGTTGGATATATTTCTATTATAGAAATCTGTTTTAGTCTAGATATGATTACATATTTACACTATGTATGATCCGATCGATTATCACATTCTAAGAATCTATCGTTACTCACCAAACTTGGACGATTTTTTGAACTGATATCAATTGATGACGTCAAAACGTAATATACAATTTTTCATATTGGAAATGTGATGCGCAGTAATGTTATATTGTGCAAGTGACATATCATGTTACTTCAGTTTGTCTTTCCTCTTTCATTCATTCGCTTATTCAACACTGTCTCCAGTCCCAAAAAGGTGATATTCTCAGCAAGATACAATACTCTAATAATTCGGAAAGACCATCAGCGTTAACCCATGCAACATAAATTAACTCTTAACCTGCAAAATAACTTTGAAAAGAATTTTACATCGCGCATCATGCCTTGGTGGGCTGGAACGCATGTTTTTATGAATAGGGGTAGTGTAGTCTCCATGAAAGAGTGCAAAGCAGAAAGCTTTGACGTAAATTGTGCGACTGTATTTCTTCATGAACTCCAGCTGTCACTGTGATGCGCATCTAAAATGCACATCACTATTACATGCCACATCAGTATTTCATGCCGTGCACAAAAAATATTGTGCACAGTGTTTGAGTAATGTTGAAAGATGTGTATATTTAAAAAATTGAATTTACATCATAAACAATTATTTGTTTTCATTTGTGTTTATTTATTTATTATATTCAACTTGTTTGCATGTAGTTCTAGGGTGTGTTTTTTTTGTGTTGCCCTTCCACTCTTGCGCTACCAAACTAAGGTCTGTAACTGTAAAACTAAATGATTTCAAAAAGTATTCATTATACATTGTTGAAACAATAGTTACATCACATTCCTTATTTATTTACTGTAAAATGTAACTTGAATGTAAAAATATTTACATCTTATTTACATCAATATTTACATTTACTTGCATAAGTAAAAATGCGAAAAATGTTAATAACGATAAGAGATCTTACATATCAGTTATATAAAAAAGCATCAGAATTGGCCTTGGGTTCACCCGATCATCACGACAAAAACGGTACTCTGTATCAGTGTCAAAAATCTTGATGGGAGCATTTCTACTATCCGTTGATAGTAGAAACTATCCGTCTCTTTAACTGTTTCACAATTGCCTTTAAACATTTGGGTTGTTGATATTTGCTTATAGGCTGAACTCCATTTTTTTACTTTTATAAAATAGATTAAACAGTCATGTGATTAGACGGTGGTAATGGAATTGGAACTGGATGATGAAATGATTTATTTTTAAACAGTCATGCATTTCATTAAAGCACTAATCAGACAATTTAAAAAAATGTGCTGCATTAATTTGTTTTTGTTTTTTCGGTTGTAGATTTGACCAAAAATGTTCATGTTTATAACTAAACTAATCCATGAACGTGTCCATTGAATTTGACATCATTATAAAACTAAATCTGTTTATCCTGCTTCCTATTAAATTGGATTACTTTTTTAATTTAATTTAATTTTAATCAGCCATTAATTTAATTGTGTTGATTCATACATTTATGACCTAAATCATTTCAATATTTTGTATAAATTAAATCTGTCTCTTACCATGGATGTCTACATTGAAGGTGCCATGGCACTAAAAGTGGAAAGAAGGCAATTTTTATCCAATCTTGAGTACATTTTTTTGAATTTTTTTAATCTAAAACGTTTTAAATGTAATCTAAAACTTTGAGTTACAGTATTTTTAAGCTATACATAAAATAATTTTTGAAAACCTATCTGATCATCAACAGGTAGCTTGTAAAAATGCTTTAATTTAATTTGATTTGCTGAGAGTGATATTGCAGGACTTTGGAACTGACTTTGAGAACTTCAGTGTCAATACAATTTTGAATAAAATATTTTAATTTAACAAAAAATCTAATAAACATAAGTAATATTGATAATAAATTATAATTAAATTAATTAATTATATATTGGTGTATTTTACACTAATAATATTTTATAAATAATGAATGTATAAAAATAATGTAAAATAAATAAATATAATAATCCTTGCATAACAGAATGCAGCACAACAATTGTTGTACCTTTATTTTATTTATTTCATAATTTTTGAAAGCCAAATTTGAAATTAAAGGTCCATAGGATTTATTGCAGGCCTATAAAAACTAAAACTTTAAATAAGAATAATTACAACATAGACATAACACTATCAGCGCATTGTCCATTAAATTACGGTCAAACTCAAGCCTTGGGACTTAGAGAAAGCATTTCAGTGTAAACTGCTAAGTTCATATAACGATAGCATTGTGCGTTAATTCATCAGAACAAGTGTTAAGTTCATTAGCTAAAAGACTTCCGAGGCTTTTACTTAAACAAAATATGCTATGGAATTAGACCAAGTGCTGCTTTTCACTCGTTATGAATTCATGCCCTTTCGTTTAGATGAGTATGTGAAATGTTAACACAAGGTCTATATTTTACTCAAAGTCTCGATTAATTGGAATGGGCATTCCTTTCAGTGTGCTTTAGGGTCAGTAGATCTCCCACCACTAAACAGAAGTAATGTTTTACCGATTATTTGCTCCCACTCAGGTTTCATCAATGTGGTGTTTTGTCTGCCCGAGGCCAGAGTGCAGAATTTGACACGGTCCATTTGATTGTGAAAACATCCATTGCCTGCTTTCTGGGTTGCTTTCAGAATGTAGGAGTCTCTTGCTTTGGCAACCTTTGCTTATTTAAGGCTGCAAGTGGTCTGTCAGGTCTCTTTCAGTGTTATGCATCACCCTGCTTACTGTTATGTTATGAAAGTTCACAGCTGTGCAAGCTGAAGGATATCTTTTTATATTTCTTGCCACTTCGTGGAGATCATAAAGAAAAATTGATGCGCACTCTCACCTGCGGTTAAATGTCTCTTGCCCCTTGAAGTTCTGGCTAAATGAATGTCTTAAATGTGCCTGTTGTTTAAAGCTAATACACAATGATCTGACAAAACGTGAACAGTAAGCGTTCATTCTAAATCCAACCGCCAAGTTTCTTAGCCCTTTTCTGTCCTTTTATCGGTGTTAATTAGTCTCAGCACAATATCTTTTTTTCTTTGAGCCAGATAATTGTGAGTGATCACCAAGCCAAGTTTTGGGATTGGTGAACCATGAGCAATTCTCAGAGGAACGTTCGAGAGGAATATAGTTCAGGGCAACGACATTATTCTGTGTGTCTAGTCCTTTAATCTACGATACAAAGTAGCTGTGATCATCTCATTATTACAGGCAGACGTTTTCTAATCTGTCCTCAAACAGCGATATGCTAAATATTAATTGCTGTGGGTTTTTGCCTACACTCGGATAAAACTGTTTATTCTGTATGTGGTACACAATGGCTTGTTGGCGTCTTTGTGTGCTAAAATGGAATTCGTTTAATGAGGATGCACTCTCTTTGCTCAGCTGCTTTGCATTCACGGCACGAGCTTTTCTCTTGCCAATTACGGCCCCTCAAAGTTATTCCAAGAGCGTCTCTTTGATGTGCTCGTGTCAGGCGGGACGAACTTCTTGTCCTCATCCGGAAAACCTTCCGGATCGTCCCTCAAGGTTAATCAGTTCTTTTATGTTGAATTTAATCTATGGGAAATTAACGCAAGGGAAGTGAGATGCAAGTTTGGCGTTTGCTTCCGTTACCTCTGCCCATCTGCGTTTTGGAGATTAAAGGTTTCTCAATATTAGGCTTGATCGATGCTTTAATCATTCGGCCTGATTGCTTTGACCAGATCCGCTTGCCACATGAATTGGGTTTCTTGCATCCAGTGAGGTGTTCCATGACTTTCTGAAGCCCCAATTTCTTTTAAAAAGAACAGCCACAAAATCTGTTACGGCCGAATGATCCGTTGATCTAACCTAGTTCAGTTATTAAAACTTTTTGGCCCTATTCATTTTAGCTTTCTTTTTAGAGGTAGGGTCACAATTCTAGCCACTGATGCTATGAATATTATTATCAGGATGGCATGGCACAATATTTTTTTTCAAAATTGGCTTACATGTTCTGTATTCTTAATGGTTGTATAATGATTATTAAAAAAAAAATTCAAAATAGTTTCATGAATTACGTCGAGTCAAGGTACAGATAGCTTACCAAACTAGTAGTGCCTCAGAAATGGGAAGCTTTTTATAAGCTTATTATTTTGATCTGTTGTCATGGCTTCCAATATCCCTTAAGGACTAAGGAAACATTTTGAATCATCAGATGTCATCCATACCAAACTGTTTATTTGTTTAATTTTTTTAGCCAAAAATGAAAGCATTCAGAATACATAATTTTCTAAACTTAATTTTTTAACTACACTTTTTAAATATTGCATCACCCTTATTATTTTCAGCATCTATTCCACCACAATCTGGCTTCATGACAATTTATTTAGATGTATAATAAATGAAATTCATTGCAGTTGGTTTATTCTTCAAGAATTTGTAAACGATGTCATCTGATTCGACAGGGAGGGAAAGCTGATGGATTTAGCTGTGTGATGGGACAGGAATAGGAACTGAGTGTCCATTGGCTGAAGTGCCAGCATTGGACACTTTTGTTTTAGACAGCCAGGTAGAGGATAATGGGAACAATTTGGTTTGTTGCGTCAGTCTAGCCAGAATGACTGTGTTCGGAAACTTTCACCTCACCGGTGTATATTAGTGGCTCTTGGACTGAGATCAGCAGGTTTAAGGGTTTTGTGAGCCAGATTTATCTTCTGCGAGATGATGTGGAACAGGACCAGGATGCGCACCGGCACTTGGTGGACAATAAATGTTTCTTGCCACATTTCCTTCATTATATATGACTAAATGGATCAGCACCCACTTACCTTAACTCACTAATGCAAAGATATAGGCCCTCAAGATCTCTGCGCTCCGCAAATGAGCTGAGACTTGTGGTACAAGCTCAAAAGGGTAAGAAATCTCTCTTTCGAACGTTCTCTGCTTCAGTTCCTCGATGGTGGAACGATCTGCCTCTGGCTTCACGCTTGTCAGACTCGGTCTCTATCTTTAAAAAACACCTAAAAACTCATCTTTTCCGGCTACACCTAACTCACTAACTCAATTCTTTTCTAACTACTCACTCTATCAAAAAAAAAAACAATTGTTCACCTATTGTTGTATCGGCTATTAACTGCTTCATTGTCTCCTCGACTATTGTAAGTCGCTTTGGATAAAAGCGTCTGCTAAATGACAAAATGTAAATGAAGTTGGAAAATTGCCCTTGAGGTCTTAACCCTACAAAGCCGGACTTTAATCCCCACAGAGATGAGTATTGCATGAAGCTCTCAGTTTTTTCCGAGACATATATTTCATGCACAGGTACAGCATAATTCCTTTTATAAATCAGATGCCTTCCATATATTATTCAGCCATCCGGCGTCTTTGTGCTGAGTCGCAGTGCCTTAGGCAGTCTTGCTTAGACAGACCCATTTTTAATGGAGCAGGTAAAAAGAGCAAACTTGGCTTAACCCCCATCACTCTTTAGAAGTCCAGTCAGAACCTCAAGCTTGGCAGTCACTTCAGTTCTCGTCACAGTTAAAAAAGAATTCATGAACACATGAAGCGAAGCACCTGTACCTTTGAGCTCAGGCCTTTGAGGGTGGGATTTCATGCATCTTATACAGCGGTTCTTTCATGGATGCTAGAGTACAGCTTTCCCTTCAAATGACCTTAGTAATGCTTCGCTGGTGTTGACTCATGGTTTGGTGGGTGTGTTGTAGATGTGTCTTTCAACATTCTTATTTGTGTTTTTCCCTTGAAGTGTAGGTATGGGCATTGACGCAAGCTTGTGGTATGTTTCACGTCTGGATTTTTTTAAAGAGTAGGAAGTTTGTTGTTTGGGTTTGAAAATGGTTAAGGTTAGATGTACTGCGTTCACCTATGGGGTACAGTAGGCATCAGACTTGTTGTGAGGGGTGAAAGGGTTTCTTATTTGATATCGGTCATTTGCTTCTTTGACAGAAGAAAAGGTTAGAGAGGGGATGAAAAGTCAGAACATCCAGAGATTCATTGAGGCTGTATCTTAACTACAGTTCTAATAAACAACTCTGAAAGTTATAGTTCATTTTAAAATGAAAATTGCGTACTTGTTTACCGCCCTCTCTTGCCATTTTTAGCCTGACTTCATTTTTCCTGCAAAACACAAAATAAAATATTTTGAAGAAAATAATCTATTATACTAGGACTGTGATAATCATAATCATAATAAAATGCATAATATAGAATAATGCATTCCAACCATTAGAAAACGAACAAATGTAATTATTGTTCAGCATTAAACATTTTTATATATGATTTAAATCTGTTTATTCATATTGTAACTAATCGTTTTTCTACAATAATTTGTGAGTTTCATATTTGCTTGATATTGAATTGTTGATATTTACTTAATTTATTAATCATTTATTTATCATGTAATTTTGTTAAATTAAAAATTTCCTAATAATAATTTGACATAAATGATCAGCATGTAGTTTTGTTTCACATAATTGAACATTTCACTGTGTCTAAGACATGAGTTGTAGTTGTTTGCTTACTTTCTGATTTGTAAATGCTACATTTTCAGATTCCATGCTATTTTGTACATTCAGCAAGTTCATTTTTTATGTCTGGCGTCTATGATTCCATCCGTGTTTAATGCATCGTGGAGACCTTAGATCCCTACTTTAATAAGTTATGTTTACAATTGAATGATACTTTTTTCTTCCTCAGTCTATCTTCCAGGTGTTGTTCCACTCTGTCTGCTTTGTTTTCCATTTGCTTCAAAACCCAGCAGTCTGAGATTACTGTCTGCTTTGTTTTCCATTTGCTTCAAAACCCAGCAGTCTGAGATTACTTTCCTGCGTTTCAATAAATTGATAAAGGTTGTAATGTCAGCCAACAAATTTATTATGACAAGCGTTCTAGCTTGATTCCTCAGCATCAAAATGATTAATCATCAACCTGCTTCTTCTTGAATGAACGTGTTGCTGAATTTTCTTCTCAAGCTCCTGGATTGAAGAACGATCGGGCTGTGAAGAAACTGACCCAAGGGTGTCTGTTATTTCTTTTTCATAAACCCCCCTCCTCTCAATTTTGTTGCTCCGATTTATTAGACTTGCTCTGTTGTTTTTCATGTACATTTCCTTTTTGTCGCATTACAGGCGATGATCTGCTCTTTAGGGATATTTGCGATATGCAGTGAAGAAGCGAACAGAAGTGATGTAAAGGGACTATTGGTAATGCAAGAAAGCTGAACAGAGCATGCAAAAATGTCCACCTGCCTTACGGTGCCGTTTGCTGGAAACGTGTCTAGCGTTCAACAATACAGGAAATCTTTCACAATTAAAAAACTAAAGCTCAGGATTTTACTCACCGTGGCTTTAATGCACGCTCTCTGACATTACAGTCTTCAGTTATTCCATCCTTACTGATGTTTGCCTATCATAAAAGCATTAACTCACTTGACATTGCCTTTTCTGCGTTCTTTATATCTGCAATAAACTAAGTCTGATAGCTTCATAATTGATATAAAGACGTACTTCATGCAACGTTGTTAGCAACTCCAGACTTCAACCACTTAAACCTGAGAAACCTAACAACTTTTGTCTCGCATATTTCCCTGTGCACTTTAAACACCAATTTCAGCCGTTCTCTCTACCGAGTATGTTAATAAATGTTAGCTTGCTCCGCACAAACAAATGGGACCTTTGCAGTCACCTCGTGTATGACCACGCAGTGTGAAATTGAGTTTTGTGAAGACCATTGTGGAGATCATACATGGTGGGAGTGTTGCATGGAACATGAGTCACAGGGGTTAAACTGCACCGGAATGAACTTCCGTCGTAACCAGGTGATGTTACTCTCATATAATCTCAAAGTCCTTAAATTGAATACATTTTGTGATGCCCCTGGTCACGTCCTGGCGACCTCAATAGTATTGTTTGCTTTTTTATGTTTATTTTTGTTTGAAACAATTATTGTAACAAAAATTTAATCTCGGAAGTGTTAACGTTAACCTTGTGTGTACATGCATGATGTTATCCTTTCTTGAAGTACATCCAGTAGATCTATGACCTGTTTCAGGTATCACATTGTGGGGTTTTTACCATGTGAGTAAACCTTGAATCTTGACCTTCTACAGATTGGGCTTAAAAAGGTATCCGATGTAGCAGGTTACGGTGTCAGTTTGCGACCTGGGTCAGTAATAGTCTGTGTGAGTGCGCTCACGTCTCGATATGTGCATGATTCACAGTTCGTCTGTCTCTCCTACTCAGAAGCTAGGTTGCCAGATCCTTTTCTGAACGGTTAATGCAGAGAAATGACTATATTATGATTTAGAGGACATTAATCTAGTGGCAGTCTGTGTTCTGACACTTTCCATCTATCCAGGATCTGATTAAATAAACCCAGAAGTATTGCATTTCAATCCCAGTGGACCGAAGCTACTGGCATTAACAAAAGCAGCGATCAGAACCCACAGGAATAGGGCTAGATGCCTTATTTAATTTTGCACAAATATAACATGATTGTAAGGAATGGACTCAGGAATTATTTCAGTGGATTAATATTTTAAGGTACTATCACATAAGGATTTGACAATAAAAATGTTTTGTAGTGTTTGTCTGCCTGGTTTTATGGCCATCGAATTAAATATATCTACATCACGCTGTAAGAGCTGTTTTTATCCGTTGTTGAGATGTTGTTGAGAAAAAAAAGTAGATAAACTTTTAGATCTATTATAAAAAATTTAGCTGGATCTATAAACAAACATGAAATATTATATGATTACCTTTTTCTTCAGAGTTGTATAATAACCTCACATAAATAACTGTTTTGTTTTTATTACCTGAGACTGAGATATTTCTACAACGCACAAATGTGTTTCGCCGCAAACGTTTACATATGAAATAGGGCTGTGCGATATATCGAAAATATTGATGTCCATATTGCAATGAATTGCAATAAATGAGCTTAACAATTCTACAAAAAATAATGAATTGTATGCACTCTCAAACCTATTTTTCCCCACACTGCTATCCCCTTGTCATGTTGGACTGAGGGATGTCAAATATCTGGCGTGTAGGATGCACATCTGGTCCAGCAATCTGTAACAAAGAATCCAGAAATCTGATAAAGCATGCAAGCCATGTTAAGAAAGCAATAACTATTATTTATACGTTTTAATGTTATTTTTCCTAAAATAATAAGAAATGTTCGTTATTTAACTTCAAAAAATTTATTAAAATAAATTTAATTGATTTTGAAATGATAGAATTTATTTTATAATGAAATATTATATCGTATATTGAATATCGCATTGTTTAGCACGGTATCGAATATCACATTTCTTCTGAATATCGCACAGCCCTAATATGAAGTGAGGCTTTGTTTGAAATTTATAACCTAACCACTAAATACAGTTGTATTTCAATGATTGGTCCTTTAACTTTAGTTTTTTTCGTTTGAATAATTTATAGGAACATGCTCCATTAACTTCTGCACAGATGCATTTTTTGTTTGCACACAAATAACATCAACATGTTTTTTCTTTTAGATGGGAACCAAGTTTGCTTCCTATTTTTGCTGTTAAATAGAAATTGTAGGCAAAGCAAAATATCATTAATGTTTTAATTAACTGTTCCCTTTATTATTATTATTATGTATTTTATTGTTATTAGATAATGTTTTGTATTCTGCATGAACAAAATTCTATTGTGCGATCACATGTATATTCAATATTTTAAAACCGCTTCAAACTGGAATTAAAAAACAAGCAAAACCTTGTAGAAACAAGTTTCTTATGTTTTATTCATTCCCAAGTTGCTTCATTAAACCAGAACTGCTCAGCACGATCAAAATTCTACCTGGCTTTGTTTGGTTTCAAACATGAAGGCGTGTGTTTGGGTATACATATGCACATTTATTTTGTAGAACTGAAAGCATTATCTGTTATCAGCAAACAATATATTCAAAGAGAGCAGGAGACTGCTGAGTGTGAAATGAAATTCAATCATTTTTTGATTGAAGTTTGATTACATCGCTTTACCAGCACACCCTTTTACACTTACTTTTGTGTGGCTTAGGACTGAACAGTTAATCAAATAAAGTAGAGATTATGCTTACAGCTTTCATTATTCTACAAATTGTGGGAACTTGCGGCATTCCATTAGTAGTCGACACCCGGTGTGACGAAATTGACGATGTGTGTTTATTTTGCAGTCTGACAAATAAGTACTGAAAAAATATCACCTGACACTCAGACAGCAGCTGTTGTGTCAAAGAGAGGCATGGATGATATTTTGTAATTACTTTGGTTATGTTAGGTGTTCTGACGCCCGTTTATAATCTAGCCGGTGTAATACATTGCAAAAAAGTGACGCAAAAAAGTTAGAACATTACCAACAACGCTATGTAAACAGTATATAGGTCTTTTAGCTTTACAAAAGTTATGTTTTTATTGGGTTATTTGGTTTAACGGGGAACTATAACCTATCTATTTTTTATAATGGGTGAGTTGTTTTATATGCTTGTCTGTGGTTGTTCTGAATTATTTTGTAAATAATGTAACAAAATCAGGATCAATTTCTAGAGTCTTTTTTGCAGGACTGCTAGTTATGATAATACTTAGAATTCTATTTAGGGCCTAAACATTCTGTTGAAATGTCGAAAAATTAGCACAAATAGACAACTGTTATTGATGCGTTTGGCGATTAAGTAATCCCACGTAATTGTAATCCAGATTAGTTTTTCAAATGAATTGTGTAGCCCTATTTTAACCTGCTTTCTGTTATTTTAACCAGTTTGTCCAGTTTTGATATTTTTTTTAAAAAATGCAAGAAGAAACTTTGTAAATTTCGAATTTGAGGGAAATTTTGTTTGAAATTTACAGAATTAAACATAATAACACTTTAACCTAAGGCATCACGGCCGGTCTCAAGTTTGATGTGCTTGGGCCAATAAAGACGTTAAATTTGCTTTGCTTATATTGGTGTTAGTTTGCTAATGTGAGCATCAAATGGCTTAGTCAATAAAAACTTATGAATGGTTTTCATAGAAAACTGTAATATTTTAAGATGCAGCTTTGTATTTAAATGCTTTACTGTTTAAAAGGGATTTCGGACTTTTTCTACCTGTGTGATTAAACAACTAATATGCACAACCATAAGGGACTCTGGTACATATGAAGCATTTGAAACATTGGATGGTCTTTTTATAGTCTGAGTTTTGGCACCGCTGGTCCAGGCAGTTGAGTTTATGTAGGTGGAAAGATCCCATCATCACTCACTCAGACACACTGCTGTGAGCGCTGGCGATCAGCGACACACCCCCTCTCCCAGTGTAACACATCCTGACATGTCAATTCTAATAAAACACTGCTTTTTCCTCATGAGTAATGACGTTTTTGTTTTTTTTCTTCCAGGTTCAACTACAGATCGACTCATCATCTCACCACCAATGGCTTTTATGAGTTCCTGAACTGGTTTGATGAGAGAGCATGGTACCCTCTGGGCAGAATAGTGGGGGGGACGGTGAGTTGTGTTTGATTCCTGGTGGTTTGCAATAAAAAGAAAAAACAATATTCACTTGTTAAGTAGTGTTGTGAGGAATGCCGTTTTAGTGTGAAAGCATTTACTCATTTCAATCCAGAATTTTATTTAAACAGCTGCTTTTTATACCACAAATTTTATAAACTATCTATGGCGGTCCATGGCATCAGGCTTAACAAGCATATGTACAAATTGTATATGTTAATGAGTGGTTCTGTAGCTTGTTTGGTAGAGTATTGCGTTGGTGGCACAAAAGTTGCAGGCTTGACCCAGCGAATCCGAGCCCAAATAATTGTACATTTTATTAAATGCTTTCAAAATAACTTTGGATAAATCCATTCAAAAATGCAAAAATGTATTCTACAATTAGTTTTACAGTTCTTGCTTTACTGGAAGGCATCATTCTTTAACAATGACTAAACAGATTTTGGCATTCTGCAAATTGTTAGGGGGAAAAGTACCTTTTTTATGGAAAAGCTATTTTTACGATTGCTAAGCTATTGAATAATGCAGTTCTGTATGAATTAGTACCCATGCTACATTAAATTACTTGCTCTCAATCCCTGATACAGTTACACATGACCCAACGACAAAACAGCATAAAATAATTGTATTCACTCCTTTGCTATTGGCTGGAAAGCAGATTTCTTGCCTCGGAGAGCTCTAACTTTGAATCCCGGAACAGTTTGTTCGCACAGAGCATCAATACAGAACCTTCCAGTAATTTTACAGTTCTGCAAATTGCTAGAGCCGCTTATAAAAAATCTTGACAGTGCGGTTAGTTAACCCATGACCTCTCGATGGGAAAAGCGGTGTTCAATTTCAGGCTAAAGCCATACGTGCGAAAGCTTGCCGTCGTCTTCCCTTCTTAAATAAGACGACCCCCTTTATCTGTTCCTATTATGGAGCGAGACAGTGTGGCTGAGCTAATGAGCTGCCTTTCCGGTTTTGAGAAGTTTGGGTGGCTTTTGGCATTGAGCGCTTCGCTCTGACAGTTCTGGTGTTGAAGCTGTGGGGGGGCTGGAGAAGGCAGGGAACAGCATCTGTTGTTGTGTACGGTTCAAGCAGTCATCATAAGGGCTTCAGTGCAGACCGATCTGTTCCCAGAACAGCCTGCCGACCACCGCTCATTGAGAAGAGAGAGTGTGCATCGAAAAGCTTAGGTAAAGACTGTATTTTTGTGAACCTGAGTTGAACCTCCCAACCACGTACAACTGTGTAAGATGATGAGGAGAAGAATAAATGTTTTCAGGTTTCTGAAAGAAATTAAAATATTTAGGCTGAATGAAAGATTCACATCTGCGTGTTTTAAATTGCTCTCTTACCAGTCAGTTTTATATTCATCCACTCATTTTGCTCTATTACAGGTTTATCCAGGTCTGATGGTGACTGCCGGTCTGATTCACTACGTACTTAATCTTCTCCATGTGACCGTTCACATCCGTGATGTTTGCGTGTTCCTGGCACCCATCTTCAGCGGCCTGACTGCAATCTCCACCTTCCTGCTGACGCGAGAGCTATGGAATCAGGGTGCAGGTCTGCTAGCGGCATGTTTTATCGCCATCGTACCCGGTTACATCTCTCGCTCTGTTGCTGGCTCTTTCGATAATGAGGGCATTGCCATTTTCGCCTTGCAGTTCACCTACTACCTCTGGGTGAGTTGTGTTGAATCAATGTAATGTGGGGGTGTCCTTTTTCTTTATTATTTGTCTAAAACTTGGAGCAAAACTGTGAAAATTGTAAAATACGTTGTCGCTATACTTGGGAAACCTTAGATTTCCATTCTAAAGACTTGACATTTGTGTTTGCAAAACATAATGGAAGTCTATGGAGCGAGTCATTACAAGCAAAAAGTTTATTTAGTGGGATGATAGCCTTGTTATGTAGTCTCAAATTGACAAGTTTGGCCACTTCACTTTTAAATTATGTTTATTTTTAATGCATGTTACCACTCTACTGCGTTTTTCAATAGACTATTGTTATTCTGTTTTAAACAAATTAAAAGGACCACTCAAAACTACTTTCTGTTATATTGAACAGAACAAAGCTTAAGCCAAAACTAAAGACATACATCAGTCCCGTCCCCCATTCGATCGCAGACAACTAGATAATGGGAAGAGATGCAGTGACAGCAGATATTGTTTTACCTGTGTCCAGCCCATCTCTCTGGTGCTTGTTGTCAGCTGAACATCTTACTCAAACATTAAATCTTCCTTATCTCTGAGTGTTTCTGGTCTTGGTTTTGTTTGGAGTGATCCTATCAGGATTAGCAGGATAAACTTAACTGTGTCCTCTCTACACAGGTGAAGTCGGTGAAAACTGGCTCGGTCTTCTGGGCCATTGGGTGCTGCCTCTCGTACTTTTACATGGTGAGTTTTCATCAAATTATTCAAAAATGTATCAGTGGTAAGAAGAGAAAATGAGAGAGGAGGGACATGTGTAGGAATGAGTTGTCAAAAGAAAATGACTTTCGGGAAAACATATCTGTGCCATTGGGTCGCTTGGCCCCATAAATGTTAAATTATCATATAACCTTTAGGGTAACCTTTCATTTTTGAGTAGTCCGAACACTGAAAGAAGTTTAAAGGTATGAAACATTAGTAATTTTGCTCAAATAAATGGACTTGTGTACCCCTCAATATAATTTCTACCATCCTAAATAAGACACTTTCTCTTCATCTGACAACATTATGAGTTAATTTTACATGCTTCAATGCTTCAACTACTGCATCCATCTGTCTTTAAATTATTCTATACATCTCCAGGGCGTTAATAAATGTATTTAATAAATGACAGTTACCCCTAAGTTATATTAAACCTGTGGGACTTTTGTCTTCGGCAGAATGTTTAATATCAGCAACATTAACCCCCTTTGGCTTTCACAGACATTGATCAAATCGACACATTTCCCTAAAATCGTCTCATGTCATTCCAACTTGTGTTATCTCCTGCAGAACACAAAGGGAAAGTATTTTGAAGAATGTTAGTAACCAACAACACCGACCAGCTTTGATTTCAGTTGTATGGACAAAAAAATAACACACGGATTTCTCAAAATATATTTTTTTGTGTTCAACATTAATAAGGGTCATATACAGGTTTTGAATCACATGAGTTTTAATTATTTTTATTTTTGTTAATTACTTTTAAGCAAGCCTTTTAAGTTCAAATATAGAGGCTTGTTAATTAGTTCTTGCTTGTCTCAAGAGAAAGAGAAATCTCTATTATTTTTGTTTCTCAAATGTACAATTTCACATTTCAGCATTGGCAGAACTAATGATTTTTGTTCTGTCTTTGCTAAGTTAAGCATAACTTATCTAGGCCAGTTTTAATGGAGACTACATAAACTCTTGTTTGAGACAACAATATCTAAAGATGCTCTGAGCTAGTATCAGGACAGTCAAATAAAAAAGAAAATCACAAGGAAATGTTTAAATAAATCTTGAAATGGGAGAATCTAGCCAGGAGGAAATTGAAACAACTGGGCACAAATATAATAGTTGCTTCACCTAAGTAATGTGTTTGCTTATTTTAAAAAACTTTGGGCATGGGATGCGCGTCTTTCTTGTTTCAATCTGTCTCTGTCAACCCATTAATGCAGTATGTAAAATAAATGAATAAGCAAACAGAAGCATCTATCACAGAGACCTGGTAGGGGCCGAGCGCCAGTCGTTTATGAATGTTGGCCATTTCCGAAACTGGAGATTCACCCTCTGGAGGAAGGCAGCTCTCATTAATAATGGAAGCCTCTGGCCCTGCCCAGTCATTAGGCACTTTCTAAAGTTTTTTGAATAAACAAAAATGCCACCAAAGCAATCCGACCCACGTCCATTGAAACAATGGTGTCTTAAACATAATTTTAATGTTATCAATTTAAGCCGGAATCAGACCTGGAGAACATAAATGAAGAGGATTGGGTAGAAGCTGTGCAAGCATAGCTTTTACATAAGCCTACACATAGAACAATGATTTACATGACTGCAGCTTAATTCTACCCCGGTCTAAACCCGCATGTGTTCAAACAGTAAACAATAAATATAATCAACAAATAATTTAAACTGATCATTAAAAAGATCGAACAAACTATGGGGTCCGGTTGAATTACTACACTTTTTTGTCGGATTAGTTTCATTAGGGGTGTAGTCGAAATCGGCCATTTTTTGTAGGCGATTTCTAATCAATAAAAAATCTTGCTTGGCTTTGAACTTTGAGCTTTATACTTTTACAGATATTATTTATACTCTAACAACAACACAATACACTAACTTAAGTTTGAAATATGGATCTCTGTTGAAAGGGACCTTTAATGTCTAACGCTGTTTGTGTCGCAGGTGTCAGCATGGGGGGGCTACGTCTTCATCATCAACCTGATTCCTCTCCACGTGTTCGTGCTTCTCCTCATGCAGCGTTTCAGCAGGAGGCTGTACATCGGTGAGTCACCTGTGTTGTTTGCACGCCTGTGAGAGTGTGAAATACACACGTTACCGCCCACACGATCGCACACAGCAGGCCTATCCCTCATGTACAATAGTGAAGCGTGAATCTGCCTTTGCCAGCTTGCCTTTTATTCAAACACACATTCGGATGCGTGCTCGCATTCGTGACTGTGAAGTGATCAACTTCACCTGTATTTCCTTCCAGAAGCGTTCATATAAGATGTTTAATAACACATTTATTCCTCCCACTTCACTTTATTCCTTTGCATCTAACATTCTCAAAATCACAAATGTAACCGATCTGAGGATACGCTGACTTTCATATTGGGTGACATCACTGTTAAGTACTTGCGTTTGGTTTTCTTTTAGCATGAAAAATAACCTTTATTACTCCACAATGACAATAAGAAATCTTCTTCAGGAGTCGTTTTTTGAATCTATTTCAGTCTTTGATGTATTGTGCCATTTTTAGGTGAATGAATAATTGAAGGTGCAGTGTGTTTTGGCGAGCCCCCTGAGTGAGCTCTTTGATAAAGGAGCAGGGCCTTGTGCCATTGTGCTTATTCTGTTTAAATCTTTATTAGCTCTACTCTTCCCGTTCTGTCATGCAATGTGTATACTGATGGATGCTGGGTATTAGCGCTGTTCCGGAAAGTTCTCGCCGTAGGTCCCGCTATACAGTTGTGATGACCGGAGTATAAGTGACACCTCTCGTAATAGATCATGGTGATTAGATTTAAGTAGCACTGTGTTGTCTTGAACTGGGGGCTACATGAAGGACATCAGCCAGTGGGAGTTTTAATCTGATGTTTCTGCTTAACCTTCTTCTCTCCTTCTAGGATGATGGTTTGTTAGCATGACTTCTATTGTTAAAAGCTATGCCCACAGAACGCTCACAGTTCATTCAAGGACTGTCAGATATGTATTGCACACAAAAAGATTTCTCGCTGCAACACTGGTGTTAGGAATGAGAGCACATGGGTTTTACCACTGTCCGGCCAAACCTTTTTTGCTTTTAAACTGAAAACCTGTCTCACAGGAGTACAATACAAATGGCAAATTTGACAGAAATAATGGATTTAACCAATTGTGATGATTTATAAAAGAAACAAGTCATAAAAAATGAGATACAATGTTTTAGTCCAATGATTTGAAAAGTACCAGATTGAACCAAAACAAGCATCTTTCTTTTGATGAATCGTGCAAACTTTCATAAAACTTGAGACTTTCAACTGGAAATTTCAAGCTGCTATCGTAGGAAAATGGTATATTATCACACTTTCATGAAATCCAATCTATTGGAAGTGTTTTATTAAGAAATGAATTTGATTCATTTTGTATTGTGAAACAAATTTCAGTACATTTAGAAGCTCATAAACATCAATGTTTATAGTGTGTATGTTCCTTTGATTCTCCTGGTTTCTTGTTATTATTATTATTATTATTAAAGTTTCAGATTTTGTTCTTTATCTCTACGTCGTTGATTCCTGCTTAGTGGATACACATTTGTGATTGGTAACATAAACACAAATCAATACCGTAAAAGTCTACGTTTTGAATGTGTATTGAATACAATGTTATGATATGTGTAGAATTCAACTTGGTTTTTAGAATCACGCTTATTGTCAACACTTGTATATTGTGACATAATTAAAAGTGTAGTTTGGTCCCTAAAATATTATGTATATTTTATACAGGGGTTTAAAGTCTGAAGACATTTCTTAAATATTTATAGAGACTACCAGACAATGATTTAAAAAAAAGCTGCTAGCATTGCTCGCACAGGCTATGTTTGTAATTTGTGTTGGATTCAGTATTTACTCATTCCCAAATGTCATGTAAATAAACAAAAAGTGTGGTTCTACAAAAGTGGACAACACCGAATCCCAGTAGTCAAATGCATATTTAACAGTTTATATATTCTAGTAAGAGCACAGTCTAAAGGTAAATGTTTAATCAAGTTTTCTCCTCACCCTCTTCTGAGTTTCTCCCAGAAAACAAACGGTCTGCTCTCTACAGAAGAAGAACATCTTAGTGAATCCATTGTGTCTAGAGATGCAGGTGTGTGTTGTCTTGTTATACCATCTGTTTAGCGCTGAAGATGGCCATTTTTGGCCTTAATTGATGGCTCTCAAATGCTGACAGCTCATGCGATTGTCGACTCACTCTGTCACTAGCAGCCCGGCTGGTTTTCCATCAGTTGCTTTCTTTACTGCACAGCTGTATGCCTCCGTCTCCGAAACGTGCACACACTCAAACCGCAGCGTGTGGCATGCTGTTGGCACCTGTCTTTCAGGGAGGGCATCACTTCACTGAGCTGTCACTCATGTGTCGCACCGGTGAAAGGCCGCTACATTTCACATCGTTTCAGGAACGTCTGTGTTACGGGTTGTATTTTATATTTTCATATAAGAAAGGATACGGGATATACTCTAGTATCCGTTCGAGGGTGAGATATTGCATGCATTCTTGACTTGACCCACGTATGATATACGTGTGGAATTCTGCAAAAATATAGCTGCTGGGAGTGAGCAAGGTTGGAAAAACTTTTTTTGTTGAAGTTAGGAGACTTATGTATAGAGAGCTTTTAAGGTTTTCGAGGATCTTTGAAAGAGTTTCAGGATGTTATTTTTTTTAAGGAAGTAAGTATGAAGTTAATGAGATCCTCTGGCACAACTGTATTCCACTTTTTTGAAGATTTATGTCCGTGAAATAGTCTTATTAATTTTGGGACACTCTTCAATTTACCACAAAGTCAACTCACATTTCCTATGAATTTGTCTATACAACATTCCACGAAGACCGCTGTGCTATTATTTGATCGAGTTGCCTCTTTGTTGGACGTCTGACTTTTATTGCCGTGGCATTGATTTCAGATTTACTCGCCCCTGAATGTAAAAGCAGATCTAGATCATCCTTTTTCCACTTCATATTCCTGTCTCCATGAGTGATTCTTCGTCAGAACAAGCTACGATGTTTACCAGAATTCATGCTGATAATTTAATGTCTGGCTTTTGAATTTTCATCGATGCATTACAGTATAACAAACAACCTGAGAATCTTTTGAGCATCTTGCTATAGATTTTTAAGGTTTGATTCACATATTGATTTTCGGCGAGTGTAAGAAACCCTACCACCCTTTTTCTTCCTTCCGGTCTTCACTTTGGTGTTGTAATACCACAGATGCTGTACGACTCAACGACTCGTACCATCCGCAAAAGGTTGCGAGTCAGTGACATTGAAGACCTCAAAGACACGCATTAGCAAAGGCCATTAGGCAACGAGTACACATCAAGTTAGCCATTTGGGACGAGGCCAGATTAGGATGTTAGGCAAATTTCCTTCTATTTTCATCTTCTGTGTAATTTAACTAGGGTCGCAAATATTACATGCAGTGGTTCGCAAATATTCGTTACCTGCAGTCATGGACAAGTTGGTGTCTTCTTGATTAATTATTAACTCAATATTAAAATTTGTTCTTTTAATGGTTTCCACTCTAACTTCACTGATTTGCTGGGAATGAAGCCCAGATTAGGACTCGTACAGGGACATCTAAAGCTGTCTCGCTTTCACTTCCCAACAGAACCTTGTACTGCTGCTGTCATTGGTCAAATGTAAATCAAGCACCAATCCCGGATGAATTGAACAGCATCACATGACACAGCTGTTCTCTGGAAACTGCGGATGTTAGTATTCTTTTATTAAAAGCTGTTGGATATATTGTGGAACATTAGGAAAAAGGAAATTTCACACAGCTACACACTGAAGGTTTTTCTTGGACCTGAATACATATTTTGCTTTACTAATAAAAGTGTTTGGAAAGCAATTTACCTTTTTTTTATTTAAAAATGTTGGAAAAGGATTCTCAGGGAATATATTTATTGCCAATACATTGAATAATCTTTTTTTATTTTACAAAATCCATCATGATTGTATCAAGACATAAGAAAACATACTAAAGTCGTAATTCAAATTCTAGGGAAACGTTTTAGCATTAAAATATGATTTTATCCATTAATTTCAATCTCTGACATGCTCTTACTCTTTCAATATTAAAGATATTAATGTTGTATTCTCAAAGAATGTTCCTTACATTGTGCAGAAAGATTGTATGTATAAAAAATGAAGAAAAAATACACTAGAGGTTTATTGGTTTTTACAGGCTTATTAATAAAAGCAGAATGGGTTTGTTTATTTATTTTTCATGTGCACTTTTGTGAGGAATGTGGACCGTTACGGATGTGGCATTTCTGTTATTGATGTAACCATTTTATCGTGGAATTGACAAATCCTTTACATGACTATGCAAAACTTAAAAACCGATTAGGTGCTTTTAAAACTTTTTGAGACTTCATTTGGGAATTTAAACACCAAATATTATTATCTGACATCAATATATTTCTTACTAAGGTCACCATTGAAAGGGATTGCCCAGTAACAGTAACTTGAATCGATTTTTGTTTTATTTGTCTTTGTTTAGTAAAGTTAACCTTGCATTTGCTTGTTCTTAAATATCGACTCACTTTGGTTTTGCTATTGTTTGTTTTTGCTATATCTGCAATACAGCCTTTTTAAACAGTAGTCAAGAAATGCACAGAGCAGAGGTGTCATTGGGAGATTTTATATTTCTTTTTTGATGGATTGAAGCAGACGATTGAAGCTCATTTCACCACGGAGGAAACCAGTTTCTCAAGGTTACAGTAACTTATTTCATACCTTGCAATGACTATTCACTCTCTGTCTCTGTCTTTTTCTTATAGCCTACAGCACCTTTTATATAGTGGGCCTGGTGCTGTCCATGCAGATCCCATTTGTGGGCTTCCAGCCCATCAGAACGAGCGAGCACATGGCTGCTGCAGGTTAGACTTTCCTCCATTGCTCATTAAATCCTAAACTGTTGTTGATCTCTCTTGATGTGACTGCAACCCCTTCAACTTAAATTCTCAAACTTAAGCCATGACACCTCAGCTAAGTTGCGGTCTTTCTTCAAAATCTGACAATTGAAAATATGGGTAAAGGATATGTGTGTGTGTGTTTTAGGTGTGTTTGCGTTGCTTCAGGCCTACGCCTTCCTGCAGTATCTGAAAGACAGGTTGACCAGACAAGAGTTCCAAACGTTGTTCTTTCTGGGAGTCTCTTTGGCCGCCGGGGTGGTTTTCCTTACAGTTATTTACCTGACATACACAGGTGAGTACATTTACCTAAGAGGAAACCTTAATATTAACCTTATTTTAGAAAAATATCTATTGGGTGTTTCATTTTTTTTCAACATTATAAAATAATGATGAACTCATCAAAACTATGAATTAAAGTAATAGAAATTTTAGTAATTATTTGTAACATTAAAAAGAAAAAACAATGTTATACTTCACCAGCTTTCAAAGTCTTGGCCTGAGATGCTTAAATCAAGTCCCTGTCTATTCTGCACTTTTATTGACTGATTGAAAAAAGCTTTTTGCTTAAGTATATATAAACTAATTGTAGACATTTTGGCAAAAATGTTCATATCAAAAGATTTTTGAATAATAAAAAAACATTTTTCTAACGTTGTCCCCTTAGTGTAAGAAGATCCCAGACTCATTTTAGCAATGATTATTAGTTGGGATGCTCAGATCGATCATCCGGTGAGATTCCTTCCGGCATCTGTTCCTGAGTCATCAATATTTTGCACAAAGACTTCTCTTGAATGTATTTGCATAAACCTTGTTTTGTTTGTGAAAAGTCTTAACTTTCTGGACATGGCATAAATTAGAAGGTCACTGGTGTGTCAGAAGTAATTTGTTTGTCATTTTAATAAAGCAATTTCTTCAGAATTTCCACTGCACCGTGATAAATTGGCAACGTGACTCATTTGCAGAATGAAAGCTCTTTTGCTTTTTTGATGTACTGTTAAAAGCTTTGTTGCTGTCTGCTTGTCACGCAGAGGACACACGTCTGATAAAGTATGTCGTGCATTTAATCATCATTGTTTAGATCATCGCTTTGCACTTGATTTAATTTTTCACACTTACGACTGAAAATACCACCTTCAGATTTTTTCCCTTTTCACCTGAAGACAGCATGACTCTTTGACCCCAGTCTCTTATCATAACACCCTCTGTAGTATATCCAGAGTTAGGAAGATTTGCTCGTATTCCCCTCGCACCCCAGCCTTTCATTAATCTTTCTGCCGCGGGCCCGTCTTCAGCAGGCCTCTGAGATCTCATTAAGCACTCCCCTGAACTCGCCATGCTGCTTTTCATACCAGCACAACCTCGTGGTGTAGATTAATTGAAACCGTTGTTGGCTATATGTGTGGTATTAAAACTAACTGGATCGGGTCCGGGCTCGTAGGCTCCTCGGAAGCCGCTGCTCTGAAGTGCTTTCGAGTCCGTAATGGTCGGGTTGTTTGTGCGTCTGTGTGTTTCCGTTTAATCAGGCTCTTTTGTTGATGTGTTTTCAGGGTACATTGCTCCTTGGAGTGGGCGTTTTTACTCTCTGTGGGACACTGGGTAAGTTTGCCATAAGGCCTATGTTCAATACACATATTTTGTCTGACCGGGTTGCAAATAGCAGATCAGCACAATGTATTTAGTCCCTTAACAATTAAAGAGCAGATTTGTCGTGGGATAAAATATGTAACATGATTTGTCTGTGAAAGTGGGTTTTTAGATTGGTTTAAAGCTACAAATTTTATGTACATAAAAACAAGGTTTAAAACTGATACTTTACCCTAATTTAGGTTTATAATATTTTTTGTTAATTGCACGTACATCTGGTATTTGACATTTTAAAAAATTGCATAAACTCCTTTAATAATTTACTTATTCTGTTAAACAATTTTAAGGTTACCATATTTTGGATTTTTCCTGTACTGAGTGGAATGATAACATAATTTAAGTAAGATTTAGAGGCATTTCCTCTCATTTTTAATTAAAACTCTTCTATGACGTCACAATATGCAAATTATGTAAGCTTGAAACAATCCATTGCTTTTTTGAGAGATTTACCACTTTATTTAGTGCCCAAACATACTGACGAAATGCAAAGAAATAAGCACAAATAAGGAGCTTTAATTAGGACGTATGTTGATTATGTAATTGTTTCACTCTTATGTTAATCCCGATTAGTTTTGCGCAGACTTTTTTAACATAGTGGGTACAGAGTTGCCCGTCATTTCTCGGACACTTGAAAAATAGAAATGTTCACACTCAAAAACACACAAAATTTTCTTCTCATCTAACTAAAGAAAACAACTGTCTAATAAATCTATGTTTGAATTTAATCTAACCTTAACACACATTATAATGAGCAACTTTGCAATGTTTTTTTTTACGAAATGTATGGCCTTTGCTCGCCTTAATGGTGTTTCAGGAAATGGTATAAATATACTGTACGTCTTATGTACACGAAAGTTATGAACCATCCAATGTATGGTTTAATTTTGGAATGGAACATATGTTGAGCTGTCAGGTGTGATTTTGTGAGATTTTTTTTTGTCTCACTTGATTTCAAGTAATGTTTAACTATGTACATAAAGTAACCTGCAATTCTGTGTTTCAAGCAGAGGTGAAGGCCTCTATACACCCAAACATAACTGTACAGTTGTATTTCTTTTTCTGTTAAGTAGTTATAAAACAGAAGAATACTTATTTATTTGTGAGATAATATAATGGGAAAACACCTCGCATCAAAATAGCTACCTTTTTGACATTCATGGTCATAAACAATGGAAAAAAGCAGCTTACTTTTTATCCACTTTTTTCTTGGTATTGTACCGCTTCTTCTCGAGGCCATAATACTATATTTGTCTCACTGCCAGCTTGAAGGTGTTCTTTGCCCTCTGTGAAATGCAGCCCATCATAAATTTATAAATGTGTAACTCCCGCTATGCAGTAGTCTCTGCAGGGAGACCCAGAGCCCATGGAGCTCTGGCTGTGCTCAGTCAGCCATCTGCTCTGCAGTCCGCACTACAGATACAGAAGGTCAAGTCACGAGATAATGATCACAACACTGATAGTCCCCAGAATCGAGCGCAGTAATGCAGCAAAACCGAACACAAGTGCTAAACCTTTTACACACAGGCTTTGCGTTTCCAAGTCTTGTCATTTGTTTTATCGTGATGGTTTGCTTTGGTTCTTGTTTGTGTAGGGTAACCTTATTGTGTCATATTTTATATTCTTGGTATATCCAGCACTTTGGGTCAACTCGTGTTGTTTTCAGTGCGCTTGAGAAATAATCTTTGACTTGATTTGGTTTGACTAAACTTGAGTCCTCGGGGAGCAGATGTTTTTGTTGTTTGAGAGCGTATAAGATGCTCTCTGTGGCTTTTAAATAGGCTTTGCTCTTCAAAGAGTTGTTTGGGTGAGGATTTTGGCGTCAAAACAGACCACTGAAGTCTGAGCTGCTTTGTTAAACTGCATAGCATTTCTCCCTCTTACCCACTTCATTTTGAACTAGTTGAGGTTGAATCCAAATAGATTTTTCAATGCAGTAAAATTCATGCTAATAAAAGTTAACACTGATGGTTTAAGTGGTATCATTGGGATACATGTTTTATTGTAGTAAAAACTCAAAAGTGGGCGGTGGTGGGTGGTTTGGGTGTTGAGTGTTCCCACGTGATCTACAGACTTTCATTCATGTCTGACTTGTCAATTCTGTTTCATGTCAATTTTGTACTTAAATTCTAAGCTTTATCTCTGCCTGTGTAGATACGCAAAGATTCACATCCCAATCATCGCCTCTGTCTCAGAGCACCAGCCCACCACCTGGGTCTCCTTCTTCTTTGATCTTCACATCCTGGTCTGCACCTTTCCAGCTGGCCTCTGGTTCTGCATCAAGAACATCAATGATGAAAGAGTTTTTGGTGAGTTTTTTTGTTTTTGGTTTTGGGCTAACAGTCATGCAGTTACCAAATAGAATGTCTGGATTGTTTTCTATTTTTTTGGTTCATTGCCTTTTCATTCCTTTTTTGACTGTTTACATCAAAATGCTTTTAAGGTGGTCTTGAGCTCTTGAGAGGAAGTGACATCACAGATTAAAACTGTTAAAAATTTTACAGGGAAATTAGTTCTAAGAAAACATTCAACATCATTTGTTTGCTGATGTCGCTTTTATATTTGCATTAACTGCAAATATGTAACCACAATTTTTGCTTAAAGAATAAGGAAGACCATGTCCACTACATTTTCGATCTTTATCCTACTTCGTAACATTCTCTTCTTTTTAGAACCTCTATATCAATCAGTCTTCTCAGGAACATTAAAGAAATTATTTTGAGAAATGTCTTGTTGGTTTGTTTCCATATATACTTCAAAAAAATTTAATTTTGGGGGTTACCTTTTCATTGTAAAAAGTCATATAAAAACTAATAAAAACATTTCCTATACACCTATTTAATGTAGACCATTCACCTCCTATTCATTTCACATAAAAGGAAAGAACAAAATTGAACAAAAAGCAACACATTTCTTGTCTTGTTTTATAATGCTATATACAATATATCGATTGCCCTTCATTTGAAATGTAATTTGCAATATTGCCAATGTAAATTTTAGTTGTTTTTTTCTTGAACAAGTTCATTTGGAAGCTCCCGCCGTGCATTCAAACATCGCTGAGGTCGTTTCTGCCAGCAGGGTTTATATTCCAAACAATTTAAAGCTGTTGTGATTGAATCCAGCTTAGTCTGAGAACACCGGCTGAAATTCTGATGTCTCCTTTGAACTTTACGTTTATGTTAACACGAATGCATTGAATTATTCTTATTTCCCTGTAGGTATGAGCATTTAATTTTTTTTATTCTGGCTGTCGAATAGGCGACATGTTGCTGCATGTTTAAAGCTCAGCCTGCCGTTTGACTTTCCTTTGACGTCACCTTTATGTTTTTAGATCCCTCCGGAGTCATTATCCCGCATGAAAACACAGGCTACACTACAGTTAACTAGTTTTCGTCCTGCACTGCGGCGTCTGTTTTATTGACTGATGTTCTCTGTCGCCCTCTAGTGGCTCTGTATGCCATCAGCGCAGTGTACTTCGCCGGCGTGATGGTGCGACTCATGTTGACTCTCACCCCGGTCGTGTGCATGCTCTCGGCCATCGCCTTCTCCAGCGTGTTCGAGCACTACCTAGGAGACGACATGAAGCGCGAGAACCCGCCGGCGGAAGACAGCAGTGATGAGGATGATAAGAGGAATCAGGGGAATCTCTATGATAAGGTTAGGGGAAGGTCAAAGGTTGGGGACAAATTAAAAGTTTTGTATTTAAGTCGTTTGTTTTTGAACAAATGTTTTTGTTGGGGGTTAAATCAGGAAAGTGTTGGCATGTTTGTGTCTGATCTGTTTTTATCCCACTGTAAATGTTGTCTCTGTGTGTCCTTGCAGGCAGGCAAAGTGAGAAAGCATGTGTCAGAGCAGGACCGCCCGGAGGAGGGTCTGGGTCCTAACATCAAAAGCATTGTCACCATGTTGATGCTTATGCTCCTGATGATGTTTGCTGTCCACTGCACATGGGTCACCAGCAACGCTTACTCCAGTCCAAGCGTTGTGCTGGCATCATACAACCATGACGGGTAGGAGGACGGAAGATGGCAATGCTTGAATACCTGTAAATGATTTTCATGATCTCTGTGTCAATGTATTGATTCGTATCTCGTCTAGGTCAAGAAACATCCTAGACGATTTCCGTGAAGCATATTACTGGCTCCGGCAGAACACGGATGAGCACGCTCGGGTGATGTCCTGGTGGGACTATGGCTATCAGATCGCAGGCATGGCCAACCGAACGACACTGGTGGATAATAACACGTGGAATAACAGCCACATAGCACTGGTAAGGAACTCTGTGTTAAGGAAAGAGGTTAGAAATAAATTTGGCACTATGATGATACTGATATTCTGGCTCCTCTGTAGGTTGGTAAAGCCATGTCTTCCAATGAAAGTGCAGCATATGAGATTATGAAATCCCTGGATGTGGATTACGTCCTGATTATCTTTGGAGGAGTGATAGGATACTCGGGCGATGATATTAACAAGTTCCTGTGGATGGTGCGCATCGCAGAGGGAGAGCACCCTAAAGATATTCGGGTCAGTAATATTTCATACAAAAATGAAAATCTTGGTAACTGAACTTGGTACCAGTTCACTTCTATTGTATCAACAGAAAAATTTAAAGAGGATGTGTGTCAGCTACCAACATTCTTCAAAATGTATTTTGGTGTTGTAAGAAAGTCGTTCAGGTTTAAAATGACTATAGGATGAGTAGAAGATTATTATATATTTTTGTGAAATGGCAAAAGTGACTGGTGTTTGACTAGACAAGGGGTTGAGTGATGAAATAGATTTCCAAGTGATGCAGTTATAGGGAATGTTTGGCTGGAATGTGAAATACATTTATTAATTGATTAAAAAGTTTCCATCTGCGCTCTGAGAAACTGAGTTTCAAGTTTTTGCTTTTCATATGGAAGAGTTATACTAGAAACCAATGTATTTTATACATGAAAAGACAGAGTCTAAATGTTTTGAAAAAGTTGAATATCAACATTTTCAGCATTTTGTAAATGTGGATTTTGGAACAGATAAACAGACAGAGTCACTTTTTGTAACTATTATAAGGTTCTATCTGCAAAGCATCCATTAAAGCAAAACATTTTCAAGCAACACAAAACTATTCACTTGTTATTTTGTTAAGGGGTTTAATTATGTGTAAAAAAGTTACACTTACATGGTTTTTTATGACACTTATTTTTACATTTTAGATTATTCTCATTCAAGTAAAAAGTAGTTGTTTTAAATGTTCTAAATATTATCTAAATATTTTATTAAAAGAAGATGAGACCGGTCACTTACTTTCTAGGAATGAGTATGGCTGAAGAACATTGTAAAATAATCTGTCAACACAGGAAATAGGAAGCTAGCTCTCTCTTTATCAAGATTATCAATGAAACAATCAACCTTGAGGTTTAGTTTAAACATTGTTCCGTGCTCAGATAGATATTTACCTCTGTCACTGAGTCCGATCACATGTCAAAGAAAGCTGATCCTGATTGGTCCTCTTGTGTGCATTTCAAAATGCTGATTAGCTCAAAATTTGAACCTTATAAAAACATTATGATTGGATTTTATAGATGGTCCCAAAATGAACGCTGTTCAAAACAGCCTGGCTTTATACACTTTTGTATTTAATTTGTTGTTTTTGAACGCACCCATTGTGAAAATTCCTTTACACAGGTTTGAATAACCAAACTGTCATATTGACAACCATGCAGTTTAAAAACAATGTCATTCTGCACATCACCAGATAACACAAAGCAATCTCCTTCTTGCTTTATTTTCTCAACATTATTGTACTAGATTAAACGAGACTGTCATGTTTTAGATGTTCATTTTAGATAAGTGTTGGTCTACATTTGAGTGTGTTTGTTCTTGTGCAGGAGAGCGATTATTTCACACCCCAGGGCGAGTTTAGGGTGGATAAGGCCGGATCTCCCACCCTGCTTAACTGCCTGATGTACAAAATGTCTTACTACCGCTTTGGGGAAATGCAAGTGAGTACGACTTTGGGGAAAAAAAGGATATACAGTTTGCATGCACTCTCAAAATGTTACGGTTTTAAATAAATGGCTTTTTCTGCCAGCTGGACTTCCGCACACCTCCCGGGTTCGACCGTACACGGAATGCAGAGATCGGCAACAAGGATATCCGTCTGAAGCACCTGGAGGAGGCGTTCACCTCTGAACACTGGCTGGTGCGCATCTACCGGGTGAAGAAGCAAGAGAACAGACAAGCTCTGGACCACAAGCTTCGTAACATCTCAGCCAAGCAGAAGTACACCTCAAAAAAGGTTAGCTTTCAGGATAATTTATTGTTGTTTTTCTAATGTTTTTATACAGAAGTAACTTTTTCTTGGTTTACAGACAGCGAAGAGGAAGAGGGGATACATCAAAAATAAATTGGCTCTGAAAAAAGGCAAGAAACTGGTCAAGAAGTCTGTTTAGCTGGTGAATGGAATGGGAAAAATGGGAAAACAAATGACAAGGACAAATGCAACTAGTAAGTAATCCACCAATCAAGAAGAATAACAAACATTTGTCGTCTGGCACCGCCCACCTAAGAATATTTGATTGGAGGCTTTTGGACCCGTGATTGCCATGACGACACGGAGGTTCCACGATCGGTCGAGGATGGAGCATGGATGGGGATCGACACCTGTTTTATTCTGACGACTCTGGACTCAGTTTTGTTGTTTTGCTTTTGTTTTGTGTCTTTGTTTTTCTTATGTGCCGGTGAAGAGACGCAGTCACTATTTTTCTGGTTACACAATCTAACCCCTAATGCTAACAACGACCAACGAATATCAATTCAGTAAAGCTCAGTGAACCTTGGAGCACCAAAGAAATACTTTTTTTCTGTTTTGTCAGAGCCTGTATGACATGCCCTTTGATAGATTTAAAAATAAAAGCTGTGGAATCTGAGGATGTAGATGTGTATGCAGTCTGACGGGGAGTAAATCGCTCTTTTGGTTTTAATTCTCTGTCAATCCCCTTTTCTTGTGTAACAGAGTGCAGTTGTATCTTTGGCTCTGAATTTGTGTGTTTGTTTCCACGGCAGACATTTCAACTGACTAGGTTTTTTTGCTAACGTTTAACTATTGTGGTGATTTTTGAATTATAAATAATTTTGTTCATTACACTTTGAATGTTTTTTTTCTATTGGTTGTACGATTTTAAAAGTTTATGCAATAATTGGAAAATCAAGTTTAATGAAGAATCTTGTTTTTGTTCCTTTATTTCTCGTCTTTTGTCCAGAGATTGCTGTGGCACAGTTTGCCTACACTTGTTTCCCCTTTCTTGACATTTTGGGCCAATTAGACATTTTTGGAACGACTGTCTGCCAGGACAAAGTGTGACATGAATTAGCTGTAGGTTTTTAAAAAATGCTGCATTATTAGTCTGAATGCACTTTGTCTTAGTTTAACTTAATCTGGATCCACTACTGAGTAGCATGCGGGTGGAGAATGAGTGTTTTTAGTGTGACTATTCCCATCTTTTTTATGTTGAAAAGGGCGCTTTTTCAAATCGGTTTAGGCTTTCTTTATTTTACTGTAGGCTGTCAATTAAAATTTCCCTCTTTCTTTGTTTCTTGCCTTACTTGTTTACAGGTTTGTGTTGCTTTTGTGTTTTAATTTTTTTTGTAAAATATTTGGAAGGAATTTTTTGCTTTTTCCCTCTACATAACATCCATATGCTCTTCCCAGAGGGCACCGATTCTTTGAAAGGTATTTATTAACAAGCATAAAATTAAAGACTAGGCAGCCTTTCATCCTGAAATGCAAAAAGCTGTAATTTTTTTTTCAAATGAAAATTATTCCATGAATTGTAAAAAAAAACGAAAAAATCTAAAACAGATGGAGAGCAGCAGACATGCTGTTGTGAGTGATGCCGTTGTGATTAAAAGACTCAGTGAACGAATCCGCCTTATCCATTTGCACTTTCACTTACTGTTATCCTATGTTTTGATGTGGGTTAAATGATGTGCTTTTTTGAAAAAGATGAAAGCATCTGCTCAATTCTTATAGGGAGTATTCACCCAAAAGTATTTTCCAAAATTCTGTATTTTCTTTGATCGATTGAAAACAGAGAAAGACATTTGGATGAATGCTTGTAACCAAACAGTTCTTAGAATCCATTCACTACTTGAGTAGAAGAAATTACAGTCAAAAGAACCCTAGAACCTTTTAATATTGTTCAAAATTTCATGTTTTAACACAAAAAAAACAAGCATTCTTCAAATCATCTTTCTTAGAGTTCAACAGAACAAAGACATATTTACAGATGTGCTGACAGTTGACAGAATTGTTATTTTTGGGTGAACCATCCCTCTATGTCCAGCAGCTCTGCATTATTTTTCCACATGTGTCCACTAGATGGCTCTAGAGTATTATTAAAAAAATTCACTAGAATTTGTTTTCAATCACTCTTGTAGTTTGAGGTTTTTAGGTTCATATTCACTTCTCAAATAGATGTGACATAGACAGTCTTGTTATGTCACATCTATTTGATTACACAAATTGAATCCTTCTTAAAGGTATGAATGTCTCAGCATTAGCTTCTATACAGAGTCTTCAGTGTTTTTTGCACAAGAATTGCATTTCCATGTTAATTGTTTAAGTAAATGAGGCAAAGAATCAAGCATTTGTCTTTTGCAGTGGGATCTTTATTTAGTATCTAAGTACATATTGTGGGAAAGCCATCTGTTGTCGATTACACTTGCGTTGTGTTGCAGACACTTTTACAAAGCGGCCCACATTCACTTCACATTCAGAGCATCTGTAGTTATACAAATCTACAGAGTCTGACCCGGTGACCATCACAGGCACACATGCGGAAGACATTCAAATAAGACACTCAAAGTAATAGGTCGCCTAAAAATAAAGATTGTTCTTATTTCCTCATCCTCTTGTCATTGGAAACCTTTATGACAAAAGATATTTTGAAAAATGTTGTTAAACAAACATTTACTTCTATTGAATGAACGATCAATAAATGTAAATGGATCTTTCAGTTCTTTGAAATATCTTTTGCAGGGAAAAGAAATTAATACAATTATCTTCGTAAACGACAATTTAAATTTTTTGTTGGTCTATAACTTAAATGTCTTCCACAAAAATTCACTAAAGTGGGCCAACTCATGTAAATTGGAGAGCTACTCTGCTCTTAAATGTACAATTATTGAATATTTTACAAACCTGCTATGAGTGGGTACCGGGTGTGGGGTATATTCTTATGAAAATATGTGAGCATCCGATATTTCATATATTTTAAATAGTCTATATTGAATTCATCTTGAAACGACCAACACAACCTGAAGTTGTTTTCACAACAGGGTAACAAATGCGTCTGAAAGTTGTGTTGAGACGAGTAAGGCCCTACAGCTTCTGACGCTACCGAGAAACAGCAAAATTATTCTACTCAATTAAAGTAGCACCAGATACAAGAACAGTATTTATTTGCAGTTATAGTTGTTGCTGTACAATGAATCTTGAAACGTAAAGGGTTAATAATCCATTAGAACTTAAAGAATAATTTATTTGTAAAATGAGTACGGTTCAAAATAACACATGTCTGATCCACTGCTTTCGAGTAGATGTTGGGTAGAGAAACATTTGAAATTCTAATCGAATTTAAGCTGAAATATGTGTCACTGGTCACCGCTGACTTTGCATTTACGGATAAAAAAATAAGAAAAATATCTGTCGTTGAGTAAAGGTGCATGATGCTAATACATTTCCACATACTGCTTACGGTTTTTCTTCTAAAAGTGACTTTGAAGTGATGAAAAGTGTGCCATCATTTTGTCATTTCAAATTAGTATGACTTTCTTTTGCGGAGTACAAGAATAGATATTTTGAACAGTGTTGGAAACGCATCCCCTTGCATTGGCTTTGTCCATACAATAGAAATGAATGCTGTTGGGTTGCCATCATTCTTCAAAATATCTTCTTTTGTGTTCAGCGCGAGAAAGTTGTACATAAAGAGGGAGTGATTATCTCATGTAGAAACAAGCAAATCATAGGGACACGAGGGGTGATGTGATTTTAACATTAAATAACACACATCACTGCTCTCATCAATGCAGAATAAACATCTGTGTCCTCATCACATAAAACATCTCATATATTATATAACTACTACAGCTGCTACATCTCTCCTCTGTGTATATAACTGATTACCATATGTAATATACAAATATAAAGATATTGCACAAGTTAACACCGTCAGTTTGGGCATCTACGTCCAAATCTCAATCATCCGAAGGGGGTTTTGAGGTACTATTTCCCACCCTGGAGTCTGTGTTATTTTTGGCACGTTCTGCTCTCTGTACTATATGTGGAAGAATTGGATCAATTCCGTTTCCTGTTTCTCGAGTGTCATTGTCCGGGCAGCCCCTCTTTCACGTGACCATCTCTCTCAGAGGGACAGACATCATGTGGCTTCAGTTTAGAGCATCACTTCGTCTTCCATAGAGGATTGTGGTACACCCACCCCTCACCCTGAAGGTCATATAGAGACAAAAAGAAAAGATATATACAAATATATATATATACACACAGCAAAAGTCCATTAGAGCTATTATACCTCCTTGATAAAGTACTTTGGTTTCCAGGGGACATTGCTGGCCGTTCTCTGCTTCCCTTCCCTCCTCTGTCTCTCCTCCAGCTGGTGTTTGTGTTCAGTGGCAGTATCGATGTCGCCTGTCTTCAGTGCGGTGGTCACGTGCTGCCATAGCCGCCTGTCAATAATTGGTTAAAATAAAGATCCAATCAATAACCAAAGTACAGGACGGTTGTGACCTAAAAACACAGCAGTGCAACAGTCTCCAAAAGACTGCCCATAGTGTGCTAAACTGTGGGCCAGACCTGGAGAGCACTTCTTGGCAAACTCCAATCACGGATGCGTTTCCCAAAAGCATCGTTAGGCCACTTTTGTCGCAAGTTCCGTTGTTTCAGAAGATTAACAGAAGATTTCAACCATTCAAGTGTTTTCAAAATCAAGTGTAAAAAGCACCGCAAAGTAATCTTTTTAAATAATACTAAAAATCACACATAAAAATAAGAATATATTTAACAAATATATAATTGTAATATACATTGATTTGTTGGTGAATTCTAATACAAATATTTTAAAATTTTTTTGTAAAAATAAAGAAATTCTTTGTATAAATTGTTTCTTGAGTGTAGAATAAACTAAACTTGCAGTTAACATTACATAACTTTATGTGATTGCTTTTGTTTAAAGGTCAAGTTTTTTTTTAATTTAGTGACATCTGTAAAGTAAAGTGTTTGTACACATTTAAAGGACTGTTAATAGATGAACAATACTGTGGGTTTATAAAACCAGTAAACCTACGCCTCTTGTGCTGACTTACTGACAATATATACCGTTTTAAAGTTCTTGTTCACCCTAAAACGTTTAAGATTAAGTGGGTGATGCAAGATCACTTGCCCCTTGACATGTCAATCATTTTCCAACTGTATCCAAGACCTCTGTGGGATCAAATTATCCTTACTTTGCTCTCGGCCTCCCCGTCATTTTTGATTGCATTTAACAGCAGTAGGAAAGCCAGGCCGATTGCATTAGTGTACTCTATCCTGTCTGCCTGGCCATCCATGGATTTCTTTTTTACAATAAGCCAATAAACAGCATTAGATATTATTAAGTGAAGCCTCCAGCTCGCTCAGGGCAAATCGTGTAGAGTGTGAGTGTTTCATAAGAGCTCACAAATATTCATCTAAAATATATGAAACTCAAACACCGTCTTTTCTACACATTGCAGATACATTGCTTTTCCAAATGGATGGATCCACTTATCTCGCTTTAGAAGAATGAAAATGCAAACAATCTTTTAAGTGGACAAGTGCTGCATTCTAGTTTCTCCTAAATCCGGAGTTTTAGAACACCACCAAAGCTAAATTTCACATGTAAATTTGTATATTTGTTAACCTGGACTCATATGGTCCCTGCGTCTCAAGTGGGCGGATCTTTTTCCTGATAACTGGCAGTTTGGAGGTGTCAATCACTTTGGTCTCTCCGCTGCTATAGGTGAACTCCAGCGTTCCATTCCACTCGCCCTGCGCCTTGCACACGATGGTGCCGGTGGGGTTGTGCTTTACTTCTGCGGTAACCCTGCCGAAAAAGTTTGAAACAAACTGTGACCCAGAAACACAGTTTAAGTTTAGTGCATGATGCTTAAAAGAAAAAAATGGGATTCTGGGTTAATGTGACTTGAAATGAAAAATGGAGTACCCTTCATAAACGTTCCTATGGCTCAATTGGTAATGGTTTTTGGTTTTATGGAAAACTAACACTATAAATAATATATTGCTTGAATGCAAAGTGTGTGCCTCCAAATGCGTAAATAATGTAAGCATAAACATAATTCTGGAAGCCTGCTTGCATGCTTTTCTGGTTTTTAACTTTTGTATCGCACAGACAAGAATCTTCACTCTCACCTGTGAACTTTCCCTCCATAAAAGGGTTTGGTGTGGAATGTGACCGTGGCAGAGTATCCGCTTTTGGCACAGTTGATGGAAACCTTTCCACCCAACTCCACCCAGGGCACCGTAAGGATAGAGCGGGCGTATGCGGAGGGCAGCGTGAACACATACTCCTCGCCATGCTCCAAGAGATGCAAAACTCCTAACACACACACACACACACACACACACACACACACACACACACACACACACACACACACACACACACACACACACACACACAAGCAAGAAGTTGACTGATACACATTTTGGATACACATTACTCTTAGTGCTGCATAAAGCTTTTGAATTATTCTACCAAATAAGAAATGTAGAAGAGTTATAAGAGAGTGCTTGTACACCAAGAGATCATATTTCATTTACTATTTTTATACAAGCAAATCCTTTAATGGGAACACTGACACGTCAAGTGTATTTTGTATATGTAATCTTTCTTTGCATAGTTCTTCATAGAGTGTAAACCGAAGCTCAGTTTTGAGATTTTACAGTTACAATTCGCCCAAAAACAAATATCATGTCATCATTTACACACCCTTGTCATTTCAAAACTGTGTGACTTTCTTTTTCTGTATAAAGACGATATTTCAAAGAATGTTCATAACTGAAGCTCTTGCACTGGTTTTGTGTCCATACAAGATAATCAAATGGGTAACACAGCTATTAATTTTCTACAAAATATCTTCAGAAGACAGAAAGTCATACAGGTTTAAAAGGACAAGAGGGAGAGTAAATAGGCTTAATGTTCATTTTTGGATGAACTGTCAATTTTATTTGTATTTTCTTTTAAATTATAAGAATAGGAAAGGAACAACTATTCATTAAGCTTTTATTGATCTTCGATATTCTCTTGCAGTTATAATTCAAAATAAAATACATTTTATTTCATTTGATATATAATACAAAAACAATTTGTAAATACAAGTGATATTTCATGCGTTTCATTTTCTTATGCATTTATATATAATTTATAAATCCCAAATGTCCTGATACACAATAATTGTATCTAATTAATAGCTATAATAAGAAGTGTTTGTCTATTTTGTATCTCATACTTTCAAGATTTAGTCAAACCTGATGCGGCATTAAAAGCAAATATTGTTTAAACATTCCTTTTGGACTTTGGTGTTTATTTTGGTGTTTATTTTTGACTTTTGGCCAGCAGAATACATTAGTTAGAACTGGATATATGCACTCAAAAAATGTTACAATTAAACAATTTAGACAAAAAGGGTAAATTTAGAAGCTTTGAAGTCAAGTAAATAGACTGTTTAAATTTGTGTATATTTAAGTAAAAAAAATTGTAAATCTGATAAACTCAAACATTTCAATTGAAATTCACCCCAAAATATGTTTTTTTATTTTGCCACACCAGAGACCTGGTTAAATCCCAGGAATTGCACGTACTCAAAAATATTTAATAGCATAATGCAATGTAAGTCTCATTGGATAAAAGCGTTTGCCAAAAAGCATAAATGTAAATGTATTTTTTTTTAAGAAATTAACTGTTAGATTTTTTATTGTTGAATTAATATTTTTGACTGAAAAAACTATAAAAAAAAATTTCTAGATTTTATTAAGTAAAAAATATTTTTTTTACTGATATATACTAATATTTTTTATAGTGTACAAGTCAGAAGGAAACTAACCAGTGGCCTGCACATAACCGCATATCTCTCAGCGGGCATGGCCCCTTTTTTCTAGTTACATAATGGACAGCTGTCTAGTGCCTAAATCTCTATGGGCATTCAGTTGACTTGATAACGGCACATCTGGATGCAAGTAACAAGAGAGCCAGGAAGGAGCTCAGTTTCCCCGTCCGTCTGCCCCATAGAGGTCAAAGGGCAGAACGCAGTGCTGCTCAAGCAGTTAATTGTGAGTATGCAGAGGTCAGCGTTTCTCTGATAATCCAATAGAGTACAGATGAATAATTGAATCTGCACATCAAAGACATGTGAGGAAACAAAATTCGACAGAGTCAAGTTGAATGATTTGGAGATGTAAAAGTGCCTCTTGCTTTGACATTTGTAAAGGAGACACTGTCAGTTCTCTCACTTTATATGTTCTCCTTTAATCAGTTTTATCTAAAACTGTGATTTTTACCAGTTTTAACCTACTTTTAACCCCTAGTCCAACCGGGTTTAACAGCTGGTGTTTAATGGCCCACACAGCTTAGCATACTAAAATACGGCCTTCAAACTATTTAAGTGATTTCCTATTTAACAGATTCTGTTATCATGCACAATCCCTCCAAATTATCCATGCACATTATTCACACATACAACTTATTATATCTTATAGAATATCTTATTGTTAAAAGCAAAAATCCGCACTCGCTTTATATAAATCTGAGCAAAACCTATATAATTTTAACCCATTATCCTAGAAATTCATTTAAAGGTTATCCTGCTGCATTTAACAAAGAAAATCATTACTTGAGGGAACAGTAAAAGCTCTTTTATTTGTAATTAATGTTTCCAAATTAACTGGTTAAGCATCACCGTAAATGATCATCCACTTCACTCAGAGACAAAGAAAGAATAGGAGACATAGAACATTTCGGCTGTTCTTCAGAGAGACAGATGGAGTTATATTAAGAGCACCAGTAAATATCACAGGCCCGGAGGGCAACACCGGCCATACACAGCTGATCTGGAAACAGTGTGTTGTCTGGACAGACATCTGAGTGGTTTAAGAAGAAAACTGTTTCGGGCGAATGAGCAGACACTTCTGCTATAATCAAATAATGATGAACAAAACTTAATCATTCTAATACAGAAATGATCTCGAACTGTTAAGATCAATATATTACCCATATATTATCAATATATTCACTGAATGTTTTCTTTGGACATCTGACTCAAATCTCCTATGAGTTTAAGGTGCAATATTCCTATTTTATTTTAAAGTAAAATTACTATAAAATAGCATTACATATAGACAGTCACATCGGAACACAAGCCTAGCCTGAAGTGAACTAAATTTTTATGAATATGAATTTATTGTATAATAATAGTTGGCAATTTGTTTCATTTTATTGCATTTTAATGTTAATGAACAAACAATTTTGTGAATGGTTCTGTAAATTTTGTCCCCTTAAGTTTGTCGAAGGAAATTGTTTTCAACCGTTAACCCAATATTGCGTCTTTTCACCAATAATCTACAATTAAGTCTTAAGTCTTTAAACACCTTTTCTCATTAAATATTACTCGTGTTTCAAACAAAAAATTTTGATCTGAAAGTCCTTTAAATGTAAAATTTAGCAAACTAACATGTTTTTGTCATGAGAAAACTTACATTTTATTGAAAAATGTTTAAACTGAAAATTGAACAAAGAACAGTCAGTAAGAGGACTTCTATGATAAGATTCTCAGGGTGAGAAGCTGATTGATAAAAAGACAAGAAAACATTTCAGCAAATTCTACTCAAAAGATGATCAAACTTGTATTTTATATTTATCGTGCATAATTCCCTTTTTTAATTTTTTTATTATATTTCTTAAATTTTAAGAAAAAAATTCTCAAAATCTCAATGTTTTTATTGTTATTCTAAAATATGAATGTAGAAATAAGTGTCACAGTGAACAGTGAACAGTCACTGTGTTCCGAAAGTTACTTGAGGGCTATAATATTGTGCACTGACGTCCCCTACTTTAATAATAAAATAATACTTTCATTATTATTTTATTTAATATATATTGCATAATGTATCAAAATATTAAACAATCGAAAATCAATAATAAGTATCAGTAACAGGAAGTGAGGATAGGTATTGTCACAACAGAGTAATAAACTCACCTTCACCGACCATCGACACTCCTATGGACATGCCCATAAACTTGCTCTTAGTCCAAACGTGTGTGTTGACGCATATCCTGCGTTCCTTACACTCGCAGTAAAATCCAGACACAGGTGGGTGGTGGGACACCTGTTCGGCAACAAAGCGTAGCCGGTAAGATTCCTCACCCCCAGCAGAGGCATTCTGGACAGCGTGGACGGTCGCAGGGGCCGGGCTTGAGCTGGTAGTCCTGAGAGGCCGGACTCTGTGTCGCGGAACGTCCCATGTGCAGTGGAAGCTCTCCCCCAGAATGGGGTTGTAAGGCTTCTTGGCAACAGCACCCTTACGACCCTCATGGAAGGCAGTCAGGTAGTACTCCACAAATCTGATGATGCGATCCTCAGCTGTGACCCCGGACGTGATGGCAAGGAACACGTCCGGATGGGCCATGAAGTTGGCATACATCTCTAGGAGTGAGCGTTTCTCTAGAATAAATGTGGGCAGCACCACCTGAATAAAAGACAAATGTGTTTAAAGTCATCGGATTACAACTGGACAACAAATCAGAATTCTTGAAATGTATGGGTTTTTTATCCTCATTTTTCATGTAAATCCAACCTGTTTGACCTACTTCAACGGAACACAAAAGAAGATATTTTGAAGAATGCACACACTGGGGCATTTTTATGTTAATTCATGCTTTGAGATGAATTAATATAATAACCAGTATAATCTCTAGGCATCTCGATTGATCATTGTTTTGTACATTTCCTACACACACATAACAGCATCTCACGACAATCTATTTTTAATACATATAACCCAAAATTACACCTTAAATATCATGTTACGTTAACGTTTTGCCTCTTTTTGCTGTGTGTTAAAACCTCAATCTAAATCTAAAACAATGCATTAACAAGCAGGACTTCAAATGGATTTTAAAACAAAGATTTAAATCATGATGCAATACAAATATTGAAGATTAAAAGGGATAGTTCAACCCAAAAAAAAAAATTCTGTCGTCATTTACTGACCTTAGAGTTGCTCAAATCTGTATACATTTCTTTGTTGTGATTAACAGAGATATTGATATTTAAAAGAATTCTCAATTATTCAACTACCATAGTAAAAAAATAATTTTTGTTCTGTTAATGATAAAATTAGATATTTTATAAAATGTAGTACAGCAGAATATTCTAGGATAATTTCAACTAACATGGTAGTCAATGGGGTTCAAGAACTGTTTAGTTGCAGTATTTGTTCAAATATCTTTTTTTGTGTTTAATCACAAATAAATGCATACTGGTTTGGAAGAAAACAGTGTCAGCAATTTATGAGAGAAATTTCATTTTTGGGTGACAAATTTAGCTAAATTTTTTACTTATCTATCAAACAAGGACATTCCATCCACTACACATCCTGGTTATAAGACTATGCTAAAGTATTGTCGACAAATATTCTTGTGGTCAAGTATTCGTTTTTTTCAAAAACATTCTTCTGCAGCTTGCCTGATTTAAATTGGAAACTCATGCCATAGATCCATTGTTTGCATAACCTTATATACACAGTGTGTGCGTGTGTGTGTGCGCGTGTATGTGCATGTGTGTATGCGTATGTACCCGGGTGAGGTCCATGCCCAGTTTGAGCTGAGATAACAGATGAAGAATAATGCTTCTCTGGTCATCCAGGACTCCGAGGTCTTCCTCTTCATTGTCCTCCGAGTCTGTGATATCCTCGCAGGAATCCACTGAGTCTGGACTTGAGTTCTGTTATCACACAGAGAACAATTTCTACTTAACAATGACATCTGGAAATTTCTACTTAACAATGACATCTGGAAATCTCTAAGTTCCTCATCGATCAAAAGTTCTGGGACATCTGATTATTCAAAAATTCTTTTGATCAGAAAGTGTATGCCTTAATGTATACATTTTATCTTATAGAACAGCCAAAGAGAGTGCTCAATAGATGGAGACACCTTTGAAAAACATTTCAGGGTCAGACCTGAAAAAACATTCTGCAAACTCAAGTCCAAAGGTGACTACACTAAACATGATCAAATAAAAAATATATATTTTTCATTTGTTAGGTATAACATAGTTGCATTTATTCTAAAATGTCAAAAAACTAATGAATGCATGAGTAAGAAAGTGCCCAAATCTTGACCAGTAGTGTAGACGTATTAGGTGTCAAGTGTTACTTATGTATCAATATAAATATATTGCATATGTTATATAAAGAACAGTTTAAGCAGAAATTATGACTTACACTAAACATGACAATATTTAAATTCTATTATTATTAAAACATAATAGTAGTTAAGATTTTCAACATTTAAAGAATGGCAGATGCTCTTGGGTTGCCCAGCTCCTATGTCCAATCTTGGGTGGCTAATGTTCTTCAATCACTGATGCACAAATGTAACATTGTTCCAAATGCATAATGTAAAGAAGCAGTCCAGAAGGGCCAGCCCCAAAGCATCATGGGATAGGAATAAAAACCCTCTCTGCCTCTGCGTTGACAGATGAGCGAAGGAGATCACATGACCTTCTCTTACGAAATCCCTCTCCTTTCTTCCAAGACAAATGAACTGAAATGTAATACAGCGGGAGCAGATGGGATTTAAATAGGATACAATATAATTAGCCAGTAAAGTAAAACAGTAAGATTTTGTAGACTTGCTATGATTCCCAAGATAACGCTTGTGTCCAGGCCGATTGCCAGCGGTGGTACCATTTTATTAGATTCCCATTTATCATATTTCTCCCTCCTGCCTCCGCTCTTAGTGATAAAAAAGATATAAAATGAAAGTGCAGAAGCTCAGCGAGCCGAATGGGACGTCCCCATTTCGAGCTGCAGCGATCCAGCTGAATATTTCATAAAACAAGAGCAAAGCATTTCCTCCCCCTACACACCACAGACATTACTGTTTAAATAAACACATGCGGATGAGGTCACGCGTCCAAAGAGCACAAAAATCAATAAAACTCGTGATAAAATATCAATCTGAAATGCAATGTCCTGTGCTGTCATGTTGTGCACACGCAGTGAAAGATTCAGTGTGATCTGCTACGAATCAATATAAAGTCACATCTCTCTGTGGATGCTCATTTGGGTCGTGTTGTTTTGTTTGTTGCACAGTTGTAGCTTAAGTAATCTGCTGAAAGTTGGATGGAAGCCGGTTATGCAAATCAAATCAAAGGTAATGATGTCCGCAGATTTGAGAGATGCAGAGAAACCGTCTTGAAGTGCACTTGGAGTTTATTTGGCAACCATTGTGTTCTTTGCTTTAGATTACACCTAACTTGTAAATCTTAAATGATCCTATGCTTTCTGTTACATTTCCAATCGTACATTTGGCAAATATTGAATTTATATAAAAAAAGAAAAAAAAGAATTGTGTGTAGCAGCAAGTTCGACCACAGGGGTTTTCAAACTGGGGTCCAAACTGGGGTTTAGTGGGTCTCTAGTGGGTAAATATAAAAAAAATCATAGGTGAAGATTATTACAGAATAAATAATTTGAATTGTTTCTCTTCAGGATTCTACAACTAACATTACATGCATTATAGGCAATTCATATAATATTTAATGATCTTTAACAAATTCTTACACTCACATCAGTATATATGTATATATATATGTATCTATAAATAAAATATGATGTATTTTTGAAAAAAGGTCCTCACGGAAAATCCAACATATTCGGGGGTCCATCCTATTGTAAAATTTGAAAACCTGTACCAAATCACTTTTCTGCTATCACGAATAAAAGCCATACTATACACGACTAAGACAAAGCTGACTTATATAAAAGAAACTGTTCCACTGGGCATATGGAGCAAAGTTAAACCTGTTAAAACTGCTTCCCCAAATATGTTCAACCTGAGCCAAGAAAAACATTTTAACAATGAATAGTTTCCAAACTTCCTCCCTCCCAGCACTCCAATGAGTCAACTCCCATCTGTGAGCATCCCACACTAAAATCAAGAATGAATACACAACAGTAAGGAAAAACGTCTAAAACTTACATTCATTTTGGGTCTGACTCAGAAACAGGCTTCTGGTTGTTCATCTCAGTGTTTCAATGTGGTGGTCTCCACAAAACTCTCTCATGAACTCTGTAACTCTGAAACTCTTATCTCGCTGGCCAGCTATCGATGTCCCCCTCTTCCTCTGCAAGTGTGTATGTCTCTCTCTCTCTCTCTCTCTCTCTCTCTCTCTCTCTCTCTCTCGAACACACACACACACACACACACACACACACACACACACACACACACACACACACTCATAGTCAGTCACACTGCTGCTGTCTGGACTTGCCACAGACCACTTGCAAAATTCCAGGTGGACTTCATGAGGTTTGCTCAAGATGCAGAGAAACCCACAGAGGAGATGGTGACTGATGCAAGAAGAGATAGAGATTAAAATCATAATCCTTTATGACTCTCAATCTCTCAAAGCACCTCCCACCTCATTTACATTTAGAATACATTCAGACTCTTTTTGCATTGGCTCCACCCCTTATGGCATCCATGAGTATAATGGGTACATATACTTCATACAGATTAACCATCGCTGATTGTGGTTTAATCTGCGTTCAGAGATGGTGTCAACAGGGAGGTTGCACTTCATGTTTGTTTAATTTCTTAATTCTGAATGTTTCTGAGGTGCATTGCATTTTAAAAAGGCAAAAGATTAGTAAGTGAAGAGTTTGCACCCTAAAAGATCTTTACAAATCGGACACAATTTTACAAATCTGTATTTACATATTTCACTTCATTAAATTACATTTCAGCATTAACAGAAATGTCCATAAACAAGCAGAAAATATACTGGTAGTATTCTTCCATTTTACTTTCTCTGTTTTTCACACATTTTTTACAGCGAGTCTAAAACCTCAGCATACAAAAACAGAAGACGAGAAAAACCCGTATAGTCTTCTTATGCCGAGTTTTTGTGCATTTCCCATGATTCCACGGCAGTCGACAGTCCAAATTCTAAAGTTTTATAAATGAAATTAAAAACTATTTGATTTATAGATGTAGTTATTCATACAACACCATTTACTTACACAAAAAGTTGGACATTTTAAATCTTTTAAATTAATTCAATATTATGTTTCAATTTTGTCAAAAATTTCGATTATAATTCACCTAAAATTTCAATGGTATATCTCTTACATAAACTTATAAAAATATTTGTAAATTTCAGAAAAATTAAGTTGAAGTTAAATATTAAACTCTTGTCTCTACTGATCATTTTGCCAAATGAATAAATGTAAATAATGTTTACAATATACAGGATACTGTTTTATGGTCTTTAGTCATATTTTGATCTATCATGGTCCTGCCCTTCTTCTGATTGTTTGCCTATTTGTAGTGACAGGATCATGACAGCCAAATGTCTTGTGTTTGTGTTGGAAACACATGGCCATTGTTTGTGCCATGTGCTCTCCTGTCTGGAGTCTAGCCCCGCCCCCTTGTTTCCTTATTCATTATACCGTTATTAGATTACGCCCTACACCTGTTTTCCTCGGTACCTCCCTTAGTTTCTAACCTATTTAAAGCCCTTGTGTTTGCTGTGCTGTTTTGTGGTCATTCTGTGATGGCTTGTCTGCCTTTATATTGATTTAGTTAAAGCTGAGTTCAAAATGTAGAAAATGAGATATTTTGAAGAATGTAGAACAGTTCTTAGCTCACTTAGAGGCTCACGTGTTCTGTGTGATGTTTGTATCTTGGAGTGTAATGTCTGATGATGTTAATCCCCATGTGGCCTTCCTCACATGACTGCACATTGGTGACCACTTACATATGCACTTGGATCAGGAATGATGGGAATTTCTCTATACAGTGAAGTATGTTCAAACTTACAATAGTGTCTTATGTTTGAGCGAGGGTTAAAAAAAATTCCCAAAAATCTATTTTAATATACAGTCTCTATCCCCTCCCTGGAACACTGTGTGCTTGTGTTGTAAAGAGTACACTTAAATTGCAGTTCAGGCTTCAGGCTACACATGCTTTTCTGTCCGAATGAAATGAGCCGTGTAACCCTTGTGAAACAAACAAAATATATCGGATAGACTTTGAATTCTGAGCATAACGGCACATACACGCGCACTGCTGACCCCGAGCAACGCTGCTTGAAAAACAACATGAAAGCATAAAAGTCAGCTGATGGTTTTGGTCATGTGGCCTGACGTCACACTGGAGATCTTGTGAGGAGGTCTGGCGATGCAGCGTTTTAAAAAAAAGAGTCTTCATGAATAATAGATAAGCATGGGTTCATCTTTGGAGAGGAGTGAGTGCTCATGCACCGGGGACAAGACGAACAAACATTAAAAAAGACTTAAAGTCCTCCTTCATTCACAGATAGCACACAAACATCTGGCAGGCTTCTATTTGATGTCTGCATTTTCACCTGCAAGACATCGGTTGCACATCTGCAATACGTCTCTGAGACGTCTGCTGTCAGATGTCACATAGAGGTCCGCAAGATGTTCATGGATCAATGTTTTCAAGATCTTTAGCAGACGTCTAACAGATGTACTTGTGCTTTCTTGGATAAATTCAATGGCCTCGTTGCGTCAATGTCAAATCTTACACATGCATGATCAGATTCCTTGGATTGGAAATGTCAACCATGAACACCATGCATTTCAAGTCATTAGATAATTCATCTAAGTGTTGTGTTTTGGGACTTATTACAGTAGGTATGGATATTGTTCAGTTTGTTCCCATCTGCCAGAGCCATCATTACATTCCACAAACACCATTGAATAGCATTTTTGAAACCAGTATACCCATTATATCCATTCAAAAGCTTTCTTTTAAAGAAATCATTTTACTTGTCCAAAAATGACCAGCTATATGTGTTGTGAACATCACACCAACATCCCTTCCAGCTTCAATATGTCGTGACCAGCAGTCGTGACAACATTTTTCCCTGCTCTCTCTTGCCCTCTGCTGTTCATCCTACCAAGATTCACAGAGATATCATACATCATATATGATATTTATAGTTTCTGAAATCAGACCAGAGAGATGCTGGACAAATCGCTTAACTACCCATGTGTTTGTTCTTGCGATCCTTGAACAGTGCTACCAACACATTGGAAAAGGATTTCATTGTGTTTTATTGGTTCCAATAGAACAGAAATCTCATCCAGAGACGTTTTTATTAAAATCGTTATAGTTCCCATTTTAACCAATACATTCATAAGAAATTCTATGTTGTTCCTAAATTCTAAGGATTCTTTAGTACGTGAGCGACCCACAGTCAACAGAACAATAGAAATCTGTTTAAACCAGAATTAAAGGGACAATAGATTTAATGATTACAATGAAAATCTTATTAGTTTTAATAAACACTACAGTGTTGTATACTGGTATGTAATGGATTTAAGGGTTGTTTCACTTAAAAGGTTAAGTTTCTAATGGTTTTAATGGTAAAAGATAATATATTTATATTTTAATATTTATGAATGAGATTTTTTTCAGCAGGGTGTGTTTATCCATACTGAAAAAGGCTATAATTGGCTAATACTGCAATACTATATCAAATTATTATTATTATTATTATTATTATTATCAACATAAATCAATATCAAAAATTATCATGCATTTAGACATGCACTATTCTATATCATAACATAGTAAAAGGTAAGGTAAAACACAACTATTTTAGACCGGGTATAAAGTGCAATATTTTCGAGGTTAAATGTTGGATTTAATGTTATGCAACGGTTCGCACTCATCCACTAATGTTTATGGCTACATGGCCAAACATGCTGATCATGTAAAATAGCACTGGAAAGGTTTATTGCTTGTATCACTATATTTACACTTGTATGCCTTAGACTTTGCACAGGATTGCATGTTGCAAGGCATAACTTGACTTCTGTATGCCTTGATAAGTGTTTCTGTAGTTGGTAGAGCAATCGATTTCCAGGGAAACTGATGAAAAATGTATACCCTGAATGCATTGTAAAAGCACTTACCAAAATGCATGGATGTAAAATGTCGTATTTTGTTCTTTTTGCAGAGCATGATACAATTCTGATTTGCACTTTTGCATAGTCTACTGTTGCCTCACTGTAACCCTATTACATAAAATCCTTTAAGGGAAAAGAGAAAACAGAAAAAAAGAAATTGCACATCTAAAAATGGAAGGCACCTGAAGCTTAGTTTATGATGGGATTGATGGATGAGACTCATATGGACTCATCGTACATCCCGGCTCATGCATCATTACATTCGACTGTGTGTTGGCATAGATTCCTGCACTGCCAAAGCCGATGCCACACGTATGCTTTCAAAAATCCATACTAAGCATTTTCTACATTACGTTTTTTTTAATATTCAACAGAGTAAATTAAGTGATTTATAGATTTAATGATATGTAGATGAATGATATGCATTAAACCAAGCGGTCGTAGCACAGAGTAGATTCTGTCTGGTAAAGTGGAGCTTGTTCATCCTCACAGCCGACTTAATAACACACACACAAAGCGAACGCAAAATGAATTATCTCCCTTTAGGCACTCACGCGCACACACAAATTAACGCATATTTATAACACAAACAAACAAACAGAGAAGAAACAGCAGCCACGACCTCTCTCCAGAGACACGCAGGCGGATGAAATGAAGACCGGGGAGAGAAGGCAACCAAGTGGGGCTGTGTGACTCATTCACGCTCCAGAGAGATTCTGGGTATCCTCAGTCACCCGCCACAGACGGTAAAACTAGAACACGTCCAATTAGCCCTCCTCTTACCCTCCTTCGCTGTAAAAGCCCGGCAGGCGTACGCACAGTAGCGAAGCCTTGTTTTTAAGAAACTTTTCAAAGACAAGTCGTCTCTACGGGAGATTTTTAAATGAGTCAGTGGCTGGGCTGGTTTTTTGGGCACCATAAGATGAGATGAACAGATCTCAGTGACAGTTTTACCCCTGCAAGATCAACTTCCTTTACACATGATCTATGTAATGATGAAAGCTTTATAACGGAGATGGATATAATGATGGAAGCAATGACTCTTAAAGCGTTACAGATGAGAAAATAATGGGATGTACAGAATGAAAGACAACATATATTACAGAATAGGTTAAGTGGTGCGTAAACCTGCAATGTAAGTGGTTTATTGAAGAAGCCGGGATGTGAGGAAATGGAAACTGTGTGATTGTAAGTACCTCGGTGTCTTTAAATCGATCTGTATTCCTGTTTGCCGGCGAGTTCGCCCGATGTCTGGGTGAGGTGTTGGGACCTGTCACCTCTCCGTTTTTAACATGGTCATCTGAAGAAGGTTTGGGCCTTGACCAACCAGAGATGTTCTCTGCAAAAAGGATATCCACAAAGGATGAAGTTTTTACATGTAGGTTTGAAATTAATTCTACTGTACACTTACGAAATTTTTTTTCAAAATAATTAAATATTATAAAGGATAGGAAAGGAAAATGAAATGAAATGAAATGGAAAAGAAAAAGAAATGAAAAAATGTAAAAGAAAAGGAATCAAAGAGGAAATTTAATTCAATTTAAAAAAGAGAAGAAAATAAGCAAAAAAGTAAAATGAAATTATAAGAGAATTTAATTAGTAACCAAAAGAAGAAATTAAAGAAATCAAAGTGAATTAAGGAATATTAAAGAAAAATTAAGAAAAATTAATTAATTTAGACAAATAAAAAGTCAAAAATAGTCAAACAAATTTAAAAAAGATGTGTATATATATATATATATATATATATATATATATATATATATATTTGAAGTTACTTTAAATTTTTATTTTTGGATGAACTATTCCTTTCGTTTAATGACATAAACTAAAAAATAAACGAATCAAAATGGCACAAAATGGTGCACTTTAAAAATCATGCTTTATTTCCTTCAAAACACACAACATAAAGCTAACACACATCACACCTCCAGTAGAAACAGACAGTGCTATGGTCTCGCCTGCATTTGGTCCCTGCGTGTGGCCGTGGGTGATGTGTTGGGCTGCCTGGCACACGTTGTGCTGAAGGATACTCAGACACTCTCCCAGACAGCTGAGCGTAGCGGCAGATGTGGCCTTCAGGAGGAGCAGATCCTGGTCCAGAGAGGACAGCGGCCCGCGGCTTGGCAGGGACTCGATGGAGTTCACCAGGTTCTTCTGCTGACCCTCAGCTTGAGACATAACCTACAGAGCCAAGAAAACTATTTACATTTCCGGACCACACAATATAATAATCAAATTAAATTGCACATGCTCTACTTTTAGCTAATTGTTTATTCCATTACCTATGAAAGAATCGAGTAAGTACACCATTAAAACACACTTAATATTGTCAGAACAATATTTTGAAGTTATTTTCCCTTCTATGGTTATCGATGTGGTTCTAGAACTGTTTGATTATGCACATTCTTTTAAATATCTTTCTCTGTGTTTATCAAAACAAAGAAGTATATTCAGATCAGAACAACTCAAAGGCGACGAAACGATAACACTCTTTAAAAGATGGTAGTACTATCCCTGTAATGCGTCAAAGTCTTAAACAACTATGTCCAATGGAATGCCTTTGGTAACTCATTTGACTTCTTTGAAGTAAGAAAGGGTACGACTGGTGACCGAACACATATGTTTGAGATGCGAGGGAGTGTTTGTGATGTTTGTTGTCACATCTTTTCCACTCTGTCAGTTCGAGGGTAATCGGTTTGGGCTTTCACTGGTGGTGTTGATGCTAAACATCTCTAATGAAAGGCAGCCAGACAGCCGAAGATGAGAAGCAGAGACCTGCACGAAGTGACTCATTACTCTCTCGCTCTTTCCTGTTCAAACCCATCCGTGATTGCAACACCATTACAGCACAGCTGTAGCCTTAATAGATGAAACTTTACGCTTATGCACAAAGAATCATTCGATGAGTCCCTTTGAAACTTGTCAGGTCTTATCTAAACCAACACAGCAAATGAATGAGATACACAAAACGCAGAAGATACGCTGCACATACACTGCACATACACTGCTATATAGATATTTACAATGAGTGTTTGTATATTTCAGCATCAAATCAAACCAATGTTAGTTGCCACAGACAAACATTATTAGAGGAAACTTTCAAGATTCACTTTCAAAACAGCTTTGCCATAACATCAAACCAATAAAATGGTTCTAGTATCAGGATTTTGAGAAGTGTCCTTCAAAATAAAGACGTAAACCGGATGGTATATGGTTCCATACTTTGAAGTTAGTTTTTTAATACCTGTATATTGCTTCATCTCTGTTTGGACTTAAATAATAATTGTGTGTCGGTTAGCACATGGTAAACTTTGAGATAGGAAGAGTTTGTGCCGAACAATGTTCCATAGTCTCACGAACAATGTATCCAGCTCTATATTCTCTCTCTGTGATCTGTGAGTATTAAAGGAATGAGACCCACTAATGCTGTCGCCCGGCTCCTGGCACACATGTCTTCCTGCAAACAGGTTCTTTTGATGATGCAACGGCTGAGAGAGATCACACGCTCGCAACTGCAGTGTTTTATAATGCCACGTGAAGATGACAATAAAAAATGCAAATAATAAAATGATTATTTTCCATCCTCATGTCATATTTAACCCTTCAGGACACAACTTTATTTTACTTAAGGGGTTGTATATGTAGCTTTTGCTTTACAACGAAAGTTCATGATTACTAGGAAAAACAATGATTAAATTAAAGTCTGTTTTTTTTATTTTTTATGTGTTTGCAGAACTTTGCATGTGTTCTTGTGCTTTAGAGGCATTTTTTATTCATTTAAAAAGTCTTGAGGTTGAAATGTTGAAAAATGCTCATGAAAGTAAGCCATGTATTTAATTCAGTTTTTTCAAGTTCAAAGTCACAAAAACACATTTACTTCATTTTCATTATCTCAACTTTACCTTCTGGCTATGATAATGGTAGCTCAAAATTTTTAATCTTTCCTTTGAATCCCAAAAAGAATCCCCAAAGTAAATAACATATAATTTAAGATGGTGTGCTACGTGTTCTAGTTCATAGTTCATGGTCTTTAAGGGCAGGGACAATGATTTCTGGTGGTCAATGTTGGCATTCTAAATCCTTTGATAGCCACGCTGCTCACGCCCCTCACATACTTCATATGTCGCACTCTTCTAATGTTATCCCTCCACATCAAAAAATGTCTCAGACTAAATTTTTCGGAAGCCTTTTTTGGACCTGCCTTTAAGTATATATGTTCACATTTTGCATTTTCTAGAAGCTGTCAATGTTAAACTTATGGACTTAAAAAAAGTCTTATTAAAAGATGTCCTTCACTTTCAATAATTTTGGATTGAATTTCTATAGTAAGAAATAAGTACCATATATTTTAAATATGTAGTTTATTGCAGACATGTCTTTTTATAATTCAGACTTGCCTTATGCTGCGCACTATGAATCTGAATCTGTTTCTTTTGTATAGAATGACCAACAAATCATTTTGTACAAGCGAACAGTCTATACAAATATTATAAAAATCTGTTTTGATAAGATATGAGCGCTGATTAAATTTAAATACACAGAGACAAAAGTCCTGTAACTTTGCATCAACACATTCCTATGAAGACGATTATCTCAAGCTCATTATACAAGCTCATTATTTCTGTATGTGAGCGAGACCTTCGCAAACTCTTGTTAAGAGAAAGCTGTGGCGCAATTAGATATCAAGCCTTGGATAAAAATAAAGTCATGCAATAATTAAAATGTCAACAGTTCGGCATAAATAAATACACTGAGTGCTTTTCAAAAGTGATGCATGACATTGTTTGATGCTTTATTAGTTTCTTCTACAGATTTTTTCTTTTTAAAAAGGCCAGTGGTTTTTCCCCAAAAAATAACCCAAACATCCTGTTTCATTGGAAATACACGAACAAGGGAAATAAAACTGCCCGTTCAAGGGTACCTGCAGAATATTAAGTGCTGATGGAGGAAAAACGTCTATCCAGGTTTTAAAAAGACAGCAATAGATTCCCTGCTGTTGAAAAGAGAAGCTGCATATAAATATGAAGCTCTGTGAAAAAAACTAGACTTAAACGTGTCTCCATTAGATAGTGAGGGAGAAGTCTGTGTCTATGACAAAAAAGCACATCTTTGACTGACAGCTCACAGATTACCCTTTTGAATCTCTTATCAGTTGGTGAAAATGAGGCTGGATGACTTGAAACAGGTGTATGGGAGAGGTATGGCTCCAGTGGTGAAGGTGATGACTGTAGATGAATGGGCCTAGGATTGAATCCGCCGCAAATGATAAATAAGGGGAATGTCATTTTCGCTCCTGCACTGAATTTAAATATTGAATACTCTTGCCTTCATTACACGCAGAAAAATTATTCTGCCTAACACGCTGATAAGACATTCAGAAAGACCGCTAATAATCATTTTCATCTCATCGCTTAGACGCACACACGATTCGAAAGCTCTTTTTATGAGGCTCGGCGGGTTTCTAATGACTTTCTGCATGTTTTTTTTGGACATCCAGGGAAAGTGAAGTGTAATTTGAGGGCAAAAATATGCCCGGAGAGGCGGTGAAAGCAGCTGGCAGTCAGAAAAATGTCACACCAGAGAGTCGTGCAAAAATCCAGTTTGAAGTACAGTGAAAATCTCGGATTTGATTGTTTAATATTTGTTTAATGTGTGTAGATTATACATTTGTTTTATAAAGGTGAAGGGAAGATTTTATTTTTCAAAATATTACACTGAAAAATATTTAAAGTGACTCATGATATATCATGAAAAAAAACTGTTATATGTACTTAATAACAAATTATAAAAACAGTAAATAGATTTTTTCAGTAGAAAATATTAGAATGCATTATTTATTAAAAATTCAATGGATAATTTCTCAAAAATTTACAATAGTTTTTTTTTTAATGTATGGGATGAATAAGTATTTATTTAACAAATATATATATGTGTGTGTGTGTGTGTGTGTGTGTGTGTGTGTGTGTGTGTGTGTGTGTGTGTGTGTGTGTGTGTGTGTGTGTGTGTGTGTGTGTGTGTGTGTGTGTGTGTGTGTGTGTGTGTGTGTGTGTGTGTGTGTGTGTGTGTGTGTGTGAATAACACTTATTTTTGATGAGTACTTATAGAAATATTTGAGTACTTATATTTAATTTGAAAGCTTTTAAATATACATTGTTTGTGTAACTTATTTCAGGAAAAACCTATTAAAATTGTATTGAGTGTATGTTATTTTGTCTCCATTAGTTAGAGATGGTGCGCTGACAACACCAATATCAAAAATACATACTCTGATAAAAAACTTCAATTCCATTCGGAAATTTCATTAAAAAAAACGATTTGGTTTATAAAGTATAAATATACATAATTGGAATGGTTAATATTCAAACACCAACTGATGGAGTACTAGCATCAATCTATCAATTTACAGAATGTAAAGAGTTTAAAAGTCACCATAAATTATTGTCAACGGCTGGGGACATCCTGATATCATCTAGAAGGCTTCTCTACAACAATGTCAAAACAATGTGATGGCATAAGCTTCCTGCTGAACAGTCGCTTTCTCACGCTGACACAGCACTCACAGGCCCGCTGAAGTTCAGAGGTTTCACAAGAGAGCAACTTTACAGAGTCTGTGCTGCTGACCACATACAAAACCTCTTTCAGAGATCTGTACATGTACAGGTAATACTTTCCAACACATATACACCTAAACTTCCTGTCCAGACACTTCAATGGATGACATCCTCAAGAATGACCAGCTCTTTAATAGTCCAAAATCTTGAGTTGGACTTTTAAGAAAATAGATTTTGGTACGAATTTGTATTGTTTATGTATTAGAAATTGTGTAAACGTGGAGTTTTATTGTGATCATTTGATCTATAATGCAATGTCAGTAAACCTAAATGCCCTTAAACAGCCAGGACTACATGGCCATAAATCTGTACTGTGCTCTACAGCAAAAATTATGAAGAATTGAATGAATGCAATTTAAATTATTATTATTTTAAATATTAATAATATAAAATAACTTGTCCACTTTACCATATCGACAATCTGTTACTGCTGTAAAGTAACTTTCTAAAAAAAGATTATGACCTTGAAAAATATAAGAAATTTAAATGCTTGCTTTTTAGTCATTAAACAGATACTGCTGTAGCAAAAAGTGTAATCATGCGGAAGTATACGTAAAGGCTTACACCTGAAGATATATGTAAAAGATCAAAACCTCATCGAGTAATGTCCTGCATCATATTCCAAAAGCAAAATATGTGTGAGACTTTATCCATCTGCAACTTTGTCTGAATTTTACTACTGGCCCAACTGTATCAGCAAAGCTCCTTGTTGAGTCTAAAGTTATGTGTCAAAGAGATGACAGACTTCAGAAGTCAGCTTACTGCAACAACAGAAGCTATCTGTCTCAGTCTAAAGCTGTCCCTACCTCTTTGACCTGATGCAGTCCTGCAGGATTCTCACTGCAGGCTCGCTGGCTGGTGGTGGGGGACCTGTGATGGGTGATGGTGATGACAGAGGAGGGCGTCCCGTGCTGAGGGGTCTGTCTTTGGATGGAGCACTGCGGGGCGGGGTGCGGGGAGAGGCTGTGGGTCCGGCCGGTGGAAGAGGAAGAGGAGGTGTTGTTGCAGGAGGAAGAGGAGCTACAACCCTGAAACAGAGAGCAGCAATGGGAGCAGCAGGAAAGGGTGCAGACCCCAGGACCTCGCTTTCCCACGGGAACGGACCTGATCTCCGTACCGCCTGCCATAATGCGGAAGAGCATTGTCGGCATGTCACGATCGAGAAAGCTGCCACATACAGTACACACAGCAGAGGGAGGGAGGAAGCTAAAGCAGTGCATAATGGGAAAGAGTGGAATATGAGAAGGGGAAAAGAGGAGGAGAGAGCATCCGTAGGCATTGTTCTCGGTGGGTGAAAGAGGTAGAGGATGTCACTGGTGTGATATGCTTTCATGTCTTAAAAGCTCTTCAGAACGACTTCACTGTAATCTCATTCCGTCGTAGCTAATCGGAGGCTTCAATTTCTGTGCATTACAAAAGCATTTACAGCATCTCTGGGGGGTTAAAAAAAAGCAAATACGTAGGTCCCTAAGGCATGCTTTTAAAAAGAAAGCAACTAAATTGCAAGACTAACTAACTTTGAACATTTGTAAGAACATAAGTGACGTTCTAATGTTCGTAAAAGGTCGCCGCTATGAAGCATGGGTGCCAAGGGTGTTATATCATGAAAATGTTGACCTCTACGTGGTTGCTAGTTTTGTAAGTTAGTTTCTTGCCAGACAAATTCAAGGAGCTTTTAAGAGTGTCTTGTCTAGAGCTTCAGAAAACATTTGCTCAAATTATCTCAGAATACTCTAAAAAGATTTTTAAAGTAGGTTGTTTTCTTAACATTAGTTCCTGTTTGTAAACAATTGACAAAACATCGATGTACTTTATTATCTTGAAGGATCTTTAACGGGAAGTCTCACACTTTTTCATGCATTATAAGTACTTTAGACTATTAAACATGTTGAGTTGTCATGTTCAACGTGGTCCCTATGTGAAAACCTGAGTTAGATAAATGACGTAGTGTTTCTGTGCTCAAGATACTCCCCCAGCACATTAATTAGATAAGGAAAGTTCTTTTTAAATCTGTAACTTTTGATCGTCAGAAAGTTCCTACTTGTTCATAGGCCATTTACCCATAAATATCGCTAACGCACCAATCAGAAAGCTCAGAAAAGCACAAACATCAGTCTAGTACATTCCAGAAGAAGCCTCACGAAAAATTTGGTCACAAACGCCGTTTTTCGCCCAGTCCACGGGTGCTCTGGTTTTTGTAGAAACAGCAGTTAAGCTGTATCTGTCTTCTATAAATGCACATAAACCAAAGAATTTTCGGAGATATGTACAATGCAATTCTACACTTAAGGTGCTGAAGATTAACAAAAAAGTGGCACGAACTATGTGTCATCCTTTTCCTTTAAACAACATATTTAAAGGTCCAGTTGGTAAAATTTAGCGGTAAGGGTGTGAACTGCAACCAACATCTAAGTCCACCACCTTTCAGACACTACAGTGGCTGACACAGCACAAATATGCTCTGTTTATTTGCCAAAGGAAATAACATATTTATGAAACACAATGTTGAGCATTTTGACCCTTAAGGGCTGTTGAAGAAACATGGCTATGAATTCCATGTTAGAAGACCCCGGCGTATGTTCATTAGAATAGCTTATTTTAGGATAAAAAAACATAATGGTTTGTTATGTAATGTCTTTATGCACCTCGTATATATACATAGTCACGCTATCCTCCTTACTATTAAAGTTACTATTATTAGGATTAAAACTAATTTAAAAATGAAAACAAAATGATGAACTCCTCAAAAGATTGATTTTTTAAGGAAGCGTGACTAAAGTTTTCCTAAAATATGCAAAAAACAATATAAATCAATGTCTTACTAACTCTGTACTTCTGGAAATGCTTCACATTGATCGAAAAAAGAAGGCATTATAAGGTAACTGTAGTAATAATACGTTTACATTTTTGAGAAACTACAAAGAACATTGCTCCCCTATGTATTTCGAAAATGGACTTTCGTGCTTGAAGGAAGATCATAATACCTGAAAATGAGGCAGTGCTACGTGGCTTTCTATACATGCAGGAATGAGTGTTATTCAGTCCTGATGGAGCTCCCCGTTCCTCATGCAATTGCATTCTCGCTTTCTAATGGTAGTCCATTGTTCGCCTGTCTGACATTTCAGCCTTGAATATGAAGTCTCTAAATATCCAGACCTTTAAACCACATGAGAAAAGGGCTTCGACCACATTTTCAGAATACAAAGCAGTGTGTCTCTGTATATGATAGAACTTTTTTACCAAATTGTATGTATACTCCGTTTTAAGATTTCATCTGAAACAACGTGTATTTGCACTTTATAAGGCCATGGAAGCTGCATTATGCAAAAATACTAGCTGTAGTGATCTATTTTTGTAGATAAAGCCGCATACTGGTCTTCTCAACAACCGGCCTATGATATTTTCCATAGGCATTTGGGTTATTGCAAAATAAGCTCAATGATAACTAAATGCTAAATGTACTAATTGATTTGAACCACAAATGTAAAGCCCCAAAACAATCACCAAAAAAAAGGCAAAATTAGGATTTAAACATCATAATACTAAGTGTCTTTGCCACTGCAAAGCTCCAAAAAACGCTTTATACGTTATATTAAACGGTTCACTGATAAATCATGTTACCTGCTCCATAGAAGTTTCTTTACCCACATTATTTGAAATTTTGCCCTGGTAGAATTTTTATGCATGATGAATTTAATCTTGGATGTCTTGGAGTGAAGTACAGACTTTTTTGTAGTACAGAGACGTGTACCCTATGCTGCAACCTATACCATAACCTCTTGATGATAAGCGGACCTTAAACCCCTCCCATTAGGTAAAACAAATGCTTTTCCCAATTAATTATCTAAATACATTAAATGTTATTCTTTATTTAACAACTCAAGCTTCAAAAGTGAGCGTTTACTTGCTGCTATCACTGCTAAATGCAGTTACAAAAAGAAACTGCTTGTTATGTTGCTCAGGTACAAATTACCCCCCTCCATCCCCAACTCCACCTCATATTACAAACGAAGGGGCTTTCTGATATTCCAGTAATGTTATCATAGGAGAAGTATCACACTAATTCTCTGCCACTCTTATATTAATCTTAAGTTTTTTTGCTGTAGAATTGTGTTCATATTTCAAAAAGGCTTTGATTAACTCAAATTTACAGAAGACAGATACAGCTTTACGACTATTTCCAGGAAAAGCAGCGTGGGCCGTGAGCAGCACTCGTGGCCAATGTCCTCATGAGGGCCTGTCCTGGAATGTACAAGACGATGTTTGCTGTATCTGATGGGTGCGTGGACAGTTTTTTACAGGTGAATATCCAATAAACAACATGCCATCTAAGGAATTTTAAAAATAACCTATTCAAAGCATTTACCAAGAGTCTATCGAGCACAGAAACACTACCTCATGCATCTTAGTGGGATTTTAACAATTGGACAACGTTGAACGTTGAAACATGACATCTCAACATGCTTAAGAATATACAGCACTTATAATGCATGAAAAAGCGTGATACTTCTCCTTTAAGAATCTATTTACCCCATTGTCAAATTTTTTTTAAAGATAGGGATCCTGACAGAACATAATAGGCATTTTAACAAAAAAAACCTTTTTCTAAATTGTTGACTTTAGGATGAGGGAATCAGATTCGCATTTCCTGGCCTTCATTCACTAGCATTCTTATTTATAGTTTTGAATCATGTTCTATAGGAAATGAGCACATTGAATGTATAAAGCATGTTGGCGGTATCATTGATTTAGTCATTAAATGACTGCTTCACGCTGGTAAAGTAACATCTTTGGCCACAGGCGGTAGGTGAAGACCAGACAATTTGTGTGGTTTCAAATTGCTCTGCTTAAAATGTGATTAATCAAAGTGACTGCAGGGAATTTTCCTTCCTATAAAATACATTAGCAGAGAACACGGAGGTTTAGTATTAGATGTTCATTGGGCTGGTCATTTAAGGAACACTAATAGAAGTCAAATAATGTTTATAATTTAGCCTCAGGGAAAGAGACGTTTTAGCTTCTCCTTAAAATTGGGGGATATTGCCGATCTCTTTGAAATGTCCAAACGTCTTTCTTGATTTGACTCGAGCAGTCAATTAACTGGCATTCAAAGCAACTGAAAAATAAAAATAGATATTTAGACAACACAGAATATGCCCCAAAAAATGGTATTGCAGGATTATAACCTAATAATACCTTCAGTATTATTCAGTTATTATTTCCATTTAAATCTGTAGTTTGTAAAACGAACATGGTTGTATCTCGAGGCAAGATTTAAGGACCTGCTTAAAATTTAACTCAGCAAAGGTTAAACAGACAAACCCAAGGTCACAGCTCACAGCCAAACAATAGTGGGAAATAAGCAGGACAGTTTGCCACCTCGTCTTATCTTTATTTTGTCAAACAGCTTTATATCTTTGGTCAAAGATAAACCAGGCCATGTGTTTCCTAACCACCTTGGCACTCTTAAAGGGACAGTTCACCTAAAAATAAAACTATTCTCTACTTGACTTGACTCATCCTCACGTCAGTTTAAAAATGTATGACTTTCTTTTTTCTGTAACAATCAAGAGAGTATCTTTTAAAGAATGTTGGTATGAACAGAACATGTGACATTTCTCAAAATATCGTATTTTCTGTTTCATAGGTTCTTATGAAATACAGGTTCTAAATCACATCATAGAATACATTATTCATGCTTTAAGCTGTTCTTACATTGTCAACCAACATGCAGTTGGTTACAAAACAATCCTACCAGTTTTAGCTGTAAAGAACTTTATACAAATACACAACACAAAAACTAACCAACATCACATATCAAAAGACTATGGTTCCTGGAGAGGTCAAAGAAAAGGAAAGACGAGTCAGTCAGAGAGAGAAAGTGAGAGAGATATAAAGACAGGCAAAGCTGGTCATAGGAAGAGGCACTTACAGGAAAAACAGTTGGTTCATTTTTATAGACATTGACTAAAATCTAAAACTAGAATGAATTGAGAGAGCAGACTGTTGAGTTAAATATTATTAGGTTACCTTGGCACTGCTGTCTGAGTGGCGACGGGCACACAACTGAAGCTGGGTCATCCACATCTGCTGCTCACGGGCATCACAAGCTATAAAGAGAAACAGTAAAGTAATTCAATGAACGCAACATTTAGGGCAGAGTTGTAATGACCCATTTTTTCAATCTCAAATTATCTAGGTTGATGTTCTTTAAGCGTTTAATTAAAGGATTATTCAAGATACCAATTCCCCTAAAAAGGAGTAGACAAGTATAAACTATTTTTAAAAAACATTTTAAAGAAATAGCAAATAATGAAATTATCTAGCAAGTTAAACACATGTTTAGCCAGTATTGTTTTGGGTAACCAATAGAAGAAATAAAAGCTAAATGCAACAAGTTTAATGGCTCATTCAACAAATTGTTTATTTAATGATATAATATACAATATAATTAAACAAATGAGTCAATTAATATTTTATCAACTAGTTAATTTTTATGTATGAAATTAAATAATACCAATGAAACACTCTATATAAACTATACGGGTGACCCTGACAATAAACCCCGGTAAAGTCTGAAATTAAAGTCTGAGACTACAAGCTTTTACAAAACCTACAAAAATTTTGCTATGATAAAAAAATTTGACTTGGTCTCAATCAATCAATATAAAATAAGTATATTTTATATTCTCACAGAATGTTCTTTATATTATGTACAATGATTTTCTGTTAAAAAAAAGTCAATCTCAAAAAGTTACTTTTTAGAGGCAAACACAGGGTCACACATGTTACACTTTACTTGTACTATGAAACACATTTTGGTCATACCAACTAAAAAAATATGTTTTAAGGAGGCATTTACATAAAAGCCAGAAAGGTGGAAACTCTCCAATTGTAAAGGGTCAGAGAATAAAGAAAACGGTAATGAAAAATGACATCAAAAAATTCAATAATGATAAATTAGGTGGACAAAATACTGCCTAACATTGTGAGCGTGAAAGATTCAGTCTTGTATAATAGCCAGAACACAATTTGTGGCTTGTCCATAAACAGGGATAGAACTGAGAAGGTGTGAAATGAGAAAAATAGCACCTCAAGATTATCATTTCAGAAAGCTGGAACATTGGGAGCAGACTAGACTTCGGCCCCGTGGTGCGGCTGTCAAACTGCTGCTCCTAATGCTGGAGGTGACTGCTTTTTCAAGCAAAATTCATTGTACCGCAATCGCTTTAAAATTGCCTTTGTTACAAATGGGCGTATTGGCTGGTGGCATTTCACCTGTAAACTCTTTACACAGTCTAAATGAGTTCTTAGAGTTGCCTGAGAACTCAATTTTGATTTTAAGGGCACGGTAAAAGATTGTTGTATACAGTGAATGCTAACCGTGAAAAAGTGACCCGGTGAAACAGAAACAGAGAAGAAAGGGATAGAGAACTAATCCGATGTGGAAGTTGCCGGAATCTAATGGGTGAACGGGGACAGCTAATGCACAGATAAAAAGGGATGCCAGAGGGGACGGACGATATCAAAGAGAAACTTCCTTAAAGATGTGATGTAAGACATATCAGATACTGCAAACTGGGAGACGGAATCAGGTTAAGATAAAATAGAAACGGGAGGGTTTCGAATTGAATCAAATAACAAACGTGTTTGAAAAAGCAATGCATTTCTAAATAAAACAATTATGGCTCACCTCTCAGTTTGAAGAGTTCTCCATTTGCAGCATAGACTGTGAACATGAAGGGAAACTCGTCGCTTGGGGACACCAAGGAACCAATAAGGGGCAGGGACCCTCGAGGTTTCAGGTTCTTACTGTGCTCATTGATGAAATACTGCAAATGGCCGAGCTCAGGGTCCAACACAAAATACCTGAACAGCATAAAACAAGAGAGAAAAAGATGGCATCATTATACAGGAGCTATACTGGTCTTATGTTTGCAAAAAAGTGAGTGGTACTTATGGACATGCTGCCAAAATTCTGTTGCATTGTGGGTGGTTGCCAAAGGCATTGTGCTTGTGGTTGCTAAGATGTTTTGAGTGGTTTGTAGTGCATTGTTTGGTTGTTTCACATTTAATGAGGTGGATCTGAGTGGTTTACTGGGCCAGGAAAGACAAAGAAGAGCGCACCATTTTGGTTACAAAAAAGATGCAACGTGGCATCTGTAAATTTATTTCACCAAAGATTAATCCAACCCAACTAAAAAAAAATTCTTTTTCATCTGCCTGCCCAAAATCACATGTTTACTCCCTAAACATGTGTGATAGTTCAGAACAAAATAAATAATCGATCATCATTTTATCATCATTAACTTACTCTTTTCTGTAGAACACAAACAAAGATATTTTAAAGAATGTTGGTAAATAAGAAACAGACAAACCCAATGTAAGACACAAAACCAAAGCAAGTGATCGGGTAACACCATTGTCGAATTCTGTAATTCTTCAAAACAACTTTTTTATTGTTCTGTAGAAGAAAGACAGTAATAAAGGTTTAAAATGAAAAGAGAGAGAGAGTAAATGATGACATCATTTTTATTTTGGGGTGAAGATACATCCACGCAATGTTGCAATACTTAGGGTTTGGCGATTTTAAAATGCAGATCTTTGTTATAAAAAAGCTTTATGCTGGCTCTCATTCCATTTACTTCTTTCCTCATTACCCAAGATGCATTCCATGTCTGGATCCCCACTGTCAACCAGAGAGGTGCTTTATATGGGACCATAACTCTGCGGGGAACAGACTGTAATCACACAGTTTGGATGTGATAACACAACATCCATCCTGTCTCTTTGTAGGAAATGGATGTGCTGTCAGATGCCTTTTACTCCTGTCTCTCTGAAAGAGTCTCCGAAAAACAAGGCAAAGGCACAACATTATTATCAAAAGGCAGCTAAAAATGGCAAGATGAAAGCAGCAATGAATGCATTTCAACATAGCAGAGGAAACATGATCACAGTGGACTATTTCTGCAACATCCGCTGGCAAGAAAGATGTACCATCATCTCTACTTGTGATTATGAAAGGAACATGAGGACTCCTGTTTTTTTTGATAATCAGAGACTGTCAGTATGGAGTTCTGTTACAACCCACATGGCACTGAATCATACTGATAAATTAGAAGACCATTCAAAAAAAATTGTTTCTAGAATCTTTCTTATATATTTCAAAATTTAATATAATTTCTTTTTGCATTTATAAGCAGAAAACCTGGGAAATAACAGAACATAAGCTGTCTGCTTTTTCAAATACTCCAAAGAAAAAATTACATGCATACAACGGTAATATTTGTACATGTATTTACGAAATGTTAATTTTGTTGTTGTTATGTGTCTTGTCATGCTGCCAGTCTTTCACATTGCTATTGAATTACTTAATTTCAGACTTTATTTTGCTAAATTCACAATTGGACGCTGGACAGGAATGACTACAATGCATTACAAAATAATTGGAATCATATCAATTTTTTTCCTATATTATTTCCTGATATTACTGGAACTACTAAAAACATTTGAGGAGCCCTTAGCCCATCCCTAGGTCTGCCACACTTCCGTGAGTGTGAATTCATTCAATTTGTGTTTACAGATTCTGGAAACCCCAAAAGTACCTAAACCCCAAAGCCCCAATCCACATAAGGCCAATGTATTGGTGAGTGGAGGGAATGCTTCTCTTTCCCATTCATATTTACAGTATACACCAACCCACAAATCATTAATGGATGAACAGGGACCTGTCCTGGGGTTGACATGCGGTCTGTTTCAGAGCCACTGCAGAAGGCGAGTTACTCTGGTGTCCTGAGGCGCATTATATGGTTGGTTGGCCTGTTCCCCTATCGATCGCTTGGCTAAGCAACAGAATGAGCACAACATTATGGATGTAAGGGATTTCCCATCACGGATGAGTCATAGTCTCTCACAGATGAGGGAGTCTTAACTGTGGGCTGTATCACGCTCAACCCTGCAGAACACACAACCATCAAATCCTCAGACAACAGAACCCCACGCTTTCAATGAGACCACTGTGCACCAAAGGGGTTTTGGATGGCTTGGTGGTGAAGGGCTCTTCACATTCAGCTATCTGATCCCAGATTTTTATTACAATGATCATTTTCAAAATGAAGGATGGTTTCATGCAGGACCTCTTGGATCATCTCATCAGCCTCTAAGATGAGTTTTAGTGTTACTTCATAAAGTCCTAAAGATGCAATCTGCAATGTGCTAAACAAAAGCAAATACACACAGAACAATATAACCCTGCTGTCAAACATCATAAAGCCCACATAAATTATATAACACATCAACAAAAAAAAACTGAGAGGAAGTGGGTCTGTCTGTACACGTTCCATGAATGCAACATGCAAATGGGTTCAAAATGATGCCTTGCTCTACAACATCCTCCATGAATCAATATTTTAATCAAGGCTTCTGCATGACGTCAGAATATATTTGGAATTCTTTTTCTGAATGAATAGATTTGAATTCATTGTTTAAACCTTCATGTTTATTTGAATAAGCGGATCAAAGGCGGAGAGAACGATCGAACGTTACAATGTATCAAAATATTTACATTCATGTATTACGTCATAGAGGAGAAAATTAAATCGTGCCGTTCCACTCCGGGATGACAGCTTTTCGTGTTTCTGAGATTCTAGAGATGATGGAATGAAGTGATCATGACAAAAAAAAATATATTTCTGAGAACATCAGCTTTAAAGTTGCTGTGAAAGTCAACTGTATGCCACACAACTCTGTTACCTGTTCTGCCAACCTTGGAGTAAATTTGTGTATTTGTTCAAGATTCCTTCCAGGTGTCTTTTCTGGGATTGAGACTGGTGACTGGTGTCCGACACGATCCCGGATCCAGGGCTGTACGACCCGCTTCGTGCTTGTCTCTGTGTGGGATTCCCCCGATCCGTGGACCACTTTCCCTTACTGCTCCCTGCATGCGACACGTTTAAGGATTTTTCCATGATTATTCCCAATTCGCATTCATTCAGTGTCAGGAGTCAACATATAAAGCCCCGGTCGAAAAAAAGCACGAATGTGATGAACGGAAGGTGATGAGAGATTACTTTCATTTTTTTCCTTGCTGGTTTGCCTTGGACTCTTTAATGGTCCTCTCTATGTTCCCATTGGAACCAGCGTGCGGCCACGCCCCTTTGGCTTTCCACCAACAGGAATCGGGCATCTTTGCACTGTGATGCCACGCCCCCTGTGTCATATAGAGGTAAAACATTGCAAAAATGCCTACAAATAAAATGAATGAAAAGAGGATTGAATTAAGTTTGTACAATTTGCAATTGATACAGAATCAAGGATATACAAGGAACAAAAATATGATAAATAAGGTGATTAATGATTTAAATAACTTACAAATATAAAAACATTTGTTTTTTGGGTATAGTACTCAAAATACTTTTTCTAAAACTATATTTTCATTCTGAAAAAATACTTCTGAAAATATTTACTCAAGTAAGAATAATAGTTATTAGTTACTTAAGGAAAAAAGTATACTAGTAACTTGTTGCTTCTTAACTGATTGATATGCAGCAATTATTATTAGTTATAAATTAAAAATTTATTATAAATTGAATCATTAACAAACTGATTATTATGTACCTACCTAAAGGTATTAGTAATTTATAATGAACTTATATAGAGCATACATGAGATAAAGTCAAATGAACATCATTTTATATATATATATATATATATATATATATATATATATATAAAATAATGTTCATTTGACTTTATCTCATGTATTTTTTTCACTAAACTCAAATAGTTTAGTGAAAAAAAACCTATTACTTAGTAACATTAGATGGTGTTCCTTTGTCAAAATTGTCATAAATATTATATATATATATATATATATATATATATATATATATATATATATATAATATTTATGACAATTTTGACAAAGGAACACCATCTAATGTTACTAAGTAATAGGTTTTTTTTCACTAAACTATTTGAGTTAAAGTTAAAGTAGCTATCTTTAAATATACTCTTAAAGTACTGGGTTGTTACTCAATTATATGTAACAAAGTAAATGTGATTAGTTACTACCCACCCTAACATTAACATCAATGCATTATATTGTATTTCATCCCACTTTATCATCTATAGCACAACTGTATATATGATTTATTCACTTCAGGCTATTTGTAAATAATTATACTTTCATACGTGTACTTTCATTCTTATCTTATTTGCTCTTTTGTCTTCCCTTGAAGGTATTAGATTCTGATATTACATTTTAATTACATATGCAATAACATGCATATTTTTAATATCATTATATTTGAGATGCATTTATATAATTACATCATTTGTTAATTCTATGTTCAGATATGTCTACATAAAAATCCTAAATTTAATTGAATAATGTGACTTATTCACTCCATTCACTGAAATTTAGAAATGTGGTTGCAACTACAACTCCCAGCATTCATAGCTCCTCCTGTGACGTAATCATAGCTCGCCTGTCACGTTTCCTCCCACCAGCTCCAGCCAACTGCTTGACTGTGTACAAACTACATTCTTTAGGTGAAACATTCTGCAAGTGGTTAAAGCCAAAACCAGTTATGGCTGCTCCTTTGAAAGTTTGTATTGTCGGTTCAGGAAACTGGTGAGTATGCATGCTTAAGAAATCAGATATGATCAATATATGTCAGTGGTAAGGGGATTAATACAGAACACATGGCTGAAGGTATCTCAGACAGATCCTTACAATAGAGCTTATCATATCAAAAGCATTCATATCTAGACAAAAGCAAGATCAGCTATATTCATCTTACAAGATGCATGCAAATCCTTATTTGGCTGCAGCTGGTTATGCAACTTCTTGGAGTTGTAAACCCTGCAGAGGTGGGTAGAGAACCCAGAATCTGTATTCAGTTAATAGTACAAGTCCTTTTGAAATATTTACTCAAGTAAGAATAAAGGAACAATTTTCATAGTAAGAGTAAAAAAGTATCCAAAGGATAACTACTCAAGTATCTAGGAACTTGTTACTTCTTAACTGATTGATAAGAAGCTATTATTATTATTATTATTATTAGACATTATAAATTGAATTATCAACAAATTGGTGATTATGTATCCACAGGCATTATAAGTAATTTTTAATGAACATACAGTATATACATGAGATCAAGTCACAAAAACAAATTATTATTTTATATATATAAATATATTTAATATTAAATAAGATGTTGTCAGTTAAGGAGGAAAACCATCTAATCTAGCCAATTAAAAGTGAAGGTTTTTATTAAAAAAATACTTGATTAAGAGTAAAAGTGCCTATCTTTAAATATATAAAAGTACAAGTAACCCCCAAAAATGTATTGAAGTAAATGTAATTATTTAAAAAATACCTAAAAGCTCATCTTTTCCGGCTACACCTAACTCACTAGGAGTACCTTCTTTTCTAACCTACTCACTCTATCTAAAAAATAAAATAAAAAACTTTTTCTACTTTCAGGTTTTTAATCTCGCTCTGTGTAACTTGGTAACATTGTTGTAGCACTTGTTCACCTATTGTTGTATCGGCTATTTACCGCTTCATTGTCTCCTCGACTATTGTAAGTCACTTTGGATAAAAGCGTCTGCTAAATGCCTAAATGTAATGTAAATGTACTATCCACCTCTGAAACCCTGTCTCAACAACATCAAATTGGTGTATTGATAAATATCCCTTCTCTTGTGCTAAGGGGATCTGCAATCGCAAGAATTATCGGCTCCAATGCACAGAAACTGCAACACTTCGCCACTACAGTTAAGATGTGGGTGTATGAAGAAATGGTCAATGGCAAAAAGCTCTCTGAGATCATCAACACAGAGCATGAGAACGTCAAGTACCTTCCAGGTTACAAACTCCCAGAGAATGTGGTAAGAGTTTGAGTTGAAATTTGTTTTATGAACCTCAAATGCTGGATGGTTATTATAGTGACATCCATCCTTTGCTGTTTTTTTTTTTTTTGCAAAACCCGACTGTAAACCATCTCTGCAATCAAACTTTTCAGATATATTGGTTTATAAATGTGCTGTCAGATTTTGCAATATCACTTAGTTTATGTTAAGACAAGCAAAAGCAAGTTAAACAAAGCACAAGATTATTAATGACATACTTTAAATGCTAATATTTCTCTAAAACAACCGTAGCAGATTTATATGTGTCTTCCTGTAGGTCGCCGTACCGCAGTTACGGGACGCGGCGGACGGTGCCGACCTACTGGTGTTTGTGGTACCACACCAGTTCATCAGAAAACTGTGTGATGAGATGATGGGCTGCGTCTCAGAGAAAGCTAGGGGCATTACATTGATCAAAGTAAGTATGCATCTCATTAACTCGAATTGATGTTGTACTTACCTCGCGCAGGATTGACAGCATCTGTGATGCATAGATGAAGAGCACTCTTATTGCAGGAACTAATGGGTGTTTGCATTTTGTGTACTTTGTGAAACAGATCACATTTGGCACTTTTCATATGGGCTCCATTTTCGTAATGGACCAACCAGACTGCAGCAATAACAATTTGTCACTTTTCGATGATGCTACTTGATATATTTGTTTGGGCAAGAGAACGAAATGTCCTACAAAAGGACCTACACTAAACAAACAATGTTTGGGTTGGTTTATATTGCATACAAATTAGCTATATTTTACTGACGTGTTTACTAACAGTTGTGGTCTGGTGGTTACAGAGTTGTATGCCGAAGGTTGCCGGTTCGAATCCCATTACCAGCAGGCCATGACTGAAGTGTCCTTGAGTAAGACATCTTACCCCTGTTTGCTCTGCAGTGATAATTGGCAACTGCATAATACTTGGAAGTCACTTTAGATAAAAAAGTTTGTGCAATTAATAAATGTAAATGCACTTGTGTTTTTAACCTGAACCATAACTTAAATCATTTCAGGATCAACGTAAATCAAATACAAAATAACATTCACATTTATCCGGCTGTGTTCTATAAAAACAATTAGATTTATCCACCCTGTGCCTTTGGGGCAGGCTGTTCAGCACTGATGATACCATCGAACTCTTGATGTCTTTTGTAACGCTGATCAAAATGTACCATGTCATGCTCAAGGGTAAAAAAAATGGCCCTCTGACCTGCTGGCAAACCCCTTACATGCCTGTTTGTCTCCTCTGTCACTGATTGTGCCGCAGAGCACTTCATCTCTGTAGTTATATTTTTTACATTTATCTTCTCCGCTTCACTGTTTGAGTAACAGTCTAATCGAATCTCTCGCAGTGTTCCTTGTTTAATATTCCCGTAGATATTGACCAGTCTGGTTCCTTTGTTTTGTCTTATTTTACTCAATTCATATGAGCTCATTCACCTTTCTTTTATTTGTGTTCAGCTTTTGGTTTTCTCCTCATTTTGTGGGTCATTAGGCAGAAATGGTCCTCCAAACAGCTGTGCTCCAGAGTAACAGCCGCTCGGGGAACAATCAGAAAATGATGTTGATAAGCTTCTCAACGCCAACTTCCTGTTTGTCTGTAGGGTATAGATGAAGGACCCGAAGGATTGAAGCTGATCTCGGACATCATCAGGGAAAAAATGGGCATGGATGTCAGTGTTTTGATGGGTGCGAACATTGCCAATGAAGTGGCGGCCGAGAAGTTTTGTGAGAGCACTATTGGTGAGTGTGGCTCTGTTGGTTCACGGTGTGCTTGTTTGGAAAAAAAGTGCTCAGTAAAGGGATTGTTCACCCAAAAAATATTTTGGGTGAAATCTGTAGTTGTTCCAACCTGTGATCATTTCTTTGTACTTATGAGCACAAAGAAAGATAATTGGAGAAATGTAGACAGTTCTTGAACCCAATTGACGACCATAGTAGGAAAATACAAATTTCAAAAAAGTACCTAAGAAAACAAGAAAAAGAAAACAAAACAATTATAATGAAATTGTTTCTACAATGGTAGTCAACAATATCCACTAACTGTTTGTTTACAAGCAATATGTCAAATATATATTTTGCTGTATTAATCAGAACAAAAACATGTTTACAGATTTGAAACAGAATGTTTTTTACTGATAATAATTGATTATTAAATACTAAACCTATTGCTTTTTTATTTTGTTTTGCACAAAAGGCTTTCTTTTGCTTAGCTCAAAAGAAGATATTTTGAAAAAAGTCAAATTTTTCTTACAATAGAAGTCAATAATGCCAGTGTTGTCTTTTAACCAACAGAAAAATAGTCATAAAGGTTTAAAGTTTCATGAGGGTTGTGTAATGGTAAAAACATTTAAAGAGACATATCACATGGGACTTTTGCTTAGCCAAGCACCATAAAATGTCATTTTGAGTTGCTCATTTGAGGTTTCAATGATATACAGGCAGCAAGGTTTTGGAGAACGGCTTCCTTTTCAAAGAGCTCCTGCAGACGCCTAATTTCAGAATCACTGTTGTTGATGACGCTGACACGGTGGAGCTCTGTGGAGCCCTGAAGGTAAATATCTTCATGTCTAGATGCTCTTCCCAGGGGAAATATCTCGATTAAGACAGCTGAGATGCTTTCATCCAGAACATCCTCTGCCTTTCTATTGTTTCTCTGCTGATGTAACAAATCTTACACAAGACGGGGAAAATAATAAAAACATTATCAGCACATTCCCTCTTTTTACAAGCCAATAACACCCCGATGGATACAATCTAGTTCTGCTCTGCATTATTTCTCCCTGAATACTCAGATAAAACTATAATAAGATGCATTGTATTCTTGACGTTAAAATCATGTTTTATCCAGCAGCTTTTAAGCGTTAACTATGAATAAATGTATTTTATGATTTCCTCTAGAACATTGTAGCGGTGGGCGCAGGCTTCTGCGACGGTCTGCAGTGTGGAGACAACACCAAGGCAGCAGTCATACGATTGGGACTTATGGAGATGATCGCCTTCGCCAAACTCTTCAGCAAGGACAACACCGTGTCATCAGCCACGTTCCTTGAGAGTTGCGGTGTGGCGGACCTCATCACCACCTGCTATGGAGGGCGCAACCGTCGCGTGGCCGAGGCTTTCGCCAAAACGGGGAAGGTGAGTAAAATCTGATCCGACCATTTTCTGCTCCTCTGCTTGTGTGATGCCTGAAAGTGTGTTTTCTATGGAAGGAAATGTGCACATTTGGACTAATGCTGAAAACAGATTGCTAATGATTTTTTCCGCAGAGCATCGAGGAACTGGAGAAGGAGATGTTAAATGGACAAAAGCTTCAGGGTCCATTGACATCTGCAGAGGTCTATCATATCCTTAAACAGAAGAACCTGGTGGACAAGTATGTTTTATCAACAAATCTTACTCAAATTCATCTTGAAGTGAATATGTTGTTATCATTTACCCGCACTCTTTCAAACCTGTATGACCTTCTTTCTTTTGCGGAACACAAAAGAGGATATTTAAGAAAATGTATGTAACTGAAAAGAAGTGGCACCTTCTATTCAATTGACACAAAACCAATGTGAGTAGGTGCCAGTTTACAACATCGAAATATATTCTTTTGTGTTCCATGTAAGATGGAAAGTCATAAGGGTTTAGTGTCAATAGTTCACATTAAAATAGAAATTCTGCCATCATTTAGTCACTCTCATGTTGTTCAGAACCTGTAGGTGGTTATTTTGTGATTTTCTGTGATTATTTTAAATATATATATATATTTTGAGAATTGTCTTTTCGTTCCATACAATGGAAGTCGATAGAGGACATAGATTGAATACTAACATTCTTCAAAATATCTTCTTTTGAGTGTCACATAGGAATGTCACAGTTTGTAAATTGAAAAAAGGAAAGGGACCAATTTTCTCTTTATATAGGGAAAGGGAAAGAGACATTACACCATCCTCCTAAGACACCTTGTACTCATCTAAAAAAGACATTTCAGCAGAACATTTGTGATATCAGATCGTGATTGTTCCTCAGGTTCCCCCTGTTCGTAGCTGTGTACCAGATCTGTTTCGAAGGAAAGCCAGTTCAGGAGATAATAACCTGCATGCAGAACCATCCAGAACACCTGTGAGGGTCCTGTGTGGACCAGGTCCTAAGACATCACAATTTCCGTCCGTTTCATCCTCTCTGTGGTTCTACCTCTAACACTTCTCATTTTTAGGTGTTACATTTATTATTTAACTATTTTTGGGCGAGACTCAGGGGTTCGCTTCCAATGTACCCAACAAACAACTCAAACGTTTAAGGGACTTTTTAATGCAAAGCCATGGATAATATTTTCTCTGAGCAGATATAGAGTTATTTTTTTCTGTCTGACTGCCCTCTTGTGGATCCTACAATATCCTTTAACAGACAGGTGTGATTAAATGTCTTCATTTACGTTATCCCCTTCGATTTTTTTTAACCTTTGAGTCTGACTCCATGTCTACTACAAAAGACGAGATCATGTTAAACCAGCATGAGATCATTTTCCATAAAAACATGAGGAAGTTCACAAAGGGCAAAATAAATGTTTAGAATGACATTTTTTAAATTCTAACTCCTGAATACTGCCATGTATGTAGTTCACTTTTGGGAACACATAAAATGTGAATTATGCCTTCAACTTCTCACTGGTCCAGGCCGTTTTTATAAATGGTCACATTAAATCACATCCTATTGGAAGTAAAAAACAGAAGTGTTTTGTTTAGATGGTTGTTTATAATGGACTATTTTCACTAAAAGGGTTACATTTTTATCTTAAATGCTTTATAAAGAAACAGTGGGAACACGGATGCCTATTACACAGTACCAGGTTACAGTAAAAATATTAGGGTTACATACCTACCGACTGCACTGGAATCTAGATAACATTTAAGTTTGAAAGTTTACCACTAAACATCGTTCCCCTCGAAGGAAATCTTTGTAACATCTTGAAAATCATTTAAATATTACACACAACCATATTAATCTTCCGGTCACCTTGAGATTTCATTTTTGTTCCTCAAAGCTAACCTTCAAACTTTTTATCTTTAGTTGTATTATTAAAAGAATTAAGGAAATGTCTACTTTTCTAACGAGTGTGTTATGGGAGCAGCTTGTATTTGAATCTATAATGGCCTTCTCTTTTAGCATTCTTACACTATAGTGCTTTAAATGGGATTATAAGCTCTTCCCATGTATTAATTTGAGTTCTTTCTTACTTTTCTTCGTAGTAATCATATAGCCTTGTGTCACAAATAAATTGTGATACTACAAATAATAATCTAGGCATAGTTGACACAATGTAACACTCCAGTGGATGGAAAATTTGATGTATTTGGTCGTGTTAAACCATTCTGTTGTTCTGTCAGTGTGATGATGTTGTAACAGGTGTATGATGTAACATTTGTTATCCAGTCTGAAATTTTAAACAAACGCTGCTTTTGAAAGTAAACCTAGTTCGTGCAAAGTCATTTGGCCTGAATTGTAATAATGAAAATAAAGGAAAAAAATCAAGATTTAATCATTAGCAAGTTTAACTTGTTTGACTGGTTGGATGAGATTTTGCGGAAAGCCATGAAGTTGCATAATTGATAGTTTTTATTGGCTCCTTGTCGTTAAGCTGTTCCATGAATATCAAAAAATTAAGAAAGGCACATAAGTTACCTAAATTATTACTATATACACGTAATCTGACTTCGTAACAGCATTTCTTAATTAAGAAAAAACGATGAAAAAATGTGATTCATTTTAAATTCAAGTTAAACCTTTAATTCCAGAAAACACATTTTGCTTTCCCATAATGTGAGACAATGTATAATACAATACAATTCTTCAAGTCCCATTATCTGGGACTTTGAAGCTAAAATACAAAAACCTAAAAACATCAAAGTAAAGCTGGCACAGCTCCTTAATAGAAGCCATATATGTACATCTAATGGGCTTGAACAGGAAGAGGTATTCGATCTTTATTGCATTTCTCATTGTTCCATAATTTCATGCTTTTTGTATTATTATTCATTCCATTGATCCATCAAATTCTTGTAAGTTATTTTTCATCAGGGTGCTCAGAAATGATATCATTCTTTCTACTGTCTGTTGTTAAGGATGATCCTGTTGAAGCCCATATTGATGTTTTACAAAAATTACATTATAAATGAAGCTGCAGTAATGAATTACTCTCACAAAACATCTACTTTACACACATGAACATTTTAAAACAGCAGATCAGGAGTTTTAAAGGACCCGTTCCGGGTTTTGAATCTCACACAAACTAGTCCTCATCATCCTCATCACCACCAAATGACAGTAGACTGTTGTTCTTCACTTTTACAACTGACTCTTTCTTCACTGCATCACCACTCTTCTTCTCTGCATCACCACTTTTCTTCTTCTTGCTAGAGCTGGCAGTAATGCCTTCGAATTTCGTAGAAGAGCGTTTGATGGGTTTCTTGAAGACAATCTTTCCATCGGCAGGTGGCTCATCATCTGTAGAAAACCAATGTTTACTTTATTTGGTTAAACACCAATACATTGAGAGGTTGATTATTTCAACACAGAATATAAAATATTAAAAAAAAATAATTATGAGATATTGTAGAGAAATCATGGCCTAATGGTTAGAGTTTGACTCCTAACCTTAGAGTTGTGGGATTGAGTTTCGGGCCAGGAATATCATGACTTAGGTGCCCTTGACCCCCTCACTGCTCCGTGGGCACCCTAGCATAAATGTCTGCCCACTGCTCCAGGTGTGTGTTCACTGTTGTGTGTGTGTGTGAACTCTTAATAATTTGTACATTTGCATATTTAAAACACCTTTAGAACTCCAATAGCAACACGTTTGTGTGCAGTAATCTACCTCAGACATTTCACATATAGCACCTTATAACTTGTATATTTATAAAATCTCTTCACATATTCTATTTCATCCGTAGCTCTTCTGTCACATTGCATCTCCACCATTATGTTTTAGATTACATATTCATTTTTATTTATCCTTTCCTATGTTTCTTGTTCTGTCACCTACATTGTGTACTGGACGCTTCTGTAACCAAATCAAATTCCAAGTGTGTGTACACCTGGCAATAAAGCTTGTTCTGACTTCTGACTCTGGATGTCTTAAATGCAGAGCACGAATTCTGAGTATGGGTCACCATACCGGGCTGTATGTCACGTCACATAAGTATGATCCAAATGATTGATACTGTTAAATACTATAATTGTTTAAATCTCAGAGTCGTGCATCTGATTATTACCCGTTTGAGATGTCGTCTTGTCCTTTTTGATGTTTACAACCTCCTCAACACTGAGATCTCCTTTTTTCAGCTGCACGATCTGCGGCATCTCATCTTCCCGGTCACTGTCGCCACTATCATCACACGGGGGCATCTCCAGCCTCTGCAACATCAATTACAATGATTTATCACAAAAATATCATCATTACCATATCATCATGCTTTTGTGGTATTATCCACTCCATTTACTCATCCATCACATCCTTTAAGTGTCTGTACATCCTTCAGAAATGACATCATCCCTTTCCACTCTCTACTGTTATGGGTGCTCCTGTTAAAGCCCATGTGGATGTTTGACCAAAATCACAAGGCTGCATGAATGAATTACTCTTACATAACATCTACTTGACACAGGACATTGTAAAACAGGAGATCAGCAACAAGCCCTTCCAAAATAATGCATCACAGGTATGTCTGCTTAAGATCTGGAAACCATCTGCTGTGTACAAGCACCTGTCAATCATAAACATCTTAAAGACAGTGTCAAGATCTATCCAAGCAAACAAAGACATGATGTAACTTGTGTATACTATCAGGAATCATCTCATGTTGGAACACAGCTAGCACATTTTAAGCTAATCTCATGTCCCTACTCACTTTAGTCTCCACAGTAGGCCCTTCTTTAAAACCAACATCTTTCTTAAACTTCTTCAGAAAGGAAGGTTCGGCCGGCTTAATCCACGCAACGTTGCCCTTTTTACTCATGGCGACCAAATAGACTGAAGTTCAGCAAAACGCTCTACAAAAACAACACACACAAGCATTCGGCGCGTACAAGTGACGCTCACTGAACGTCATCAGCAAGCGACTGCGGCTGACCAATCAGAGCGCGTCTTCACAGCTGAGGTCAGTAGGAAGTGTCATTGTTGCTTTTAAACCAAAACATGGGGTAGAGGAGTGAGTCAAGTCTTCTTTCTTAGTCTGAATTATGTTGCCTGGAGTGTTTTACGCGTTGCTGGCTGGGTTCTTGGCAGCTTTGGCCTCATCTTCTGCAAAGTTGTCCTTGGGTGCTGATCACCTGAAAGAGGTTTGTGAGACAGGTGTGAAGATCTGGACAGATAGACAGATGAACAGACAGGGCCCTGACACCACAGTCTGTGATTGGGTAAGATGTCTTCAGTGTTGTATGGAGTTGAGTGATCAAGATCATTCCTTATGATTAGTTGTGTGGTCTTATTAAAGTAACAGTACATCTTATATGTGATGGTAAATAGTTTATCCTTCACATTTGTTGTCATTATATGTGATTGTAAGAAGTTTATCCATCACATTTGTTGGCATTATATGTGATGGTGAATAGTTTATCCATCACATTTGTTGTCATTATATATGATGGTGAATAGTTTATCCATCACATTTGTTGTCATTATATATGATGGTGAATAGTTTATCCATCACATTTGTTGTCATTATATATGATGGTGAATAGTTTATCCATCACATTTGATGTCATTATATATGATGGTGAATAGTTTACCCATCACATTTGTTGTCATTATATATGATGGTGAATAGTTTACCCATCACATTTGATGTCATTATATGTGATGGTGAATAGTTTACCCATCACATTTGATGTCATTATATGTGATGGTGAATAGTTTATCCTTCACATTTGTTGTCATTATATGTGATGGTGAATAGTTTATCCTTCACATTTGTTGTCATTATATGTGATGGTGAATAGTTTATCCATCACATTTGATGTCATTATATGTGATGGTGAATAGTTTACCCATCACATTTGTTGTCATTATATGTGATGGTGTATAGTTTATCCTTCACATTTGATGTCATTATATGTGATGGTGTATAGTTTACCCATCACATTTGATGTCATTATATGTGATGGTGAATAGTTTACCCATCACATTTGATGTCATTATATGTGATTGTGAATAGTTTATCCATCACATTTGATGTCATTATATATGATGGTGAATAGTTTACCCATCACATTTGTTGTCATTATATATGATGGTGAATAGTTTACCCATCACATTTGATGTCATTATATATGATGGTGAATAGTTTACCCATCACATTTGTTGTCATTATATATGATGGTGAATAGTTTACCCATCACATTTGATGTCATTATATGTGATGGTGAACAGTTTACCCATCACATTTGATGTCATTATATATGATGGTGAATAGTTTATCCTTCACATTTGATGTCATTATATGTGATGGTGTATAGTTTACCCATCACATTTGATGTCATTATATGTGATGGTGAATAGTTTACCCATCACATTTGATGTCATTATATATGATGGTGAATAGTTTATCCATCACATTTGTTGTCATTATATATGATGGTGAATAGTTTACCCATCACATTTGTTGTCATTATATATGATGGTGAATAGTTTATCCATCACATTTGTTGTCATTATATATGATGGTGAATAGTTTACCCATCACATTTGTTGTCATTATATGTGATGGTAAATAGTTTATCCATCACATTTGTTGTCATTATATATGATGGTGAATAGTTTACCCATCACATTTGATGTCATTATATGTGATGGTGAATAGTTTATCCATCACATTTGATGTCATTATATGTGATGGTGAATAGTTTATCCATCACATTTGTTGTCATTATATATGATGGTGAATAGTTTACCCATCACATTTGATGTCATTATATGTGATGGTGAATAGTTTATCCATCACATTTGATGTCATTATATGTGATGGTGTATAGTTTACCCATCACATTTGTTGTCATTATATGTGATGGTGAATAGTTTATCCATCACATTTGTTGTCATTATATATGATGGTGAATAGTTTACCCATCACATTTGATGTCATTATATGTGATGGTGAATAGTTTATCCATCACATTTGATGTCATTATATGTGATGGTGAATAGTTTATCCATCACATTTGTTGTCATTATATGTGATTGTAAGAAGTTTACCCATCACATTTGATGTCATTATATGTGATGGTGAATAGTTTATCCTTCACATTTGTTGTCATTATATGTGATTATAAGAAGTTTATCCATCACATTTGTTGTCATTATATGTGATGGTAAATAGTTTATCCATCACATTTGTTGTCATTATATGTGATGGTAAATAGTTTATCCATCACATTTGTTGACATTATATGTGATTGTAAGAAGTTTATCCATCACATTTGTTGTCATTATATGTGATTGTAAGAAGTTTATCCATCACATTTGTTGTCATTATATGTGATTGTAAGAAGTTTATCCATCACATTTGTTGTCATTATATGTGATTGTAAGAAGTTTATCCTTCACATTTGTTGTCATTATATGTGATTGTAAGAAGTTTATCCATCACATTTGTTGTCATTATATGTGATGGTGAATAGTTTATCCTTCACATTTGTTGTCATTATATGTGATGGTGAATAGTTTATCCTTCACATTTGTTGTCATTATATGTGATGGTGAATAGTTTATCCTTCACATTTGTTGTCATTATATGTGATGGTGAATAGTTTATCCTTCACATTTGTTGTCATTATATGTGATGGTGAATAGTTTATCCATCACATTTGTTGGCATTATATGTGATTGTAAGAAGTTTATCCATCACATTTGTTGTCATTATATGTGATGGTGAATAGTTTATCCTTCACATTTGTTGTCATTATATGTGATGGTGAATAGTTTATCCTTCACATTTGTTGTCATTATATGTGATGGTGAATAGTTTATCCTTCACATTTGTTGTCATTATATGTGATGGTGAATAGTTTATCCTTCACATTTGTTGTCATTATATGTGATGGTGAATAGTTTATCCTTCACATTTGTTGTCATTATATGTGATGGTGAATAGTTTATCCATCACATTTGTTGGCATTATATGTGATTGTAAGAAGTTTATCCATCACATTTGTTGTCATTATATGTGATTGTAAGAAGTTTATCCATCACATTTGTTGTCATTATATGTGATTGTAAGAAGTTTATCCATCACATTTGTTGTCATTATATATGATGGTAAATAGTTTATCCATCACATTTGTTGTCATTATATGTGATTGTAAGAAGTTTATCCATCACATTTGTTGTCATTATATATGATGGTAAATAGTTTATCCATCACTTTTGTTGTCATTATATATGATGGTGAATAGTTTATCCATCACATTTGTTGTCATTATATGTGATGGTGAATAGTTTATCCATCACATTTGTTGTCATTATATATGATGGTGAATAGTTTATCCATCACATTTGTTGTCATTATATGTGATGGTAAATAGTTTTTCCATCACATTTGTTGTAATTATATATGATGGTAAATCGTTTATCCATCACATTTGTTGTCATTTTATATGATGGTAAATAGTTTATCCATCACATTTGTTGTCATTTTATATGATGGTAAATAGTTTATCCAATTGTTGTCAAACTATGGAAGTACAAACACAATCACCATCAGAAATCATTTTTCATCTGCTCAATGTTATGAAGACATGACTCTCATTTCAATCCTCTTTCATTGCAGTTACATATACCCTTACGGCTCCTCTGCGGTGGGTTTCTGTTCACCTGCAATGCTGTGATGTGGACGTTCTTCGCCAAAGCTCTCCGACACTCGTCTTCCTCAGCCCGGGCAACTGTGACCACCACTGCCTCAAATTTTATCTCCTCTGTGAGTGTGGACGAAACCCTTATCTTCATAAGTGTTATCCACTCAACATGATTTGTCTACATTTCCATTCATTCACTTGGCGAACGCTTTTTTTTAAAGTGGCTTGCATGTGTTGTGGACAATCATCACTGCAAAGCAAACAAGGGTGAGGTGCCTTGCTCAAAGGCACTTCAGTCATTGTCTGCTGGCACTGGGATACGAACCCGCAACCCTCTGCTTACAAGTCCAACTCCCTAACCACCAGATCACAACTGACCAAAATCTGTTTTTGTCGCTTCTGTTTCAGGCGTTCCTCGGACATGCGATCTTTGGAGAAACACATGCCACGTTATGGTGGGTTGGTATCATCTTGACCCTTACCGGTCTCCTTGTCTTGCATGGATCAACTCCTCAGGCGTCGCAGGATAATATGTCTAAGAAAGATGAATAACAGAGTTTATGTTGAGAATGTATTTATTTATTTATTTCAGGCTGTTTTAATTGTTTGAAAAATAATTATGTCATTTTAATGTGTTATTGATGTGAAGCACCTGTAAAGCATAGGATTCTGTCACTTCGTGCCTACAGTCAGAGACATATACTGGACACCTAAACAATCAAGGGCTATACCATCTAAGATATTAGATACCATATAGGCAGATATTCTGTGGTACAAGATGTATGGTACTTCTAACATTGGAAACATTGTATTGATTATAACTATCATTATTGCTGATTCTGATTAATTTCTTTTAACATTTTCATTGTTTCATTCTTAAGTGTTTAAAGATCTATTTATACTCTGGCCAGAAATAGGCATGCAAATTAGGTTTTCTCTCAACACAATACACTGACTGTATGATATTTAGATGCCAGTACACAGTCAAATAACATTGGTGTTTACGTTTTGACATATACTGTAAAGAGATTTGTTTTGCAATGCATCTCTCTGCACAATACTCTGAACGTGGTCTTATCTTGAAATAAGACTTTTGTCAGGTAGCATCTTTTAATCAAATAATGGACTTTTATAATAAAGTAATTTTCAATCTCTTGAACTCTGGAGTAGATGTTTGTTTTATTTGATCTTGCCAGCCTGTTCTAAACATTTTAAGAGAAAAGTCCTATTTCTAAATGGGTTTCCAAAACCGTTAGTATCATCAAAACTATAATTACTAAAAAATAGAAAACAGCATGTTTATTTGATAAAATCTGAACATGCACAGACATCAGACTAAGAAAAAAGTCAAAATTCAACATTAGAAAAATTCAAAGATACAATTTAAATGGAATCAGACAACAATCCATCATAGAAATATACTTCAGCTTAAGTTATAGGTAAAACATGGTTAAACCAAAAAACAAATCAAACTAAAGACATCACAGCTCCAGGAACAGCTTTTGTGTATCATAAAGTATATGATGTTACACAGGAGCTCAATCAAAATCTAGATCATCATAATGTTGTGATCACTACAAAATAAAAACTTTTTGTTTTAATTTAGAAAAAAAGGATATTTTTGGTTTGGAAGGCACTTTGGTAGAGCACATATATAGTTAATCCTCAGTTTAAAAACAAAAGTCCAAGGTAACGTCCTATTTTAGTGTACAAGGTTTCCTTGAGCAGTGCAAACATTCTGATCTAATGAATTTAAAGTGGAATCTCAATCACATCCTCCTCGATGATTTCACCCTGGGGGAACACAGGACCATGATCTGATGTGTTTTTCTGGCATGTGCAGTCTGTGAAAGGGCTCAGCCACGCCACAGATAAACGACCCCCAAATGCTGACTTCATTGCCTCCCAGGATGAGATCTTCTCCCACGTAGGGTCTTCACGTTTTAACCTTTCAATGCCCTGCAACAAAACAACACTTCAGTGAATCCTGCGAGAGACTTTAAATTATACAGTCATAAATGAATAGAACGATAACATTCACACTAGCACAAAAACCAACTTAAAATCTATTGATTGGCTGAAAAAAAGAAAGTGGTTAACATGGTGAAAAGTGTAATGCGAAATGAATTATGACACATGCACCTGTGTGATTTTGGTGTTTGTCACATCTGGAAAGAATCGTTTGAACGTAAATTAAAAGCACATGCAGCATGCCTTCACATTCCTTATGATCTCTCTAAAAATAAAACATTTTTTAATACATGCATTCAGGCAATAAGCACATTATATGATGTTGAAGTTGATGGTTTGAACTGCTTATATCAGCTTACCTCCAAGCAAACAGTGTCATCAAACCTAATTCAACACTAAATGTGATAAGATGAGTTTTTAAACAACATGAAATTCCCGGAAGCATTTCTTAAGAAAGGATATATTCAGAACAAGCACACAAGGAAAGATCATATACAAAAAAGAAGGTTAGTGATGAAAGCAGAGAGCAAGTGGACGAGACAGAAACCAAGAAACATTTGGAGCGTTTGAGAGATTACAACACAGGGATTGTGCAATGTCAATGGAATTTCATCTGCTGATTTTTCCTCCAGTGCTATTTTTGTTCAGCAGAAGATAGTTTCATATTTAAGAAGGCAATATTAAAGACCAGAGAAACGACATCCGAGGTATTCCCCTTTTTAATTCACCCTTGGTCAAAAGAACGATTGTCTTTTGTACACACTTGAAAATTAAGCAAATGTCATTCATTCATAACAAAAGTGTACATTAAAAAATGTGAAATATATGACATAACTAAAACAATATCAATATGGATTAAATACCGGAGAATATATTCACAATATGCCTGTATACTGTAATTTGCGCATTTTCTCACCACGTCCTCACTGAAATAAAGTGAACCCCACCCAAATATAAAAGTAAAAAAAAAGATTGACAGTTTTTAAGGTTCAATAATTTAGATGTATTGTTGCAAGAGTGCCCGTAATACCAAAAAACTTTTTTAGAATTGGTAATATACTGTAAGCGTAATATATATAATTTAAGTAAATGGTTGTCAGTGCTCTTACGTTAGTTACCGAAGTAAGTCATAGGTCGGACCAAAATTTCCAAATACTTTAAAAGGAAGGTTACAACTTGTAGAACTTTAAAGAGATTAACATAGTGTATATATTAGCTCAAACTGGCTTCTATAATTCCCACCACAATTGATCTTCATTCCAGTATAGCCAGGCAGAGATGCTAGAGAGAATACCACATGTAAAGCTTCAACTTTCTTTTCATGAAGATGAATGGATGCAAGAATTGTTGGATGCACAACCACTCGTTCCCTAAAAAGGAAATATGAGGTGATTTAGGTAAATGTCTGCTCAGGTCTGGAATGCCAACAAATAAAAAGACGCTGAGGCATTCATTTATGTGGGCGGTCCAAGTGCGTTCCAGTCTCTAGCTTAATGCTTCTTGAACTCAGACCACATACTGGTACGGATCGGCTTTCCCGTGTTCGGGCGTTGAAAACGGGATGAACCATGCTATTGAGAAGGGGTGCCCGAATACCGCCTTCAAGTTCATCCATTTAGTTTTTTTAGCCCATCTTCTCTCTTCCTTTTTCAACTGCTCTATGCCCTAAAAACAAGAGATAACCGACACTTCAGAGTGTGTGAATGTAACAAAATAACAGTGGAAATGTAAAGAACCACTGACCCATTTCATAAAAATTGAACTTTTAGATCAAAACATGTTTTAACATCAGGACCACAAGCTGGTTTTCTCATCACATAGAGGACAATGAAGCACAAAAGCAATGGGAAGCCATATTGACGCCCATTATTAACACCATCTAGTAGACATAGGAAATACATCGAAAAAGGAACAAGAGGGCCGTGTCAAATAACTTTCTTGTGAAAGGATCTACTAGCTACCTTAAGATAAGGCCATGAATGGTTTTTGTTTTCTAGAATGCATGCAAGCAGTCTACAAGATAAACATGGTAATACATCAACATCCCCCTATATTTGATTTCCAATGTATGCTAGTTATCCAGGTCATACAAGTTGCATACGTATATAATTTCAAGCATGAGAACATTTTGGGGTTAGGGTTAGTGTTGCACAAAACCAATTGCAGATCAGATCTGAAACTGGTGATGACCACAACCTCCACCTTAACCCACTGCAGAAAAAAACATGCTCTTACCGTCTCATCTGTGCAGATGGAATGAACTTGGGTGCCAAACATCACAGAGGTGAAGATGAGGAAGAGGAGGCCCTCAAAGCACAGGAGGATGAGGAGTATGACAGTGGCCGGAGGGGAGAAGGAACTGCACTCTGGGGTCGGGAAGGGAGAGGCAACACACACACACATGGACTTAACACAAAAAACACAACACAAGCCTAGATAGACAACATATTATCAATAACTATACATTTCCTGTAGGTCAATCGGATCGGTCTTTAGTTGGAGAGGTTTCACAAAAAGGGCGTAAATATCTGTCAACACAATCTGTTTTTGCAATTGGGAACATGACACATCTAAAGAGAATCTAGGTTCTGCACGTTTGGATTTAAAAGAGATGACAAAGCTTAGTATTCAATACAAAGTGACCTGTTTATTTTATTTTATTTTATTATTTTTGACATATATAGAGGAAAAGGGGATGCCAACTTTTACACATCCATCCTATATGACACCATTTCTACTAATGTATAAAAAACAAATAAGGAGGCATTTCCAGTCGGTTTTCCTTTTATCGGCTATTTGATCAGACAAAATAACCAAGTGACCAAGTTTCTTGAGTTGTTTGTTTTAGAATGTAATCCCAATACATAACTAAACTGCACGCGTGCCATCTTTACCAACACCTTTAAGTCACTGGGTTGAAGTTACTCATCAAATGCTCTGATACTTACTAGTCCAGTCGTCTTCAAAGCAGTTGAGAAAATGAAAGACCACCATGACTAAGGAGTGCAGGGAGATGAGAGAAATGTACATCTGCAAAACAGTCATTGGAAGTGAGTGTTTGTTTCAAATGAAAGGAGTTGAACATAATCATGTAATTGAATGTTATAAATATCCAATGATAAAGTTCATGTTGTGACAGTAGATTTATATGAACATATTGTATTTTATGATGTATGCTGTGATGGGGATTTAGGATCAACTGCGGCATGTGATGCGTTTAGAACTTACTGTAAAAAGCACAAAGAACTTCTGGTTACTTTCCCCTACGCAATTGTTTACCCAAGGGCAGTGATGGTCCATCTTCCGTATGCAGCGCTTGCAGACACTACAGAAGAATGAGGACCGATAGAGAATAGACAGAGATTAGAAAGATTTAAACACTGGCGAACAATGAAGGACTATTTGGATTTATGTAAATAATGTACTATTTAATTCAACAACATAGTGAACTTATATGTCTTTAACAAAGACCTTTTATGGATGAAGTTCCTTAAAGGTGAGCAAATGATGAAGAATTTGAATTATGGATCTCCTCGTGTTGTTAAAAATCTGTGTATATTTCAGCGTTCTGATGAACACAGATAAAGACAAATAGAGGAATGCTTGTAACCAAACAGTTCTTGGACCCCATTGAAAACCCAAGCAGAAAAAAATCTACTTTTTGTTCTGTTAAACATAGAATGAGATATTTCGAAGAATGTTGGACAACAAAAAGCTATGGGGAACTTTTGACTACCATATTTTTGTAGAGATTGAAAATTATATAGCTTTTACAGCCAACCTTTCAGTTGAGCAGCATCCACAACAGCACATTGGAGAATGGTAAAAATGGAAACAATTTGACGCCATTAAATCATTTTTCCCGGGACAAAGAGCTCCTCCAAGGGTGGATTGTTTGACGTACATATAATCTTACTTTCAGGGAACAATGTTTCATTCATTCAAGAAAATGACAGTGGAAACTAGCCTGTAGGCTTACTTCTAAACTCCAATGTTCAAGTTTGGTCGTTTTTTTGTCCATTCGTTCATAGTAAATATTAGGTGTTTCCAGTAAGATGAATCATTCTACAATGCAACTTGTTGTGATATACTGATTTAAAAAAAAATTAATTGTGTGTAAGTTGATTTTAAATTTTAAAAAGAAAACGAAAAAGAGAATGTGTGAAGCAGAAAGCTTTGTTAAATGTAATCTATACAACATGGTGACATTTAGTTTTGTTGTTGAAGTAAATCCAAACATTTAGCTCCGTTTAAACGTTTAAAATAAGAAACTTGCATTAGAAATAAGCAGTTATTATCCCACAGTGCCTGAAATGAGTTCCCAGCAATTTCCAATTTCAGGCGATGTGGGATATTATCGCGCCTGCTTCGGCCATGGTATGCCGGACTGGGAGTAAAGTTCCTAATCTTATCGGCCTGGAAAATCTCATCTATACATGTCTGCCGGTATTAGTACTCAACGTAACTACAGGAGAGTCAAGTTTTAAAAAGGACAAATTTCGAAACTCGTTGGTCATATTTGAATGCGATGCTATTGGTCTAAAAGGATTTAATGATCTTTGCTGAGCTTTGCTTAAGGTGACATCAAGACTTATCAATTATAAAGATTGATCTAAAATTTAGTTTTCCTATTATGGTCAAAGATATGTATGGTTAGAAGCATATGTTAAAATATGTTTGAACGAAGAAATGTATACTGGTTTGTAACAACTAGAGAGGGAGTAATCCATAATATTATCCATAATAATCTTAATTTTTGGATGAATTATCACGTGTGAAACCACTTCCAAATAAAACACAGATATTTGTTTGAAATGACACGAAACTAAAAGCATTTTCCTTTCAAGGTAAAAGAGAAATGAATCCACACACCTGCAGTGGTGAGCTCTATCTGGTTTAATACTGCAGCATTTGGGACATTTGTAAACCACCTGGCCTGGCTTCAGCTGTAAGCTCTCTATGTACTCTTTAGTGGCGTTTCCCTTTGGCACAGCTCCCTGAAAAAGCATCAGCATCAGCACACTTTTGTGATAGCAATCTTCAGAACATTTAGCCAGAAGACATCACGAAAAATCAACCTACCGGATCTGTGCACATGGCCCTGAAATGAGACGCCAAGGCGAGGAAGGCCAGGCTGTTGAACAGGATGCCATTTACGATACTGTAGGTCAGGTTCTTCGATGGGATGAGCATGACGAACAGCACCACGAATTCAGCGAAGAACACGAGAAACCAGGTGATGATGGCACACACAATGCCACAGGCATCTTTGATGAACCACATTTTGTTGGGCCGCTCATGACAGGGTGGAAGACACTGCGCGGGCTGCAGGCTGTTGTTGGCCTGTCTCTCGAGGTCCCTAAAGCGTGATACTGGGGTTCTCATCCTAACACAGAAATTCCATTCTGTTGGAGTAAAAAAATGATTCGTCAGAAATTTCAGCACACTTGAGTAAAATGTTTCTCATTAATTTAAAAAGTATCTAATTTAAAAAAACTATACTACATACTATATGTAATAGACAAAACAATGATTTAACAAACATTAATCTTTTTTCCTAAAATATCTTACATTTTATTTAATACAAATATTTGTGAAGCGGATTACTTTTTCTAAATTTGAAGAAAGAGCAGTCAGTAAGAGGACAGAACAGATGGTAACTTCTTTTAAATTGTTAAAAAGCCTTTTAGGGTAAGACCTTAATAAGCTGCTTGATAAAATGACAAACGTTGTCTGACAAATTCTAGTCAGACAACATTTAAGATCAAATGTAACATGTGTTATTTTTGTTTATTATATACACACTATATTGCCAAAAGTATTGGCTCCCCCATGCAAAGAATCAAAATAAGGTGTTTGAAACACTCTCACTCTGAATGCTTCAGCAAACCAAGACATATTGGACAATTCCATGCTCCCAACTTTGTGGGAACAGTTTGGACCTGACCCCTTTCTCTTCCAACATGACATCAGTGCACAAATCAAGATCCATAAACACATGGATGATACTTAAGTTCATATGCGAGTCAATGCAGGTGAGCGATTGCTTTTGGCAATATTGTGTATATGGGATCAGCGGTGGTCCGGTGGTTAGAGCAGAAGATTGCAGGTTCGAATCCCAGTGCCAGCAGACAATGACTGAAGTGTCCTTGAGCAAGACATCAAAAATCAAGTTTGCTCTGCAGTGATAATTGCCTACTGCACGATACTTGAAATAAATGCAACATTTTCGACAGGTAGTGTACATCTAATGGATTTAATGGTTATTAAGGAAAATACATTGGGTTCATCGGCAACTTGGCTTGCTGGAAATGTGTTACCTGGCAGGTGGAAACCAATTGATAACCGTGATCCACAATATTAGGCACAGCTTTAAATATATAGTATATATATATATATATAGTATATAGTATAGTGTATGTATAGTTTTCAATGCCACATGGTCAGAAGAACACTAGATGTATGGGATAAACTGAAGGTCATTCATTCGATGATTGTATGGAAGCTGCAGTCTGACATATATTGGCTTATGCACAACAAATAATATCAATCAAGTTCAAACAATAGAAACAGTCATCTATTTCAAGCCAAGATCATGTCAAGATTTGTTATAATTTGTCAAGATTTGTTATAATTTGTCAAGATTTGTTATTATTTGTCAAGATTTGTTATAATTTGTCAAGATTTGCTATTATTTGTCAAGATTTGTTATAATTTGTCAAGATTTGTTATTATTTGTCAAATTTTTTTATCATTTGTCAAAAATTTTGAATTTTTTTTATAATTTGTGAAATTTTTTTATAATTTGTCAAGATTTGTTATAATTTGTCAAGATTTGTTATAATTTGTTAAAATTTGTTATTATTTGTCAAGATTTGTTATAATTTGTCAAGATATGTTATTATTTGTCAAGGTTTGTCAAGATTTGTTATTATTTGTCAAGATTTGTTATAATTTGTCAAGATTTGTTATAATTTGTCAAGATTGTTTTTATTTGTCAAGATTTGTTATAATTTGTCAAGATTTGTTATAATTTGTTAAGATTTGTTATAATTTGTTAAGATTTGTTATAATTTGTTAAGATTTGTTATAATTTGTCAAATTTTTTAATTTTTTTTTAATAATTTGTCAAGATTTGTAATATTTTGTTATTTTGTCAAGATGTTATCCAATGACTCCCAACTCAGAACCTGGTTAAACAAGTCAAAGCAGTAATTCATGGGAAAATAACCAAACATCAAACACATTGTTGATCCCATCCTACACCATGAGATAAAACACAATACCGTGTCACAATAACACATTTAAATGTTATTATATTGAGTAAAATGTCCCCAGATGTGTGCCGGAACCTGGCCGAAGCGATGCTCACATTTGATGCGGGAGCTCCTTGAGATCCTTCGCCGAACCGATCAGATGACGTAATGATCCCACAAACGAGGATTAATGGTTAGTATTTAAATAAAATATTCTAAAGATAAAGATTCTTACACTGTGGCTGTAAATGCAGCATTTTTGCGTTCCGTCACAGCTCCTCCCTTCCCCGAGCGACACCGGAGACACTGGTGGCCACGCCCCCTTTTCGCTCGAAGATAGCCGAAGTCGTGACGTCACTTTGAAGGACAACCCGGAAGTTAGAGGCCCATGGGTTCCCATGATAGAAAATCCTATTAATTTTCCCCATAGAGTTTTGGAGAATTGCACAAAAATAAGATCTGTTTTCAACAAAGAGTTACGATCCCACACATTGTGTATATCTAGAAAATGTTCATCTAAAATGTTTAGATTTTCAAATATAAAATGCTAACGCTAGGCTACAAACGGACTACAAAACACTATGGTCGCGCGGTTAAACGTCATCATCAAGCTTCCTCAAACTTTAGTTAAAAAAATAACTTGATAGCAACCACCATTAAGTATAATATATATAGAATAAAGTTTAAAAAATCACACGCTGGTTTTAACATAGATCAAAGCGTGAAAATATTTAAAGTTTTGTGAACCACAGGTCTTATTTGGACCGATTTAACAAACACCCACAAAAAAACATAAATTGTAGGGAGAGGGAACCGGAAGTGCACAAATGCTAACTCGCTTCCGCGTTTTGGCCTACAAAGTGACGTCATAACTTCGGCACTCTATAATGAGAGGAAGTTGTTTAATTAAATGATTAAACGTGTGCTTGTTTAAGTTAAACAACATTGTGGATTTTATATGACATTTAAATACGATCAAACATTTTCATCGCAACATATTAGTGTATTCGCACTTTAATATAAAAAAATAAAAAGGCATTTTAAGATTAAAATAATAAGTTTGTTCTTCGGACTTTTATTTTGTAGGAACGCCCCCAAAGCGTCGCTTTAACTCAGCGCAAAACGCATGCCAGATTGTGTTAAAATCCACATATGATTACACAAACAACATACTTTCCCTAACACAAAAAAACTACGTCTATAAATAAACACGCTTTAAATTAAACATACGAATGCAGATATTGCTACATGTGGTACGTTAGAATTGTTTTAAAACGCATCACAACAAACGTAACAATCCCCAATCTGGCAACCCTCAGCCTCCGGCTCCCTGTTGGTGTGAAGCAGCACAATGAAGGGACGATGGCTGCCCGCATCCCACTAATGTGTGACAGATCGACACGTTTGACAGCCTGTGTTGTTGTTAGTTCTGCTCTCAGGGTGTCTTTCTTTAATAAAACACACTGATCTTCGCTGGTTCTTTAGATCTGTGTTGTATCTCGATCATTCTGTTAGCTTCGTGCTATGGTTCGCCCACATCAACAGTCTTGAATCGACCTGACCGGTGAGTAACCCATCCTGATGGATCTGCACATGTTTACAGATCATTCAGCTAAACATTCTATATGAATCAAAATAAACAGGATGACAGACACGCCCCTTTAACTTGATATGATAGCTAGCATTAGCAGTTGCTATCCAAGTGCATCTGCTTTCGTCACAAAAGGTCACTCCGGGGTCACCATGGGCATCAGCTGTATATTTATTTTAGGCATTTTAAATAGTTCTTGTTATTTTTAATACATAAAGTCTCATGTCTGGATGCTGTTATTGCATACTGTCTTAAAAAAAAGTTTGTGTATGAAAATGAATTAATTCACATTTTGTGCTCTTCCCCATCTGTGTTAGATACCTCTCATACCATGGCCATCACTCAGTTTCGCCTCTTTAAAATATGCACCTTCTTGGCATCCGTGCTCGCCTTCTTCAAGAGGCTGATTTGCAGGTGAGCGCTGAAACAGTTTTGTACAGAAGTTGTGTCATCATTTACTTGCCCCATGGGCATTGACAGCTGTACGAGGATCCTTCTTCTGCAGAACACACGAAAAGATATTTTGAAGAGAGTTTGTAACTGGGCATCGGTGGCCAGCTCTTGACATTCTTCAAAATATCTTCTTAAGTGCTCCGCTGAACGGGTCTGAAGAATGACAGCGATCACATGATACACAGCTTTTACATTTGGGTAATTTAATACTATGAATGAGTAACCCTAGAAAAGTGCATTGCCGTTGTGTGTTTTGACGGATGTGTTTTGTATATCTAGGACCGGGAGGGCACGCAAGCTGAGTGGGGATCAGATCACTCTTCCCACTACAGTGGATTACTCATCTGTACCGAAACAGGTTTCACAAATTTTGCAGTTTAATGTGTAGTGTAAAGATTAAGGATTTGGCTTTTTTGTATTGACGTTGTTGTTTGTTGTATAATTCACCCCAGCCAGAGATTGAGGAATGGAGCTCATGGGATGAAGAAGGCCCTACGAGTATCAAAATAGAAGGTGGTAACGGGGCGGTTCCTCCTCCTCAGAAGGAAGAAGAAGATGAAGAGCCGGACTACTTCAAAGACATGACTCCCACCATCAGGAAAACACAAAAAGTTAGTTTGTTATTTGTTGCTTTAGAAAAGCTGTTTGAACTGTTTGCTTCTCTACTATTCTTCTCTTACGTGTTCTCCTGTTTCCAGATTGTGTTGAAGAAAAGGGAACCTCTGAATTTCTCCATGCCAGACAGTTCCTCTGGTTTCTCCAGCAGATTAGCTGCCACTCAGGATATTTCCTTCATCCAACCCTCTGTGAGTAACACCACATGACATAAAACTATGAAGGTAAAACTGTATGGAAACCAGAGAGTTTGCAAATTTGAATGTGAGAATTTGTCAAATAACTATTAGTATCTGTAAGTTAAAATTTAAACTCGCCGCTGATGTGAAAAAATGAATCTGTCGATTTGCATACACACAAAAAATACTCAGAACAGTCGGGTTTTGAATTCAGAGTAGCAGATTAATAGTTACAAATGTGAAAGTTTCATAAAAATAAACACTTGTGTTGTAAACACATATCTTTGGGCTTTAAATCAGTTTCGGTGTGCAAGCACAAGTCGGCCCTCACAACCTCTAAGATTTGGCAGTACAACTTCAAATTCTAGCACTTGGACTTTTGCTTCTCCTATTGTGAAATTCTTGAAACAAAAATTGTCTCGTTTAGTTGTTAAAACAGATGCCAGGGAGCAGATTGGGCTGGGCTTAGGGTGGGAATGAATTCATTTTATTAGTCGATGTCTCCCCAATGAACAACGCCAGCCACAATGCAAACAGCAGCAGTAGCATAAGTGTCCGTAGTGTACAGCAATGTTTTTTTGTACTTTTTAAATATTTTTGTATTTCTTATATATATGCAGTACTGCATTTATGGATTAAAACACCATTTACATTTATAAAAAAAAAAAAATATATATATATATATATATATATATATATATATATTAAGTCAAGAATGATTGCTCGACCCATCGTTGTTTATCTATGGCACGATTCACACCCCGCACCACTTAAAAGTTACAATCTTCTCTTTGTAGTGCCGTCATTGCGCTCAAAATGTGCCATGACATGGCTGTCCTTTTACTGATATGGGCGATTCCATGAAAATGTCAAACTTTCCGTGAAAATATAGAGTTTTGACCAAGGGTTTTAGTATACATTCCTTACATCTTGCTAAGAAACAGACACATGAAAATAAAAATATACTAATTCTTCCATGTATTGTAAAGACATAACCCTTGGCTTTTTGTTGGAAATAATAGCTTCTGGTTTGTAAATTTAATTCACATAAATCTTAAGTCTACCGATGTATCCTTTTCACACTCATAACGCTGGCTCATTTATCTTTTTTTTATGGAAAACATGTTCATTCACTGATATTTTTCTGATGTTTAAAAACTATCACCAAGAGTTTTGTGTAATATAAACTTTGATTCAGTTTAATGGTCACAATTACATTCTAAGGGGATTTTAATGTCACTTCCATAACGCTGGAATAGCCCATGTTTAAAATCCGGTAAATTAATGATATTTCATAAAAAAAAATCCAAGCGTTTAAAAAAAATAGCTGATATATATGTAAACCTGTGTAACAACCCAGCTAACGTAAATTTTTGTGACTTTCTTTTTATACATAAAATCATTCAACATTCTTTGAGAATATAATATTGATATCCTAAATCAAAGCTTGAAATCAAAGTGATATAAAATAAAAGTTTGTAAAGAAAGAAAGGGTTCTGTTACTTCATAATGTTTTAAGTAAGACCAAGTATAAAGAAGGACCATGTCTCTGTGGTATACAGGCAGAGCTGGGAGATCTTGACACCTGGCAGGAGGACACAAATGCTTGGGAGGATGAGGAAGAGGCATCCTGGGAGGCAGAGGAAGTCCTGAGGTAGGCTGACTTTTTAGGGCTTATGTTTTGCCCAATGATTTAAAATGCAATCTTATTTTGCAATATTACACAAGAAGTATTTCTAAAAAGAGTTCTAACATGTTTATAGGTGTGGTACAAAAATGTGCAGGGTTCTGCAGAACTGAATTTACTTTTTTACTGAGCGTAACGATGAAATTTGACCCTCATCTCACATTTAATCATTTATTAACATTTAATTTTGTTTATAAACATAAAAAGTGTTTTTGCACTTGTTTATCAAAAATAAACATTAAATTGCATTCTCAAATGCTCTCGATGAAAAGTATTTGTCCACTAGATGGCAGTTAGGAAACACTGCCTTGCAAGCTGCACTGCAGTTAGACAAACATGGATTTAACTTAATAATTAATTTTGTTTTTTATGGTGTTATCAATATTACGTTATTAAATAAGATTTAGCCGGCATGAAATATGAAGTTCAATAAATTTCCTCTATGTCTGAATGTGTAAATGCAGGCAGCAAAAGATGGTGGAAAGAGAGAGACGTGCCTTGGAGCAGCAGAGGAAGAAAATGGAAAAAGAGGCACAAAGAATGATGAAGAAGGACCAAAAGATTGCTGTCAAACTATCCTAACATTTAAGCAGCACCAGACACTAAACAACAGCCAAACTACTCACCATGTTCAGTTTGACCTTGTTTTGTCCCAGCCACCACCGCTGACTTCTTCTGGAGTCCTTCAGTTGTCTTGAAGAATTCGGTTACTTCTTGGGCTTTTTGTATAATGGACAGAACACAGCACAGGGAACCTCTCCTTCTATTTTTGAGTCATTGTGAATATTCTTTCAGAGCGCTCGTACTATACTGGATGTTTTTTTTGTGTCAGTATTTATGAAACTGAAAAGGATTTTTGCAGGATTATTTTAAATGCGGAATTCAGATTTTTTTTTATTTTCCTTTATCATCGTAATTGTGTAAATGTTCTCTTAACACTGGACAGATTTATGCAACTATGAGTTTCTGCTCTTAACACACTATTTAGCAGTAGCTTGTTGGTTGTTCTCAAAATACTGGTAATCCAATTATATTTCGGTCTTGATTTTTTTATTGGCAACATTTGTTTTAAACCTGAAATTTGATCTGGGAATATGTTAAATAAAATTGGTTGGTTGGAACGGTAAGTTGAGATGTACTGAGGTTCTTGTCAAAAGTGAGTTGGTTGTCATGGAAACTCTAGAATATAAAAATCTTTACATTGGCAACCAAAGCATCTATTTTGGTTGTCTGGTACTTAAAGGTGGTGAAAAGTTCATCATATTGGTCACAGGTCTAAGCTTTTAGATTTGCTTTGTCACACTTAAGATGTAAAAGATTTTAAGTTGTATGGTGTTCAGAATGCTACAGGGGAACTGTTCTGTGTCTTCTAAGAAATGGAAAATTGAATCATGTTTATTGATGATGATGATGATGGTGATGATGTTGCTGACATTAACCTCCGCATGCTTTTGAAGAAAGATAAAGCCATGTTAAACGCAAGACCGTTTTGGTATAACATTTTTCCCACATTCCATTTTACTGTTATGCACAGTCCAGCTTGAGCTGTAAATATATATTTGCATAATTTGGGTCTGCTTTTTCATTTTATCTCAAAGAGTTTGCACTGTATTTTTACTTAAACATGATATCTTTAATTATCTTTTGGAAAATCAGCCAGTCAGCAATCTAAGACATTTTGTGTGATATTTGGTCATGTCTCTAAAATAAGTGTTTTGTCAGTGTGATGTTCAAGGTCATGCGCTTAATCCAGACCACTGGAACGTTCTGCCTGAGAATGTGATGTCATAATCCCCATCTGCCTCAACAACGCCCCCGGTCCCACAACGCTTCCACGGCCTGACCCACTTAAACGAAGAGAGGAAGATAAAGTGACTGAATTATACATTACACAGTCTGCTGCAGCTATGCGGACCTCCATCGTGTCTGACAGTGCATTTATTTAGGTTTCTTATGAGTTAATCTTTGAGCTCATCTCTGTAATAAACAGAGCAAATCTACACCAGAGCAGCATCACACAACCACATTCAAGAAAAATATAGGATAAAGATTTCTCAACAGATAGACCTTCGGTATCAAAAGATCAAAGAGTTCACATTTAAAATTAAAGGTTCATTCAAGAATGAAAATTTTGTCATAATTTCTCACCATTTGAAACCTACATTGCTTTATTTCTTATGCAGAACACAAAAGAAATTTTGAAGAATGTTGGTAAATTACTCCCATTCACTTGCATTGGTTTTGTTTCCGTGTGGTGACCAACTTTCTTCAAAATATCTTCTTTGGTGTTGTGGGCAAGAAAGTCAAATATGTTACAAGTGAAAATGAAATGATGACAAGATAAAGATCTTTGGATGAACTATCACTAGTGTCCAGCTCAGGGATGCCCGAACTAGGGCCTGCATGCTTTTTATTGCTGCAGATTAACAAGTGTATATGTCATTGAACTGCATTGAACATGTTTAGATGGTTTGTCCTGTATTGTATAAAGTTTATTGAAATTGCAAAACTTTGATCAGATTAACTTGTGCAGTTTAAGTTGTTTTCAATTTACTTTCAAATATTATGAAATTAATGAGAGGAACCCATGGCAACTCTAACTTAATACAGTTTGGTATGTTGCAACGGCAATCCATTTTGAAGTTTGGGCACCTCTGGTCTGGTAAACGACAGCAAGCGCTAAGTTTGTCCTTATGTTTCATGCATGCAACATCACGCACACAAGACCCATTTGGTAACCGATGTATTGAATGTTCTTCTGGATACCCAAGGGTCCATTGTTAAAAGATTGAGGTACTGCTCTCTGCTTCTTAATGGAGTTGTGTGAAAGTGCTGCGTGGAGTTGAGACACATGTACACATCTTTTGTATTACATAATGCAATATTTGTGCATATGTTTGGGTCTAGTAAAGATGCGTTAATGCACTTTCGCTGTAGCCGTCGACAGTTTTTTTTTGGGAAAGGTTAAGCCTTATGTAAGATCTTAAAACATAGGAGACCTCAAATACTGCTATGAAAATAAATCTTCAATTCTGTGTAATGTAATGTATTTAATACAAATGATTAAATACCATAATCGTGTAGATTCATATTCATAAACTTAATTGTGACATTATTTAATGGGAAACTTGTAGTCTAACATATTTTTGATTGTTATAATTTTGCAACCCAATACACCCATAAGGTCCAAATGTGATGGCTGTACTTCATTACATCCAGGGATTTGGAGGGAAACATTTTCACAAATGTTAAAATCATACAAGTAAGTGAATGTCACATTTAGCAAATGTCAGCCCTACCAATAAATTGTAGTCACATTTAAACAAATTCACACAATTCTAAAGTTGTAGGGGTTTTCCATGCTTTAATAATAAATATATTGATACATCTGATAGAAACAAAAATATCGCACATCGCTCAGGCACATAACAAGTGTTCTCTGTTGGAAAAGTTAAGTAAACAGAGCAACATGTAAAAGCTCTAACTGGAGAGAAAATACATTTTCTACTAACACAAACCATGAACACGTTGAAGCTTTGGCAGGTTTTAGTTCTTTTGGAACATGTGAGATTTTAACTACAACAAAACAATGGCTTACTGACAGTCAACCCCTATTTTTCATGGCATTAAAAGCAGGGAATAGCAGTCAGCAAAGAACAAGACTTTAGCAACATAACCACCTACCCGGATGATTAGATTATGCAAAAATATTTATATTATATGTACACACAAACATAAGGGAAATAAATAACAAAAAAAAGACAAAACGCAAACTCCATCCCTTTACATTCATCTTCTGTGCCTCAACTTTAGGCAAACATACACAGTGCAGGAAAGTGGCAACTAAAAACAAAAACATGTGTGCTATGCCTATTATCACAACTACTATAAGATGAAGTTTAAGTGCTCTTGTTGACAAGCTTTTTTTTAAGTGTCTGACCCATGCGAAACATGGCGAAGCGAGTGCAATCCCATAATGCAACAGCCCCGAATCAAAGCTGCGATGTTGTACACTGGTGCCCCTCCAACCAAACCATGCTGCGAGTACAGCCATGCCACGGTGGGAAGTACAGGCGCTGCCACAGCAACCAGATCTACCAGAAAACTGTTGCTCCAGTGGTTTTTTGTCACCAGGGACAGGTTACTGGGGTTTTTGGTTTTCTTCAGGTCAAAATCAAGCTCTTCCATGAACCGGGGATTCCTTTCAGGCTCGGATAAACACAGACCGGAATCACTGGGGTTCGCAGGGGTTAGGATCCGGTTTGGGGCAGTGTTGGTGCCAACATCGTGAATTTCCTTATCTTGTGCTTGAGGCAACTCCTTTTCTGTTAGAGTTTGTGCTTCTTTGCTTTTTGCAATCTGTAATTTCTGGGATTGCTGAGGGTTTGGAATGAACAGGCCAGAAAGCCCATTCCCCTGGAGCTTAAGCAGTTGGAGAAGAAGAGCTTGGAGATCATGGGTGTTGATCATGTCATCAGTCTGGACACCTTTTTCATCTTGGCAGATATGCTCCTCTGTGCTTTGGTCCGAGATGGTCTGCTCTAGGGTTGACAGTCCTGGTGGGGGTATGACCTTGGAGCCGCCATCATGACTACAATCGACAGCAGTGGACATGAGAACCTGCTCGAAAACATCTGTTCTGTTGGCCATTTCATCATTTCTGAGCAGCTCCCTATCGGCCATCTCTTCCGAAGCTTGGTCCTCAACCTGCTTCTCCATTTCTAGCCTAAATGTGGTGGATTTCTCTGGAGACTCACAGATGAAGTCTAGCGTCGGCTCATCTTGAAAGTTGCAGCCGCTCTGCGCCAACTCCATGCTGTGGAGCAAGGACTCCAGCTTCTTGTTTTGGATGTTGATATCAATGAAGTACTTTTGGATGCCCTTGTCTTTTTCCATTAAGCTATTCTTCATGGTCTCCACAACTTGGCGAAGCTGCTTGATCTCCTTGCGCGCTTCTTTGAGAGAGAGCTGGGCCTCCACACGATGACATTCTTCTTCGATCCAGTCTTCTCTCATCCGCCCCAGCTGGGTCTTCAGCTCAGCAATCTCAGTGTCTCTGCAAGTGTTAATCATACAAGTAAAATGTATCTACCTAGTGAAAAATGATCTGTTAGAGAAAAAAAATGAAGGTTGAGGACTCACCGTTCACAAACTATGTTCTCAGCATCTCTGAGATTGGATTTGAGGTGGCGTATTGCTACCTCTTTCTGCTGCAGAGGGGTAAGGTACTGCTCAGGGTTGGGAGGCTTGATGCCATGATTGTCTCCGCAGGAATGATAGCGCACAGGAGTGGTTATCCTGTGGGAGTAGATATATCATGTAAATAAAGTCCTCTTGAATTACATCTTTATGCAAAATATTAAATGAAATAATAAAAGTGACAAAGAACAGTTCTGATTGAAGATAAATAAATAAATTAATAGAGATCCATTCAGAACAACGGCTTCCTAGCAACCCACTATTTTGCTTTGAAGTCAGATTTGCATTTGTGCCAGAGATGCACAATGGGAGAACACATAGGGACACTGGAGCAAGCCCAGGCAGGACTTACGAAAGCACATTCTGTGGTTAGATGAAGACTCCTAGTGCACTTATAAGAATGAAATGAATGTCACGCTTAATATTATTAAAAGAACTTCACAAAACATCACAGGCAGCTAAATATGGGAACAAGAAATATAAATTCCCATTCGACCTCCCTAAAAAATCTGGCACAAAACAGCTTGCTCCTTTCACCCCGTCAACAGATTTGCTCTGTGGGCAAAATGAAAGCAGACAATTTTTGAAAATCCCCTAAAAGCTTGGCAGAGTCAAACTGTGACCAATGTAATCCTTTTCTGAGAAGAGGTAGAGGACACAATAACACCTTCCATCTGCAAACAGCATAAGACCGAATCTGGTCCTGTTCATTCGTGCCCTAAGTCCATACCTCCTGGTGGAGCTGGTGCTGCTGACGGAGGGAGGTTTTTGTGGCGTCCGGTAAGGGGCATACAGCTCGGAATCACGAGGGGCGGAGGGACTTCCTGCTGGCTTGAACACAGGCAGGCTCCTGACGTGGGGCCCGCGGCTGTGGGAGAGTAAACAAACAGATCCATGAAAAGCGGGTCAAACAACAATGCAGAGACACATTGACTGTCAATAGCATTTAGTCATATTTACTACTATACTATTAATGAGACTCACAAACATTAAAGTGAACGAAAACAACAGATGGCACTGCAATTGGTTCCCTACCTACGAGAAGAGACTTTCTTCCCAGTGGAGTTAGAAAGAACCTCATGCATCCTATAGCTTCCAGCACTACTGGATGAGCTGAAATCCGTCTCGCTGCCTGCAATGCATGAAAGGAAGATGAAAAGTTGAACGTTTCTTTAGGAACTCCAGCAAAACTGCTCCATTCAAAGCAAACATGAAACACACCCACGCTTTAGATTTGAAAGCCAACTTCAAACCCATCAATTCATAAGCCAGGCACGTTTTCAACTAGCATATTTCCTGTAAACCCATGGTAGAAGGTTGTCACGGGATATAATGTTACATCACAAAAACGTGCCTGCGTCTATTATCGAGATCTCAGATCAAAGAAGGCATTGACTTCACATTCAGGATCTCTCTTATAGCCGATCATCATGTACTGGATGGTACATTTTTGCAAGGTTGGGTGTAATCCCAACTCCCACCGTATACATTGTAGAGGAATGAATGCCGCACAATCTGGTCATAGACCTCACATACGTTAGCATGTCTGATATTTGCTTATTTTTGGGAATACACAAAACAAACAAACTTCAGATGGTATGCACACACCTGAGAAGCATCTTTTTCCTTTTGACAAAACCATCGTATAATGTGAACTCTTACTAAATGTGTCACCAATGTGTAACTTTCTACCAACTATTAAACAGTGCAGTTGCCAAATTCAAGTTCAAATGCTGTGAATCCTCACAGCCAATGGTGGGTGTGATCTGCTTTTAATGACGCTGATTGGCTATATAAAAGGCAAGCCCACCAATCAGTGAAAGTAATTAAGGAGATGACACCTGTTCCTTCATGGTTTGCTTAACACCACACTTGCACACAAGCTTCCCTGTTTGCGCATTCTTTTCACATGTTTATAATAATTTACTCCTTGATCGGTGTGTAAAGTGTATGTGAATAAAAATTACAAAATATTTATGGTCCAGTAAGTGTAGAGGCTTAAATCCAAGATGGCGGCGCCCATGGTACCAATCAACACGTGAGTTGGCGATCAAACACGTGGGCGAGGTGCAATCGCTTTGTTTACGGTTTACAAAAGCGATAAAAACAACTGCGATGGAAAATGTGCAGTGGATTTTGTACACCCGGGAACGCGTGAGTTGAGATTATATTCATTGATAAGTTCTGTTGTGATTCTTTGGTTATATTTGAGTAGTTTCTCCTCTGTTTCGTCACATTCCCCAATTAAAATAATTAACAAACGTCACAACACTTAAAGTGCGCACGTGCGAGTAAGATGACAGCCAGTGCGTTCTGCACTGTGTGCACAATTGGCAAGTTGTGTTTTGGAGGATTCATTTAGTTATTGTTCAACTAAAGTGCTCTTGGACGATGAAAATGTTAACAGATCCTCAAATCGCAATATTTAAGAAGTTAAATTAAAGTTTTGTCTTGAGAGAATGTCTACATGGATACCATTATTAGGCAACTACCAGTGTGCAGAATTATATAACTAAATGAACAATAAAGATTTTCCCATCTCAATTCTTTATTTTCACCCTTTAAAGTGACAATAATAAACAAATTCAACGTTTAGATTAAAAAGATTTATGTAATAAAAAAAGCCTCTGCGACCAATATAGCCGACCTTCCTTTCAATACAAGTCGCGAGACTTCCCTTCACACATTCGGTCAGTTTCTGTATCTGATCAGATTTGACTTTGTGTAGCCGCAACCACAGCCTTCCAGACAATGTTCAAAGAGGAGTTCTGTTCACCTTCCTGCTTTTGAAGGGCCTAAAAGTTCTCAATTATGTAAAGAAGGCGGCCATGTCAATCGTTTTTCATCTTTAAGGGCTTTAGTGGCCAGCCACGCATTGGAGTTCTTTAATGCATGTGATGAAGCATTGTCTTGTTTAAAAATGAAAGAACTCTTGAAAGATGCCGACTTTTTCCTGTGACATTGCTTGAAGAAAGTGTCTTCTCATATTTGCCAGGAGTTTGAGAGTTGATTTTGAGTCCAGCTTCAACCTGAAAAGGTCCAACTAGCTCATCTTTAATAATACCTGCCCATACCAGTACCCTACCACTACCTTGCTGGAGTCTGAGTCGAAGGGAAGCTCTGTCTCCGTTACTGATCCAACAACAGGCCCTTCCATCGGGTCCTTCAAGAGTTACTATTATCTCAACAGTCCACCAAACCTTTGATACTTATTTTAACTTATTGATCTGGGTTTCCTGCCTTTCTTACTTTGGCCATGTCTCTTAGAATTGAACACCTCATACTTCTTGACAGTCCAGGTAGATAACCATAGTGGAATATGGCAGCATTGGAGGATAATGGGTTCCTGGTAGCTTCATGTTTGATTCTTCACAAGACCTTGGCGGTTAGTATGCATCTTTTCTTCTCGACACATTTCTTGCGACACTGTTGAGTCAATAAGATCTCAATAAAATCTGTTTTTTGGCCAATTTTTCCTTTGATTTATAACCCAACTGCGTGTGAACATTATGTATTGAAATGACACATTCTTCTCTTGTAGTAGTATAGAGTTATTATGGGACAATTATTACAATAGCAATACAATAAAATGAACTTTACTATGCTAAGAATTTAAGAAATGGTTTTATTTACTCACTCACCTTTATACATTGAGTTATGTTGCTTCTGTTGCCTCCTGTGTTTCTGTGCAGGTGTACTCCAGTCGGCCACTACATTCATCCTGACTCTCTTAACTTTGACCTTGCGCTCTCCCAGCGAGGGTGAACCCAGTGGGCTGTTGTCAGAACAGGGGATCTTCACTGGAGATGCACACTGACTGCTTGGGCATCCAGTATCATCTGGGAAGGCAGAACCACGTGAGACTGTCAACAAGTGACGGTTCAACAGTTTAAAGGTTGTGTAGGTGTACTTTTCCTTATCACATAGGTCACACTGCACAAATAACCATGCCTTTTTTGTAAGTAATGTGTTCATTGTTTGGTTTGGCTAAGTTGTCGGGATAATAATTGAAGTGATATGTAAAAAAAAGGGGAAGACATATCAGTATCATGTTATTGTCACATAGGGATCATACTGCTAAAATGACCAACCTGATGACAAGCTGTTGGGACTTATTGTTCTTTTGGAATGTTGTGAGCTGATATCGAAATCCTTGCTCTCCTCCTCTAAAAATGGGATGGTAGGGACAACTGATTCCTTCACTTTTAAACTCAACGTGTGGAAGACAGGTCTTGGGATACGGCTGCGCATGCTTCCCTTCCCCGATGCCTTTACCTGCAGAGAGTGTTAAAAAATTGATAACTTGAAATATGTAATGCCAACTGAGCGACATTTAACAACTGAGGCAAGGTACTTAGCCCATTTAAAATAATAGTTTGCTGAATTACGTATTAGTCCCTGGGGTTTAAGGAAATGGGGGTACAGTTAAAAATAAGCTTAATTCATCATATTGAAATGAAATCTCACGTGCATGCCACTTAAGTAAAGTGCAAGACAAAGAAGACAAGCACCTCAAATGCTTGAAAGGGTCCCATTCTTCTTTATCGGGTAATCTTGCAAGTTAAACTGTAAGAAAATAATAATTGAGGTTTTAGAAGAAAGTCTTAATATAAGAAAATAAATGGATTTTTTTTTACGAAAAAGTATTTAATAATAAATGAATAATAATAAAAGTTTTATGTAAAAGTATAAAATAACAGATATTGAAATAAATAGCCAATATACACAGTTGAATTCAAATCGTAAGATCCCTTAATGTTTGCATTCATTGTGTCTGTTGTTGCCATTTTCTATTTTGTTTATATATTCTTAGTTTAGTATTTATATACTACAAGCAAACTAACAGGTGTTAATTAAGATGTGACAGATTCATTAGGGGTCAGTGAAATAACACAGTGTTATTTAAAAGGCTTTTCATATTGAGAAGGAAGTAATATGGTCAAATTAATCCATGTCCAGTCTATGATGATGCAATCCCACCCTGCTTGACTGTAACATTGAGCTCATAACAGTGAGACTATTGCACAGCTGCTATGTGTGAGTTTTTTAATCTCCATAAGCTGACCACCCAACCTCAAAAACTGCTAAAGCTCAACCACTGAATAATTTAACAATGTAACACGCTTGATTGCCTATGATGTCATCGTGCCTTTTCTTGATTTTAGTGCTAGACTCTGTGGTCATTTGCGTCAACATCACTTTACAGTTATGTAAAGGAAAAAGTTGCTTTCACTTCGAATTATGTAATTGACCCCTTAAAGTTTGCATTCATTGCGTAAGGCCTTGCCAGTTTCTATTTTGTGTCCAGATGACGTATTTGATCGCAAGATATAGTTATGTAGTCGTTCAGGTATAGAAAACCTGATTTGATTCTTCATAATCTTACTCTAAAGCAGGAAATAAATACCAAGGTTGTGTTTGCTTTGGTTAAATGGAATGAAGAAATAATATTGTACCAAAATTTTGAAATCTAGTTTTGATGTCAAAGTACCCACTCATGGGCGCTAGTCTTTTCTTTAAAGCACAGAATACAGAGCCTTTGCAAAAGAACATTGCAACATTGCAACAAGGTTTAAAATAGGTGTTGATAGTAGTCAGCCATTCATTTGTTGATTGATGTCTTCAGTCAGGACAAATGGTTTTGCTTTGTCCCCAGCCAATTAAAAAACAGACATTTATCCAGACACTGAGATTAGAAGCTACTGATGCATGCTTTAAGAGCATCCCCTACATGCATTTATCAAATGGAACAACTGGCTTAAGGTGATAAAGCCATGGTATTGTCACACTGTCCTAGGTTATATGTTTACATTTATAGCATTTGTTATGTTCGGTCCACGTTTAATCAAGAACAACTTTTTAATGCATAAACATGAAAATTGACATTTAATGTTATTGTATATGTGGATAAATCATGTTTGCTTGTCTTTATAAACAAAATTGTTCATAGATTTGGTGCTTCATTGCTCTCAGTCTTGATATGTATGAAACTAAACATCCTCGTCTGTTGGTTGAGTCAACAAGAAACAAAAAGGATCACATCAGCATTCAGAGATGTTTTAAAGTGGCGGTATACCCAAAATAAATGTGTCACTATTTCTTCACCCGTTTGTTGTATCTTTTTGGAACACAAAATATTCACTAAGATATAAAATAACTTAATGGTGAGTAGATGATGTAAAAAAATTGTGTCATCATCAAAGAAATAATCTGTCATCGTTAATTCACCCTCTAGTCATTAAAACCAGAACACAAAAGAAGATACTTTGAAGAATGTTCACAATCAAACAACAGTGGCACCCATTGACTTGTGCTGATATGGACACAAAACCAATGAAGGGGTGCCAGTTACCATCATTCTTTTTGTGTACTGCGAAAGAAAGTCATACAGGTTTCAAATGGCAAGAGATGATTAAATGATGGCACAGTTTTCATTTTTGTAAGCTATCACTTCAAGTCAGTTGCCAGTGACTCCTGTGTCACAAGTTAATAAAGCATTGAAGACTCACAATGTCAAAACATACAAAATAAAAAAATAAAAGTGCATTTATATACAGTATGTTTGCAGTGTTTAGATTTTCTTTATTGTACGCATATATAATATATAAATATATATTATAAAAACCAAAAGAGGCAGTAAGTGGGACTATCAATTTGTTTAAATCATTAACTAAGTGATTGTTGATTTCTTTTGATTTTGTAGAGATCTAGATGTGCATGTCTAAGAAAAGCAAATTCAATGTAAAGACAAAATATGACATTGTGATCTTACAGAACAACAATTTGACAACATAATGTTTGAGAAAATCTCCCATCTTGAGAATGCCAAAACTTGAAGTTTCTATACAGTTACCTGATAGCCTTCAGCTGCTGGTAAGAGGCAAAAAAAAGCACAAGTCAAAATGAATCCCACTTTTAATTCCGACTTTTTACATCAAATGGAATAACACCACCAAACCATACCTATTGATAAAAGCACCATATAATAGAGTACCAAACATTATTGTCCATATCACATTCTAGTTAATATACGTGTTGTATCTGTTAGTTAATATTAAAATCCAAACAAACGATGTGACGCAGTTGGTAAAACACTTGCCTTGTGATGCGGAGTGAAAGGATGCGCTGATGCTGATGCTGCCAAAACAACAGAATGAGTGCTCCCAATCCCCAGCCTTTGTTTTGCTTCTGTATCATTGGCTCTGTACCAGCAATGCCAGATTAATCAACATCTCTTGCTGCATCCGTATATGAAGGAGACGAGTCGACAGAAGTGTGTTATGTAACGAGCAACAAGGATTTAACCCTTACATGCTCGACAGATTTTTATTGACGCAGATGTATTTTTTTATGGCAGGGATGGTTTTTGGGCTTTGTGTCTTGCAGTGTTTTAAATTTTCATGATTGGTGTTTAAGAGTTATCTGTGGACCTCATGATGGTACTTCAGTGTCTTCAGCACCATGCTGACTTTCAAGTGTTGATGTCAGCTCTCCATGGTGCTGAAGTCAACTCATCAAACAAGATGCATCATGTTGACTTTTTTAAGGGATTGTTCACCCATAAAGAACATTCTGTAATTTACACGTTGTTCCAGATCTGTATGTATTTTGGGTTCAGGTGAGAGTTATTTGGAAGAATGTTTGGAGTCAACTTTGGAGACCATGGTGCATGATAGAGAGAAAAACTTTTTTTGTCCTGTTTAACAAAAATTAAGATTGAGTGTAAAAAGTTCTGGGGTTATTTTGACCGCCATTGTCATTTTTTCTTTGGTGGTCATTCATCCAATTATCTTTGTGTGCAAATGGATTTGCAACAACTTGAAGAGTAAATTATAGAGTTTTCATTTTTGTGATATTAATCCATTTAACTCCAATTTTGTAACACTGATTTATTAATAAAATAATTGAATATTTTGCTTTAATGATGGTTAACAATATCATGCCAATATAACATTATATTTATTAAACACGTGGAATTAAATGATAAGGAACGTGTGTTCACAATAGCACCAGAAGCAGTATTGTCTATTTTTATTTTATTATATCAAATTCTGTGTAATTCTGTAGATATTGTTAGGTATTGGGTCCCTCTTCTGGTAATATATGAAATGCTCTTTTAGTTGCTTGACACATTTCATTTAGAGTAAGACAAATAAAAAAATAATCAGCAAACAACTAAAAATGTTACAAGACTGCACTGACATTTATCAAAACAAGTCTTGTTCTAAAATTCACATTTACGTTAAAAGCGGTCTTGGTTGTAGATAAACCATCTTTAAATCTGAAATTATGTCATTTGTTTGCACAATGTTTACCCAGTAGTTTTTCAATATTACTTAGGCCTTGCAACTTTAACTAGGGATTTGAAAAGAAAAATTACGCTAGAAACCCTACCCGAGGTTAAAACAAGAGCTCTGAAACAATTTCACACAAAATCTTAATTTAGAGAGTAATGTCACCATAGTTTTGTTTGGCATTGTATTGCATGCAATTGTTTGTATTGCCTGATACGAGACCAGCCTATCGTGTATTTGACATACCCATACTATTACTTAATTGTTGAATTTGTGAGATCTGCAAAATGTTACGGTTAACATCAAAGCATGCATGAAGTTCATTTCAAAACCTGTTAAGATAAACACAAAAGAAGATAGTCGAAGGAGAGTTGATAACCGAAAAGCAGACAAGCTCATTTACTTGCATTGCACAGACACAAAGCAATTCAATGGGTGCCGTGTCCCAACATTCTTCAAAATATCTGCTGTGTGTTCAGCAAAAGAAAGAAAGCCATGAGAATTGAAAGGAGGGTGAGGAAGCTATGACACAGTTTTTATCTTTGGCAGGTCGTGCAATTGGTAGACACAAGAGGGCAGCGCAGCCCAAGAGAATGGAGACCAGACCCAGAATCTGCAGTCACTTATTTAAAGTGAGGCTAATGACTTTTTTATAAATACCTCTTCACTCAACCCTAATTTAACCTTTACTCTTAACTATCATTTTAGCTCAACATATACATGGGAACTTCATGGAAATAAATGTCACCATGTAATTTTTTTCCAATATTGTGTTGCTCAATTGAAACATCATTGCTGCAACAAGCTCCTTGCTCTGGAAATGGGGGCACATCCACATTTTTTATATTTTGGGTTTACAACCACTTTAAATGATCTCTGGATACTGATGTGATCCCTTTAGATTTTTAATGTTGACAACCAACAGAAGAATGATCAATTAGTTCTTAATTTTAATAAGCAAACATTTAATGATGCACATACTTGTGTGATGTGATAGTCAGTGTGATAGATCTGTGAGTATGTTTGTCGACCTGTTAACCCCTGTCAACATGTTAGTCCACTTGTAAGGTTTGGCATCCAAAGACAGACCCCCTCCTCCCCTCTCTGTCCCCCATCCAACATCTGACAGCATCCTAAACCAGTCATTTAATATTCTTCACCTAGACATACATAGTAAACCCTTGATCAAAAGAAAGACCTGTATTTCTCAGATTGTCACAAATAAAGACATTTGAAAATATTACAAAATAGTTTATTACATTGTTACCAATTTTAAGAATGGTGATGTCTGTCTCATATACTTACATGATAACTGTTACAAGAATGCATGCAAACGTCCAAATGCTCAAGTCTCAAACAAAGTCTCAGGAGGTTTAGAAAGAGTCTGGAGAAGTTCTCCAATAAATCCAGGAGCGTCTCTGGAGTGGGCGTGACTCAAAGTGTGTCTGCAACCTCCGCGCTCTTGACTTCAGAGCGCACTTCACTCCAGAGTCGCAACACAGACCCCGCGCACTCCCCAAACAGGCAAAAACACCGACTCCAGTGGGGGACAAGCCTCGGCTTTATTTTTGGGGGACAGTACCACCATGGATGCCTTGCGAGCAGTCGCCTTTTGCACGCTGTTTATGTTCCTTTGGAGTTTACCTCGTTGCCAGTCTGCTGCCCTTATATCGTCGAGAAGGAGCAAGGGTTCGAGGAGCGCTCCTGATGGACAAAGGTCGCACAAGTTCCTTAAAGAGATCTTCGCATCCTCCGTGGGTACGAGTCGAAGGGACGATTTTAAGGACCCAGTTGTGCCTCACGACTACATGATATCGATATACAGGACTTACTCAGCTGCTGAGAAACTTGGACTGAATGCAAGTTTCTTCCGATCTTCAAAGTCTGCAAACACCATCACAAGTTTTGTAGACAGAGGAAAAGGTTGGTTTTCATTTATGCATGTTTTGTTTTAATTCGTGGGGTTGGAATTAAATGTTGTTTAGGAACATTTGGCATTGCACCAGGACAAAGTTTGTCAAAAAGTGTTAACTTGAATTTTATATTATGTTTTGCTTTTTAAGCACATTGTGAATTGTGGGCCAATTTATAAAGATCATTATTAAGATCATTTGGAAACCAATGGGAAGATCTTTATTTTAAAAAAAATAGGATGCATCATTTTGGAATCAACCCAATTATTTAAAGGGATTAATATATTGGGGTGAGGATTTGGTGATCACTCTTGTTTAAAAGTCAGCTCGACCTCATATTTGGGGTTGTATAAAGTTATATTAGTTTTACATTGACCTCAAGGTAACACTCCAATAAAACACTAATTGGTGCGTTTTCTAAATGAAGGTAATAAATCAAGCAGTCTGTTCTCACAAAACTCAAGGAGAAACTTCGATAAAAGTGAACAGAAATCAAACCTGTTTGGGAAATACTCATGGGATTATTTTAACTTTGGGTAGACAATTACTTTATAAACTTCTTTCCCTTTGTTGATTTTTCAACTTCTGCACGCCTTTCTGCTTTATTGGATTCTATTTAATTTGAGTAACTTTTTGCATTGTTAGATCATGCAAAATAGAAACAATTGGATTTAAAAATAAATCCCCAAAGAGATGGGTTCTCATAAAGAAGGCCGGCGCACACCGACATGATGAACAAGCTTCACTTTCCTCCATGATTTTGATCCGATGTGTCATTGTCTGTGACCCTTCACTGGACCCTCCGAGGGTCTTGCTTTGCATCGGACCGCTGATTGGACTATTTGAACTCGTTGATCTAATTGAGTGTTCATGTCATAACATATCAAACCCTGTCTGTTCTCCCGTAATGAACTAGTTTAGCCAGTGGCACATCCCCAAAATTGAGGAGATGTAAAGTTCGAAAAAGTGCATGTTTTGCGCATCTTGCATTTGTGAGTTATACACTTCGAAATTTCTTCCAAATGCCAATTATTACAAGTTATTTATAAATATAATATACTTAAATATAATGTTCCTTTGTGCACTGAAGGTTATCATACTCTGTTAAATGTCATCTAGAATCATTTCCACCATTCAATTATGATAAGGCAGCAATCTGTTGGTGTAACAGGAAAGAATTCCCTCCAAACAGATAAGACATTTCCCCAAATTTCAGATCGTTATGGTTGCAAGATCAGACAAGAACAAACGGAATGTATGAAAATCACTTTTGGCACTTGGAGTGACTCATTAAAACGCAGATGGTGCTTGCTGGCCCTGGTAGCCACACTATATCTCCATCCTTATTTTTTTCACAATCGAAATTCTGGATAAGAATGTGTCCAGCTGAAGAATCCCATCAAAATGATTTATGGATTTATTGTAGGGTTATTCACTTGTCTTTGTTATCCGTGTAGGCCGCCAAGTCGTCCAACTCTCGCCGCATGCAATTGCGCTTGAAATAAATTATATGCGGAATAATCGCTTTAGAACCGGGGATGTTGTTGTTGGCAGAAGGGATGAAATATAAGCGGCCTGTTTTTTATGGGATGGGAGGGAATTCAGAACTGTTAATTATTTGGTGACCTTGTGTTCGATTTGTTTGAGGTCTTCTGAAAAAGGTAATGCGGACCATACGCGCGTGGAAACTAAAATAAACAGGTTCAAATCGACGGAAATGATGTGACCATTTATATGGAAAATCATGCGATGCGGGTTGTTTTTTGGATGTTATTGTAGTTGTTCGTTTCCCAATAATTTATACGAATTTAATTTCGTTAAGACATAATTATTTATGAAACATGAGGTTAAGTTTTTCGAAAAAAACAACAACAGTTCTTCAAGGAAAATCGAATTTAAAGCACGCAATTGAACATTGCGCACGTATATGTCGGGCATTTTGCTAAGATTAAATTGTGCCCAAGGCGCACTGATAATAGTCTTAAAAGTTTAACCAAAATTCTAAAAGCTGTCTTGAGTTCAGATTAATGGTGCGTCAGAGAGATAAAAGGGGGTGATAAAGTGCGACAAGGCCTGGATTCCTAAAGGGGAAAGAATGCATTAATTGTGCATTGTTCAACATGTACAGTATGTTGTTTTGTGTCTGGTGGAGTGTTTCTCTCTCTCTCTCTCTCTCTCTCTCTCTCTCTCTCTCTCTCTCTCTCTCTCTCTCTCTCTCTCTCTCTCTCTCTCTCTCTCTCTCTCTCTCTCTCTCTCTCTCTCTCTCTCTCTGGCCTCCAGATCTCTTTCTTTGCATTATCACCTTTGCATTTTTATAGCACAATATTTTATAATGCACAACCTTAATGTTTTCATAGATAAACCCACTCTGCATTGTTAGAATTTGAGTTTGACCTGGTCCCAAAATAAGAAGAGCACTGAACACTGTCCACTATAAGTGAATCTGACTGCAATTATTTCCTTTTTTATCTTGCAGACGATCTCCTGCTCTCTCCTTTGAGAAGACAAACGTATCTGTTTGATGTTTCAACCCTCTCAGACAAAGAAGAGCTGGTCGGGGCCGAATTAAGGATATTTCGGAAAGCGCCCGGGGATTTCCTTGCGTCCCAGCCAGGCGTCTACAACCTTCATTTACTCCCATGTCGATCAGAGAGGCCACTGGCTTCCAGGTCCCTTGATCTCCAGGATCCACGGAAACCAGAATGGGAGGTTCTGGACGTGTGGGGGGTGTTCAAGAACAGGCATCACTCGGCCCAGCTTTGTCTCCAGCTCAAGGCAACCCATGGCAAATCCGAGGCGGAGGTCGACTTAAGGCAACTGGGGTTCCATCGGCACGGTCGGACGCAGCAAGAAAAGGCCATCCTGGTGGTTTACACGCGGTCCAAGAAGAGGGAGAACCTGTTTAACGAGATGAAGGAGAAGATCAAGTCTCGGGGAGATGATGAGGAGGAGGAGGACGAGAGCGCACTGCGCTTCAAAGCGAGGCGCCGCCGGAGAACCGCGCTGAATAATCGCCACGGGAAGAGGCACGGGAAAAAGTCCAAATCGAGATGTAGCAAAAAAGCCTTGCACGTCAATTTCAAAGAGCTGGGATGGGACGACTGGATCATCGCTCCTCTAGACTACGAGGCGTACCACTGTGAAGGGGTTTGCGATTTCCCCTTGAGGTCGCACCTGGAACCCACCAACCACGCCATCATCCAAACCCTCATGAACTCCATGGATCCCAACAGCACGCCGCCGAGCTGTTGCGTTCCCACAAAACTCAGTCCCATCAGTATACTGTACATAGACTCGGGGAACAACGTGGTGTACAAACAGTACGAGGACATGGTGGTGGAACAGTGTGGCTGTAGGTAGCAAACCAGAAGAACTCAAGGCTTGCAAATCTTGAAGAGAAGAAGTGGACCCCAACCTGTCCAGAGAGCCGATCCACTTTTGCGCATCCCATTTGGAGATCTCCAAACCGTCTAGCAATAAAGAGTATGGTGTATAGTGAAAGGAGGCTTTGTCGTTTAGGCATTGGGGGTCTTTTTGTAAAAAATCATGTGACTTTTTCAGAAATGTTCGTTTAATGCAGGTTGAGAAAAGCCAGGTCTAGTGCGAAACCTTCTGGACCGGATTCACAGGTTACACCATCATCTGCGAGGGTTTAGAAGAACGGGCACCTGTTCAAACGAGAAGACCCACTCATCATCTATTTTATGGTCTGTTGTTGTATGAATAAGATATGTTATATGTTATGGATAATGATATATAACACTGTGCCCAGTGACCTTTTTGCGCAAAGGTTGGGCACCAAATGTACCAAGGCATGGAAGCAATGGGGCAGATGTTTCTCCACCCTGGCACTGCTTTCGTGGACAACTTTGGTTTCAAGTGGACTTTTGATTGTAGACTCCAAATTTGTACTTTAAGGTGAAAAGGAGACTCACTTGACGAAATGTAAACCACCAACGTTTGCATTTACAAGATGCACTTCCACAACTGTCCAAGAAGTCTGGAAGGAGCGTTTTTCCCGACCTATAGACTTACAAGGAAAAAGAGACTCGAGATTCTATTTAAATGCACATTAGCTTTGAATGCACTGTTGTATTTTTTTTTTTTTTTAGCTGTAAATATTTGTAAAGTAAACCTAAAAGTGCAACGTACGAAGAAATGAATATTTCTTTGTTAATGTACATTTATAAATGCACTCAAATCGCTATAATTTCTATTCTATAATTATTTTATTATTTGTGATGTACAGAGTTTCATGATAATCGTGTTTTTTCTTACGCTGATAAAACAAATTAATTTAAAATGTATTCATTATTGCTGAGGGTGGAAATACCATTATCGATGTCTACCTCATAAATACATAGAATCTGAGTTCTGAGGTGCATTCAATTAGAGTTTTCCCAATTTAAATATATATATATATATATATATATATAAATATATTATATACAGTATATCAATGGAGGATAATCCACACTATTACTGTACAAATAAACGGAATAAATTCACCTTTTGTGTGGTGCCATTAACTTTCAAAGGCCTTTAAATTGAAAAAATGCAGTTGTTCAGTTTAATTTTAATTGTCTTTTTATCAGATCAAATTAGAGGTTTAAAATAAACAAATCACAAAAAAGATTGTATGCTTTAAACTTCAGTTCTGAATTGTTGAAACATGTTGCATCTTCAGATCACAATTTAGACAATTTATTTTGAAATGTTTGCAGCCTTGTGTTTTAAATTATCCAATGTGTCACCCAGAGTTAAAATTTCCCTTCATCCTGTGTAAAGTCAAACAATTATATTCTTGATTTCACTCAGCAGCTTCTTTTCACGTGTCTATCTTTTGTTTCCATTGTGCTGACAGATTCTCTTCTGAGTCAACCCAGCTCCTCACCTGATCAGTTTCACATTTTTATTAGCTCTCAAATGGTTTAAAAACCCTTGGGACTCCAGGCTCTTGTTTTCGCAGAGCATCATTAGCAGATCCTTTATCTTCGGATGCATTTCTGCTCCAAAAATCAACTATGTATGGTGCTGATGTGTCACAGCTAATTGTGCTTTGCACGGTGGCCCCTCTGCCTTCTTCTAACCAGGGTTAAAACACTTGGACCACAGAGATTTAAGGTATTGCATCTCCAGCAACAGGCCGCTTTCATGTGAATTGCCCATCCGCATGTTAAGATTTCTTAACACTGTAATGTTTCCCAATCTTCAGATGAAAAGGTTGAAGGCACGGTTTGTTGGCTGACCGTGGCCTGGAAGCAATTAGGAAATTGCTTTGAAATGGTATATGTTGTCCAGACTCCCTTACAGTATCATATCACTCTACATATGTTTGTTGAAGAGGGGGAAAAAGATGCTGATTTGTGTCTTGGTTGTCTCCAAGAATGACAGTTACAATGATAATGTCTTTTAAAATGGAGATGGAGATGGCATGTTCTGTGTCAGGTGGGATCTGCTTAAATGCTTCTCATCGCCTATTATTCTGTTTCTTTTAGAGTTGTCAGGAGAGATGGATGCACACAGGAATTAAATGAGCTGCCCGTCTTCATTTAAGGTTTGTTTAGAGTAAAGGTTTCCAGTGGGTATGGTCTCAAACGTAGTTTATCCTGTTTTGGAGATACTGTTTCTTCTAATTTGGAAAGATTATTTCTTATATATTACTGAAAAACATTTGCTTTTGAAATAGGTTCCACGTGATTTAATTGAGATGTTTTATTTTATGCTCCTAAAAATTTTTGAAGTTTGCAAAAAAAATTATGTTGAAGAAACAATTAAACAGCGTAAAACCAATATTCACTTTAAGATATGAATCGTTGGAATTACTTCATGTGAACATGTAAGGAATCTGGAAGACATTTAAGCAATAACAGGGAATCGAATCTATGACTTTGGTGTTGCTAACACCATCATATAACCACTGAGCTAAGGCAAAGTACATTGTTTTTACAGGATTAAATGAAGTTATTATAACATCATTAATCATTTCTCTTAAAATTTGAAAGAAAGTTAGGTTAAAACAACCTCATTTAATCACGTGGAACTGATGTACAGAATAAAATGAAGTAATTCCATCAAACCATTCTTTTAAGCGTACATAATTAAATGATGTAATTCCAAATTATCCTTATTTCCAGTGTTGATATTGAGGTTGGATTTGTAGCATTGAGACATATAACTCTAATAACATTATTTTATAGTGTTTATGTTATTTCAAGAGAAGAATTCCTTAAGATCTCAATTCCTGTCAGTGATTTTTTTCCAAGGGAAGTAAAAGAGACAGGCTCTTTTTCATGCGTCTAGTATATGATTATGATTTATGTTTTTGTATTTGGGTTCATAGAGTGGACGTAGATAGGAATGCATGAGATACAGAGCGTGTTTAGTAAAGTGGAATGTGGAGTTTACCATTCTGGGTGCATTCCTGCGCTCAGTGCTGGGATGAGTAAATGGCTCATCCTGGTTATTGGAAAGCGGGAAGGCCTCTTGAGACATCACTGTTTGTTTAAGTGTTATGTCTAATGTGTGCATAAGGCTTTCTTCTTTCATAAAATTGCACAGTAAAACGCCTGGCGGAGGGACAGATACCTTTCAGTGGAGTTTCAGGGGAACGCTCTTCATAAAAAGCTTGACGCATCGCATCTGTGCACAACGCTATCAGACTGGCTTTCGTCTGGGATGGGCCCTGGTCATTTTTAATCTCTGCCCCACACAGAAAAGATACATAGTCTTGACTTTAAAAGGGACATTCTTGGAGGGAAAGGCTGAAATGTGCTTAGTTACTGGTAATGGGTTCATTAATAGCTGGCTGGACATCATTAACCCTAAAGGGGCAGGAAAGAAAAATAACCCAAAAAGAACAACTTGCTCCTGTTATCAATCACACAAGGACCCTAAAAACTAACTAAAGGTTATTATTAGACCGTGAGTTGATAAGTTTATTAATCCAAGTCAATATTTCCCCCTTGAATCCACCCATTTTTGAAAAAAGTAGGCTCACTTACTTCCTTCCCCCAGCTACTCAAATCCAGTGTATGCAGGAGCAAGTTAAATAAATGATACCTGTACTAATAAAATACGAAGGCCAACCTGAATGTGACACAGTAAATGGATTTTATAACATCAGACGCATGAATTATTTTCCCAGCAAGGCCGTATTAATGATCGCCTGCTTTGATGTCACTTTGATTCCGATGAGTAAGATCCAAGGTTTAAGATAAGGCCAGAGCACACATGTGTCAGGAGCCTGTTACGTTGGATGTGGGAAGAGAGAGAGGGATGATCAAAAGACAGTAAGGAGTGTGCGTTTGTGGAGACAGAAGGAGAGCAGCAGCGCTCACAGATGGGTGGATGGAGGGTGTTTGAGGGCCTGCTTGAAGGGTGGCAGATGCCTTGACTGACCCCAGCGCAGCCCTGCATTCATCCACTGGACACGACACGAAGACAAAAGCCCGAGCAAACTTTACATACGTGCCTTGAGTTCAGAGGTCGGGTAATTTTTTCCCCACTTTTTTCAGGGTTGCGTTGGAATTTTTTTCCTTTGCGAGTGGTAGAACAGCATTAATAAAGAGGCCAAAGCAATTAGCAGCTGTTAGATTTCAGGACAACACATGCTGGAGCAGAGAAGACATAACAAAAGACCGTAGAGGTTTCCTCTAATGGGGCATCTGCTGTGTTTCCAGGCTCTCGTGGACGCAGCAGGACGCAATCTCGGATGCTTCTAACTAACACCTGGCTTCGGCGTACCTGCTAATCGTGTTAGGCCGCAAGCCGGGGGCCATTTGAAAACCGAGTCGTGCTTTTATCTCATTACTGCCTGAAAAACATCTCAAATCTAATAGAAGCTTAAGAGGAATCTTGTTGTTTTTGTTTTAGATCAGGCAAACATTTGCAGGCTGCTCGGCATGATTTACGTCGTGTTTGGCTGTCTGTCACGCTTGTTTGACAAGATACTTTATTTTTTTGTAAATCCGTCACGTTCAGTCTTTGACTCGACTCAATCGAGTGCTTAGAGACAAAGGTTTGGTATTGGTTACTGTCGTTAAGTGTGTGTGCGCATCTTGTCTCAGAGTGTGTGCTAAGAGCAGGGTAAATTTGCACAGGGGATCAGACAATAGCAGTGTTTAGTGGCAGGGTAGGGACGTGACCCCTCTGCCACCCTCCATCTGGTTGTACTGCTGGCCATGTGCCTCGAATGCTGCTCTTAAAACTAAAAGCCGGCGCTTCGCCCTCACACGCAGCACGGTAAGTCGGAGACCTGTGGGTCTGCTTGATTTCACAAAAACAAGCTTGCGCCGCAGGGAACGTTTGGAGATGTATCGTAAAGCGATCCGCTGAGAAAAAACAAACAGCGGTCATAAGAGAACAGACCCACCGTGATGCCAGAAATTAGGGCGGCTGGTGGACCGATCTTGAGCGCTGATTGGTAAGCGGGCCTGATGGACACCTTGAGGCGGATTGGAGGCAAAACTTTCACTCAGATGGTGCCTGGGGTGTCTCAAAAGGTCATAGCCCCTGCTGGCTCGCACCATCTATTAGTCATGAGGCTTTGCAGCTTACCTGTCTAGCGTTTCAGCGTGGCACAATACAGTTAACCTCGATTGAGCTTGATTAGAAAGTGTGGAGTAGACCCGGCCGGGACTGTGGCCTCCCCAAATATCAGACATCAATTATGTACGTTTGGGACAGAATGCTGGTGTCATCTACTGGGACGGGCGGGTTGTGTGATGTTTCAGTCATTGCACATTTTGTGAGGCGTACAAAGAAACGGCATGCACGCTTTACCGTTGTCCCGAAACCAACCGCCCCCCCTCTCTGTAATTACCCCATTACGTGTTAGAGGCGGATGGAACTGTTACAGATGTTTTATGGTAGGGGGCTCTTTTCATTTTGTCTCCCTGATGAGGGACAGATTTACGGTGTAACTCGACGATTCCATTCAAGTGTGCAATTCTGAAAGCACACACACACAAACACACACCTTCCCCCTCACACAGACACACAAACAACAAACAGATGAGTTGTTCCGGATGTGTTTCGTTTTTGTAGGCTCCCGTCTGGGAGACAGTCAGCCTGCGTGCATTCAAGATGTGGTTCGACACTCTTCGCTGTGAGTTTCTCGCAAGCATGTAAATGCAAGTTTTTTTTATCTATATACTTTTTGTTTGTTAGAGACAGATGTTTTTGCTGTTGTCAGCATCGCAGGAAGATTGTCGGACTGTCCCTGACCTGTGAGGATAGAGATATGGAGATGGTTATCAACCAAACCGGCTTTTTCTGTAAGCCTCTTTAGAATGACTTTAAGGTTGGCAACCAACACAAAAACCACATTTGAGATTGATGGGTTTTCAAATGGTGAGTTCTTGCAGTTGTCAAAAGCAATGGATGGTTCTGTCTCATTGTGGTTTACTGTGTGGCTGACTTTCTAGAGTGTTCCTATAAACACACAAAAATATTTGATGGCATGTTGTTGCTAAAAGTGGATTGATGATATGCAATTATATATTTCAGGCTCAATGCATACTGCTAGAATATCATATAAAATAATCGATTTAAGAATTGAAGGATTAAAAGTGGTCTATTAGGAAAGAAAATTGAAAATAAATAATAAAATTTTTCTAATGTTAATTGTTTTCATTTTTCACTTTTGTATCTCAAGATTTCTCACTTTACACTAAAGTGAATACCTTTTAATATGTTAAAAGGTAAAATAATAATCTTAAACGATTGTATTCAAATAATCAAATAATCTTAAACCAAAAGAAAAATCTTTTAAAAAGTTTTTAATGTGACAAAGTCTTTCCTAGAAATAGGCTTTGTTAATTATTTTCATACCTTAATTTAAGTTGGACAATAAATTGTGAGATGACAGATGACAGGTCACATATCCTATCTCACCTTTGGCTATATTAAGTTATAAATATTAAAAATGATTAAATTACGGGAAGTATTTACGAGGTTGTATTTGTTAATAATTAGTTAATGCAGTCCCTAACGTGAACACAATGAACACTGGTACAAAAGCATTTATCAATCATATACATTTTTGCATTTACTAATACATTTGAGATAAGTAGCTTTTAACTTTATATAACACACCTTGAACTAACAAATATTTTATTGGCATTAACTAATATTAACAAATAGAACTAGATTAAAACACCATTGCTCATTGTTTTATTTACGGTAGTCAATGCATTTACTAATGTTAACAATTACAACCTAAATGTAAAGTCTAGCCAAAATTTCATAATGCATACAGTTCTCAGCTGTTTTATATATAAAAAAAACAAAGATATACAAGATCTGTTCTTTATGCATAGTCTATTTTTAAAGAACAGGATTGTTTTATTGTATTTTTTGGACCGTGACTAAAACATTTCTCCCCCAGCTTAGAGTTGGGATTTGTCAGGTACAAGTGTTTTAACCAGCAAGGTCAGAGGAGGAACAGTTGGCATTAATCATTTACCAGCGTGACACAATGAGGACCTGAGAGACCAGATAGCCCAGTGCAGCCGGGCCTCTGTGAGCCAAACACATGCTCATCTAGTCCTAGATAAACCACAGACTAACAACACAGCAGCTCTCAAACAGATCCATTTATTGGATTACACAAATTGTATAGAAGCAAGTGATTTCTTTCTCACAATTTAGAATAAATAGAAATACATTTGATAAAATACATCCGGAGCTGCCTATTAAATTCATCTGTGCTATGAACCCCTGTCCAAGCAGGTGTAACATGTTGTCTTTTTTACCCCTCCTAAAACTAAGTTGCATGCCAACCTGCTTTTTCTGTTCGCAGAGGTCTGACCTTTTTCTGAACTGTTCTTAAATGAAAGACAGTTTCAGCTGTGGAATCAGATGGCGGTAACCATATGCCGCTCGACTGATACAAAGGTGCAGAGAGAGGAAGGTTAGTGGGTCTGCATGCTGTTGTGAAAAGGAAAGTGTCGTGCCACTTCTCTTTGTAGCCGTGAGGGGTCTGTTCATGTGTGTGTGTGTGTGTGTGTGTGTGTGTGTGTGTGTGTGTGTGTGTGTGTGTGTGTGTTGGCGGGACGTGCTTAAAAACAGAAAGACTCTTGAAATGGCGCTTTAACATGGATGGATGCAGTAAGCAAACAGAATTCTTCCCTTTGTCGACCACTTTGTATGAGAGAGTGTTTGCACGGGTGTTGGCGAGAGCGTTTAACAGTGCGTGTAAGTGGGTGGGTCTGGTTTGTCTGCTGATGAGGGACTCAGAACCTCCCGGTCCGGTTGTAATAAACTCCTCTTGACCTCTGGGTTCACTCAAAATAGGAGGTAGACTCTTTTTAGGACTAATCCTTCTTCTCCCTAGTTATGTCCTTTTGGGACACGGTGGGAGAGGCTGGCCGCCCCATTTGATTGACTGGAAGGGTGACAGAGATGGAGAAACTCCAGCCAGCTGTGAATAGTCCACTAAAAAGACACTGTTGTTATACTTTTCTTTTAGATGTGAATTTGTGTATTTCATATAATAATTTTACATCTTTATTATCATATTTTGTTATTTCAATTGCAGGTTATTTAGTCCTTACAGGAAGAAAAATTGTTTTGTTGTGAGATCCTGAATCCACTTTTTTTGGTCTTAAAGTAACACAATAGTTTCCCCAAAAATGAAAATGCTGTCATTATTTACTCATCCTCTTGTCATTTCAAACCTGTATGGATTTCTTTTTCCCCTGCAAAACACAAAATAAGATATTTTGAAGAACGTTGCTAGTTAGTATTCCTTAAGTTGAATTAATGTTTTGTCTGTCCAGAAGAAGTAAAAGGGTGTCACTTCTTGTTCAATTACCAACATTCTTCCAAATATTTAGTTTCCGAGTAATATTTAAGTTCACCCCAAAATGAAAATTCTGCCATCATTTACTGACCCTCTTTTCATTTCAAAACTGCATGATTCTCTTTTTTCTGCAAAATAGGTTGGTAGCAGGCATCTATTAACTTGCTTTGGTTGTTTCTATTGAGAAGTTAAAGTATATATCTTCTTTTAAGGCTGGAATAAAGAAATACACATGGGTTTAAAATTATATTAGGTGATTAAACGATTATATTTTACTTTCAAAGAAACATCATATGTGTAACATTTCTTTAGAACTGTTATCAAACTGAATCTAAGTGATCAATATGAATGTCTCACCACAACCAACAAGAATGCAGATCCAGAAATGATGAATGTACGTGTGCCCTCTCCCAGACCCTCTAAACCAATCCCTGGCTTCCAACCCACCCACATACATCGCTGTATACATACGCATATACCAACATAATCTGCAATATGGATTGGGGGAGATATGAAAAGAAGAGGAAGGATGTTAGTTACAGGAGCAACATTAATTCATTCCTCCAGCTTCTCTTTGAAGAGAACGGGCAGCTATGACAGGCTAAACGCTTCCAGAGATGTCACATTTCCAGCCATTCTTAAAGAGCTCAGTCCTTTCATGTTTGATTCTGTTTTCAAGATTCTATGATAAACAGACGAGGACGGGCTGGGGGCGAGAGAGGGAGAGACGCAGGGCGACAGGGAGGAGAGTGAGCCTATGCTGTCAGGGGAACCAGATGCCTTTGCAAATTGGCCCTTTGTCTGCATCATAAGGGTTGGGAAATGCAAGTCCAAATTAAGAGCTGGAATTTGCCTTCAGCCTTCTAGAATTGCAAGGATAGTGCACTGAATCAAATTAATTTAAGTTTTTAAGCCACCAGACCACTTCTTCAAATATACAGTGGTCAGGATAAACTAAACTGCACAGATGCTGCCAAAAAAGCAGGAAATTGAAATCTGTTATAATCATTGTGATGGAGGAGGCAAACATGAACCAGTGGAAGGGCGTCAGGATTGCTCTTCTGTCCGGGCATGAATATCTATCCAGCTACTGAATGATTACAATATTTATATATCATGGCATTTATTAGATTTTTTAAAGAACACCACAGTATTATGTTTAAGCCAGGTCTAAAATGTGGTATGCTATACCATTTTACAAAGTTTTCAAACGGCTTGGTAAATATCACAAAAATAAACATTTAATTACCTTCAAAAAATTTGGGTATTAGAATTTTCAGTGGAAACTATTAAAAATCCAAATGTAAATTTCTCAATAAAATTAACAAATATTTATCAAGTTTATGTAATGAAAAAATAGGATATATTTAAAGATATTAATCTTTTTTGCAATATACAACAATACTGTTGGTGAAGTCTAATTGAAATATTTGAGTTAATCAGATTGTTAATATTAAAATAATTGGGTAAAAATCAAACAGTTAATTTCTACAAAATACATTTATGTAATGAAAAAAAGTTGTAATATACACCAATATTAATGTATACAGTATATTTAATTATTTTATAATAGTTTTAAGTTTACAATTTTTTTAATGTAAATTGTTTAATATTATAACACAATAAAAAAAATTGTAAAGGGGACCCTATGGAGCCCTTCTCATCACAGTGAGTTCCCAAAACACAGTGGTCCTGAATTCTTCTAACTATACTTCTGTTTTCTGTACGTCACTTCACTCTGTTTGATAATAAATGACATCACTGTTGAGTCTGAGATCACCGGAAATGTTTCACGTGGCAAGTTTAAGGGTAAATGTTATCCAGAGAATATCATGGGGTGACTTTAACCACATCCTTTTGACATCTCTCTCTCTCTCTCTCTCTCTCTCTCTCTCTCTCTCTCTCTCTCTCTCTCTCTCTCTCTCTCTCTCTCTCTCTCTCTCTCTCTCTCTCTCTCTCTCTCTCTCTCTCTCTCACACACACACACACACACACACACACACACACACACACTCACAACGTGTTAGAGGGCAATAAAAACCTTTGGGGACACAGAGCATTTCCAGCCAAACTCCGGAAAAGAGGCCTTAAAGACGACGTTAACCCAGTCAAAGAAAGAGAGAGAAAAAATCGAGCACCCATAAAAGTGCAATCATAAAAATACCAGAACAGTAGTGAACATCTTTTCATTATTCTTAATAAAAGCTCTAAACAAGCCACTGATAATGGGTAAGGTTTCATGACAGGGGACCAGTTATACGTCTATGAATCTTGTTAAAAGATATTGGTTTGGGAAGAGGTTGCACTGGGGCCGCTGCGCTGTTACATGGTCCGTTACGCCAATGGGTCACTCGATAAATCTTTCTCATACTTCCTCCCACAGAGTGGATGCACCAGATGTTTGTCGTGTTGGAACACCTGAAGATGTTTGGTGATGGCACCACCAAAAAGCCAACACCAAGCCATGTATCCAAAATGAACCATCCCACTTGACAGCTGCAGCCGTAGGAAATTGAGATCGGGATGTTGGCAGAGGTGAGTGAGTTCCCACAGGCTGGTGGTGCAGCCAATCTCAGGGTATTTGGTGAAGACTGGGGGGCTCCTGGTGGGTTTGGTATGAGGAGGGGGCATTCCAGAGTTCCAGCCAGGCTGATCGGTGATTGCAACTCCTCCTCTCTGCTCCAAGGCAATGCAGTGGCCCCGAGCAGCAGGATGCCCCCTGACTGGCATGTCTCATTAACGGAGGGGTCACATAGGAGAGTACTGGAGTGAATAGTGAGAAAAAGAGTGCGGGAGACCCAAGAGGTCCCGAAAAAGGGACGACTTGTAGCAAAGAAAAAGAACGATGAGATCTCATTAATGTCTCAGTTGTTTCTCCTAGGGAGTTTTTAAGTCTTAAGGACATCAGGTTTTTGTCCCTGAGAAGAGTAGCCGCAACTGTATGTGATGTCTACAGAGAATCATAAGAGATTAAAAAACCTAACCTCAAGATATTTCAATATATGATTATAGTTATACCCAATTATCTCTGAAAGCTCTTACAGTATTTCATCAGATGTCTGACTGGTGTATATTTTAGTTCTCCAGAGGAATTTTAAGAGAAGCATCAGAGACAAAGTTGATACTTACATTAAACAAAATTGTAACCACAGAAGTCTCCTGAACTTTAAACAGCGGCTTAATTTTTCTCGGCCGGACATGTGAAATGGCAAGTTAAGACTGAATAAACAATTTATTAGGCCAATATATGCCTTAAACTGTAATGTTAGGGATTCTATCTGTTATTTATTTATGTTCCAGGGTTTTTTAAAAGTAGATTAAGCTTTTTGTCTTTTTGAAAAATCCTTGTGATTTAAGTGACCACGTACTGTTTTCATATAAATTGTACTTTGTGCACCCTAATGGACATATTGATCATTTTTAGACCCTAAATGCAAGGAACCCAAACTTATATTTGCCTAGTTTGTGAATACCAGTACAAAGAGCTCTTTCAAAAAGGCTATAAATTCATTTGAATAGTTTTTGAAAATGAAAAAGACCCATTTTGATAATATTCCTTTTATCCTGTAAAATTTTTTCTGTCGGCTCAGTCTAAACATGTTAAACAATGATAGTGAAATGAAACAATGATACTGTTGTTTATAAATTTAGACATTTTTTAATTTTAGGTTTTGGTTTCTTTAAAATAACAAGATATACATTTATAGCAGTTTATGAAAGTTTACTTTCATATTCTAGTTTTAAAATATACTAATAAGACACTGACTTTCTTTTTCTTAAGGGGGAAGAAAGTCATCAACATCTTGAAAACAATCTGCAAAAATATTCTTCTAGTACATAATATTTTACTTATCAATGTCATAGGAAATAAATTTTTTCTTGAAATAAACTGTACAATTTTTTTGACAAACAACCTTAGTTGTATAAAGTGTGGAACTGACTTGCTATAATAGACTCTTTAGTAATATTCATTATTGTAGGTTTGAAAAGATTGGGAATGGGGGCCTGTATTAAAGGTTTGTCTGAAGCAAATCTACAGTGTTAGCATGAAGATGAAGATCTTTAAAGGAAGAGATACAGGTTCTGGGAAGAAACTCAAGGCAGCTCACTGGCTCCATCAACAGGTTAATGATCTGAATGACGTGTCCTCAGGCCAGTTATGTTCCTCAGTGCCATTAGCCAGTTAAGCTGTGGAGCACCACTGACCTCTTTTAGCTGGGACACATCTTAAGAACATATGGCAGGGTGTTGGATGTCTTTCTGGGCACTTAATTGAATGATTGTCAAAGTCTTGTCAAATATGAAGACTCACACAATGATTTATTTTAAATTGTTACAGTTTACTATTTTACTACTTACATTACTATTCTGTGACTTTTTATTTAAGCTTGTGAGACTTGAGAACCTTTATGAGATATTTTATTGAAATGTATTTAAGTGTTGGAAGTTGGAAAACACTTTTATGTGCCGAAATTCTCCAAGTTTGCGGTTCTTCAACCAAAAATAAAACTTCTATCGTGAAGTACTCGAATCTGTAAAAAAATTGTTTGGTTGAAGACAAAGAAAGCTATTTTGAAGAATGTCAGAAACTGAGACTTTTTCATAGTTGCTCTATATAAATATAGATATTATAAATATTGTCTAAACAACAATATTGGGGCCTTATTGTTTAATCGTGGTAGTCAATAATGGCCTTTTCTGAACCTCGTTCTTTATGTCCAATCACACAAAGTCATTTATAAAGATTTGTAACAACTTAAGGTTGAACGATTTTGTGAATTTATTTTATTTTTGGATGAACTCTTCCTTAAAGTTTATTGCGTGTCGACAGAGACATCACCAGAGCAGAGGGTTCACATTTAAACCTCTTGAAACAACAGCCCTAAAACAGATAAACAAAAGCTTTTCAGCGCACAGGACGGTGTCAATAAAATCCTGGATTTACAGACATGTCAATTTTATGAGTTTGCAGGACAGAAACTTTTCTCTTACTGTGTGCTGGTCACATTAAAATGGTTCAGGTGTTTATGTTGCCTGTGGCATAGCTCTGGCAGTATATTTAAAGAGTATATAACCTCAAAATATTTGTATAAAATATCTCTTGTGAACTATTTTCATTTTGTTCATTAGTGTTCTTTTTCTTCATGAAAGCAGAAAAAATATTATAGCGTGGCAAAGAAATATCTGAGTGATATATAATTTCTTATCTTAAAACTAGATTAAATATGAATAGTAATATAATGATAATAAAATATAATATAACATGTGTCCTCTTAGTTTCAGTACACTTTAAGAATGTCAAAAGTAAAAACATAAACCTTGGGTTTAAAACCAGAACATTCATATTTTTCCAAAAACAGATTGTACCCATTTCATAGCTCTTTACTGGGACTCAATGTTAACAAATGTCTCATTTTTATATTTCCCCAGAGGAAGTTTAAAAGAAACATTTAAAACTAAGTTGATACTTAATTAAAACACAACTGAGAACCACATTAAGTCTCAAGAGCCCTGGAAGAGCGCTGTAAAATGTTCCGCCGGGATTGGCAAACATGCAACTTCTGTACCATCTGGACGGCTTAATGCTCGCTCCGGTGATATGCTTTTTCTCCAGCCAGGGAAAAAAGAGAACATGTCTGTATATAAACGCATTACACACAACATTGCCATATACAGTATTTTCTAACAGAAACAACTTCAAATGTCTACATGGAACAGTATGGTGGCAATCTGGTTTAAGTGATGTCATGTTGCCGCGGATGGGGTCTCCCGCCCCTGCTCAGCGGGAAGATTTTACAAGGGACGTTATGATCTCACATGCTGCCCCAGGATCAGTGGTCGGCCTGTGGGGGAGTTCTGCAGTGTGGTGTGTGTGTTTCTCTGCCAAGCACAAGTCTAAGTAAATAAACATCGGGACATTAAAAGCCTGGCCCATTCACCTCTGCACCGCCGCATTAGATTGTGCAAACATACATCCATCTACAGTTAGCGCTGACACCGTGCTCTCCAGTTTGGTGATGAGCTTTTCCTGCGGCCTATTAACCACTTTTTGCACTTTTGGTGTACCAAAGGGCATTGCTTTGGCCTCTGTTGTTGCATTTTGGGAAGATGGAATAAAATTGACCAATCCGGCAACCCGGTTTCCAGGTGGAGGCTTTAGTGGCCCAAGACCAGTATGCACTGACCACATCGTTATGGCAGACATGCTCTTACATATTTGTGAGAGTGCATTCATCTGTTTGTGTGTGTGCGCATATGACCTGCATTACCCCCCCCACATCGAAAAAACCCTGGTTACAGTCTTAAGTTTTCTTGACTCATGATTTGCGCCCCAAGGCAGACAGCGGGGGTTCCATTCTTAGCTTCCTGTAAAAAATACCTCCCTACTCAACGTCCTAATTAATCCGAAGGGCATGGCCAAGATCCCCATAAAATCATACGAGACTATACCAATTTCCTGGTAGCTTGTGCCCTACATGTGCTTCTTGTTCTTGAGTATGAGTTTCCCTTCCCGTGACTCGGCAAAGATTTATGCCTCTTCTCATTTAATCTTATTTATTTACTTGTTTTTCTTGAGAAACTGGAGATTAAGGTGTCGTACTGTTACACGATAGAGATATGTTCTCTCGTTCTTGTTTCACAGGAAACTTCAGAAAGATGAAGATTACAAGCACGGAGCTCATCCAAGTTTGTTATAAAAACATCAAAAACATGTGGCGCTCGCTGTTCTAGTGTATGGTTCGGTTAACCCGGGGATAACTCTCGTGGCAGTGTGTGTCTGTTTAAGTGCGTGTTTGAGAGTGAACATATATGCATATTAAGTTACACGAGGCCTAAAACAGCCCGGTTCTGACGTTTAAAGAAACATACATTGATTTCTGCAAGCGCTCCACCTCCAGACAAAACGACAAAGCTAGTGAACGAAATGTCTGCGTGAAACACAACAGAGCCACGGCGCACATGCTGGAACTGTGTGTCATGATTACAAAACTCAAACACGCGCTCCTAAACCAACACAAAGAAGAGCACCGACAATCTGGATGAGAAGGAATAAGTGTTGCTCAAGATATCAAAATACACAAATTCAAAAGCTGTTCCGTTACTCATTTTTTTGATAAAGTAATACTTCTTACCGACTAATGCACCTTCAAATTCCACATAGATATGCAAAAGATTCTTTTTCATACACTGAAAGTGAATGGCGACTACGGCTCAAGGAAAGTTTTTATTTCTCTGTTACTTAAATGGCTTTATGGTTAATTCTTCTAAGTCAAACCAGTTTGAATTATGACAAAATCGTCATTTTTGGATGAACTACCTCTTTAAGTACGCTATACTTTGACTGAATCAACTTTACCACTTTAGGCACGATTGCAGTGTAACAACGACTCAAAGGCTGCTTCTTAAAGAAAATTGGCATAAGGACCTCAAATATTTGTCTGGCTTTTGATTTTAAATGTTTGGGTGTGCTGTGCAAGTGATTGAATAAAGGTGCAATAGTGAGATATGAAGGTGCCCTAAGTGCTGCTAAAACAAGAAACACTTTCCTTCCTCTGCCCTACAGCATGTGACGGAGTCCAGATCCCGTTCCTGCGAGCGTGTGTGGATTTCAAAATGGTTGTGTGCTAGCATGGGCCGCTGCCGCCTCTTATCTACACTGTTGCTCAAAGGAGACCTGCACCTAATCTGTCATGACTAGGCTACAATCTCATTTGTGTGCCTTTTTCCTCCACTTTTGAAATTAAAAGACTTTTTCTTCTGCAGAACACAAAAAAGATATTCACCATTGTGTTGAAAATGGTTAACATGGTTCTTTAAACTAAGACATTTCTCAAAATATCTTCTCTTGTCCATACAGTGAAGTCAAAGGGGTCCAGTGATGCTTGGTAACCTATGCTCTTCAAAATAACTTCCTTGTGTTTTGCAAGAAAGTAAGTCACAGGTCTGAAAGAATTTGCCGCTACGGGCAAACCACTCCTTGAGTTTAAGGTTTCTTATACCAAAAACACTTGACCAACACTTTAAAAATGGCTTTAAATAGCTAGCGGGTTTTTATTGGCCTCAAAACAAGAAGCAGAAGGAAGCTTGGACTGGCTCTATAGCAACATAAGCTCAATGAAAAGACTTCTGCTGTGCCAGAATGTTTCTGGCTGATGGAGGTGACGGTGCATTGATAAGGAACAGTTTTGAGCAACAGCAGCAAAAACGCTGAAAGAGAACAATGTGTGTAGTGAAAGGGAGGAAACTGGGATGAGCAGTCGTAAAATCACTCAGTGGAAAAAGACCGTTGTATTGTCAAGCTTCTGATAGTCACACTGGGTATCTGTCCTGAGCAGTTAAGATGTGTGCACAAGGAAGATTGCAAATAGGATGGGAGGTGTGCTAGGTGTGCTTAAGGAGATTATTGTACAGGAAATTATTTCTCAAAAGGATTCTCATGATCTAGAAAAAGAGCTGGAATACTTGTAAATCAAAATATGTAGTCAGATAAAAATTTTTAACAATCCCTTTTTAACTATTTTACAAACTTGTGTATTGTATGCAATCCTTCATATCGTGCTGAAAAATAAAAACAATAAAACCTTTAATAAGGTTGTAGTGGTATTCATGGAAACTGTAATGTTGTTACTGTCATGTGGCATGGATTCTAGTGGTGGGATGTTAAATCCTTTTGCCATTATGCCCAAAAGAGCTTAAAATATAGTAATGGTTTTTAATAAAAAAGCCAAAAGTTCACATTTGTATTTTAATGGAAACCATTGGAATGTCTGTGAAGGTTTCTATTGTTTTTTTTGTTTTTTGTTTTTATATTTGTCTGTATATATATATATATATATATATATATATATATATATATATATATATATATATATATATATATATATATATATATATATATATATATATATCTTTATTTCTAATATTTGTTTTATAAGATTTTGCTAAAATTTAATTTTATATATCTATGGAAGAACAATAGACACCCATGGTTTCTAATGGTTTCCAGTAGAAAACTATAATGAACCATGATCTTTTACCATTCAAACTATCACCTTTAAATTTTATTAAACATCCTTTTCCATACTATCCATCACATACCAGTAATAAAAGTTTCCATTAAAACCAATCAAATTTCCAACATAACAATTACATTTTTAATGCTTTGGGAACAGTTCCTTGGTGGAAAACAATAAAACCCACTATAAACCATCACAGAAATTCTTTATTGAAATACCACTATAAACTACAAACTTATTTCATTAAATCACTACAAAATTTATCTTTTGAAGTGTATTTTGTGCAATATTCCAATTTGATGTAATATCCCACTAATACAATCTTTTACTTATCAGTAGACATTAAAAATCAATACAATTTGCAATACAACCATTACAATTTCTGTTGTTTTGGAAATGTTCCCTGATTATAAAACAATAAAACCTCAAAAGAAGCCACCATGGAAATTCTACTGGTCTGCACCAAAATATCATTATGAACTATTACCTTTACTTCTATTAAGACTATTACAAAATTTACTTTTAGAAGTATATTTCAAAATATCATGCAATATTTAAATAGGATTTACCATCACAGCAATAGACTCTATCACATACCAATAGTCACCATTATGGTTTCCATTTAAACCAAGATTAATCGCCTTAAATTCATTTAAACCATTACAAATTTCCTTTTTGTTGTACGCTTTAGGCAATATTCCAAAATGATTTAACATCCCACCAATGAAATCCATCACATTCCACTAGTAATCATTCCCTTAAAATCTTTAAAACCATTACAATTTCTTACATATTTCTATTAGGGCTGTCAACCAATTAATCGTTAATAATCATAATAAAAGTTTGTGTTTAAATAATATATATCTCTATAGTGCATATTAATTTTTTATTTATTAACAGATATACATACATATAAATATATTTTTCAGTAAATATAAAATATACATTATTAATATTGGTCTTAAACAATTGTATGTAAATTCAATTACTTGAAAATGTAAGTAAATTAATCTTACTATTTCCTTATGGTATTTACATGTTAGTGTATGTCTTTGTGTTAATAAATTCCAAATAAATACGCACAGTCCACATAAACTTTTTTTGGGATTCTATTAATAGCTATTAATCGTTCGACCGCCCTCGTTTATATTGTATTTTTATCAGCCGGTTTGAATTTGCAATCTCGTAAAATTCCAATTCCAATCTCATAAATTTTCAATATGAAGTTTTACAACACTAACTTTGGGTAAAAACTAAAAAACAATACGGCTAAATTTAACTGTATATTGTATTGCCATATGTCCATTTCCTGGGCATAAATCCCACAATCAACTTTACTAGTATCATACCTCACGTTAAGTTAATTAGTCTGGCTGTAAATTCACAACTTTCTTGAGATTTTTTTCGAGAAATGACTTTGCAGGGTTCTACCTGTACTACGTTTTTCAAAGTTAACACCCTAATCTAAACGCTCCAAACATTATGTAAAACACAGGCTAATGATGCTCTTTCTCACACCGGTTGAGTATAACCACTGATACAGGGCCATGGGAAATCCTTCGGTGACTCATAGGTGCGCTCGAGTTTGAAGGAAGTTTTCATGCAGTCAAAGGTTAGATATTTCAGAGGCTGCTAATCAAGCCACGTTCTCCATTTCCTCTCCGTCGTTTCTTCCTCCCACCTCCCAGCTGCATTCTGTAAGTTTAGCCTCGCACCGTAGCGCAGCTTCTCTTTCATCTCGAGCTCTCATTAGCATCCCAAAGCCTTGTGCGTAGTTAAGGTTGCTCTCGGAGAAGTGGCTGGCCGGGAAAGGTGGGAATACTTGTATAACAGTCCAATAAATATCAGGGGTAGGTTTATTGGTTCTGAAGCGTATTTGGTATTTGTCGGGAACTCTAAACCAAGGAAGGGTTCTGGCGAAGTGCTGGGGTGGTGCTCCTTTCTGGGTCAGCGAGAACATGGAGGAAATCCACCATGACATTAACAGGCTGCTTTAGGAAGTGTTGTTGGATTAAACCAACGTAGCGTTGGCGGGCGGCTGGGAAATCGATGAGAAGGGTGTTGATGTAGGGGCTGGTGCTGAATTTTGGCTTGGGTGCTAATGATGCGGATTTTTGAGTTTGAAGGCCTCTACCACCAGGGTCTCTGTTAGCCAGAGGTGACTCATAGGTGCGGCCCGGTTCCTGTTCCTCAATTACGCCCCAGACACAGGGCGTGTCATCCAGTGGAGATGACAGAACACAACATTAAATCACAGATGGCTTTGTGCCGAGTGTTCTTTCTTTCGTTTCTTCTACTGTATATGGAAAATCATAAAAGATGTCTTAATTGGTTCCTCAAAACAGCAATAACAGGGATAGCAATTAGATCGGTTTGCATAGAACTCTATAACAAATTTTAAAACATCTCAAACATGTCGTAGTAAAGAAGTATAATTTCACATCAATATTACCCATAGTTGTTTTTTAAACATATTTGTTTGGTTTACACATCGTTCATGCCATGGCTGGGTACACAGGTAATTTACAATAGCTCTTTATGGTTCCTTAAAGAACCTTTGAGATCCAGAGAATCTTTCAGTTTATTTTTCAAAAGATTCTTTGTTGTGAAAAAAGGCAAAGAAAGATATGATTCTTAAGAAAAACCTTTGATTAAATGGTGAGTTACTTAAAGGGTTAAAGGCATCTTTTTAAGCCATGAATCTTAGTGCAGTACTTTACTAATTTAAATGATGTGCTGGGACTAGTAGATAGTTCACCCTAAAATAAAAATCCTCTTTTCATGTTAACCCTATATAACATGTTTTTATATGCAAAACAAAAAATAGATATTAAGAAAGGTGGTCATGTGGGACCCCGTACAACAATATATTTGATATACAAAGCACAAAATATTTTGAAGAATGTTGGTAACCAAAAACATTGGTTCCCATTGACTGTTATTTTATTATCATAACTATTGCAGGTTAATAAGGACACAAGTTTTTTTTACCAACATTTCTTTAAAATGTTTAGCAGAAAGAAAAAAAATAGGATAAATGAGGACAGAATTTTCATTTTGGAGTGAACCTCAAATATATTTTCCGACCAAAGTGCAGATCTGTTTATTTCTAATGTATATGGATTAAAAAGTTGGGTTATTCAACGCACATATGGATGAAGTGTACATGCTGTTAGCATCTTGTAATAGTGACAGCAAAACCTAAAGACATTTCTCTAGCTCACGGTGTTGTATAATGCTGCCATTCCTGCTTTCTTTCAAAGGCAAACAAACAGAAATACCCGGAAATATAATCTGAATGGGAATATTCATCATATGTTACTCTGACAGATGCAATAATAGCATAACTGGCTTTTTGATTAATACCTCATCAGTTTTGTGGCTTTATTTTCACAGAGGCCCTTTCCAGAATCAGGCACTCTGAGAAAAGTCCAGCTCTTTGTCCTTTTCCTTGGGTCACGATAAGTCGGAATGTTCCGGAAAGAGCTCACGGAAGCGAGGCTATCAGCTCACCGGCCCCTCCACAGCCAGCTCGTACCCGGCCGACCCGCCGCCCAGCATCAAAGGTGATGATTACAGTTTGATAAGGCCCGTGAGGGTCTGGAGCTCAGGCGAAAGCCCAGAGGGAGAGAGCAAGGGGGCCGTGGGCTGGAGTAGCCCGCCCCTCATAGCTGTCTCTCATCACGCCATTGACCCCCCAGGAAGCTTTAGATGCCTGGACCGGTTTCATAATTCTCTTATCCCGACGAATCTGCGAGATAAGCTGTGAGGAGTTGAAAGTGTAAACGGAGCACCATGATTATGGAATCCTGTTGCAGGCTTATTTTTTTACCAGCCCCCCAGCATCGTTTACAGCAGGTATCCTTCTCCCCGCATGATGAAGTACGATTGTGTCTTTCAGTGGGTGTGTGTTTGTATTTTGGTATATGTGTGTGATGGATATTCAGGGAGGGTTCAGTCCCCTCATAGAGAACATTTGGATTACTCAGAGTTTGCTCTAGAGACCATGTTGTGCTTGATTTTGGGTTGGTTCCCTTTAAATGATTGAAGTGATCATTTACTTGAAATTGTCTTCATTTAATCACCTTCTTGTCATTTTAAACCTGCATGACTTTCTTCATTCTGCAGATCACAAAAGGAGAAAGAAGTTGATAACCAAACATTCAAGTGAGAATGGGTGCCATTAACAAACATTCTTCAAAATATCTTCCTATGTGGTCTATGAAAGAAAGGAAGTCATACGACTTTTCAAATCACAGGTAAATAACAGGATATTCGTTTTTGGGTGAACTTTAAATTGCTTTATATGTATTTGTTTTAATGTGACCCAAAGATTCTTGGCGCAGTATCAAAATATTCGGTTTTTATCAAATGGAAAGCAAAGGGAAATCAACATCCTTCAAAGTGTATCCTAAAAAATATTAGTGTCTCGGAACATCCCGAGGTTGAGCTAAAGGCAGCAAAAAAAGTGACTAAACAATACTTTTATGTATCAACTTGCCAGATGTTTCTTTTAAAATTCCTTGTATCAAATTAAAATAAACCCATTGATTTACAGTAGAAGTAGAGAGCTATGAAATCCACGTAGAAAGCTAACCAACGATAATTTGGTTTTTAAAGAAAATTATGAGAAACATTTGAGTTCATATTGAAATTTTTAATTTCATTCTTTAGTATCCTGTCAAATCTTACTACATCTCTGCAAGCTGGATTGCTAAGATCCATTCCTTAAGAGAAACATTGAGAATAGAATCTCCCTGTTTTCAGTCTGATTCCTGTCTTAGAGAAACAAATGATATTTTAAAGAGCTCTGACTAATGATTTTTATTTCTGCAAGCTCAGTTGACCCCACCGTCCTCCTCAGGACCCTCCTCCCCTGGCCCCCACACACCCCGCTCAGATACTCAAAATTTGATTGATCTGTAAAAAAGAAAGAATGGAGAAAAGAGGCAGAGAAAGGCTTTGGTCACATCCTGTGACCGGCACTGATTTCCTTGGGCTGAATGCAGCCCTGGAGTATATCTCGAGCTCAGTGTCACGTTTGTATATGTTTCCAAAGATCACTGAGAAAGAAAGTTGGTAGGGGTGGTGGGGTGGGTGCAGACCTGTGTGTGTTTAAAGCACGGCCCTTTCTCTGACATATATCTGTGTCCTGGAAAGCGGATGTGGCTACTGGGGAATGCGTTAATTGATCAACTGATCACATGAATCGGATAAACAAGGTTGAAACAGAACTGCGGCCTTTTAACCTTCTCTCTTATCTAATGGGCTTGTCCGCCGGCCCACAGAAACATAAATGTTTTTTATATCTTGGTTAATTTTTGTTAACATAATAAAATAATAAAGAAAGAAATGGATCTCATATTGAGATTTTTTTTTCTAAGGGAAAATAAAGACATTTTTAAGAATGTTGTAAATCGAACGGTGGAGGAAACAATTACTTGCACAGGTTTTGTTTCCATACAACAGAGATGAATAGGTGCCACTGCTGTTTGGTTACCAACTTTCTTCAAAATATATATTCTGTTCAAAGAAGAAAGTCAAATAGCTTTGAACCGACAGGAGGATGAGTAAAATAAATACTTTTGTTAAAAGTATTTCTGTACAGGTGTGCGTTTCCCATGATTATCCAAGTCCCGTCGTTTCAGCATAGTTCAACAATTCACGTTTTTCCCGAAACCAACTAAATTTCGCTAGAAGTATCGCAAAGTTGTGTGGTGGAAACTACAGTTGTAAATTTGTGATTGAAAGCATCATTCCTTATTATTATGACTGGTATATTTAAAAACACCATGATTCTTAGTAAGGTAGGCAACATTCCATGCAGTCTTTATCTATCATTCAGAATATATGCATCCATATATTTTCATTTTCTAAAAATGGAATCCCTGAGTCGAATGATGTTTGAGGAAACTTATGAATGAGATGTATATCGTGAAATAAAACAACAAAGAACAAAATAAGTGACAAAAAATATTTTTAGACGCAATATACATTGCGTACAGATATGATATTCATTCGATCTCGATCTAAACAGATTATTTAATAGGTGATAATACTTCACCATTACATGAACTATCTTGTTAAACAACCGTAGCTCAAATTACACATGGGCAACAAACATACAATGTTTTCGAAAAAGGCATGAGAAGTTAGTTCTCAAACATTCCAAGAAAGTAATTTGATTTTGTGTCAAATGTTTTCCATCTTACATTACGCGCATTAACTATTTAACAAATAAAAAACCTAATGCATTTTTAAACTAATGCATTAAAAAACTTTTGTAAATTAAGTTCCTAGCCCTTGAAAGCCTGTCTTCAAAATGGATATAAATCTAGGGTGATGAAAACAAAATGAAAACTGAAATATCATTTTTCCCTTTTGTACTCTTTAAAAATAAATGTGCCTAAACGTTCTTCAAATCAATGCCACAGAACAACTATTTCATCTAAGGGTCTTTAAAGATCCATCTCTTTATATAGCCTAAAGAACCTTTTGGGACAAGAAAGGTCATCAGACCGTTAAGGGTCAAAATTGATCCACTTCGAGAAAACAAATTCCTTAATATCACTGTGAAAAACCTTTACGAGTGTACACTCATCACTCCACCTGATGTGAATGTGTTCTCACCCCATTGCCGATTCCATCTGTGTATGATGCTGAGAGTAATTGTCAGTTCCTCATGTAGTAAGGAGCATTTGGAGGTGTAATTGTGGAAGTTTTATTCTTACAGCCTGTTATTAGCTTTTATATCACCTCAGGTACCGTGACTCACGTCTTTAGAAGTCACTGATGTATTCATTGAGCCGGAAACTCATCCAGAACTGTATGACAGGTTCATTCAATCCTTTATCTGAATCACACATCCCCGGTTCAGAACAAAGGTGAATGGACTCATAGTTTACAACTCTCACCAAAGAAGCGAAATAATTTAGTCATTTGAGAGTACTTGTTTGCCTGTTTCGCTCGTCTTGGCCCTGCCCTGTTTCTTCACGAGGTGTTTTAGCAGGCCTAGATTATAGAGTGCCGTAGCATTTCTTGGATATCACAGTAATACTGTAATGGCTTGGCATTGGAGGAGTCTCCCTTTAATTATGCTTTGCCAATTTCGCAGGGACTGTTTTTTCAGCTCTTCTTTTCTCCTGTTCTTTCTGGGTCTCCTTTCTTTCATCTTTGTTTGCACCTGATTGTGGGCTGGTGTGAATTTAAGGGTACGGCGAGCAGCGAGTCTAAACGACATACTTGTAGAGTAAGTCACGCTACACTATGTAATGAGACTTCAAACTCAATGTCTTTGAATGAGCCACAATGTGAGTCTGTCCGTTTTGGGACTTGTGATTCATTCAGGACATGTCAAAGCACCTCTTTTGGCTAGGGGCTGATGATAAACAAATGCATTCTGGTTTTCCTTGCTAAAGGGGTCATGGAGTGATTTATGGATTTTCTCACAATAATTAGTTCGCTTTTTTCCCCACATTTTATTGCGTGTTCTTTTTTATGTGGGTTTGGGGTTGTTTTTGATGGGTAATGAACCTCTTACAGGGTAATTGTTAGGTCATCCGGGTCTCTGGTGGTAGTTTTGGTTGGAAGGGGAAATGATGGACATGTTTGTCATTGATGACAGGCATTCTTGTTATGTTCGACAGTCATGTTTTTGGGTGATGCTGTCCTCTTCGATTACTTTTTTAAAGGGATATTAAAGTTCAGCCCGTGTCTAAGACAAAAGAAGATATTTTTGTGAATAAATATTGCTTAGTCAATGTCAAATATTTGGAAGGGTTAGATTTTAGTTAGACATATCACAAACATAAACAGTTATGTTTACTTAAAAAAACTATTAAACCTTCAAATTATATTTGTGATATACACCATTTCAACTTTATTTGCTTAGATATACACAAAAAAAGTTTTAAAATGTACTCTTTTTTCAATTGTAAATTGTTTTATGTTAACCCACACCGTACAATTTTCTTTCTATGTATGCAGAAACAATGCTACTCTAAATTGTATACAAATTTTTATTTAATGTTTTAAAATTTTGTTTGAAGTATTTTGTTACATAACACAAAGCCCTTAGTGTCTTATGCATTAATTTGTGAACTGAATGTATTGTTTACCCGGTGGCTAGTCCGTTGTGGGATTATTTACAGTAACCATGTTTTGTTCCTATGACAAGTTTCCCATGATCCTAAGCAAGAAACCTTCCTCCTTACCATGAACTTTTTTATAAGGCCTAGTTGGAAAAAACACCTTTAATTAGAAAACCATTGGCTTGTTATTACAGGAGTACTTTCACTTCAGAGTTTTAAACTTACAAGGTTATAACCCATTCTCAGGTTATAGTACAGTAAGACCATACTCTGGGAAATAACATTGTAAAAGCTTCTTCCCTAACTGCTGTAGTTACTTAAGTTGTGTCTGATTAATAAACCTGAAGTCTTTTAGTTAAAAGTGGCTAAAAAGTGTCTTGCTGGAACATCTGGGTAGGTGATCCAGTCGGCCAGGAGGTTCACCACACCTCTTTCCATCTGATTGAGCTGTTCTGTCTGAGAATGTACGTTCCTTTTGTTAGCTTAAGGGATTGACTTCAATTAATCCCTTCTTTCATGTTTGTGTGAGCACCATGCCTGCTTCTGTATCGAGCCAACATTCTTCTCCAGCACTAATAGCCATTCTTACGACTATTCAAAACAATAATAATTAAACAGCTTACCCAAAAATGATCATTCTTCCATTATTCACTCAACAAACCTGTTTTACTTTGACTTGTGGAACATAAAAGATAATTTCTAAAAGAATATCTATAATGATGAGTAGGAACGTCAAAGTCCACAGTGATAAAGTAATAAAGGAAAATGTATATGAAATAAACAATATCTTTAAATATGTTATAAAAATATAGTCTTTAGGAATTGCATTTTATAGGAAATTATTTTGATTATTTTAAATGATTTTGGATCAGTTTTTTACTACTTAAAAAGAATCAAAATAAGGCAACATGACACACAAATCATACATGTGTAATCTTTTTGAAATAACTTCACAGCATGTGGTAGGACACTGTAGGAGAGTGTCTTACAACTATCCCAAATCAGAAAGTAATACTGATCGGACAAGAGAAAAGCTGGAGTCGTGACGCAAGTGTCATTTTGGGGTGAAAATGGAGCATTCATCATTAGCTTCAATGTGCATCCGCCATCTGAAGTAATGTCACTCCCGTCTTCATTTCCAAACGACTAATGTGCATACCTCCATGACCCGAGTGCATATGGAGTCCAGCAGCCTGTTAGGTCCTCTGTTCTTTGTGTACGACCCTGGGCGGTTGAAGGTCTGCTCTTCATCACACGTCTGTCTTCGTAAGCTCGTCCGCTCGTTTAAGCTCTTTAGCGGCTGGGCTCAGAACCGATAAATCAGTGGCGTAATACACGGGCATGTTAGCACAGATAGAAGGCTTCTCAGTTACTTCCCTCGGGAGAGAAGCGGTCTGGTCTCCAGGTTGGTTAGAAATAATACATATTGATCAAAGAGCAAGAAAATTGGTTTACTCTATCATACAGGATGAAATCTTCATCTGGGATGTGGCAGGTGTGTCGAAGTGTGTAGGCGAGCTGGATTGGAGGGCTCTTTCTGCACATCTGTGTGTGTGTATTTGTATGAGCGTGCATGTGTTTAAGCGAGTGCGAGACATAGACCTGGGGCCTTTTTGGGGATGAAGTCTCTTTGTTATTGCTCAGTTGATGGTAACTGCTAGTACTGAGGATTCTTGTGTTTGCTTTGAGGAGTGGTTCCATATGCAGGGCCTGCAGAGACATCTGGCCTAGAGAGCGGCCACGATGAGACGCCTTCGCCGGCCTCTCACGGAACATCACCAAGAGTGCTGCACCTGCCTTTTTGCTCGACGTTGTTGTGTCTCACACATGTACTACATTCTCGGTTTAGTTTTCACCAGGGATGCACAGGGGGTTTGAGCGGAAAGGGTTTATGATCTGCGCCAGGTCTTGCCGCTGCCCTGTGCATCGGTGGAGAAAGTCTGTTCCATCATGTTAGGAATACTTAACACTTCCCGAGACTCGGGGAACGTTCCCTGCAGGATGGAAAAGGTCTTTTTATAACCTCTTCCCACTCGGATAGGGCTCTCTGGGGGAAAAACAGATTTAAACAATTATCAGGCTACTGTACGAGCCCGGCGCACAGAGACCGGCTCTAAATTACAGTGCTTAAACTGTCCAAAAATATGCTGGGCTACCTCAAGGAAAGAACATGTTGTGCATGACAAGAATAATTGATATCGGTTCTGCACTGCACAGCATTGTTCTGCTTTTATTCCTAGCCTCTCTCTCTTTTTTGGGGAGATATTTTTCTGCGAGACACAAATAAAGAGAAGAAAATGGATTTTCATGTGTATTTTTGTGTTAGAAAACTGCATGGAAATTTCAAATGTATTATTTTTATCCAAGAATCATTTACATGAGAATCAATCTCACTAATATCTAGGGATTTTTTACTAAAACACTTAGAAAACACTTATTATTCAACCAATAATTAGTTTTCCTATGAATTATTTAAATGAATCTTTTTGCTTCAAAACTATTTTGGAATTGTTTTACTTTAATAGAAATTTAATGGAAACCTTAATAGAAATTAACTTAATATCAATCCCTAACAAAAACTTGCTATAATTTTATTTGATTAATGACTTCATTCGTGAGACTCATTTTTATCAAACATTTGGCCACATGTTTTTGGCATTTCAAAAAAGTGATTTTTAATCATTTTAATTATTCCAATTAAATGACTTGTTTAGATTAATTTAATTTACTTTAACATCCAAATGAACTGTTCACCTAAAGAAAAGACACAATAGCAAGAAGAAATGTATATAGTACTGTTGTACATCTTAAACATCAATGTAGCATTCAGTACTGTTCCCGGCTAGAAAATATCAAGAATATATTGTCACAGAAAGTAATCCTTTTCATTATTTTATCATTTTCTGAAAAAAAGCGTGTTTATTATAGAGTATAGGATATGAAATATTTAAATCTCAGTTTAAGTAAGGGAACAACTATGAAAGCAACACAAAAGAATTGTGGAAAATGACTTGCACATCGAAACTTATTATATGCCTTTTTTGGGGGCTGTTTACAGGGCTCATTGGAGCGGTTCGCAGAGGTTAGCGGGTTAAAGGGGGCTGAGACTGCACTGATGGACAAGGGCAAATTGATTGCATGTGGGAGAGGAAGCCTTTCTATTAAAGGTATTTATTTTAAAGATGTATGGCTGTGCCTGAGCCCAAGCGCTTGCTTATTGTAAGAAGTCACTTCCAATCATGTCCTCATCCGCGGCCTGCGGTGCGTGCCACGAAGTCATTGTCACCCAATCGCTGGGTTCGAGACACGCTCACGCCAACTTTTCGGCCCCTGTGGCCTCCAACCTCTGGTTTCCCCGAGTTGTTTGGTTGTGAAAGGGCAAGAAGTAAGAGGGTATTTGTGCTGTTGTTAACCTGTGTTTCACACCTGCTGCTCAGTGTGGGGGGGTCACAGTTCAGACTCCTCTGAGTTTAATTTACTTCAGGTGTTTTTGGTGCATGCACCTCTGCCGCCCGGGTCCCAGCCGGGAGTGTTTGGCTTCGACATTGAAATCTTATGTTTTGGGAGATTAAAGGAGGGTCGTGTGATCTGGGTTTCATTTTGGATTATATGTACACTGAATAAACAGTATATGTTCTTCTGCAAATCAGAAAGGAAGATATTGTGAAGAATGTTGGTAACCAGCAGAAGTGGTGCCCCTTTCATTCTATTGTACAAACACAAAACAAATGTAAATCAATGTGCCAGTAACTTACATTCTTCAAAATATCCTCTTGAAACGTCAAGAGTGTTGACTTTATTTTCATTTTTGGGTGAACTTTAATAATCACTTCAATAAACGTAAACCAGGAAATTCATGTGTGCATGTAATATAGATAACACAGATAGTACTTTGGAGATCTGGTGCGGTCATGTTTGTTTCACATATTAGTTGATAAATGAAGGCAACAGGTTGAGTCTGGCTTGCGTCAATTTCTGATCCTGTTTCCCCCACTTCTCTCGGTGCTTATCTTTGTCTCCTCTCTCACTATCTCTAATGTAAAGGCTTAGGTTACAAAACACTAGTGGGATTATGGGAAATGGAGTGCGGGTTCTAATACAAGTGTATGTCTTGCTAAAGTTGAATTTATAAGATGAATGTATTTCTGTGGAAGAAAGGAGGACAGCGTTTTTTAAATATATGACATAATTTACATAATCATTTACAACTACTTAAAATAGTTAGTGTCTCCTCGCCATAGATTTTACGTCTTGGCTAAAAACATGACACAAATTGGTTTCTTAGTCGGTTTTCCAAGTTTCTTGCTTTTTATTATCCAGATTGTTTGCTTTATTTTCCTCCTGGGATTTTAGGAGGATTGACTTTTTTCATTAATGTTGTCTTATTTTCTATTTAACAGCTGTGTCTATACTTTCGGTGTAAGATTATAAATGTAATGAGTCATCTTGTCATATTTACATTTCATTCCAGCATAAGCAGACTGTCCTTTAAATCAGTACTGTCGAGTGTCTCAAAAGCTCTAAACTCTGGCTGTTGAAAACGTCTGTGATTTAATCGGCTGTGGACGGCGGAACTTATCATTTCACTTGCTGATTTATTCTTGCATCAGTCTGTGAAAGCAGTTCTTTGCAAAAGCTTTCCCTGGAATGTCAGACTTTGTCAAAAGACAGACTTGCAGATCCCAGACTGTTTGTGAAATACACACTCACCATTTCTAGCAATTAATACTTTGGGTGTGTTAAATAATTACATTTTTGTATGAGAGAGAGAGGAAGATGAATCATTGACCTTGGAGATTAAAGCTCTATTATCTCATCTCTAATTGTTGATTGATCTGAGAGACTGTGTCTGGATTCAGGGGCTTTTTTCCCATGGAGATTAAACCATACTGTTTAAAGTTGTGTCAAACAACACGCTCTCTGGAGGTCAGAGGGCAACCACATAGTGGTGGCTAATGGTAGCAAATAATGTCAATCATGTCAAATGACCCAGTGGTGAGACTTGTGCCTGCCTTCAACTGGAATGCCAGGAATGAGCTTGCGAGGTGTGTGTTCACGCGGAGAACCGCTGGACGCAGATAACTGCTCCCGTTTCTGCCTTTTCTACTTGTCTTTCTTTCATTGACCTCTATCTTTCTTTTCTTCATCATTTTTGTGGATATGATTTACATGTAGGTTAATAACATTTGCTAACCACATAATAGCAAAGCACATTACTTACTATAATGGTTATCAATCACATCACACCACTGGTCAAGAGATTTGTATCACTTTAGTGAAATGTTTCTTATTATCTCCGTCGATCTTTCGTTTTTTGGGGGACAAAACTTACCTTTTATTCAATAAAAAGGTTTTGGAAATAATTGAATTTGACAGAACATTGAAGAAACAACTATGAATAAGAGCACAAAACAGACAAGGACTCTTTTATTCTTTTAAAAACATTTCATGGTGGGACCTTAAGAAACTGTTTAAAAAAATGAAAAGAAAACATTTCTGTAAATTCAAGTCAAAATATGGCTACATTGAAGATTAAATATAAGTTTGATTTTATTTTTAAGCTATAACTTTGTTTAATTACATACACGTGATGAGTATATTAAAAAAAGGAATGAAGAAGTAAGTAGATTACCCAAACTTTTGACCGGAATTGTTTTTTGACCACTTTTTTGCCTAAAACATTGTCAAAATCCAAACTTGTTTCAGAATGAGATACGCATATGCCAACAATCACCCTGCTGTACATTATTTTATTTGCCATATTGGCCTTATTTTTGGACACAAAATCTGGATATCAGAAATGTTATTGGCTCATTTGTAACAAGTACAATCCCATTCATTAGAAAATTTAATTCATAAGAGGACTTTTACGCAAAATGAGTATCTTTGTTGCACAGTCAATAGTACAAATGCCTAGATGACTCTCGGGACCTGAATCGCTCTGTGTTGATAGTTTTAAGCTCTTAGGCTGGTTTAGTTTGTTATCTGGGAATAACATGCCTTGGAATGTCCCAACTGACCAATCAAAAGCAAGTATTCCAGGAGGGCATGTTATCCGCTTGTTAAGTCATGACTTAAGAAATACTGTTTCCGGGTTGAAGCTTCCACTCATTTCAGTTGAGGATATTATTAAATCAAACATCACATATTAAATGTATGTGTTTATAAATGTTGTACACCACAGTTTCCTGACTTCTAGAACCTTCTGAAGTCAATATTGTAGTAACATATTACAGTGTGGCCATTTGTGATTTCAATATGGAGAGGAATAATGGGATCAGATTTTTTCATCACATCAAGTTTATATCTGCATTTTTATTTCTAAAGATAATTTTTTAAATATTGGTTCAAGACTTTTTCTATACGGCCGAGTAAATGATGACACAGTTGAATTTTTGGTGAACTCTTTAACAATTATTGGAAAATATATGTTGCTTTTTGTTTAGTAATGTTTAGCCAATGCATTAACAAATGCAACAGAATGTATCAGAATCAGCATGTTATTTTATATAATAAATTAAATTTTTTCGTCTAAAAGCATATTTCGTATAAATCCCACTTTTAAATACATTCAAAACTGAAAAAAAAACTTAAATGCACAGTTTTATATATTTTGTTTTCTCGTATTATGGATTTATAGATTTGTGTTTAATTGTGCAACTGCATCACAGAAAAACACAAACATTTCTGGGGAGGATCAAATAAATACATGACTTTAGTACAAAAAAAGGCCTCTGATTTGAGATAGAAAGAGTGAAAGAAGGTAAAAGAGTGCATGTGTATGTATGTGTGTGTTGTATTCTCAAAATCTCAAAGCAGGCCCCTTGTCATGGATATGATGTATATCAGTATCACTGTTGGTAAATGGCCACTGGTATTCAGCCCATGAAACTGGAGATGAGGTGTGTGGCACAAAGTTAGGATGTTAGTGGCCGTGCACACGCGCACACACATATACACAACTCTTTCATCACGCCACACTCTACAAACTACACTCCATTGTGCTTTGTCTAACAGCCCAACAGCATCATTTGCCGTGTGTTCCGATTTATTACCTTTAACAATTCTATTAAAAGATTGACAAATAAATAAATCTTGTATGCCATAAATTCATCCCCCCCTCGGGCTGCCCAGACTTATGGGAAGTGGAAATGTCCTAGTCGACAGCCAGAATGAGATGCATGCAGGTGCAAAGTGACAGTTTTATATGTCAAAAAAATGTCAGTTTATGTGTTGTGTGTTAGCTTTGGTGGGGTGCATGTGTGCCCAGATGTTCAGTAAAAATTCCTTCACATCCACATTCACAAACGCTTCCTATTCTGTGTTTGATGGGTTTTTACCAAACATTTTTGCTAACTGGGAGAGTTTAGTGTACATCTCTTTTAGTAGCACCTTCCAGCCATTAAATAATTGTATGTGAATGCATTATGACATGTGTGGTAAACATATACTTTTTCTTTTTCCATACTCTGTCTAATCCAGTTGCGGGATAAATAATTTCACCTTTACTTGTTTGTTTGGATCAGGCCGAGTTTGCTTTACGTACGTTGTGTGTGCTTGAGGTTTGCCTTCCTATGTGCCAAAACATTTTTCTGCAGCCAAAGATTTGTGAAGCTCTCACACTTGAATCTTCAAAAGACTTTTGTCTTTTCTAAAAAAATATCTCGCACCATCTTCATAACCAACGCTTGTTGCATAAATCGTGCAACGTCTAGCCACTATGTCTTCAATTTTGGCCGACCTTGTTCCTCCACTTCTCCAAAAGATCCCCCATTGTTCTAAATGACAGATGGCTACTTTATCACATTAAGCTATAATGACACTCAAAAGCAAGTATTTTTACAACCCGCAAGCATCAGTAACCAAATCTAAAAGATTGCCTAATGCCACTGTTGACCTGATTATCGGCCGGTGGACGTGTCTTTGCCAGGCGGTCGGCCCTTTTCAACTCAGCAAGGTGCCAGCAAGAGAAGTTAATGAGCTTTAAGCTGCAATGCTGTGCCCCCCTCTCTCTCTCTCTCTCTCTCTCTCTCTCTCTCTCTCTCTCTCTCTCTCTCTCTCTCTCTCTCTCTCTCTCTCTCTCTCTCCCTCGCCCCCTCTCTCTTTCTCTCTCTCGCTGTAACTTTTATGTCGTATTCTGAATTTCCCAGTGCTCAGCTCACCACATGATCAGCCAGCTCAGTGTTTTTACACCTGTTAAATCTACTGAGATGTTGAAAGGCTTTTTTAAAGGTGGTTATTTTTCAAGGAAAGGCATTTTGTGAGCACAGGATGGAAAAATATATATCGTCTCGTACTACTTGTTCAGCTCAGAGATATTTCGTAATGTATTTAGCTTAAAAAGACGTAAACAAGCGTCTAAGAAGTCAAATCTATTAACATTAATGAAAGTGGACACGTATTAGATCATATTAAATATTATATAATGTATAATTATTTAATACCATAGTCAATACATTTGATGCAGAAAACATGCAAGGGACCATGTATTTATATAGTTGCCATTGTGTAGTTTGGTTCTGTGGATTTTTTATGCTATTTTAAATTTGTTTTAAAACATTTACGTTGTGTGTGCTTGAGGTTTGCTTTCGTTGTGTGTGCTTGAGGTTTGAGGAAATGCTTTCTTGATTAATCACTACATAGAACCAAAATGTTAGTTTACCCCCAAATTAAAAATGTGTCATCATTGACTCTTCACATTCATATTTTACTTTACGCGAAATATATTTTGTGGAACGTTGGTAACTGGCCCCCATTCACTTGCATTGGTTTTAGTGAATGGGTGCCACTGCTATTCGTTTACCACCCTTCTTCAAACTATCTTCTTTAGTGTTCGGCAGTAAACAGCAAGTCATACAAGTTTAAAATGACAAGATAGTAAATGCTGATAGAACTTAGATTTTTGGTAGAACTGATGTTTATGATTAAGGTTTTACAGTAATCATTAATTATAACTAGTGTTAAAAATTGTTGTCCTAAAGTAAAGAGGGGTAAAGGAATGGTCACAGGAAATGAGGTAACGGTAATCGCACAGTGAGTCCCACTGCCTCTCTGCTGTCCGACTGTGTGTGCGCGCTTGAAAATGTGTGTGTGCTGCATTGACCTCAGGGTAGCCACATGAACCCTGGAGGGAAAGAGGGAAGCGGAGAGAGAGAGAAAGAGAGAGAGACCATGGCAGAAAAAAAGAGATTTGGCTGAAGTACATTCTAATCCTGTGCTCAGCCAAGCAATCTCATGATGCAGAGGGCTTAACCATGGCAGTGAAAGCAATCTAATGGCCAATGAGTAATCAACACTATTGCCTGTCCTGAGTAATATAGAGAAGCCAGCCAGCAAAAAAAGAAAAAAACAGTTGCTACACCTATCTGTTTGATATGCACTCATTTATAGAAATGTATTGTTCATTTTTTATTTGTTTGTTCATTTATGAACATTTCTTCTGCAAAGCACAGAAGAAGATATTTTGAAGATTGTTTGCAACCAAACATCTTTGTAACAAATCAAACGGGACATTTCTCAAAATATCTGTTTTTCTGTTCCACAGAAGAATGTGTCATGCAGATTTTAAATTACATAAAGCGAAATTTAGATTTTTTTGTGAACTGTCTTTTTTCTGCACTGCTTTTCTGTTTATTATTTCTTAAAGAAACTGTGTTGGAGATAATGATGGTTGTAGTTAGTAGATGGTTGCATGTGTAGTCGGGCAGGCTTTCGACCAGCTCTGTGGCAGGAAGCAGCACTGGCACATCAGATGAAGGAAAAAGTTGTTGGATGATGGAAGAAAGTGCTCATTTGATAGGATTTATGGACGCACATAAAATGGCATTTATTTTCTGGAAGGGCAGCGTGGCGAGGGAGCTGTGAAACCGTGCTTCACCCCCGCTTTAATTTAAGAGCCTGTCCCACCCCTGCTCATGTGATGGTTTGATCCACCTGCCAGAGATGGGACTCAGCCAAAAGCAGGGATCACAGAAATATGGGGAGGGTGCGAGGTGGACTGTCAGTTCACAGCATAATGAAACGACAGTGAATGCAGTCAGACGTGCAGTTGGTACCAGAAACACTGTTTGTTGAATTAGGGGAGGTAGATGTGATTTTTGGACAGCTGTTGACTGTCTCAAAGGAACTTGCGTACCTTGAAAGGCCAGAATTTTTGGAGGCAATTAGGCTTTGTGTACCTTTAGTTCTCGGGTTCACTGTAAAAAGCTTAGAGTAATGTATTTGATCTCTTTTTTGCCAGTTAAAATAATAGAAAACCTACCATGACTATGCTGTTCTAAAACATCTAAAATAAATCATTGTTAATTGTTATTTTTTAGGATTTTCAAATGGTCCTGAACATAAAAAATTTCCACATTTGTTGTGCAGTGAAAGAAATGTTTAAAAGTTCCTGTTAAACAAAAAAGTTATATTCAATAAATTAAAGTTCATTTAACTTATAGTTCCTAAAAGAATAACTTATTTTATCAAGCACAACTTATAAGTTTAAGTCATGAATACGTTATGAATTGCTTGGTTATAATTTACACGTTACTTTAACTCCAATGATTTAAGTCAAATTAATTTCTTCAATCCAGTTTATTCCATGGCTAACAAAAAATAAAAAATAAAAAAGTAGGTTTTCTAATGTTTTTTATCTTTTTCGAGAAACTACTTTTGAATTGAATCTTATTAATCATTATATATCTTCATTACTAATTAACAGGTAATCTGAGCATAAGCATTTCATACTATAAACCAAAAAATATATATATTTTTTTTATAAATTATTCATAATTCATAAATAGGCTATCTTTACTTTTGTACTTTTCATAACTTATTAAATATCTACATTACTAAGAAATAAATAATAAAAACATGAAAAGTACATTTCAGTCACGACAGTTACACTACAATACATTAGGTCTCTGTTTCTAATTTAGTAACATGTATTGTTTTCAAGACTAAAATGGTTTAAGGCAATCAGTTTCCTCAAACTGTTTTACAATGTGAGTGTTTTGGGTGGTTGCTTACTGGCCCGTTTGGAAAGGGCCAACCAGTCTCCTTTTTTCCCAAAACTATGATTTGTTTCTTTCTTAAAGTAAGTCTATTCAAATTTGTGTTTGCTCTATCATCGTCCAGGTCACAAGTTTAATCGCTTGGAGAAGTAACAGCACACCTTCCCCAACACGCAACCTGATTTAAGGTATTATTCATGCCTGTATAGTCCACGATATGCACCGAAATTGAATACGAAAGGTTAAGAGTTCATTCTAATTCCTTAAACCACACACAAGCTTTAGTTATTGAGATGCTTTTCATTATTAAAACGCATGCGAACAATAAATCTATTTTATAGTAATTACCAAATCTATGAAAGTATGTAATTTCAACTGACTGTGGTAATGTAGAGGACTTTGAATGACGAATGTGGTTTCCTTTATACAGAACTCCTCAGCAGGTATTATTTATATAAATACATTTATTAGCCAATGTGCCGTCTTGAAGATGTTTATTCTTCTATTTAAGACCTCTGCGGTGTCTGTACATAGTTTTACCCCTTTGTTCGGGATCACAGGTCAATATTGAGCGAAATGTTTTTAAAATTAAAAAATTTATTTTAGAAGCATGGCTGTTTCAAGCATGTGGTTGGTTGCTGGCATGTTTTGGTATTCTATTCTGTAAAACGTATTTGGTCAAATTTTTTGCCAAATCTACCCGTTGATCCCTCTGTTAACGCACTGACAGGAGCCATCTCTCAAAGAAAAGAATGAGATTGAGAGCGGAAGCCAGCTAACCACTGTCAAAAGCGCCATCCATCACTCGGCTGTTTAACCCAGGCCACACTGAAAGACGGCCCAATTACTTCACCTAATGAATGAAATAAATATGTCCTCACATTAGGGCCCATTATGATCTCTCTCACTCTCTCCCGGTTGCCCACAGAGGGGGGAGAGGAATGGTACAAGGAGGCCAAGCTCTATAGCTCAAAGAAAGCTGCACATAAATCATCTCCCTTTATTGTAAAATGTGAGATGTGGTCTGTCCATCATATTCGCATTTTAATAGTCATTTGAATTTAGGACTGGATTGTGAAATAATGCAATTTGGATTTTTGTTCTCTCCCAAGGGATGCGCTTTCATAGGAGACTTGAGTAGAAAATGTTGTTATTTTAGTTTAAATTAAAATCTTTGATTTGTGATAGAGTTGCTGTTAAAACATGCAGGATGTTAAATCGATCCCTCATGCATTCGTGACCCTGCCTGGGAAAAGCCAACTAATGTCATTTTCTTGTGATTTAGTTTTTTATAAATAAATTACTCCTACATATCATAAGAAACATTCTAATCATCATGGTGAAATTATTAGGTAAAATTAAACTATAATGCATGCAATGAAATCAATGCTTTCAGTAAGTTCCTGAAAGCACAGTTAAGACCACCTTTTACCTCCAATTTTTTTTCTTTGTTAAACCTGGACATGCCTGACATCTTACGGTACCGTATAGACCTTTGATGTATCAATGCGTCTTCATTTTCCATCGGGCCACCTGCGGTTCCATCCCTGTCCCCTCCTTCATTCCAGGTGTTTGGAGTTTACGGACATTTTCTGTCCTTTAATGAACAATAAAGAGCTAGAGAGAGGCGAGTTAAAGTGCTGGGGGTGGTGGGGGGGGTCAGCTCTCTGTTTATTTGACAGCAAATAGAGGGCCAGCAGCTTTATGATGTGGAAGGTCATTGTTGGTTAATAAATGGCCACATGAGTGCAGGCAGGTGCTGTGTTAACACCTTCTCTCAACGCTTCACCATTCATCAGACTGGTGTTAATGAAGGTTTTAGCATTAATAGGTGGTTGGCGTAGAGAGCCAGTTAATCAGTGCAAGTTCTGGTCCTGTTTGAAGTACCGGGATTTGGTGGAGGTGAGGGGAGCGAGATGGGATCCTGGACTCTGGAGGGAATTTGGGGTTGAGGTACATTCACAACTGTTAAGGGATTGTTTTATTTTCTAGGTATGTTGTTTCAAATCTGTGTAAGTTACTTTGTTCTGGTAAATAAAGAGAAAGGTATTTTTAAGAATGCTAATAACTTAAAAGTTCTTAACTTAAAAGACGCAAAAAGTTCAGGGCGCTTTTGACTACCATTTTCATTTGTTCTACTATGGTAATCAATTAGGTCCAAGAATTGTTTCAAATATGTTTTTCTGTGTTCAACCAGACACATACTTGTATAAAGTTTTGGTACAACAACAGAGTAGGCAAAAGGTGTTCATTTTGGGGTTGGACTAGAACTTTTATTTTGTTTGCTCTTTCAATATATGTTCACTTTTTAATGCTTTTACATCATGATTCAGATGTAAAAAATATTTAAGACTGGTGGACCAAATATATACGTCACAATTACCTCACTTGTTTCTTTTAAGAATTTTCTTTGAATCGGAATACTCTTCATGGTTGTGACCTCAAGTCATACATTTCAACCCTACCGTTGATATAAATGAAGATGTGAAACGTACATATTTCACCCAGCATAGGTTAATTTAATACCAACTGTTGGCTATGTCCTTATTTGACACCAACACTAGTTAAAATAACCCAACAGTTTTTGTCTTGTGATCCCAGACTAAATAATTTCACTGAAATCTGACATGATAGTACATCTGTTAGGCCCAACCAGGGTTGAATAGATAAGGGCCTCCCTTATCTCTCCATCCCTTTATTCCAGCTTGGTAAAAATGCCAACCAATTCACAAGTAACTTCCTTGACCATAAAACTCAATAAGTCACCTAGCAAGACCCATCTGTGAACTAAATAGAGCAATAGATAATCTCATCTACATGCTCATTCGTTCTGTTGGTGCAATCATTCGGTCAGCTGGGATTCAGAGCCCCTGTCGTGAATCTGCCCTGTGTGTGAACTGTGGACCAATGCGCCAAAAGATGCTCAAAAACCTTGAACTGTTAATATTTCTAATCGGGAATAAACCTGGAATAATCATCATTTATGTAATTGCATTAATTTTACACTGTGATTGTGTCCTGGAGTGGCAAGTTGGGTGTTGGGGTGTTGGAAAGGGGGGTCCGTAATTCAGCTTAGCAAGACAATATGCTTTGTGAGGAACAATTAAAAAAAGGCCAGGTCTGTAGAGAAGGTGGGGGTGGTAGCTAAACGGTTTTCCACGCTCAGTGGAGTTACAAGTGGCCTAGCAGGCTCTTTCTTCTGCCTGAGGAGTTTGATGCATATCACCGAGCTCCTCTTTCGTCCTCAAAGCAAGCGCTTTAGCGCTGATCCTGTACCGCTTAAACGAATCAGAACAACACGGTGATTGCACACGGGTTGATGTAAATAGAGAACCCTTCAGAAAGCCAACTGAACAAGAATCAAATCTGGAGATTACAACTGTAAAGGCTTCTTTGAGGAATTAAGAAGGGTGCAGTTTTATCTTTATTTGTAATTCTTAAAAATGTTTAAGAAGTAAAACGTGCATTTAAAACCTAAATTACTACACTCTTAAAAATAAAGGTGCTTCGAAGGTTCTTCACATCAATGCTATAGAGAAACCAATTTCTGTTAAGAGGTTATTTTAAAGAACCATCTCTTTCTTACCTTTATATGATACCAAGAACCTTTTCTGCCAGAGAGAACCTTAAAGGTGTGAAATTAAAAGGAGACATTTCTCGAAATATCCTCCTTTGTGATATAGTAAAATAACATAAATACAGGTTTTTTAAGACTTGAAGGTTAATCAATCTCAGAATTTTTATATTTAAGTAAACTATCCCTTTAAGTCAGTTTTTGTTACATTCATTGCAAAGTTGGGGCGACAGTGGGGCGATGCCAGGTGGGATGCGGTAACCCAAAATCTCGGAACCTCCGGTTAAGATTAGGAAGGGCAGTATGCTAACACTTTTTATGCACTTACCAAATTTCACTGTGAGTCCTGTTCTAAAATGACAAAGATAACCCATGCAACTAAACGCTCTGAGAACCCCCCAGTAAAACATATGTGAACTTTAAGGTATATTTAGTATTCTTGGTTTTGTAAATGCAGAGCTTTTAATAAGCACAATATGATACAACATTTTGTCTCTTGTCTTTGAAAGGATGGCATAGGTTCTAGTTGAGAGGTGAGCTGGGAAGGCCTGTAAAGGCTGTACAATGGTTAACTGAAAGGCACCATTCTTTTATTCAGCAATTAACCCCATCTGGGTAAATAATACGGTGTTGTGGAACAGATACACGGCTTCTACTCGCAGCGCTCTGAACCTGAGAACGCTTCAAAAAGAGCCGCTCTACAAAATGATGACAAGATGCACCATACACTGCCTTCCACGAAGAATATAACGCAAAGAATAGTGTGTCATTGTACAGTAGAGAGAGAGAGAGAGAGAAAGAGGAGGGAGGGATTGCAAGGTCCTTGAGCTCCTGTGATAGTACAGATAACATGTCTGGATGCACTTATCGGCCCGGAAACCCGATCTTATTATTTTAAATTCAGAGACTCAGGCACTTATAAATGGAGAGAGAGAAAAGGCCTCTAAGTGTGACAGCGATTTTCTGGGGGCGAGTGGTGAGTTTGGAAACTGGGGTGCAATGCAAAACAATCACTTTCTTATTATTATCTCGCTTGCCAATATAAATGTCTAGGAATTTTTTAAGGCAAGATTTGTTTGCTTTATAAGTGAAATTGAAAGTTATTAAAGGCGTATGTTTTAAGAGAATGTAAAGCTTACGGTTTATTTTTATTTAACATCATTATTTTTGTATTTATTTATTTAAAAAAAAAAAGAAACATCTCTCTCTCTCTCTCTCTCTCTCTCTCTCTCTCTCTCTCTCTCTCTCTCTCTCTCTCTCTCTCTCTCTCTCTCTCTCTCTCTCTCTCTCTCTCTCTCTCTCTCTCTCTCTCTCTCTCTCTCTCTCTCTCTCCCTCTCTCCCTCTCTCTCTCACTCTACTTTCTCATGACCCCCCTATTCCCCCTTTGGTAATACATAGACACACATCGCAGCCTTCAGTCTCTGGCATGGAGAAGCTGTAATTACTGTCGATCAAGTGCTCCCTGGATTCACAGTGGAATGGTGGAGAATCTGATATGGCAAACATGAGAGTTGTCGAGCGAGGGCTGGTGGCGGAGAGGGGCCCGGGGCTCAAAAAAGAGGGACCTGATCTCCCCACTGCGACAGGCTCATCAGCCTCCAGCTAAACATCTATGCCCCTGGGGGTCTTTTTTCCCATCAGCCGGCCAACTGACCCTTCCGCCTGGGGCGCAGAGCCCGGGGGGGAAAGGGGACACGTCCATCTCGACGTTGGGAAAACATCAAATTCTCAATATTGCAATTAATACTATAGTGTAAAGATAATGTCCTGTTTGTTGTCACCCTTAAGGTGAAATGCGACCAGTGGTCATGACCTACGGGCCCTTCTATTTGGCTCTGACAGACAGACTTTTCTGACTTCTCACCTGAGGCAAGTGTGACTTTACTCATCCTTCACTCATCTGTCACTTTTACTCCTTACTGATCGATGAAGCTTCACTTTTATGCTTGCTTTTTGCAGGCTTGAGTGGTTTTCTTAGAATCAGTGGGGTGTTTTGTCCTTCTGGGCATGTAAATGTGTACTACTGGTTTGTTTTGTGTTTTATGTTCCTCACGGCCATTAATATTACCATAGTTACTGTTATTACTGAAGTATCAATTGTGTGGGTAGATTTTCAACCAGATCTTTTTTTCTTTTTTTGTGAAACAGCAATGCAAAATCAAACCTTTCCAAAGACAGACATGTAAAAAATAGGAGAGGGTTCCTAAAACCATTTTCAGTTTGAATGTACTATTTTATAGGTACCCCTATTAAAAGAATTATACTTGAAGTATATGTATAAGTATATGCTTTGTTTATACTTATATAATAATATCAATATACTAGTGGTGTACTGTACTAGTGGTAGCGCTTGAAACTAAATTGGCCAATTTTCTAGATACAATTTTTTTTTTAATCTTAAGGGTATGTGTTTGGGTTAAATGATCATTTTGACTTTAATCTAGATTTCTCTTTATATAAAAATATTGTTTGTATCTGCATTTAATTGCAGAATATTTTTCTGAATTTAGCATACTTTGAACTCGAATGGCAACAGTACATCTAGAACTGCTGAAAAAAGGAATATTGGTAATGGTCTTCTGTATGGTAGGATCACCACTGATTGGGAATAACTAGCTTATTATATTTTTCAACTATTAACATCAAAAAGAAAAGCAGGAAATCAAAAATGGTTTGTATTAAAGCCCAGTATACAGTATCTATAATCGATTATTTCCACCAGGCCCGGGATGTCAGAATAAACAACTCACACAGGTATTTCGGTACAACCGCTGTGTAAAACTTCCAGCTGCATGCCTCGACAATTCTTCCTGTCAGCGCTCTGCAGTTAGTAATTGAAATTTCTGTTTATTTCCATTTCTCTGTAATGCATTCCTTAAAAACAAACATCCTCTGTCGGGATGAAATGTACAAGCACCAATGATTCGTGCAATATTTCTTCTAAATTGTGAAACCAGCGGGCCAACGAGAGCTTACGCAAAATTACATTTCTTCAGCACAGGCCATAAAAACGCTGAAGCGAATAAACATCCTCTGGCGGATTGAAAAGCAATGTTTTAAAGTTCAATAATATTACACTGTTACGATCTGCTGTGTCTGAGGCCAATGTTTGTTATTTAATCTGCGATTAAATCCAGGTGAGATGACTCATAAATTCTCTGCCACTTTGCCCTTTTTGTGATGACATTACGCAAAGTACCTCGACTGCAACCTGCTTTTATAATTTGTTACATTTCCATATCTGGTTTGCATCAAATCTGGTTGTCCTCCTTTGCTTTGGTAAATGAAGGAGAGTCTTTAAAGCGCTGTTGCCTTTTGATTGGATAGGGTTTGGTGTGCGTCCCAGCACAGTTTCTTGTCGAGTGGTTTATTGTATAATCACAGAAGGTCCTTCGAGGGCTCATGGTCAATGGACCTTAGCGACAAGGCCAATAGAGTGCCCAACAGACTGTGTCATCTCAGCCCCCACAATCAAAAACAAACCGTCTTGTTGCTTTTCTGCTGGGAATGAGTTGGTTGATGGAGAGAAGGGGGGCACGCAGCCGAGCTCGGAGCTCTGAGGTCAAGTGAAATGTGCTCTTATCCCCAGCTCTATTTATTTCTTTTACAATCTACCTCTTAACGACATCAACTGTCTGATGGGGCACATAGAGGTTTGACGTTTTCTGGTTCGCTCTTTGTGAGGCCATTACAATTTTGCTTCAACAGAGGGGTGAAGAGCATAAATTGGGCTTTCTTGTCCCGGCTTGTTGAACGCATTTTTAAAGACTGAAAGGCGTTTTTGATGTCGAGTGTGCTATTAGTGCGTCTGAGATCATTGAGCATACGTCGTGAATTTTGTGAAAAGTGGAGTATTGATGGTCCTGGAGGTTTCCGCTTTACAGGCTTTTAATTTGCCGTGTTTGGATACGCTTCATTTTTTGTAGCTATTGTTCATTCATCCTGCCCTTAGATAATCTAAGGAGACTGAGCATGTGTCTACAGGTTAGCTCAGACTCAGTCTCGAGATTTGTTTAAAGAAAGAGTTTGCCCAAAAATTCGAGACATTTGTCATTACGTTCCAAAAACGAATCATGTCTAATTGTGAATCTCTTCCCTATAATAAAGGAATAAAAACTGGGTATGTCAAACTTGACAAATTCCCAAAAAGGTAAAGTGTAAAATGAAGCACATTTTCAAGTCATTTACAATTTATTTTGCATCTCTCTCTACACTGAAAAAAAGTAGTTTGTAGGAATTACTTTATTGTATCATGTAGATCTGTTTAACATTATTAAATAAAGTATTTAAAAAAAAATCTTGATATTAACAAAAAGTGTATTCATTTAAATGCGGGAACTGACCGATCTAAACAGGCATAATTTATTTCAAGTTGTAATTTCAGTTCATCATTTTCACACCGCCGAACCCTCATCATGCGTTCTTTGAATAATGAAACGACAGCCAATCCGTCACATCGCACTTTCAACAAGAGTTCCTACTAGTTGCCTCCGTGTTAACACGGCCCCTATTAATCATTAAAGAAACCTATTCACACCAACGGTGTAAGAAGCTCTCTCAGCCATGTCCCATTAGAAACCACAGACAGCGAAAACCTGCTCTCCTGTCCCACGCTTTAATGAAAGTCCAGTTTCCTTTGCCTAAAGGTAACTTGGTGAGTTGATGGTATCTACCCGAACAATTACACTGTCACAATCAAAGGAAACGGACTTTAAATAGTCTGTTAGGTCCCATCGGGGGCTAATAACTACTCATTTCTCTCCCAGTGTGTCAGCAGGGCCCTGAATCCTCTCTTTGTTCTCTAGATCACCTGCCTCTAAATAGATAGCTTGTCCTCACACTTGAAGTGCTTAGATGTCGGGTGCGAAACCCCCACGGCCTGAGGGAGAGGAGAGCTTAGGGGTGATATCCACTGCGCTTTTTTCTCTAATGGCGGTGCTTTCTTTTTCTTTGTTGAAAGTAAAGATGACAAAAGTATGATGACATTCAATGTGTTTACATGTTTGATCTGATGTTGATTGTGATTGATAACCCAACAACATATCATGCAAACATATTAAACTGTGTTTCTTTTTGACAGATAAGGGTCATTACGGCTTTACCAAAACCTGATTGACAGATGTTTACCTATTAACCCACTTCAAAGTGTCATGTCAAGCATTACTGTAATGTGCATACAATGTAGTATTTAGTTTGAAAGTAGATCCCAAATTACTTTTCTTGTGTTTTTTAAATGAAGGTAACAACTTTCAACTTTCTTCAAAAAACAGAGTTAGAAATGTGTAAACAAACGAACAAAAATGTTGAAATACATTTATGTGTCATATGTGTATATTTTGAGAAATGGCGGTTTTGTGTCCATACAATTAAAGTCAAAGAGAGCAAGTGCTTTTTTAGTTAGCAGAAAGATGGTAACCGAACAGCTCTGTCATTCATTCGGTACTATTGCATTCAAAACCACTAATACCACTGGAGAGATTTCTCAAAATATCTTCTTTTGCATTCCACAGGGAAAATCATACAAATTATTTTATGTCAATGTCACTTTTATTTATACGGCGCTTTAAACAAAATACATAGCATCAAAGCAGCTGAACAACTGTGGTTAGTAAAACAGTGTGTCCATAATGCAAAAATACATACAACTTTATATTTATTACTGGGTAAACAGCTCTGTCATCCATTTCCTTGGACACAAAACCACTGAGACATTTCTCAAAACATCTTCTTTTGTTTTCACAGAGGAAAGAATGTCATTAGAGTGGAAATATATCTAAGTTCAGTAAAAAACTTCTTCAAAATATCTTTCTTTGTGTTCAGCATGAGGAAGTAAGTCGTACAGGTCTGTAATAACAAGGGTGAGTAAATTATGCAATATTTTTCAGTTTTGGATGATCTATCACTTTAAAATTTTAAACGTAGTTAGCCAAAATTCTTATGTACCGTTTAAAATGTGGCTTCATATTACTTTTTAAAACTGTAAATGAACAACTTTAAACTTATGCAACACTGTCCAGTAGTTTGTTAATGATAACCGTTTTTGTTTTCACGCTGTCAAGGCTTTTAATTTACGCGTTTCCTTACTCTCCACAAGTCTGTGAACAACTGCCACTACTTGATTCTAATCTGTTTAATTTATAGCTTTATTATGCATGCTCTCAAGCTCTCTTTCACAAGCACTCACTCCAAATTTTAATAACTGTTTCATGTTTTGGATCAATTAACAGGCAAACAGAAATGAGGAGAAGTCAGTGAAGACAAAGCTAGACAACTAGACTGTCTTTCCCAGGTTTAATGATTTCCCTGAAGCCTGGACGTTTGGCATGCGTGGAATGTTTGTCTTCACATCCAGACCCATTGTGTCGGAGGACGAGAAAAGGAGAGAAAAATATCTACGTGCCTATCTCAGGATGGGTGTTTGTGCGGTCCGGGGCCGATCAATGTATGAAAGCAGATTATTGTGTCAGCGATCAGACGGTCTTGCATTAAGACCGACAGCTGGTTTTACTTTACCCGCTTTATCGAAGTGCAGAACCCCGCCGTAATAGGTACAATTTCATAGTTATTTTTCTTTTACAAAATGCCTGCTTTTTGTGTGCTCTCTTATTCTGTCCCTGGGACACCCCATTCATTCATTTTTTATTAAACTTCAGCGCTCCCTGTGCTCATTTCCTCTCTCAGGTTTGTTCCTGTGGTTTTAGTGGTGGAATGGAGAAGGATCGTGTAGGCCCTTCTTGCTGCCTGTGATGTGGAATGGAACACAGCTAAACCTAGAGCTGGATTTGGCAGTAAGGGATGTTTTGGAGGTTTTGGGAGGCTGGGTGAAGGCTATAAGTTCACCTGAAGTTGGGGCATAATTCACGTGTTTTTAAGACAAATAAATACACATGTTTCAAAGTGTTTTGTAGTGTTGTTTCCAAATATATGATTCTTAAAGGGATAGTTCACCCATAAAAAAATCTTTCAGAGGGAGATGTTTGGAAGAATGTCATCAGCTAACTTCAAAAAATTCCATTAAAATTGTATTTTGCCTTCTATAGACAGAACTGTTTGCTTTTGTTCATTATTCAAATGATCTTCTTTTCAATTAAGATAAAAAAAGATACATATTTTTTCTATTATGGTATTCAGTGTGCTCCTGAATTATTGCTACCATTCTGAAATATCTCACCTCTTTGGAGGCCTGGAAGAAGCTATAAGTCCACCTGAAGTTGGGGCATATTTCAAGTTTTCACATGTTAAAATATTAAAAAAGTACATGTGAAAAGCCTACAAAGGGATTCATATCTTTTCTAATACATTTTATGTTGTTTCCAAAACAAATAATTGTTAAATGGATAGTTAACAAAATTTTTTAAATACCTTCAAGAGAGATATTTGGACCACTGTTTGGTCATTTGGCCACCAATTTTGGGCCACTGTTGGCTATCATAGTCGAATTAAAATAATAGTCAAAGGTGCCCCTGAACTGTTTGCTTTCCTAGAATCCTAAATTCTTTAATTTAACAAAACAAACAAAAAAAATGTTAAGTGCTATGGTAGTCAAAGGTTCCCCAGAACTGTTTGCTTTCCTTCAGATGATCTTCTTCTGTGATCAACAGATATTTTTTTCTACTATGGTGGTCAATGGTGCCCCAGTTGCCAATTTTTCCAAATATCTCCCTTTTTGTTCTTCAGTAAAATTTTGATTTCTGGTTGAAGTATCCCTTTAATATAGTTATTTAGCATTGCCCTCACTGTCTTGCAACATTTATCATTTGTCAGCAACCAAAAATTGATCAAATCTTATTTCTTTATCTGCGAATTTGTGATGTGTAATAGCATCGGAGGTGAACCCTCAGGACCTATGGTATGAAAGATTATTCATCATCTAACAACAGTATACTTCCTCCTCACCAGCAGATGCCAAGCTGTTCTTCTAATGAGATGCATACCAGCATTGAAGCCTGTGAGACAGATTAGGCCTCCTGCTATCCTCCTCCACCGCGGTCAGAGACCTTTCACTGACCGCCCTGCAGGCATGGCAGCCCAGTTTCATCATTCCCTTCCCATCACACATCTGTGCTGCTTATCTTTATCATTACAGGTCAGTTAAATCTTTATTATTTTCATCATGGCTTTTTATACAGTGTAGTTCATAACAGGTTATCATTTGTGTGGTCAGTTCTGTCCTGCAGATTAAGTCTCACGAATAGTTACCACATAGCCGAGAGTCCCCTAGCAACCGCACATAGTTGCCACACCCTGGCAATCGTCCTAGGATATGGCAAGCATCACACATTTTCTTTAAAAAATCTAGTCCTGAGAAACATCTTCCTGTGGTCTTGAGGTTCCTCGGGATGTTGGGTTCAGGAAACACTGGTTTGAACGTCACCTCATTACTTAATTGATTGTGAAATGCCAGTTTCAGCAGTGGCCTGGTTCTGCGGTCACGAGCATGTTTACAAATTCTTCGTTTTGTGGGGTATCGATTTCCACAACCTTAGTCACCAGGGAAAAACAGCTGCTGTAAATTCCACATTCTCCTTGTAACTTTCTCCAAAACATGACATTTAGAAAAGAACACTTTAGAAACAACCACATGAGAGCGACCACTGCATTCCCTCTCCTGCGTGTGACCTCTTGCTCACTCACAACGTGCTTTGTGACTTTCCACTGCACCAATTATATCTCAATATCATAAGACATGTATCACAGTGATTGTATCGTTGGAAACCGGAGTTTATACCTATTTATTTTCAGTCCGATCGAATCTCTTTGATGTGGCCGGTCTGTGATCCCCCGTACCGCTGTTTGCTAAGTTGCAAAGTTCCCTTTTCTCTGAAGTTAGAGGTCGGATTTCATACTCTGTTTCAGCGGATTCAAAATTCCAAATGCAACGAAGGGCAACGCTCCAAAACCTATCCTTATCCAATCATACAATCCCCACAGTGACTGTCTGCTCAGATGGATTTTGACATTATTTTCTTTGAAGGCCTCAACCAAACAAGAGTTTTCATTTATTTTTCCTCAAGAAGAGTTGTACGCTTTGGGATGTTGTTTGGCATGCTGATTGTCTGGAGAGATGTTTCATTGTGAAAAATCCATCCAAGATATCCATCCAAGTTTGCTGCAGTTAATGGCCGGTTTTCTCTCCCACTTAGAAGTATCGAACAGTTCTTTTTTGCCACCTTGCTAACCTATGTCACAGTATCTGGGGATGGATTCGAAAGAGTAATATCTGCAGCTATGGGCTGTAATCTGAGGAAGGTACCTTTCTCACCATAGGGCCCCAGTTAATATATGCATCCCATACCCATATCATTTAGAGTACGTTAATGTTTATAGTTTTTAGAAATGTGGCGAAAGTGCATTATGTCCCATGCTTGTTTAAGAGTGAAGAATGTCATAATAATAATTTATTAATACTGCTTATGAATCAAATGAAAAATCTAATTTGGTCCAAACTAACACTCCACCCAAAAATGAAATTTCTGTCATAACCTGTTCAACCTCAAGTTGGTCCAAACTTTTTTCTGTTGATCACCAAGAAATATATTAAGAAAAATGTTAGCAACTAAGTGGCATCTCTGACTACCATATCAGAATAAGGTAAAATTGTAGCTAAAGGTTCACTCGTTTCCTAAATATTAAAAATAAATCTTCTTTTGTGTTGAATAGTGCAAACAAATGTTAATAATTTATTTACTGCACTGTAAAAACCTGAAAATACATTTTTTAATTAGTTTATTGTAATTTAAAATGGTTATGGTCAGATATCAATACTTATTGATTGGGATATTCAATTATGAATGGCTACGCATATATTTAAAGATAACACCTATTTTTTACTATTACTTGTATAATGTTTTTAGATATAGACATCGATGAAATTAATTAATTTGACTTAATTTATTGCGGTTAAAGTAACACAAATATTATTCATTATTCAGATGAGTTGCGCTTAATTTAAGTTGAGTTAACCTTTAAAAAGTTACTTTTATTTTTGTAAATAAAAAATATATGTTAAAAATAATATCTAGATTAACTAATTATATTAAGTAAACATCACTGTTAGTTTTTACAGTGTACATGGTAAACAATGTGCCCAAGAAAATTCTTTAATCTTTCAAATATGCCCTTCATATTCAACGGGACAAAGAAATTAATATAGGTTTGAAACCGCTCGTGGATGATTAATTTGGAACAGATTTTTTTTTTTGGTGGGCTTTCATTTTAAAGCAATAAAAAATAATTTTGATTATATTGTTGTACTATAATGCATCTTTACTGAGTGCTTTTTACAAACATACCGTCACAGATTAGTTATTGAATTGCTTCACATTTCGGTTTTATTTGTAGGCTCTAAGTTTGTTCAGCTGAATATGTCCAGAAGCCGACAAAAATAATGAAAGCACGAATTGAATGAAATGAATTGTTACGCAAAGACAAACATATGGCTTTGTTTGTAATGTGAAAAACTTTTATGTGGGAAAAACATTTGCTAATGTTATTTTTTTACTTCGTTCAGTCCCATCGGACATGTTGTGAGCGCAGTTGACGTTCACACTGGATGTGAGGTTTCCCTCTTTGAGTTTTCCTGCCCTCCTTGCCCCTCCATATTCCCCTGTCCCGTTTACTTTGTAAATATGTTTGTTTTCGTTCACCCTTGTTAGAGAGGTTGGGGAACACAAGCTGTAGATTTTGTTCTTTTCCAGGGTGGGAAACGGGCTGAATCTTCTCACTCCACACGTTGACCCTAGGTCAGATCCTTACGGTTCATCATCTCTCCGCTGTTAAACAGGGTTTCCAGAATCTGGAGGAGTGGAGTTGGTGTGAACGATAGTTGAGGCTGCACAGCTGATTTTAAAAATGAATCATTTCTGTGAACAGAAATAAATCGCTGGTGGCTCTGCTTGTCTGCCATTTCACACTCATCCAGTTAAATGATGTTTTACATATACGAATTAAGAAAAAAGAGAAAACAAAACTTATGAAATTGAGCCTTTCAAAGGTTCTCTTCACAGTTTGCTTTGAGTTTGCCCAGTGCTGTTCACAGAACGGCACCTGATGAATTGCGCAGCTTTAGATTTGTGAGAGACGGCCTGTTTTTCCAGATGAGGTTAGTGCTGCTGAGAGAGAAAGAGAGGAAGTGTGGTGGAGAGAGAATGCGTGATGATGAATGAGTGTCCAGATTAGAATAGTTCATACTACTGGAATAATAATAGCATTGAATGCTCAAATGATACAGTAGTGACCAAAAATGATGTCTGGTGGAGATATTCGCAAAAATATTTGCTCTACGTGACTATGTATTTGATAAAACAATACCACTTGCAAACAGGTTGCATTTGATTTTAATCATTTAAAAGTAGTGATCCCAAGTTCACCCAAAAATGACATTTCCGTCATGATTGCTTCACCACGTGTGATTTCAAACCCGCATGACTTTCTTCCCTGGAACACAAAAGAAGATATTTTAAAGATGGTTGGTAACCAAACAGCCCAGCACCAATACACTTAACAATGTAATGTTGGTTGTTGACATTCTTCGAAACATCTCCTATTTATGTTCTGCAGTAGACATTCAGGTTCAAAATAATGAGGGTGAATAAATGATGACACAATTTTCAGTTTGGGTCAACACTTATCATTTTGACCTTCCTTTTCAATGTGGCCAACAAACTCCAAAACATGTACAGGATGAAGGAACATACAAAATATAATTGCTTCATTTGTAACTATTGTATATTGATGTTTTCAGCATGGCTTTGTTGGCTCACTGTTTGTTTGGATTTGATCGTTTACACTTCTTTGTTGCACAAAAACCATTATTTGCACGACGATGGATGAAACCTGAATATTTATATGAGGTGGTGCGATGTTTAACATACACTGTATAAACTACTGTTTGAAATGTGTCGTACCACTTCGCATACTGTTTTCCAAACTTTTGTATTTAAATGGTAGGAAGTACCCAGATTATGCTGCACAGTAAGCATTGTGCTCCATTTCAAACACAGCCAGGAAGAAATTCCCTGATTAATATCCATCCGCCGGTTACCGTGGCAATGAACTCCTCCTTGGAACTGTGTGCTGAACAATTTATGAACAACTTAATCAGTGGTCATTAATTCTAGTTTACCGTTTAATTGCATTCAGCTGGATTGAGTTATGTTTTGATGAAGGGAAAAGCACGCTCAGAATATTCTCTCTCTCTTTCTTTCTCACACACACACACACACACACACACACACACACACACACACACACACACACACACACACACACACACACACACACACACACACACACACACACACACACACACACGTAAAGTATGAAGGGACAGCAGGTGTGTGATGGCCTTAACCTCACACTTTCCACCCACCACTGGACTTTCACATAGTCTGTGTCGCTCTGTTATCGTTTCAGAAGAGTCTCTAACTGTTTTTGACACGCAGAAATTGACACGTTAATGAACATCCAAAGGAAAAAAACACAAAGCCAGACAGAGACGAGAACACTTTAAGCGGTCATCTGCGCAGATGTGTTTGTGTTAGGGCATGCACCGCGGCTGGACGGAGCTTCGCTTCATTTTTGCGAAACTGTAAAAAATCAACTGCTTTCACAAGAGTCAAATTCAATCTGAGGCCGGGCTCTGAGATGCTAAAAATCCACTGGCCCGGACCTCACAATGAGGGATCTATTACACCGACTACCAAAGAAATGTTCTTTTAATTAGCCACATTTATCTTTTTTTTGCATGTTTTGACAGAATTTCTTACATAAACATACAGCACAAAGAGAGACAGCGACACACAAAGCACGCTCATTTTTATGTTTGACAGAGCCACTCGGAACAAAAACACTGGTGACCCCGCTGTGCCTTTTCAGACCTCATTGGTTTAGTTTTTTCAGGTTTTGTTCATGAGGTCATACAATCTGCACCTGCAAGGTACATACGAAAAAGATTACACTGATGACCAAAAATAGAGGCTAAGCACACTTTAAAGAACTCTGAAGACACTATTTTTAAACTATTAATAGTTTTTGTACAAATATTGTACCTCCAAACTATTGTTAAGGCTGGTTTTGCAGCCACATAACAATTTACCTGAAAAGAAAAACCTAACTTAGCACCAAAAGACAATCTAAACCGTGTCTCATATTAACCTAGAGACATTTGGTAACAAAATAATATACGAAAATTTCCTAAGTTGTACTATGTCTTTAGATGACTTATAAAATACTACACTAGCGTTGTAGATTATTTTTATGATGCTTTTACAATTGTTTAACTTTTCGGTTTTGTCTTTTACATATTTAATGTGCAATTTCGGTTAAGTTTGCCGTGCATTATTGTACGACATACGTTGCATTATTCCGTTGTTTAGGCAACATCTTAGATTTACAATAGGGGTAAAGGGAAAGTTCACCCTTAAGGGAAATCATTTTAAACCTGTGAAGCTATTAAAAACGTCACTTCACCTCACTACTGTGTGCCATGACCTTCACCTTCTTTAACCTGTTTGGCTTTCTTCACAAAAAAGGATATTTTTTAAATTTTGGAAAAAGGAAACCATGGGTCCCTATTGACTTGCATTGGTTATGTGTTTATAGAATAGAAGTTTACAAAATTGTTGCTTTTTTAAGTTGCTGACATTCTTCAAAATATCTTCCTGTAGGTTTAAATTACATTTTTTAAGTTTAATGTATCATTTTATAAATTGTACACATTTTAAATGGGGAAACATAATGTATTGATCTTATTTCTGTGAAACAACGGACATTAGAAGTAATTTCTTTTTGCAAATGTTTTATATAGTGAAGTATAAACCCCTTTAGGTTGTTGTTATAGGTTTTGAAGCAGTACTAAATTGAAAATGGTATTTAGGACATAGTCACCTAATAATTTACACATTTCTGTTGTTCTTTTCTTCAGTGCTGACCACACGTGACTCATTGTGTAACATGACATGAGTCACTACAGTCCCCGTGTGCTCTGCTTCAGAAAAAATCACATAGGCACAAACTGTAAAGACTCAGTTTATTTTGGAACTGGATTTGTAGTCTCAAAAGTGTGCATGTAAATACAGTTAAGTTGGCACCTTTAACTTCAAATCCCACCTGTCGCCCTCCGAGTAGTCTGGATGTGCTCCGAGGCCGTTCCGCAAATGTGATGGAGTGTGTTCTTTTAGTATATGCAAAAGCATACACCATGTGAAATTTTATACCATTTGATTTTAAATGTTAAAGTCACAGACAGTCAAGTAGAGAAGTCTAGCGATAAATGTAAAATTCTATTTTCTACATAGTGCTTGAACAAACACTCATTTTAGTAGTACTTCCAACATGTACCAACCGAGGCAATCATGGAATACACAAGCCAGTCAAATTTCGACCTCCTAGTCCGTACCCCAATGGGCACCCATGGGGAATAAGTATGAGAGGGTTTTTGAGTTAGAGAGTGAGTTTCACTAAACACTTCTTCTTTACAATGTACAGGTGTTGCTTGGGGGGTGTATCCTATGCCATTCTCTTAGCTGGCCGAGATGGCGTAATGGGAACTGCCAGCTGTGGTGGTAATTACAGCACCAGCGCAAAAGACGGAGGCTGTTTTTCTTCTAGTGGGCGTGCAGCTGAACTGATTTTTCATTTACATGTTTTAAGTAAGATGAAGGAGCTCTCCAAATGGGTTTGAGCCTTGCATTAGCGGGAGTCGATGCGTGGTATTTCTCAAGTGTTGCCCTTTGTCACCGCTGAATTGTTTAACATGCCTCTGCACTCGGATCTATTAAAAGAACGAGGCCTGGAAGCATGTTTAGGAACTGATTGTTACAGAGTACATTTTACAGTGGTCGCAAATGACGTTTTGATTTACTCTTAAGGAAATGCTTTATTTAGTGATCTCTAGAAGGGAAGCATCACTATTCTTACACTATAAATAAAGGTAAGGGGTTAGATTTAAACCGTATGTAGCAGAATATCAGAGGCTGCAAATCAGATATCAGATATATCAGAAACATCCAGATGGCAACATGAATTTTACGTTTTATGTTCAGTATTTCTTCAATAATGACTAGAGCAGCATGTTGGTCAGAGATTTGGGGTCACAGAGGGCCTGTTTACATCGCAAATGATAATTGTAACATTAGAATCCGCACCAAGGGGAACAGTCCTGTAGATTATATAATATTGGGTGCTTGCAGTTTCATATGTGAAATATAGATAACAAGAATAATGCAATCCTAAAGGCTTGCTCTAAACTAATGCCAGTGTTTTGAAAGTATATTGAACTAAACTGTATAAATGAGATGAGAATCCATACAAATCTTGTTAAATTGTTACATACTTTTTCTGAGCTACTATATAAGCTGCTTTTCTTTAATTTGGTCCATTTTTACATTTGGTTGTTTGTAATAAAAGTAAGAAAAATATTGGCAAATTTTTTTGTAAAACTAATTTCAAACATGTATATCTCCAGATCACGAGGTTATAAAGATCGTGGGAAGTGACCTTAAACTTTGACCACGAACATATACAATTTTTCCTCAGTTTATCAGCTGTGGTTCCCTGGGAACTGAAGGCATGACCCTTGGCATTGCTAGTGCCACACTTTATCAGCTACAGGAACAGGAACGCCTTTATTAATCAAATCTATTTTTGTGGCTATAAAATTCATCCTGGCTATGGCACACATGAGAATACATAAACATGAGGTCCTTGCAGGATATTATCTGGCATGGACTTAACCAGATAAATTTTCTGCGAAAACCCACAAACATTACTCATTTGAAAGAAACTCGAAATACATATAGACTTAAATCAGAACCATTAAAGTGCCATGATCAACAGTTGATACCGTATAATTTCTCAGGCTGAAACCCGAACGCACTTTACCTTGCGAGGTCAGAACTTAGGAGACTGCTGGTACACGCGGGAGCGAGTGACTGTGCACACGGCCTTCTCTGTGTAATTGCGAAATGAGAAAGTTGCTTGGCTGTGACTTCTAAAACCTTTCACTTATGGCATTAAGACTTTGAGCGCTTTACGGCACCCGTGCCAAACAAGAGGAGTGGGAGAAAACGAGCGGCTGAATGTATTACAGATGGCACAACTTTATTCTGTAACAAACCATCTGGAGTTTACTTAAAGTGATGACTTCATTATCAAACACAGGCCTTGCTGCCAAACACAACCCCTGCCACGTTCACACACACGCGTGATGACTGACACACGCGCTAAGGGTGACTGACAGATAAACACAGACAAACACACACTGGCATGATCAAGCCTATGGCACCTGTAGATGGTGGAAAGTGTCCCGGGTGTCGATGTGCATTTGCGTGTGTTTACATGTGTCCGACTTTGGCAACAGTTTAAGTATCGTAATTTGATGACATAATAGTGTAAAATAGACGTCTGTAAGAGACCCAAATAACTTTGACCTCTCACAGGGGTGACGCTGGAACCTTCTCTGACCCAACCTTGTGAGATTTTGCATCAGCGTCAGAAGTAATGATTTGACCTACTGTAATTTGTTTGGGGGGCCTCCTCAGAGACACCTGCAGGAACTGGGCGGTTTCGGGACAAACGGAGCCAAGTTCTTGCCAATTAAATCATCGGGGCACCAATTTTTCCAGCGCGAGCCCTTCCAACACTGAAGTGTTTTGTGTAATTGATGTTCATTACATCAGAACTGCATATTTTTTTAACCCGTATTAGATTTGTTGTACATGTGGTTTTGGCTGGTATTTCTCTCTCATACAGCTCTGTGCCTAAACGGGGAGCTACCGACAGAGGATCTAACCACAAGTTGTACTAAAGACTTGAATAGAACACATGCTTTGTTTGACAATTACTTAATCTTTCACTCTTAGTTTTAAGCAGCTTTCAAGAATAAATGCATTTGGCTAGTATGGATTTTCACTTTGAAAAAGGATGTCTAAGACTATGTTTCTGCCAGTCTTATGTTGAGTTGAGTATGTGTAGAATCGTGTTGTTCATCTATCAGAAGGTATTTGGTTCACCACATTTACAGAAGACAAATACGGATACAGAAGACGGACTTTCCTCACCCTTAAAACATTTTGTTTAGGAAAAGAAAGTCATTCAGGTATAAAATAAGATATTTAAAAAAATATTGGAAACCAAAACCTGTTGGTCCCAATTACTATCATCACTAAACTATTGCAGGTAAATGGTGAGACCAATGCTTTTCTTTACCAACATTTTTCAACATATCTTCTTTTGTGTTCTGCTGAAGAAAGAAAGTCATTAGGATAGTTTATTACAAAATTATTTATTTATCCACATTTTTTCCAAATCTGTATGAACACACAACCAATGTTAGTCAATTGTGATCAATGGTTTCCTTTAACAAAATGTTCAAATTATGTTTGTGTTCTGCAGAAGACCGAAAGTCCTACTGTGATTGTTTCAGAACATTATTTATTTACCAACATTTTATCTGAATTAGTTTCTTCTTCTGCAGACAAAATGAAGAGATTTTGTTGGTAACCAAACAATATTGGACCTCATTCATTTCCACACTTCTTATGTGTTTCCACGAAGGAAAAATATCTCATGCATACATGGGGTTGAATAAATGATTTTTTTGGGGTAAACTGTCCTTTAAACTATGAATAAGCATTAATACTTCATATATAGTTCTTAAGCTTAAATTCAGACGACAGGTATAAAAATACACAGAGCATATGAAAAATCCTTACATTTTACTGCATGACTTCTCGGTGAGATTACGTTTATATATTATAGTGAGCATAATTAAAAAGTTCTCAGTCCGTGTTGTGCCTCTTTAACAATCCCTCAGTGTAGGGGAGTGGTCCCAGTTCCACGTGTGAGCACTTGCATGGTGTGCTCTGGTCATAGAGTTTTCTATTTGACCAGTGGTTGTGCGCCGCACCGGTTTCACACTTTCTTTTCACACATGTGAGGGATCCAGGTGTCATGCCCTCCGCCATCCGGCTTGGCCCTGCGAATGAGCCCCAAACAAGAACGCTTGGGTGGAAAGAAAACCCAAAAGGTTCACAGGCCACTTGATTATGGGCTGGCGGACACAGCTGCGGTTTGTGCCACTTCATAAAAAATTGTCACAACATACAGTCACGCTGTTACATGGGCGTTGTGGGATAGGTCCCATTTGTGTTGAAATTGTAAATTAAAATGTATAGAATTTAAAATCATAAAATAAATATGAAACATTATTATTGTCTTAAATTAAAAATATTACGTTATCAAATGCACAAGCAATACTTAGAAAATGTATACTAAAAGTGCCTCCACAAATATGTCAACATACTTGATGTCAAGAATTTTATTTTAAACGATTTAATTTTGACACAAAACCTGAGATTTGGCCTTCTCCTGCAGGGTTCATAGATGTTCATTATTGTGCCTACATAATTTATATCACAGTATATTCCTGACATGATTTTATCAACATGGTTGTAATATTAATTTGATTTATTGTGTTTCATTTATATTGCACCCTGTAGAGAAAGCTTTTGGGGAATGGACCAGGTTGGGTTACGCTGACATTTATATCCATTAAAATGTTGGCCTGGATGGTAATGCACGTCAAACATTTAACAAATGTTTACATTATTCATATTTTTGTAAACACAGTTGTAACAGCAGTAAACTCTCCAGCATGTAATCACATGAACATCTGTACGAGATTTTTAATCATAGCTATGTTACAAAACTTGGTGAGCTCCCTCACTGCCTGCTACCTATCATCAACATTCTGCAATATTTTCTTTATAAATATCCTCAATGCTTTAAATGCTCAAAGATATTTTGTTCCCCAATAACTTCATGTGAAAGAAGTCCAACATTTTTCATATTGTCTTCTATAAGATATTTTTAAAAATTTGTAACCCCAACTGGTGCCTGTTTATGATTGTTCGGACACAAAACCATTGCAAGTCAAAGGTAACTAAATGGTTTACAAACATCTTTCAAATATCTTATTTTGTGTTATGCGGACAGAATTTCATACAAAAATTCCTGTCTGTATGACTTGCATTATTTTGCAGGAGAACAAAAATGAAGTATTGTTGAAGAATGTTGGTAACCAAGCACATTGTATTCATGCACATTTCTAAAGAAGAAAGTAAAACGGGTTAAAATTGGACAAGTAAACGATGACAGAATTTTAATTTTGGGGTGAACTTTCCCTTTAAGATGGGGATATATCTGTAGATTTCTTTAGGCAGCTCGCTAGATGTTTGGAACAGATCGTGTGGGACTGATTATGGTTTATGCATTCTTGTTATAATGATAAAGATGCAGCCAAACAGCCAAATGGTTGTCTGAACAACTAAATAAATACATTTTTTGTTCTTTCAGAGTGCATGAACTCTTAATTCTGGCACAGAGTCTGCCTGTGTGTCGCAAATGCCCTTACGTTTTATCATTTTCTTTTCTTTAGTGAAGTTAAGACGTCTCCCTCCCGCATTTTGTTTGTGAAAGAAATTGAAGTTCTTTTAAATGGCATTTGTCTCGGGCTGCTTAAAGGTTCAGCTCAGGGCTGAACAAAGCGAGCTGTCAACCGGTCAAGGTCTCACTTCATAATTAACTTCTCCTGGGGCACATCAGCCATGTGGCCATGTAGACCACAGTGAATACACTCTCTCTCTCTCTCTCTCTCTCTCTCTCTCTCTCTTTTTCTCTCTGTCTGCCTCTCGCTCTATCACGCTCTCTACTTGAAGAACGCTCACTGTTCTCCCTGGCAAAGATGGGATATTTGTCAGGAAGACTTGTTATAACTGAATTCTGAGGTTTGATATGTTTCAACATGGGTTCAAAAAGATAAAAGGGGGCTTTGCAGGAGATTTAGAGTTTTCTTTGTGAGTGTGTGTGGTTAAAGGTAAAACGATTACAAAAGAATTTTATTTCAAACAAACTTGGCAACCAAAAAGCAACAGCACCCATACACTTGGTTCTGTGTCCATAAAGTACAAGTAGATTGGTGCCGCTGCTGGTTGGGTAACTTTGGTTAAAATGTCTCCTTTTGTGTTTTGCAGAAGAAAGAACGCTTGTAATGAAAATGTCAGTCCATAATCACAGAATTTTCGTTTTTCGGTGAAATAAAGACAAACATGGAGATATTAACCTCTGCAGGAAAGATTCTCAAATTTGCCATCAGTTTTCCAACGTGTCTTTGGAAAGTTTTTGTAGACATTCCAACAAATATCTTAAATCGCGTCATGGATTTTGAAACCAGTACAAAAGTATTTTTTTAAAACATTTTAAAATTCACTTCTAAAAATAATATTACATTTCTTCATGAATTTAAACTCAATTGAAACATTAGTAATCTAAGAAATAAGTATTTTAAATATGTTAAAATACAAAGTTTATTTAATGTAACCTTAATATTACTAAAAAAATTGTTTAAATAATACTAGATTATTTAGAATTGTGTATTTATTTATTAAAAATGTCAGTAGAAACAAGTTACGCTTACAATATAAGCATCCAGAGCTCTTAAGTACCATTTCCCGTGTTTATATTAATAACAATACAATGTTGTGCTGTGAGTTAATATGATCATTGGATAATCCTTCTAAGAAATACGATTTTCTAAGCTCACATTTTTCATGCTGTCAAGCTAATCTTATTTGAGTATTAATAAGTAACAATGACTTGGCAGCCCCGGAACACTGTATCCTGTAGCTTTGAAACTTTCTTCATACTCCAGGTGAAAAGTTCAGTTTCCCTGATTTCATTTTAACCTTATAGGAAAATAAGTAAAGATGGAACCAAACACGAACAGCAATAAGAAAAAGACCTGTGGGGTGACTATCCAGTCGGGTGCTGAGTGATGTTTATCGGCCCCCCGTTGCCACCCAGGTCTCCCACAAGAACACCCGGGCTGGAATTCCAATGCGGCTTATCAGAGCCCCATCTCCGTCCAGGAGGGGCGAGTTTAGAGAGTTTGTGTGTGTGTGTGTGTGTGTGTGTGGGGGGGGGGGGTCATTGTGAAAGCCTGGATTAGGTAGAGAGGAAGCACACTGCTGGGGTTAGTGGTTCATTAGTGTTTACTAACAATCGCTGGATGTCAAAAAGGTCCCGGGAGAAGAAAAGATGTTTAGGAGGAGAGATTGGTTTTTAGGGTCATGTTTTACAACTTATTACACAAAGAGATAAAGGATTAGCCCCCGTGTCTCACGCACACACACACGCAAACTCTCTTTTGCTTTCTGGCTCGATCTGGAACTGATCTCAGTGAGTGACCTGAAGCTTGATTAGGTCAGTACTACACAGCCGATCTGTGGTGGCTGTAGAGGAGTTTGACTCTAATGGTCGCTAATCCAACTAGTATGTGGCTCACTTTCTCTCTTTACCTTACTGCGAGCTAGAGGTTAAAACCATTAGGTTTTAAAGTCGCCGTCATTAAATGTTGCCTATGGTATCATTAGTGGATGCCCAGGTCGGATTTTGCTCCTAAGAGGACAATTGTAGAGATACAGATCTCTTCAGACGTGCTTCATCAAGCAAACATATAGAACTTGTTTGAAGGGATTTCAAAGCATTACTGAATTATTACAAGTGAAAGAAAATTCTTTCTTCCAAACACCATGAAAGTAGATATTCTGAAGCATGTTGGGAATTGGCAATCAATGTCTGGTCATTTCTAAGCTGTGTGGCTTTCTTTTTTCGGAAAGCCCCCAAAGAAGATAATTTGAAGAATGCTGGGAACTGACACTCACCTTGTTATTTCGAAACTGTGTATTTTCTTCTGGAGAACAAAGAAGAAGATATTTTGGAGAATGCCGGGAAATGGCATTCAACTTCTTGTCAGTTCAAGCTGTGGGGCTTTCTTGTAAAACACAAAAAGATACTTTGAAAAATGATGGGAACTGACACTCACTTTCTTGTAATTTAAAAGCTGTGCTGCACTTTTTGTTCTGCAGAACCCAAAAGAAGATATTTTAAAGAATTTTGCCCACTGGCACCCTTTCACTTGCATTGGTTTCGTGCCCATACAATAGATGAAAATGTGCTCAGTTACCAAAATTCTTTAAATTTAAAAAGAAAAAATATTATTTATTACATTTATTTAATGCATGGTGTATGGAGATTACAAAAATTACCATATCCTCCTTGCTATTTTCACTGTTGTGGATGTGAGACGTTATCATTCGATAGTTTTTAATTTTTATAATTGTAAGAAGATAAGTTGCAATTTAATTTTAATACTTTATAATAGTACTTATCAAGTATTTTTTACAAAAAATATCATCACTGATTCTTTTATCCTATAGTACACAATTTGTTGAATGAATTTTCCACACAAAGGCTGTTTAATACATATCTTGAAGAGGTCAAATAGATTTATAACCTAGGTCAACCTGACTTACAACAAAATCATTTTTAGAGAACGAATCTCAAGCAAGCTTTACCCAGACTGCAAATGCAGCGTTCTCTAAGTGATTGGGTAATGCCTCAATAAAACTTGTTTTATAGCCCAGTTTCAAAGGACATATTTAATATGTAACAGTAAATAGGCGTACCTTTCATACTGAAATTTAAAATGCAAGGATGGTTAAGCATATCTATCTTATACAGCTGTACTTCAAAGCTACCAGCTGAACTCTCTGATAAAGAGAAAGTTGAATCATCATTTTCTTCTCTTTTGGAGACAGGTGAGAGGTCAAATCTATTTCGTATTCTGATTGTAGTGAAAGGCCTACCGTTAAGAACGTGTTTTGCATTAAAGAGAGAATTTTAAAGATTCACAAAATATTACATTTGAAGCATTTCAAGTTTACAAGGACTTTATTGCATTATAAAATGTATTTCCTTTAAAACTATCTGTCAAGAGTAGTGGAGTTTGTTTATAGATTAAGGCCTTACACCCACAGATACAAATTGATTCTTTGTAATGTGCTCTGAGCTATTTATTTGTTGATCTATTGTTGTTTTTTTGGAAATAATTTCTCAAAAAAATATTTTCTTTATAATATTCAGGTCCAAGCCAGTTTAGGTGTTTTATATGGTGCAGTTGTGTACAATGTCAGAAAATCATATTTAAGATTTTTGTATTTGTTGAAATCAAATTTGGTTCTTAGTTTCTCAAAGTTGCTGGTAAATTATTAACAATATTATCTGTGAGGTTTTTCATCCGGACTTTTTCCATATAGTGTTTAAAAATGTTCATGTTAATTTACGGTATTTTAACAATCAAAAACAACGTTCAAGTTCCTATATACTTTGGTTTGCTTTAAAATGCGTTTGTCCGTGTATTCTAGCAAAAACCACCATAGGCAATAAGCCGATTTCAGAGGGGTAATGTCTTTTGAAGTTATGTATCCTGGCTCATTCCTTAGCTTGTTGTGGGCCGTGACCCCGAGCTAAAGAGGTGGATTGTGTATATCTTTGCGCTTGTGTGCGTTCCAGATTGTGTCTATGTGAAAGTGTGTGTGTGCACGGAGGAGAGAACAAAAACAGTACAGAGTTGACGGTCAGTGTTTCTGACTTGATAGCCAGTTTGCCCTCTCGTTCACCTTTAATCCCTGATGTGACTGGCCAGTGAAGGGGTCACCGAATGGTACTGCAGGGTTTAACCCAAATGACTCGATGGACTGTGGAAATCCCATGTAACATTGTGTCATTCATTGGCAAACATGTGGCGTTTCCTCTATTGGCTGGTCTGAATAAAACCATGCGGCAGGTTTTAGAACCGGCATGCTGAAAAACTGTTAAATTAAAAAGAATGAGGCCAAAATGAAAAATAGATGAAGTGACGAAAATGAAAAATGATTGGAAGGTGATCTGTTTAGTTCGTTTCTTGAAGGTCAGTATTTTTCTCTTGCTCTCCCTGCTTTTGTGGAAACAATTTCTTGAAAAAAGCCTATTAAAATTTGTGCAAAAAGCCTCACTTGTTTCACTTTATGATTAATACTAGTTGCCTTGTTGTCTTAGCAACACCCTTTATGTGTAATGTGCCTCTTATCAACCTGACTCAAAAAGACAGATTCTGACTGACAGACACAGACAGACAGAGAGATAAGGTTATATGCAAGATTTAAACCCCCTGTGTGTATTCAGGGCTTATAAATTTGTCGAATCTGGTCCAACACTATTCTCATGGATGTTGTAAATAACATGCTCAATAACAAATCTCACCCAATTTTGCTATTTCACAATCATCTGTGTATTTAAACAGCTGCTGTGAAACTTCAGCTGATCGTCCTGTCACGAAATAGTTAGAGCGTAGCATTAAATGTAATGGTGTGTCTCTGAAGGATAAAGTGCAAAAAGTTTTTGTAGCCTCTGAGATAATTCAGGGTTTGTGACACTGCATGTCAACACATTGTGAGGAAGAAAGCTCCGATTTCCAAATGAGAAATGTGTCTAGAAATGGAAAAACCAATTGGGCCTGGGCAGGGTGAGCTATCTGAGATTAAGCACCAAAGCTGTAAATCTTCAGTAAAGATCTCACCTTAAAAAAAACTACAACTCGAGAATAAAGAAATCTAAGCACTTATGTGACCCTGCCTGTGAAAACCAACCTAAAGTCTTAAAATTTAATTCTGTGATGATGAGCTTCAACGTTTGACTTCAGACATTATTTTACTATACTTTCAATCTTGAACATGACCCACCTCAGTTAATTTAAAATGAATCAAGATGATGTTTTCACAGAATGTTCTTTACATCATGTAGAATGATTATATTTGGATAACTGTAAATCACAAAAAAAGGCTTTCGCTGGGTTTTTTAGAGTCAGGGTCACAATTATCCTTTCCGAAACAACTTGGATTTCCCATTTTCTAACTTTGCATCTTTGGATCACATCCATATTTAAGAACACCAAGTTCAAGACTAAAAAGAGGAAAAATTCACGCGAACAAGCATCATTCGAGATGAGAGTGATAAGATGCCCAAAAAGCCCAAATTGGGATGTGGGGAGCCTGGAGTGAGCGAGGTGCACAGAACAGTCTGGCTAAATAAAGCAGCTCCATTAGTGACTGGAGGCGAGAGTGCCCGCTCTTCAAATCTGCCTAATGGGCCGAGCGGGACTTTCATGTGATAAATGTTGTTTATATTAGGGCTCAGGACCCCTACATTACTGTCCTTTAAATGCCTCTTGGCCTAGTTGAAGTTGGGTGTTTCTAAATACTTGAGGGTCCTCCTGTGGAGTGGCTGTGGAGAACGGAAAGGGATGGTAATTGAGCAGGAGTAGGTGAAGTAGTGGTGTGTGGAGTGGAAGGTATGTGGTCACCCGGAGGGTCTCATGCAATGTGGGTCTTACCCAAGTGTGGGCTGTTGAGAGCAAACACTGCCCCCTTAAGGCTTTGGGTTGGATGATCTGGTGTGGACTAATAACCAGTTGCAGACTTGCCATTATTGTTCCTGTTGGTTTAAATAAAATATATAAATCAGATGAATAATTAGTTGCTAAATGATTATATGGATATCTTAATCAGTGCTGGTTTTACCGTATGTGTAGTGTGTATTATTTTGGGTTGCCAGTCGAAGAACCATTTCCTGGCTAAACTTATATGTGAAAAAGTTCCATTCAACAAACTGGGAATTTATTAAAATGAAAATTTAACAATTTGATTATTTATAATTTAATGTTTATTGAATAATGAAATGTTTATTCAATTATTATAAAATAGCATAAGGACATACATTATTATTGTTATAAATTAAATTAAATTAAATATAGTTATATTGTTAGCCCATAACCAGACCAACACATACTAACCGGAAGTTGTCTTTGGGCCAGATGTTTATTTTAAAGTTTATATTTTACGTACATTGCTTTAATACATTTGTAAACCTGCCTTTGACGCCCAGGCTGATGACGGAAAGCCTCCTTTTGATAAGATGAACATTGAAGTTTGATTTAACATATTGATTTATGTATAAAATATTAATACAAAAAATGACTTTAGCATGGTGTTCACAGCCAGGGTCACAAATATATCATTTTAATTTTACCCTCTATACATTTTTTTAAATAATGATCAGGACTATTAACTAATACTGTAATGAGCTTCAAAGACTTACATTAAGGAGGTTGACTTAACTAGACGTGACTTAAACTTCTCCTTTAGGGACTTGTCACAAATCCATTCCATCATGTCATGATGCTTTACACGAGACGCGAATTGGTACCATAAGAAAGATGGGTTTTGACTTGCAAAACAATGACTTAGACCCATATGTGGCGTTATAAGCTCAGCGCCGCACTCGGTTTGGTTATGCGAGAGCACAGCTGCATGGCAGCGTGCCTTCACATGTCAGCTGACGCCTCAGTGGGCCGCAGAGCAGTATGGATGTGTATACTGATACTATTATGAATCATAAGAGACGAAGCTTTACACAAATTTGACAGTGGGGAAAAGTTTTGGATTCGGCATGCTGCAGTCTGCCTGGCTAACAAGATCTCTTTTGGCTTGTGGTTTCTATTCAGGTGAGATACTCCTATTCCTGCTGCGTTTGAACAAAAGGAGCTGCTCCGGATATACCAGAAGCACAAGTCAACAAGCAATACGAAGCCGGCCGACTGTGTACAGTTTGCACACTTAAAGCTCCCAAACTTAATTCAGGTCCAGTGGAGAGGCCGTGTTACGTGACAACAGACTACTCAACACCGTTTCCTAAGAAACAAGCTAGTGGTTTCTTGTTTTTAAATATATGATTATCTTATGAACCCTCAGGGAGGTTGCGCACAGTGCCAAAAAGTAAAAATTGTGTTGAAAAGACTGACGATGCAGCCCATGGAAAGATTCAGAACAACACGTGTGAAGGGTAAAAAAGCTCATCTCGGCCTGGTTTTCCTATCCAACCTGAACGTATCTCGACAAACCAAACACATGGGACCTCACATTAAAACGTGATCTTTATGTCATTGTATTGAATCGAAAGGCTCTGTTGCAAGGTGAAGAATATTTTTCTAGAAGAAAACTTGATTTTTTAAGATACAAATGGAACCAATTAAGCAGAAGAAGAAACTTTGGGAATCAGGTCATTTGGAGAGCTGCGTTGTTTCCAATACAAGTGTCAGGCTTTTGCAATTGACAGTTATGTTTTAAAGGAAGTAGAATTGCAGAAGTCCCTGTGGATGCGGTGCGAGGCGCATTGGTGTGAGAGAGAATATAGATCCATAGGCAAATAGAAGAAATAGGAATAAAACAGACACAACGTAGACTTTGGAGAATTCAGACTTAATTAAGGGCTGGGAATATGCCAAACAGACAAAAGTAATTGTTAGAATTTGTCTTGGCCAGTGCCATTCCCATATGTGCTGACAACATGCTATGATTTAGATTTAGTTATGACATAAACATAGATTGACCTAGAAGTGGGAGCAATACAGCAGGGTCATTATAAACATCCATCCCTTACATAACAATATGGTACTTCTGGAAAAATCAGGATCTCCGGTTGAATGTGCAAGCAAATCTGTTCAACATATAGAGTACATTCCAAAGGGCGTTGCAAGTGAAATCACTCAGAAACGGCCAGTCGCTTTTGCTTTTTCACACTTAGAAGCATGTGAAAATCCTAAGCTTTTGCCCATGTTTATCCGCTCAATTAATTGCCCATTTGGCTGTATATGACCCTTAGGAGAGCAATGAAATGTGTCTTTAAATCTATGTATGTGTTTATATTATTTCATATCAGGCCCCTTCCTTTTGGGACTGTGTAGAAATATGCCAAGCCAAATGTTAATGAGTCCCACCTGTAACACTGCGAACACTCTTTACTCATTGGCACTAAATGAACAAAGTACTACATAGGAAAACATAGAAAAGCTCAACTCCAAAATCTAAGGATTTAAGCAGCAACGTTGCTCCATATGGAAGATTCTATACATTACTTTTAAAGGGATAATGATGTAAAATTATAAACATAAGATAAATGAATATACATCATTATAAACAGTTCCACAAAAATTAAAGTTTAATTAGAAAATAGTTTTTTCCAAATTTTTATATTTATTGGGTTAAGTGATTCGAAAAAATTATTATCTTTGTTTAGTTATGTTAAATACTAAAAGTATTTTTGTAAATTCACCAATAGAAAAAAATTTTTTTTGTCCATTAATACAGTTAAAAGAAAGCAAGTTTGAGTTATTTTAAACATCAAAATACTTGAGTTCAAAGAAGAGTTAAAGACAAACATATATGTTAGAATAATCCTGATTTTTGTTATTATTTTCATGTCACTAAAAGGCTTTATTTTCAGACACTGAACACTGCAAATAAAACTAGTTTGTGTTATTTTAGGAAGAGCTTGAATTCATTTTTTATACTTGATGTTCAAAAATTATTCTTTATCAACTGTATCAAACAAAAGATTGTGTTATCATTTTAAATGTCTGTGTACATGCAAATCATACAGAAACATTTATAGATTTTTATTTTTTGTACAACATGTATATTTTTTACTTGCATGTGTTTTTAAATGCGAATCCAAAATCCACAGACATATATTATATGAACATATATTTATTCTGGATTACAATTCATCATTAATCATTGAAAATCCCTATGGTTATAATATATAAATAAATACATATTGAGTAGTATTTTTCACATATAGTTTTGTTAAATTGTTTCCCCAAGAGTTTCCTCTACATGTGATGGAGATGATCTGACTTCCAATTCATCCTTTAATCTCACCAATTTTAAGCATATTCACTTATAACTGCAAGGATTATTTGTGCAACCTCTCAGATAAGATTCATGCCCCTTTCAACATTTCCTTCCAATGCGCCCTCTGACTGCCAGCTTGAAATTTGGTTCTCTGGAGAAAAGTAGTTTCATAAAGTACTGGTGAATGGCAGTCAGCATCGGTGTCACTAATTTGGCAATCGTTCCCATGATGCTTTTCCTTAGTTTCGTATGAGCTGGTGCTGAATGATAGACTGTTTATTGCTTCATTCAAGGAAGGTTAAGTTACAACTAAGGTTTCATTAGCATTAAATCACAGAGCAGGCCATCCACCCCCAGCAGGACAGTGCTTTTCTTTTAGCCCCCAAGCGATTCCTCTGGTCTGTGTGTGTGTGTGGGGTTGCTCTTTAGATTGACTAAATGCTTGAGATCGCTGGCCCTTGTCCTTCAGGGTCTTCTTTGCCTTCAGTAAGGCTTAGTCCTTAATTGTGTGACTAAACCAATTGTTCTCTTAATTGATGCCACTTAACCTTTTCAGCGGTCTCCCCTCAGGTGTGCCACAGGTGAGTACCCTGAGTCCCATGCTGAACCTGACGGATAAGCAAACGATGCTTGAAATAACAATTTAGGTTGATGTCATTTCAAACAATGTGGGTTTAACTGTATTAGAAACTAATTTAAACCTTGAAGTGTGTAGTGGTTTCATTATTCATTATAATTTCATTACAATTCGTTTTATAGACAGAGAATTGTGTCAACGTAGTAATTTATTTCGTTACAATTTAAACTAACTTTTCTATTAAAAAATGTTTTGAAATTATGAATAATTTATATGGTTTCATTTTTATTAGTTTTATATTATTTGTTTTCCCTTGCATAGTTCATATAATATTTAGGGCTGTCATACAATTAATTATGAATAATTGCTTCCACAATAAAAGTTTGTGTTTTAATAATAGACATACATGTATTGTGTGCATTCATTTTGTATTGATTAACACAAAGTATACACAAACACGTATATAAAGTAAGAAAGGATATGTTTGGATTCTTTTAATTTAATTTAATTTAATTTAATTTAATTTAGTTTAGTTTAGTTTAGTTTAGTTTAGTTTAGTTTAGTTTAGTTTTATATTTTATTTTATTTTTTGAAAAGTAATAAAATGATGAATAAGTAACTCTTAAGGCTTTACCGGCAGTCAACATTACATAACCAACTAGTTAGATCCTTGTGAATTTCCTTTTAGCTTGAAATGCTATAAAGCCTCATCTCACTGGCTGTTGTCATAATAAGCCATAACATGAATTGGCTGCTCGTAAATATAAATATTTGAATATGAACCTCCACACAGGGAACTGACCCTGCAATATAGCCGAGGTAAAATTCCCCCCACAGAATTTATGACTGCTAGGGGTATAGCCACTACTTTTATTGTGGCCTTACAGTAGATCTGGTCAGTTGTACATGAATGCCAGGAGCAATGAGAACTATAGGGTTGCATGAGAGAAATATGGATTTGATATTTCCATGTTTTTTTTTCAACTCCTCTGAAGTAGTGTTTTATAGCTGACAAATCTTCCGTCAGTTTCCCTTAGTTTCCATCATTTATTGTCACAAAACGCACAGGGCTACGGCAGAGAGGCTTTGAAAAGCCTGTTCCCTTAAACTCCTGGAGCACCTGTGAAACCGTTTCATTTTCGGAGTGGCATTTCAACATTAATTCCTCATTTTGATGAATTCACAGGCCCACGGTGTACCGTAGGGTGGAGATGCAGAAACCCTGAGCTCAAGTGAGATGTTCCAGAAAGAAACACCCTCCGACGGAACGGAAAAAAGCGTGAGCTCCGGCCAAGGTTTGTTTTCACCTGAAGCAGCCATTTGTCTTGGCGTTTGCCCAGCGCTAAACCGCTGTGTATGTTTCTATGGTCTCGGTAGACCTGAATGTGCACCTCAACCACTTAATGTGGTAGGAGAACCGAAGATCCCCGTAATAATCTTGAAATTGTGAAACCACACCATTTCCTCACACCGAGGCTTACATGAGAAAAGCACATTTCCTTAAGCTCTGGCCATTCAATACTACCGTGAGAATGCCAACTCATCAGCCAAACTCACAGTTAATCACACAGGGGTATGATGAGGTATTTGACCTCAATGAGACTAGTGTGTCTTGCACTGAAAAAGTACTGGATTCTGGAGCACATCACTTTGCTTCAACGCCTCATCTGTTCGAACGCAAACGCAACTGTCACGTTTTTACAAGGATGAGGCCCCCGAGGGCCGGACCCCATCCGTATCTGATAAAACCGAGCGCAAGTTAATCCCTCGTCTTGTCGCTCACCTGCACAGAAACTTGCCTGAAGAGGCCGATGCATTCCTCGCGCCTCATTAAAGAGAACGGGATGGAGCAGGGTTCCAGACCGCTTTTGAAAAAAGCTGTCGCACAACCAGAAAATCAAAAAATACCATCCAAAAATATGATAGGCCGCGGTTTTCGGGAGCTTCTCCAGGATAGAAACCTCTCTGGAGAACTTCCCGGAACATAACTTGGGATTATAGTCATGTCGCTGACATAAAGAAGGCTCTAATAATTTATGGGAGGGATTTAAGTGTGAGGCCATGGTTGCGTAAGGAGGGGATCGTCTGTGTTGGTCCTCCCTGATTAACTGTAAGTGGATGCAAGGTCCACATGTTATCACAACCATATGGGGTATAGGTTACGAACATTACAACTTAGTGTCTATGTGACCTTTAGAAAGCTTGTCCTTGAATCACCAAATCAATGGAATATATCAGGTAATTGCAGATCAAAACGAGGCCATGTTTGTTGTTATTGCCGAAGTATGATAACATATTGTAAAAATGCCAGAAGTTGTTCCTGGATATTTTTGTGTGCAAATGTGAGCATGCAGGTGACTTAAAGAGATCCTTCTTTGAACATTTACACACCCTCAAGTCATTTTGTTTTGCAGATCACAAAAGAAGATATTTTGTAGAATGCTGGTAACCAAATAACCATGAGCCCCATTGACTTTTATTGTATTGTCACAAAACCACTAAGATATTTCCTAAAACATCCTCTTATGTATATACACTGTTAAAAGTATTTAATGTGGTATAGTAAAAATCACAAAAAATTAAATCTTTTAAACACAACAAATAGAAGAAATCTTAAAGCAATTGATTTAAAATCTTGTTTATTTTCTTTAATATTTACAAGTGTTCAGTTTGAGTATGTACTGACAAAATATTTATTCTACAAATGTATATTTGTAATGTACACCTAATATTTTTCTTAAATTCTGAAAGCAATATTTTTGTTAATTATATTTCCTTGATATTTTTACTTACATACACATGATTTAAATAGTATATTTAATTAATTTTAAAGCTTTAATATTGAATATTTTTTTCTGTGTTATTTTTCCACATGATAACACAGTAAAACATTTTGAGTACAGATTCCTAGAAAAATATTGTCCAGAAATTTTCTTTCAAAATGAATCAAACAAGGGTTAATAAATACTGACACAAATCTTTCTGCTTTTTTACTTTAGACAATCTGCAGTTTTGGATATGTATGTGGATTTCACTCTAACATATGTGAGAAAAGAAGGGTGGAGTTTGACCCTGAAGCTGTGTGTGACCAGACCAATGATCATGACTGGACGATGAGGCCCCGGTAAGGTGGGTCCCAGGCCTGCAGCGGGGTCCTGGGGAGTCATTCCAAATGCTCTCAATGACATAGCGCCGGGTTGCTGTGTGTGTGGTGTGCGTGCTCTCCTCACCCGGCCTGTCTCACCTCTGCCGTAATGGAAGTTCTGGAGTTTTGACAGCTGGGTTCTGAGCTCTGATGGCGGTCTTGGGGAAAAGGGTGTGTGCTCGACATGTGTGTGAGCTTGTGTGCACTTTCAAATCAGGTGTATGTGGGTTTATTCGTGGGTAATTGTCAAACCCTGTTGACTTTTTGACTTACAAAAGGCTCATGTTTCGCATTCTCTTAAATATTTCATACAAATATTTCTAGATTTTTAACATACACAGTATAAAACTTGCAATAAAATAAATCCGGATGCCATAGAAGAACATTTTGTCTAAATGATTTAATAAAGAACCTTAAAATCCAACATACAAACAACCTTTCTGTCCCACGAAATGCAATTCAGATAAACGGTTTGAAAGAGGTTCTTTATACAGCCTTCGATTAAATGCTTTTCGTGGAACCAGAAATGGTTCTTCAACCGCATTTGAATTTTGGGATTTTGTACATTTAAAAACTACTTGGATGTTTTCAATGCTTATCCTTGAAAAACAAACTGACTTATCAGTGAATCCTCCTGGAGAAAAACTCTTATGTTCCATTTGACATAACGTTTTATTAACTCCATAAATGCTGTAGGCAGGGTGGAGATGTGAAGTCCGCCAATGGACGTTTGTAATACGCATGTACGAGCCGGGCGTTGTGGGGGAAGTTATAGTACTGTGCGTCGCCCTCATCAGCGGGACTGGAGCTATGGGAATAAAGCTGGAATGTGGAGTGAGTGGGGGCTTGTGGGCGGGCGGCTCAGCCCAGTTGGGTTGCGGGGAGCACGGCCTGGCCGGCCACATGAGTGTCAGCTGATCCCAACCTGAACCACGGCGGTGATTTCAAGGCTAAAAGAACAAACCATGCTACCTACTGTATAAGAAACGTCCTCTCTGTCGGCAAGACAGAAGTTAAAATCTGAAATCTTGAATCATATCAGTGGTAGGATCTAGAAATGCCAGCTAACCTTGAAGATGACGGCCATCTAAAATACTTAACTGCACTTTAACTGACGTCAGCCAGATGTCGACTAAAGTGCAGACGGCCAATAAACATGCATATATCCAGGTCAACACACTGTATTGAGTGTGGTTACAGCAAACACCATATGCATATGATGCATTACAGGGATAATTGCTTTCTCTTTTTTTTTTGGCAAGGGACAGGCTCTTTCACAGCTGTGATGGGAGGTTCAAGAGGAAGGAGAATCAGTTTTACCACACGTTGGGCACCTGTGCAACAAACAAGCCATGTTCCTGCAGCGTTACCGTAATAATGTTGCACTTTTTTCCGACAGCATACGTACGACTCTGATGATTTCTCGCCAAGCAGTAAAACCTTCACTCCTTCCTAAGTGCTTTATTGCCCTGGTACCTTGACTTTAGTTTACAGACCAAACACTGTTTCTTATCAGCAAAGCTGACACAGGAAAGAGGACTGGGAAACAATTCTGCCCCACCGAGGAAGAATGCAGTGACATACCACTTGTTTTGCTAAAGTAAGTAAAGGTTAGCTAATAATTACTCTGACCTTAACATCATTACAGAAGATTACCTTCATTAGAAAGACGTGCGTTGTTCCATCTTTTGGCTGAGCCAATAAAACCTGGCATGTCGGGTTCTGGTCTTGCTTTTGAGATGTGTCCTGTGGGAAGGAAAGTGAATCAACGTCGAACCTCCTTAGTTTCTTTTTTCCTGCTGTTTTTCAGGATGGTCATAACCTTAGGTGGTTACTCACGTGGTTGAATCAGGAAGCAGTTCCCCTTTTCCCCCATTTTGCCCAAGAAACCCATAAAAACACAGGACATCCTGTGGACTTTTAATGACACTGTGCGCATTGTAATGAAATGAGTCAAATAAACACTCCTGGACATGTCAACTAATAAACAAGAGCAACCTGGGGTATTGGTGTTTTTATGTATCTTTGTCATTCGTCCCATTTTATGAAAGGTTATTAAATAGTCCATCTGGGAAGGAAGGGAACAAATGGCACGAAACCTAAGGGTTGATCAATCTTCAGATAACTGTCCATGGCTTCGGTCTCCAAGCTGTGGTTTTGGTCACAGTGGAGTTTGGCCTGCCTGGAGTTTGGCCTGCCTGGGCCAGTAATACTTTGGTGTTGTCACGCCACCAGGTGGTCAATCTGTATCAATGCTGGTTTTGTGTGATTTACGACTGCATTTCAGTGCAGGATTTAAAGGGAACAGATGGTTCGATGACAAGCCCAAATGACCACAACTTATAAACTTGCTCAAGAAAAACATTCGACCGCATCAGGAGATATTTCACAAAACATTATTTGATTCCCACAGCTTCGACAAACAAAAGCAGATGAACAGACTGGGGACTTTAATCTTTTGAGGTTTTGTTATTGAGACCGATGCTCATGTTTTGACCATTGGAATATTTATAGACGAATTCATTTAAATGATGCCGGACAGTCCAAAGCCACAATGAGTGCGTCGGCTTTGCCAAATCAAGGAACAGGGAGGGTAGATAAAACTGTTTTGCTCTTGTATTTTAACTTCCTCCAAGCTTTTCCAGACACGAAGCATTAAAAATAATTCAGAACAAATGGGGTTGCCGAAATCAAGTATTTGATTTCTAACTCGATCCATTAAAGTAACATGCATTGTAATGACTTCACTTGGTAGCAGACTTGGATAATGAAGTATTGTCTTAATGGCTTTGATAAGAAGGTCACGGTGATAAGTGAAGAGCGATTACTGTTAAATAGATTTCATCTTATGTTTCATATCATATCACTCATCATACTCCGAATGTTTGGTTTTGATGTGGAGACTTCAAGCTCCATATGTGGATGTAAACAAATGTCTGATGGCCGTTGGTTGTCAGGTCATCAAATTTGGATGTTTTCATGATATAAAGGTCTGCATAACACCTGGTTCCATGCAGCTTTTGGACCGGCCAGTTCCTGTGATACACCGGTCATGCACTCTCTCCCCTCCTGCGGTGAATCTTTTTCAGACATGATTAACTGCTGCTTCTTCTCCCACTCCCTCAATCTCTTTCCCTCTTTTTTTTGTGGCCCATGTTTGTGGCCCATGTAACAACACATGTGTGTTCCAAGTTCCCACAAGTGAACCGCTGGGGGTTTCTGGCTTGAGCAAAGAGGTGAATGGCCCGTGATGGCGGAGCTGTCGTTGGCGGAGTCTCGATCGACGCTGTAAATTAAAACGGGGAGGCAGGATCGCAAAAGGAAAAGATGGCTTTTTTTTGCCCGTGCATCAGCGCACAACTCGGGCCAAGACAAGAGAGAAGAGGCAGGCAGTAAATCCATTGGAGTTCACTGATAGCGTTGTTTGCACAGCCTAGCCGCCTCCTTTGATCAAATCGCCGGGGGAGTGGGGGTCGTGTGTCGCTGCCAAAGGTCGGCTATATATTACACTCCTAAAAGTGATTACTGAAATTCTTAACTGAAAACATTCTGCTGCCAGGGTGTGCCTGAAGCCCCTGCAGCGGTGTCTGGGCCGCTCGGGGGCCTCGCTCCCGCTTCGTCCTCCATAGAAATAGTCTCGCTGGTTGTGTTTCCCATCATGGGAGGAGGGCCTAGGAGAGTCCCGCATGGAAACATGCTATCCAATTGCAGCAGCGGTGGGCGAAACCCGCAGCTAAAGCTTTAGAGTCAGGAAATATAAATGTGTCCCACACTTCAAAGGGAGGAACTTCAAATTAAGCCGAGTCTTGAAACAAGACAATAAGTGGACTTGCAATCATAACAGTGTAAACTTTGGTTTGTGTTCACCTCCGTTCCTATTTATCACTGCCATGGACACACAAAGAAATTTGTTTTATGTCGTAGGTTTTATTTAAATATTTTTTTAGTACAGAGAAAACAATTTGCTCAAATAAAGGGGTAGTGTACCAAAATATAATAAAAAAAACACACAAAATAAATCATTAAAACATTTTTAGGATATTTCATTTTGATTCCAAGTGACACTTAAGTGTGAAACAGAAAAATAGCGGTAAGTAAGAAGCGGACCAAAGCCGGGCACCTGTAATACTATGTGTTGCTGGGAGCGACTCCACGCTCTGGCCCTCAGATTTGGAAAAACCCAGAGGGACTACAATCCAACTTCATATGTTTCAATTATATTAGGCTCTAATTGTAATGCGACCAATAAATCTGAACTTCCACAACATTCCTTCCATAGCTGCTGTGGATTTAACATGTTGCTGTCGTGGGATAAACAAGAGAAATGTGAAGTCATGCTCAATGAAACTTAATACACATTTGCTGATCATTACCTAAGATTGCCTTGTGTTAACTTTGGCAGATCTCGTCTTGGCTGTAAAATAAAAAGGGATGATGTATTTCCTCTTACTTGTTATTTGCAATGGGCTACTGAGAGATGAAATGAGTGAGAGAGAGGGAAACACAGATAGAGAGAGAGCAAGAATGATGCCTCTTTGACCGGCAGGCACATGCCAGAAATAACAGAGCGGATTTCACTCTTGAGTCTCATTAGCTAGTGGGAAAAATTCCCAAGAGGCACAATGGGGTGTAAATACATTTAAAACTTCTCAGACCTGGGGCAGCCCTTGCCAATTTTCCTTAAATATTCTCAGTACGGGTGAGTGATGCTCGGCCATACCAGTGCTGAGCTTAAGTCCTGTGTCATATTTGTCATAAACTCAGGCTGCGGAATTCAAAGTACATTTATTGAGTGCAGCATCACTCTGGAAAAGTGAAAAAACAATTATCCAGGAATCCTGAATGGGAATCAGGAATCTTTTCCTGTGAAATCTGTGATAAAATTGCTAATTCTTTAAAGTATGACCATTGTAATATTGCAAGAATTAGTTTCTGATGCCAGTGTGGAACTGTCATTGTTTTATTTTTCAGATTTTAAAATAAACTATAACAGCTAAAAGTAGGAATTGTTGGAGCATGCTTATTGTTTGAACTTTCATATTAGGTGTTTTTTTTAAGTTTGCGGTTTTCTTATTCTAAGATGTTAATAGCTCAGCGCTGTACAATAACTATTGAAAGGTTACATATCTCTTTCTCCACTTCAAATTCTGACTGAATTAGATATTGACGGAGCTGCTATAAAAAGCACCGAGGTTTATTTTTCTATATATGCTACACATTTTCTAATCAGACTAAGAATATCTAACTCTATCTTATCTATTTCCCTTTTTAAAACATCAATCTTTTCCTTCTAATTACACATACAGTACTGTGCAAACATCTTTTTCAGCCTAGTCAATAATTTAAGTCTATCATTATGTAGATTTTATATTTCTTTAAGATTTTTAAAAATGCATAAGATGTGTGACATTAGCCAGTGCTCCGCACTGAGATCTGATGTCTTAATCTATATAATCTATCATTAGGTGAAAAATAAAACCAAAAACATGACCAATCCAGAAAATAGGTATTAATGACTTCAGGTCACCTACCTCCAAAGCTGAAGTGCTGTGAAAAGCACTGTAAAATTTTCACTGGATTATTACAAATTACGACAAATAAATTATGTTAATACTGCCTGAAACCACAGAACCAAAGAAAGTACTGACTTGCCAATGTCTATAACACAGTATTGCATAAAGTTCAGAATTGCCAGATATTTCTCAGGTGAGAGAGGAAACAGTATCGGGTCTCTCATCAGGCCCGGACTTTAAATATGTCATGTATGCTAAATGTTGCACCATGGACATGAATCAGCCTTTTCTGTACTGCAGTCAAACATCCGAAAACATTTTCCATCGACTTATGAGATGGGAACTTTAATGAAAATGGCTGTACAAGATAACATATGTACAAACATGATCAAGTTTTATTAGCAGTAACAAAAATACACAATGAAGGGCAAAATCACATCAAACAGTTCAACCGATTTACGGTCTGGCTCAACTGTTGGCATAATTCCAATAGAAAAATGACAGATACTCTGAGTATTCCCAGATGTTCAGCATCATGTGGAATGCTGGGCGAGGAAGGCTCTTATTCTCTGTAGTAACTCCTTCTTTACACTGTCCGGCACGAGAGCTGAAAAAACAAATAAAACGGAGCACAATCATCCATGATCAACAGCCCGAACCAAGAGAAGACGTATAAAAATGCAGTTTTCACATCACACGATGTGTGTCAACTCATTTGTGTCCTACCTCTTCCTTTGGGGGTAACTCCAGCAACCAAGTCCTCTACGGTAACATTCTCAATTCCTTTCTCTTTAATCACGTCTGTGAAGGAAATCAAACAGTGTTATTTCACCTGGGGCGGACAAGCAATACTAATACTCCTAATACTTTACGGGTACTCTAACCTTTGCACAATGCTTTCAGCTGATCTCTCCAGCCACACTCGATGAGCTTGGCGCGGAGCAACTCCTTTAACCTGAACCGAAAGAAAAATTGGGTACAAATTGAGTACAAAATGTATTATAAATATATTAGAAATAAATGTGAAAAGCAAAATTTCAAAGTAAAATAAAAGCAGGCACACTCACCTCTCCCTCTCCCCCATTTCAATTAACTTCTGGTTGATGGCAGCCCTCATTTGTGATTCTTTGCTCATATTATTCTAAAAAAAGAAAGGAAATGGTTCAACGTGACGTCACACTGTGCCCCCCAAAAAATGGGTGTGCCCACATACAATTCACAATTAAATATCCACATCTCTCTCATTTACTTTGAATATAAAGAAGCACTAAATGCATCATACTTTATACATCTGACCAAATAAACTTAACATTATATACATCTACACCTTCATCTGACCAATGTGTGCAAACCTAAGGAGGCATCTTATTTCACAATAACATCAAATTCGGTCACAGTAATGGTAAAAACGTTTTAAAATAGACAGATTTTAAACCAAAGTACCAAAGCAAGACGAAAATACACATAATGTTGTTATCGGCGTGTGTTGATTCCTGTCCGCTGTTGTTGTAGCCGGTCGTCCACAGGGTTGAGCTTCCCCCCAGAAACTCAGATGTCAATCAAAGGTTCCTACCTGACAGTTCCTACCTGGAGCGCGGAGCTGCACGGACCGTTTGGCATCTGTGATTTAAACATGACCGGAAATAGGTCAAGCACGGCCAGCAATTAACAAACATACAAGTTAAACAAAAGTGTCAACACATGCTTGTAATACAGCAGATTGGTGTTGTTTTAGACGACTTCCGGGTTTGCTGGCATCATGAACCACAAGATGGCGTGGTTGGGTTAGAAAGCAGTTTGAAATCTACAGGTAAATCTTGTGAGTATTTAAGGTTTAAAATACAGATATTTAATGAAATACAAGGCAAAAAAACAGCTATACTTGTTGTTCTACACATATTATATTAATATAACCCAGTTTTGCATCTTATGTCCTTAAATTGGTTAAAAAAAAACAATGTTCTGTTTGAATTGGCAGGAGCAGGAGTCCTAATGGACAATGTGTTTAGTTAACAGACACTTATGTTCAAAGTGACAATCTTTATAGGATTTAATATACATAAAGTGGTGAATCATATATAATAAGATGTACTTTTAATTATGCTCCGATCAGGATTTTCTCTACCCCTTGATTGTTTGGTTATCGGCCGATACCAAGGCCGATTGTGATGCTCCGGGTTTATATATCTGCTAAATGACTAAATGTAAATGTAAATGTAAATGTAACTGATCACTGTTCATCTTTATCAGATAAAGTAATACTTTACGTGTTGCCTTTCTTATAATTGTATATTTAAGTTAAATTTTTACAGTCAATATGGGATGGATGTAATGTTACTATTGTTTTAGCAGAGTACTAAATGATTACATAACTACATTTACATTTAGGCATTTAGCAGACGCTTTTATCCAAAGCGACTTACAATAGACGAGGAGACAAACTACTTTTTGGTAATCATTTAGTAAATTGAGGTTACAGACATTTACAGAACCGGCTCAATATGGGCATTCTGATGCGTTGATGTCATCAATTGAGGTTCATAAGATCGGCCACGTATAGCGAGTACAAATCAAGTCATAGAATGCGATTATCGGCCGATACCGATCTCCGGCAGATCGATCGGAGCATCCCTACATGATTTGATATTGGCCAGACCGAAGGTTTGTCCTACAGTTTGTGCGTCTCACAAAACCCATCTCTGTTATTCCTATCACACATGCTATTAAGTTTTTTTAAATACTGATTATATTTTATAGCCCTAGTGTTTTGTGTAATTTGATATCTGGAGAAACTACAATTCTTCAAATTGTGGTGGTAGACCTTGTAGTTTGAGTAATGTTTCATTGACACCGTAATGCAACTTTTTAATGTTCTTTAAAGTGAAAATGATGTCAGCAATTACAAACCCTCTTGTCATTTCAACTCTGCATGACTCACAACAGAAAAAAGATATGTTCAAAAATGTTTGTAACTGGCACCCATTACTTGTATTGGTTTTGTTTACATACGGTAATAGTGAAAGATGTTTTCCAACCTTTTCAAAGTAAAATGTTTTGTGTCCTGAAGAATTCGGAGCTTTGTTTTAAAAACATGTTATAAAGTGAAAGGGAAGTAATTGTGAAGTGTGGCGTCCCATACAATTTGTGCTCTACATTTAACCCAGCCAAGAGCACTTAAATAGTAAGTGCACACACACACACACACACACACACACACACACACACACACACACACACACACACACACACACACACACACCGTGAACACACAACTAGAGCAGTGATCCGCCATGCTGTGGCTCCTGGGGAGCAGTTGGGGGAACGTTGCCTTGCTCAAGGTACTCACCTCAGTCGTGGTATTGAAGGTGTAGTAGAGTGCTGGTTATTTGATTCCTCCACCAACAATCCCCGGTGGTCCCTTATATTGAACCAGTGACCTTGGGCTCACAGGTCTAACACTCGAACCACCGGCCTTATCAGATCACGTCTGCCCACCAAAAAGGGTAAATTCTGCAATGGCTTACTCAACCGCGTGTTCAAGATAACACGATATCACAACACATGCGTTTGCAATGCTGACTTCAGGTGTGTCCCACACACATGCTATCGTCAAAGCCCAATGGGCACCAAAAGGGAGAGCAGGAAATTGTAGAATATACTGGTTATTTTTGTTAGTTTGTGAACAAAAAGCATCCTCAACGCTTAATATTAATTAGTGCTGAACCATCAGAGTCACACAAACTATTTTAATGATGTCTTCATTTCCTTTCACAGCTTTGATGCACCAGGACCTCAACAAAACATCTTCAAAACATCCTCATCTTCGATCTTCATCGAAAGACATGAGGGTGAGTAACTCATTGCTGAATTTTTATTTCGTGTTGGAACTTACCCTTTAAGGGCTCATATTTTACATATGATAGATTCTAACAATTAACTCTCAATCGCAGATCTTAAAATTAAAAGTTCTGTGACCGAAACTTGTGACAAAACGTATGCAACTAAATTTAACTTTAGAAAACATTATCTAATTAATCCATGGGGCTGTCATAAACTGCTAAAATGTATGGCATTGCACTTTTTTAAGGGGGCTTATTATACTTGATTTAAAGTCCCAAATGACAGTTTATTACCATGGATTTGCTCAACTGTACTTTAATTAAACACTCTGCTGTGCTCCTGAATGCCATGCGGTTTTTAATTGCCTAATGTTTGAGTTCTAAGCATCACAATCCCTGTGGTGAAGCGTTATCTCGTGCTCAAAGCAATTCATGTTTTTCATTACAATATGTATTTTAAAAAAGTGTCTTATGATTTTGTGTTGAGTTTCTGAACAGTACTGTGTTTTCCAAAAGCATCGTAAGCCTAAATTGATCGTAGCTCCATTGGTTTCAATGGGTCTTCCTAATACTTAAGCTTACGATGCTTTTGGGAAATGCAGCCCACAGTCTTTGTTAAAGTCATGAACTGAAGTCACGAGATAGAAGCCTATCTCGTGACTTGCCTTCCGCAAGTGTTCAAGTGGAAACTTCTTGTTCTGACAGAGTGATTGATGGGTTACTCTGTCTATTATGAAGTGTCTCTTCTAAATGAGAGAGAAATGGATGAGAAGATTGATCTTACTCAACTGTAAAATCCAGAAACAGTACCTGACAGTCCAAGAGATATCTGAAGATTGCTGCCTATTTTGTCTCCCATCCAACTCTTTGTGCAATTACTTTACACAACTTTAGAAATATGATGTTATTAATGCTGATGTAGAACATTATCTGCCAGTGTTATTAATGCTTAAAGATTCAGAATTATTTATGACATTTTGTAAGTGAAGAGAGTAGTCAGATCATCCTCATTTGTCTGGTACCAGTTTTTTCTCAACCTTGAGCAGTGAAGTGTGAAGATTAGAGGACAAGCTTATTGAGATCTTTAATGGAGATTCTTCATGGATGAACAGCAGCAGCCTCATCAGTCGCAGAGATACATGTCTGAATAACAGTTTCAAACCACTGAAAACTCAATAGCTTAAGTAGGTTTAAGGAAGAACATGTTTAAATATGGAGTCCCCTAAAAACGATTAAGTAAACGTCTTCATAGGATTAGGAAGTTTCTTCATGGTGGTGATTTTGTTTATAGAAGGGTGTCACAGTGATTCACAGTTTTTCTTGCAGCCTACCACTGACGGAACTAGCACTTATTAATAATGCCTGGTAACTTCACGGTCGCCATTTAATTCTACATGAACTGGAGCCATTTGCCTTTGTTGTATAATCAAGACGTCAGGGAGGAAATCGTGATCTGGCCTGGCATTATTTCTCAAACCATTACATGGTGACTAATGCTGTTTGAGGGCATCAGATGTTAATGGAGACGTTCTGCTTTTTTGGTTTAAATAGTCTTTTGACTCTAATATTAGCATGCCAAGACCTATAATATTTACTTTTGGGCTGTACCTTAGATCACTAATCAGTGATGCCAAAAATAAAATGACAATTTGTATGACAAATTACTTTATTTGCTTTGTTTTAGTGAGTAATAAAAAGAAGTGAGTAATAAAAAGAAATCACCAAATGTGTAATGGAGATCGTACAAAGCAGAAGTAATCTTCTTTTACACCATCACCGTATCCACCTTGATTATTATTTATTTTTGAATTATACACTAATATGACAATTTAGAGTGACAGTTCACCCAAGAATTTAAAGTCTGTTATTGCTCAGCTTTGAATTGTTTTAAACCTATATAAATGTCTCTGTTCTTCTCAAAGGATTACTGTGTCTGTAGTTGTTCCAAACCTTTAGAACCTATATTTCTTTGTTTTGTTCATTATAAATAAAGACATTAGGTCAAATGCTTCTAACTAGACAATTATTGTATTCCCTTGACTACAATAGTCGGAAAAATAAAAAAAATGGTTTTCAAAATGCCTCCTACTTTCTTCAAATTATCTTATTTTGTGTTTATAAGAACAGACATTGTACTAAGAACTGTAAGGTTCCAAGCATTCTCCCCAAGCTTTTTCTTTGTAAATACTTGGACTTGGAAATACATTAAATGTAAGTAAATGACAAACTCTCCATTTGTTTACCATAGAAAAACAAATAATAGAACTATTTCCTTTATTCATTCTTTAAAATGTCTTTTTTTTGTTTTCACGAGAGTAAATGATTGGATTTTTCCCACTATAATAGTCAGTGATGTTGGTAACTAACATTCTACTAAACATCTCTCTTTGTATCAAACAAACTCATAAAATTTTGAAACATCTTGAGGCTGAGTAATTGGCAGAATTTTGGTTTTCGGGCAACTTTTCCTTTTAAGCAGATGTAAACATATATCCCTGCAACATTTATGCTTTTGACAGATGCTTAAGACTTACATGGCATTTTACAAGACACCGTGTTTCTGAATATGTGTGATATCTCAGATCAAATCCATGACCAATGGCCAATTAAAAGCAACTTACGCATTCTGAGCTATATTTTTAAGCAACATATAAATGGGTTCTGCAACTATAAGCAAAGGGATTGAGATGTTGAGATGTACGGAAATGCTGTTTAATATATTAAATGATATAATGCTATTTGATATAGTTTTATATCAATGAGTGAAAATGTGTTCAAGGACGCTAAAACAAAACGGTGTTTAACACAGTAAAGTTGAAACATGTAGTACTTAAATACGGCTGTGTCAGTCCTGTCCCTACTTCTGCACAATTGGGTTTGCATGTGTTTGTCAGATATCAATAGTGTCATTAACCTACTGAAATAAATTATTCTCAAGTCTTCTTGCATGTGCTCATTAACTGATGCTGTTGGATAGACTTCCTCAAGAGAGCTGAAGATCAAGAGAGAAAGAGCGAAGATTTAGGGCTCAGGTGGGAACGTTGAAGTGCCGGGATGTGTCCTGCTCATCAGCGGCACTCGTTCGCTTCAGCCTTAATCAACGATGAACCAGTTTGGTGCAGATTCACTTGGTGAGGTGCGGAGCATGCAGTGGCATTCATTTCCTGATTAGAAGCTGCTGTGGGAAATTGGTGATTGTGCCATTGATGAAATCTTGTGTAAGGTGCCAAGGAAACGTTGTAAGTACGTCTCTCCAGGGAAGCCGCACAGAGCTCTCGTGTCTGGCATTGTGGCTGTCAATGACCGCCAATTCATGAGGTCCATTAATAGGGAATCAGCATGAGTTCCATATCTTGCCACTCCAGAATAACCCTCATGCCAAAATTCCTCCCTCTGCTTTACCTAAACAGTACAACGACACATTCCCCTTCTATTTGCCCTCCCTTGTGTGCATCTATACTTAGTAGCTAATCTTAGAGACACAAATGGGTTTCCCTCAGTGACCACCTGAGGTGAGACGCATGCCTAAATTTGTATCATTGCTTTGATTCTGAAGCACTCGGCCGCCCGTAGCTCAACAGTATCGTTGCATGCTTAATGAAGTAAGCTGACGCTGAATTTGAAATGAGGGGCTCTGTTGTGGTCGATAGTAATGCTGCAAATAAATCAAGAGGCAAACATTGGTGTAGAAGAGAGGGAATTTATGAGGGCAGCATCCACCCTGGTATTTCATCAGGGGGAGGTTTGATTTAAAGTGTCAGCAACACTGCTTCAGGGCATAAATATAAATGATGTCCAAAAAATAAATTGAGTTGTGGACTATTTAAGGTCTACTGTATGTATGCTTCCACTGAAAATATTAGTCAGTCAACTCACTGTCTCTGTATTTTCTGGGTGCAGTGAGTTTATTGTTTTATTAATTCTTCTGTCTCATTTTTATTAATCTAGGATTGTTTAAATGTAATTTTTTTTTAATGTAGAGATATACAGGATTAGTGTTTTGTACCTTTAACTAACAGGGACAACATTTGAGTTTAATAATGTATTATTAAACTCAAATGTTTTCTTACTACATTAACTAATTAAAGGCATACCTCACCCAAAATTAAAATTTTGTCATCATTAAATTACCTTTCAGTCGTTCCAAATTTGTGTAAATGTCCTTGTTCCAATGAACAGAGAGAAAAATATTTGGATGAATGCTTGTAAACCATCTTTGGTAACCATTGAATGCCATTACAGGCAAATATATATATAAATATGTTATTTTGCTCTGTTAAACACAAAATAAGCAATTTTGAGAAACGTAGGTCAAAAGGACAAGTATCTACCATTGTAATTTTTCCTACTATGGTAGCCGTAACCTATTCCATTGTAATATTATCCCCTACAATTGTATGGTTGGAAGCATTTGTCTAAATATCTTTACTTGTTTTCAGCCACACAAATAAATGTTTACTGGTTTTGGACAATCATACAGGCAGTATTTCATGACAGAATTTTCATTTTTGAGTGAACTATTCCCTTAGTTAATGCTGCATTAGTATTGTTTATTGTTAGTAATTTTTCTTTACCAATGAATTATGTATTTATTAACTAATCGCACCTTATTGTAGTTTTACTATGCTAAATTGTCCTTGATTTTGGGTGGTTGAGCCATAATCATTATAAAATCCCCTGATTGAAAAGTACTGACTGCTTTGCATAGCCAAATTTGTTGTCCATTACTTTATGAATCCTTGCTATTGAAAAGTGAAGTAAACACGAACAATAATTTTGATTACTCACCCATTATTTGATGAGGCCTGTCTAGCCGTAGTTTACAACTTGGGGTTGCCAAACGGTTGTTAATTGTGATATGTAGATAAGCACAGCTAAATATTGGATGAGATTTTCAAGCTGGCATGTTTTTGTATAACTTTGGGCTGTGGTTAGTATGTAAGTTTTAACCTCATTGTTTTTTATGCAGCAGTGTGCAGAGATAGACTGAGGATATTTTATGTGTCCTGTTGTTAGTGGGATAGACAACAACACTGCCCTACAGAAATACATCAGCTGAAACAGAGTTGAGAAATAGATCCACCTTGATAGGTTGTGGTCCGCTTGTCTGTTTTTGTTGTTCTCATAAAATTGGGGGTTTGTTCTGGTAAAGGCATGCCAGGAAAAATTGGAATTATATTATTGCTTTTTACCATTGCAATACCATAAAGAAAATATAAAAACGGCAGTCTACAGATGGTTGCAGTGTTCGTGTGACTGAGTCGTTTTTTTCTTTACTACTCAAACGACATGAGGCTGACAATATGATGACAGATTAATCTTCATTTTAGAGTGAAATGTAAATTTTTGACATTCAGCTGAGAATTAATGATCATGCTTTAGGTCAGATGTTCTACAGCTTCAGTCTATCAAACACCAGCCTTCTTCTATCAAAGCTCACCATCCAGTCTCTTAATCTTTTCCTACCATCTTCCTACCTTCTTTAGTCTAACCAGTGTGTTTAAGAACTTGAAAAGCTCATTACCAATGGTTTATTGATGATCTTGTTGGGTCATTAGTTGGATGGCTTTATTGCTGCCATAGTGATTTATCTCGGGTGGACATTTAATGCGGATTTAAGTGTGTTGAGCTCAAGATGGCTCAGGCTAAGACTCATAACTTGGGCTTTTTGGAACTATCTTTCCTAAAATGAAGCTAAATGTTTCCAATCTCAAATGTTCCTATTGCCAAGTAGATTTTAGGATGTTATTCATAATATAAGTTGTCTAGTAGTAGGGCTGCTTGTTTATGACAAAAAAAATATAATCAAGATTATTTTGCCTTATGTTGAGATCATGATTATTAAACACAATAACACATCGACTTTGAAACGGAGGGAGTAAATGGGTAAATTGTTAATAAATTAATCAATAAAAAAATGTCAACATAATATTCAACTCGATTGGAAATGAATGTGAATAAATATTATATAAATGATATAAAGAATGCAAAAACTGAATATGTCAAAATAATAGTTTTAGCTTGATTATTTGTTTTTCATAATTGTTGGAATCAAAAACTGGAAATGAAAATTGATTACGATCAATTGCTATCTATTCCTATGTTGAATTCTACCATAACCAACCAGCTTTCCAAAACCGATTTTGTGACACTAAGTCACGACATTACACAAGAGAGTTAAATATTCTATCTGTGAAATATTTAAATGGAACCAAGACACTTTCAATAACTTGAAAAAGTACTAAATATGTCTTTTGTTCTACGAATAAATGATATTGGGAGCACTGCTGCTTTAAGAACGCCTAGGTTTGTGTGCTTGTCGTTAATTCATGTGCACTTGGCCGTTGTTAGGGCTATATGTTCAGTGCAATATGGCCAATATTTGTTTTACCATCTTACACTTGTTCTTAATGATCAGAAAGTGCTAGTCATTTGGCTTTGGTGATAAAGCTAATCTACATTCCATAGTGTTTACATGAGGTTCCCTGATAATAATATGGGAATATACATCACATATGAGGAATGAAATGGTGGTTTTACCTTTTATAGGTGGAATGAACCATTTTTATTAAATTCACCTTCTAAATAACTCTTTTCTATGGCCAACTCATTCTTCAGATGCGGCGCTCGCTTAGTGGCACCAATTTATGGTTGTCAGTCATTACCTCGACTTTGGCCTTGACTTGATTTGTATCTTATACTAGCTTGAGCCCAATTTTCGCAGCACAATGCTGAATGACCTTGTAGGTTGCTTTTGACAAAGCATCTATCCAGAAAAGTGATGTTAACAGAGTAAATGTTAACCATTCCATTTGCGTGACTATAATACTTTATCCAGCAATTGCTGTTGTAAAGATCTTCTATGGATGTGCTTTTGGACTGGAATTCAATCTAGTAATGAATATACATTCAGTCCACTTAATATTCAAAGATAGGTTATGTTTGTGTTTTTATCAAGAATTATGCCCAAAAAGTAGAACATTTTATAATGCCTCGAAACTGTGTTTAGATTTGCCACAATATGAAAGGGTTTTGTTAAGATTATTCATTTGATGTTTTTATTTTATTTTATCATTGTTATTTTTAATTATAATAATACTTTTTTTAACAGTTGTTTTAATTATTAACATTTTGTTTTGCATAATTTTGTATGCAATTTTTTTTATTTTACTGCTTTTCTTATACGTAAAGTTAAATTAGAAGAATGATATCTACATTTTTACATGCAAAGTTGTTTATTATATCACTATTATTTAACACAAGACTGCTATCTATACTACTGTAAGTTGTGTATAATTTAACTTTTAATATACATAGGGATTCCTGATGGTTTGTAAGAAATCGTTGTCACACACCTTCTCTGGATCAGTTCCATGATGGTGCGATGATCTGGGCATTGCAAAAATTTTGGCAGATTCCATTTTCATCTTTAAAACTGCCTAAAAACTATTTACCTACAAACCTAATTCTCTTTGGTTGCACCAGTGATGCAGAAATAGCAGAAACAAAAAGAAATGTTGACTTTTTAAATTTAGATTCAGGATCTGTGTTCCAGTTTCTTGCATCACCTCCTAAGAAAAACAAAATCAATGTACTCATTTCAAAAAACACCGTGACACTGTCTTTCATTGAAATATTTGGTGCTCCTTTTTCTCTTTTCTTTTTATGACTTTATTTATTTTTTAAAACGTCTGTGTAGTGCGCCATACCCAATCATTCATGAAGCAACCCTTGAGTGAAGGACCCCACTGACTGAAGATGTCAGTTCCTCTATAGGGACTGAATGTCAAGGCTCTACCCTTCCGTTCAAAACCTCACTGGCAGACAGTGATTTATAACCATTGGGCCATTAAAAGTCGAAGGGCTCAGAAGTGTAATCACTCTTTCTTTATATCTCACTCCCATGACATGCTGGTGGTTACACGTTAACTTTAGTTTTAATTGTTACATAAACAGAGTTAAAACAACTGTAACACTCAATATAAAAGTTGCTTTTCAAAAGCACCTACATAGACACTGTACAGAAATATGGTTGCCTTTAAAATATAGAGCGACTTTAGGCAAAAGTCGAATGCATTTCAAATAGACTTGAATTGTTTCTCGAATCCAACCGTGGCTTTACTAGGACCAAATTATATCTAAAATGTTACTACATTCAGAATAAAACCCTCGAAGTAATTGCTTGGTTTCGGCCTAACGTAAAGCACTACAATTAAGTGCTACTCTCATCCATAAGATAAACTACACTTTGGATGCATGGTTATTGTATATTGCTCTTTGCTCTTTGTTCTTCTAGTAGCTTGAGTGCCACTTCAAGTGGTTTTGAATCCTATGCTTGACCTTTCTGGTTCACATTGCTCAAATAATAGTGTTTTCACTATCTATCATTTATCTGGAAGTCAGGCTGTATTGGAGGCACTCTTAAACGCAAAAGATGATATTTCGAAGAATGTAGAACAGCAAAAAGTTCTAGATTTTTTAACTGACATTGTATTTTCTACTATGCTAGTCAATTGGGTTCAATATAGTCCAAATACATTTTCTTTCTGTGCGTTTTTAAAACAAAGACAATTATACAGAAAATAATGTATTTTAAACAACTAGAGCATGAGTAATTCATAGCAGAATTTCATTGTTGGGTAAACTGTACATATTATTCATAATGTATTGCAGTTCTTTCTAAATTCTTGGCTCAACATTTGATTCTGATCTCATTAAAACCTGCGCTATCAGGATAAGAAATGAACATAGTATAAGTGTTAGGTCATCAGTCCACAACAAAGGAGTGGTGAACTGTGGTGGCATAACAGTGATTGAATATTGCATATTTAAGAACAAAAATGTAAATGTAATAATGTTATTTTCTTAGACTTTGTAAATTGTTTATTTTCTTTAATAATAGTAGAAATGTGGATGAAATCAACTTTGGCTTAAGGCATTTCATGTTGCTCAACACTCATGTCAGTTTTTGCATGTCAGAGATAATGGAAACTCAGTAGCAGTACATTTTTATAGAAAATTCACAGCGGCTATTTTGGCACCTCATGACGTAAACAGATGTTTGTTGTGAATGACGCTTGGCTTCTGGCAACAGAGTAAACAGCTCAAGTGAGGTCATGGCTTACCACCATGCTTTTACTGTGAACTGTACTGCAGTCCTGCAGAATAAAATTCAGGGAACTTGAAAATTTGTCATTTTTCTTGAAAATTTGATTTTAGTAACTCCAAAAGTTTATCCTTTAAAAGAGAAGTATCCCACTGTTTCATGCATTATAAATTCTTTAGACTGTTAATCTTGTTGAGCTGTCATGTTTAACGTGGTCTATTTGTAAAAAACTGAGGTAGATGCCTGATGTAGTATTTCTGTGCTCAATACATTTAACCTATAAAGCCAAAGGCTTCGGAAACATTCTTTAAAATATTCAACCTGTAGCTGTCATTAGATCACGAGATATTTTTGGCCATTTGTCTCTAAATTCCAACCATCATCAGTGTGTGAGAGTCAGATTGGTCATGAGCGATCCTCACAGCCCGCCTTTAGGAGTTCGGCTTTTTCCGGAAACAATCTTTAAGCTGTATCTGTCTTCCGTTAATATGAGTAAACCAAATACTTTTCTGATATACGAACAATGCTATTCTACATTTCAGGTACTCAAGATTAACATAAGAGTGGTAGAAACTGCTGGTAATACCCCTTCTTTAAATATATTCAAGGTTTGCAGTCTTTTTGAAGTCATGATGAGGAACGAGTAATACCGTTTGATTAATCTGATATATACTGTATATATACAGTATCACTCTTCTCTTTCTTTGAACCACAATATATATTTATATATATAAAAATTTTAATATTTTAAAATTATCTTTAAAATGTTGTACTTTATGTGAATACAAAGCTTTATTCTTTAGTGATTAGTGATTAATCAAGTGATCAATGAAATCAGCCCTAATCAAATAAACCTCTTTAATTTTAAAATTCCTTTAAGAAACCTTTCTTCCTTTCTCATTATTTTTCTGTTTCCTTTCTCCTATTTTTGTCCATAAGATATATATTGTATTTTCAATGCAACAATTTGTCTGTGTTTGGCTGACATTCATCTGGTGGGCTTGTGTGTGTAGCTGACGTCAAATGACTGTAAACACAACATGGAAAGTACAAAAAGGCCAATGTTTAACATCCTTTCACTGTTCCTCTCATCAGTGCCTTTTCATACTGCTCAATATGTGAGATATGAAAGAGGAAAGTTGTTTACCCCCCTCCCCCATCTCTCTATCTCGCTGTCATACACACGGAGGCATATTTTTCACAACCACTCTTCTCTTTCTTTGAACCCAAAAAGCTTGCATCACATCCGAACTACAAAACTGTTGCTTCCACTTGTAGAGTTGCCATAGTGACCAAATGGTGGTTAATGTTAACTTGAAAGGACATGTTTCCATTTAGTGAGAGGCTCTACCAGGATTTCTATGTATTTAGACATCATGAAATTGAGATTAAGGTTTACTTTGTAGATCAGAATCATTTGTCTTGTTTTATCCTAAACCCTATTATGTTGGCAAGACATTGAACCCTCACACAGTCAAAACTATGACTGAAAAAACCAACATGCACAGTGTCTTTTGTTTTTAGTTAGAGTCTTACAAAAGCATGTTAACTTGAGTAAAACTGCATTTATGGATGCTCTGATCGATCAGCCGGAGATTGCTATTGACTGATAATCACATTTTATGATCGCTGATTACTAAACTAGGCCAATCCGACAAACCTATCTCAATTGATGACATCAATATGTGAGGATGTGCACGATGACACTTTTTGTAGTTTTTTAAATATACTGTTAAAACAAAAGTAACATTAAATATTTGATATAATTATTGTAAAAATATAAAAATATATAGTACAAAGGCAACATCCATCGTTTAAATCTTTCTGAAAAAAGATTTAATGGTGATTACAGACCTTACATATCAATTTTATAAACTTAAAGAATCATAACCGGTGTCGGCGGATCACCATAACAAAACAAACAGTACTCTGTATCGGTGGCAAAAATTCCGATAAGAGCATTCCTTATGCTTGATGTACTAGGAATACTATAATTTAAGATTTTATTTATTTTCAATTTCTACCTTATTTTTTAAAGCATGAATCCAAAGAGAAACTTCCAACGTAGTAAAAAAATATTCTTTCAATTGAAAACAAATCTTGTCTTATACAGTTTAGTGTTTCTTCAAACAGTCTTGTTGTGTAGATAAGGAAAATATGTTGTATTTATTCTGCGAAACCCGTCATGCCGGCCTATAATATAAAAAGCATTAAGCTCGATTTAATATTTTCTTTTCCAAGCTTCAATGATACGTTTGTGATATCTCCCATTCAGTAGTTCTGAGTTCAAGTTCATTTCTTTAAAAATGAATGTGACGGTTGTGGACCTGTCAGCTTTTTCTTTTACCTCTGCAAAGCTCCTCGTGAAATAAAGGCTTGTATTATAGACAACAGGCTGAAACGGGGAGATAAGGGCTATTTGGAAGAACCTTTGACTGACTGCGCATTTATAATACGCCATTCAACAGGCTGAATGGACCAAATATACTGAGCTTCTAACTACATGAGCTTTGTATTTTCATAAAGGAAAAAGACTCTTTTTTTTTTTTTAGGGCAACCTAATATTTCATAGCATTATTATCACAATATGATAGTTATATGAATATTTTTTTATAGAATAAAATATATATAATTATTTTGGCTAAGCTTTAGCTCATCTATCATTCCAAAAAGAAGCATACAGAAGTCCATGGTAGATAAAACCTAATGTTGAATTTCCAAAACATTTGCTATTTTTCAAATGAATGTTCTGCTTCTTCTGACTCATCATCTCCTGTCCTCTTTGAGTTGTTTTGCTTAAGAAAATATCCATTTTGTTGACGGTAGGCTATGTAATAACGGCACTATTACAGAGTATGTATGTCCATGGATGTACAATAACATGGCTATTTATTGGCTATTCTGTTGCAGGGTTAAGAGATGCTTGCAAAGAAAAAAAGTGTTTATTCAATTTTCTCTGCATTTCACACGTTATATAAGGTTTTAAATCTATAAAGCTGCACGGGATAGGCAAATCAGAACATCATTTTGCAAACAAGCCAATATGCAATGTCCTAATGCATTATGTTTATGGGTTTGATTGTTGCGATAAAAGTTGCTCTTAAGATCTAATAGTGGGTTAATGCTCACAATCAGGCGACTAATGCAGAGATGCTGTAATATTAGTGACATAAATCCCAACTGCTTCCCTTTATAAATTTGCCACTCAGTGGCCACATTACAAGAAAATGTTTTAATAAATACAGGTTAAGATAGAGGAAGCAAACATTAGCCATCTGGAAGCACAACTTGGCGTTCAATGCTTTCGTCATGCAGTTTCCCTTATTGATTAGGATTCTGATAAAAAGTTGACATCTGACGCACACAAGGAATACACATCAATAATCATTTTTTTAATCATCATTTTGAAAAAAATTTATGCATTTACGGACAGCACAAGCTCAGCATCACAGAATTATTCTTACCTTGTTTAAACATTATATAACCCTGTTTATTTCAAAGCCGGTCTGGACAGTTTTACCACCTGTCCACATAATCTTCATAGCTCTTATCATTCACAGAATACCACTGTATTGAGCTGGTAATCTTCACACTTCTTATCATTCACAAAATACCGCAGTATTGAGCAGGTAGCCTGATATGGCACTATAAACACTTAGGACAGGAAGCGTGTGCAGAGCCTTCTGGCATAATATTTATTAAACAAACATGACCTACTGTCGCAGTAAATCCCAGCTTAATACTTCCAGACCCAACAGATTATAACCTGGGTGGCTTGCATTTTGAAGAAGGTATGAGAGTATAAACGATCCGTTTTAGAAATATGGAATATTTCCATGGTCGGCTACCTAAACAAGAACAACCTCATGCGTCTGAGCATGTTGTTATCTATAATGCACAACAGAGCTGTTACCACAGTACATGTCAATCGTTTAAGCTACATACAATGAAAATGTATACATAATATATACAGCACTGGTCTTTTGTATTATGTCAAATGACAGATTTTTAATTTTTGTTTGGATAATTGAAGTATTTGCAAATGGGTGTTTTTAAATGGCACGGTTCCAAAATAGATGATTAATTACCTTGTACACTTTCAAAAATACATTAACTTATGGGTGCTTATAAATTGTAACCCAACGTTCTAGGGCCTTGCAGTATTCTTCATATTCGTAAAACATTTTAATAATGTTATCTGCACTTTCCTTGAATTAGCTGTGCACTCCTATGATCTGTTGTACCTCTTGTACTGTTTGTCCTGTTTGCGTTTCTGATCTTGAGTGAGTCATCGTTCTATTGCTTTGCTTATACTCCATATGGCTAATGGTGGATATGATAGTAACATTTTATGGTGCATCAGACCAAAACAAACCAACAGTGCTTTGCCTCCGGGAGATGCAGAGGAAAATGTATCTAAATTGATCTTTCCCCCATGGCTAGTTCATTTAAATACAGTCAAAGCGATTTTTCCGGGTGTGCGTGTGACACTGATTGGTCTTGAAAGCCTGGGTACCTGCGGACAGACAGGGGACATGCTACAGTGATTTGTATCTTTAGTCATGGTTGCTGAACCAATTTTCTAATAATTAAATCTCATACTTTATTTACTCACTTAGCTCATCGCATGATAGTTTGACAGACAAATGCCTAATTTGGTTGATTCAGGTTTAAATGATGTATTAGTTGAAAATTATGTGAAACACATTTATGTAAGTTGCAGTTAAGGTTTTTAATTAACAGACTGTGATAAAATTGCATTTTTATGGTCGCTGTTGTCAGAAATTGAAGGGAACAGAGAAACAGATAGCCGAAGCTGGGGAAGCCAAACGCTGGAATTTTAATTAAGAATACTAAAACGTGAAAGATAAAAGGACAACATAAACAACATGGAACTTGGAAAGGCTGTTATTAAGGACGCAAGTTGTGTACACGATAGTTCTGTGGAATACAAAAGAAGATATTTTAAGAAATCTGTTGGATTTGTTTTTAAAAGTCATGAGATAAGTAGAAAAATAATTATAGAATTTTTATTTTTGGATTACCTATCCCTTTAAGTCAAATCTGCCACCTGGTTCAACATTGTGTCTTAAATAATTCACCCAGGAATATAACTTTTGATATTAAAGTCTCAGCCTAGTAATTACAAAACTGTATGCATTTATTTTTTGCCCTGAACACAAATAAAGATATTTTAAAGAAAAATAAAAAGTCATTTTGGATCACTATTGACTAGTATAGTAGTATATTTTAAACAACTAAAATATGCCTTCATAAACAAGTGGACATAAATTTAGATGTCATTTTGGATCAAAGTACCCTTTGTTTCTATAGTTTCTATTGTTTCTATGCTGTCCGTGAGAATTTAGCTACTGACTACAATTAAAGTGAGGTTTATCATGCAGGTTTATCATGTAAAGGTTTAACCTTCACCTTTAAACAAATGCAACAAAACTGTGGACGACCAGTATACTTATAAAATTATACAAGGGTCAGCAAAATACTTAAAATACAATGTTAAAGACATTTGGTGTGGGTTAATTCTCTTAGATATTCTGCAGTGTGTATTAAATAAATGGTAACCAAAATAGCAAAAATTAATTACAGTTGTAGTGACAGTTCACCCAAAATTATTCAGGAATTTCTGATATTGGCTTAATTCGAAGTAATTATTTTTTACTGTAAGGGTTTTTTGTCACTTTTTTCTTTCTGCATATATCACTTTATCAGTTATGTTTCTTTATATTCCGTGAAATTCAACCACCGTTATGAATTTGCTATTGATCTTCCTTTGTTACCAGTGACCTTTTCATCCAGCTCTAAAGTAATCATCTTTCTCTTCATTGTCCTAGAGAGAATGCCACAATTTAGCGAGAAGGCCCTAAACCCTCTGTGATTCAGCCACTTGATCCTGCTTAATGCTATTGGCACCCACACTCAAATTCAGAGATTAAGCCTCTTCTAGGTATCAAAGGATAGATGATGTAAATAAAACTCCTGCCAAATAAATCTGAGTTCAGCACATCATCCTAAAAATGCAGAAGATTATTTCTTTCAGTTTTATGAAAGGGGTCATATGATGGTCATATTTTAATTTCCCCACATTATTTTATGTGTTGCCGATGCAGCCATAAGAAACTGCAAAATTCAAAGTTTCAGAACAAAGATTAATGCCCACATGTATATGCTTTTAAAGGAGGGGTACCTTTAAATGTCATTGTAGTGTTGATGCTTTGGAACCTGATGTATACAAAACCTGATTCAAATATCGTAAGGGGCGCAACATGTCCATTACATGTTTGCCGTATTTGGCCAATAAAAATGCACTGGTTGACTGGCCCACTTTACTTTTTAGAGTAGCTTTTTAAAAGTCAACATGTTTCAGAGTGGTGAAGCAAAGAGAAAATACAATAATGTATGGTATATTTAAAATGCGTCTTTGAACCTTTAATCCATGTTTTCACATTACATTGCATCAAAGTATAACAATAATATTAATTTGCGCTGGTCAATATAACTCCATTAAGTTTACATTAACATTAATTAATTAAAATAAACACCTTGGGTGCATGCAATACAGCTATTGACAGTGCATTTAATATACATTTTGTGAGCATGTATGTCCTTTATGAATATGCTTGTTTTTTTTTTTGCTTGTGCTCTGCCAAATGCATAAATGTGAATAACATAAACATTGCATGGTATGAAGTTGCAAGTCTCAAGGATTTATGACATATTACTCTGATTTTCATGTACACATATGAAAGAAATGTTATTAAAAGGCATTGGATTTTAAGTCGTGCTGAGGGATACGAAGGATAAGATGAGTGACAAAAATGTGAAAATGTGTCCATTAACATGAATTGTCATTCATATTTGATTCTGAATTTCATGACTTAACAAACTGCCTTGAGACTGGGCTGGAAGTTGAACTATGTGGCAGTTAAGCTGAAACTGTCTATTTATGCGTAAAAACTTGTAACTATTGCATTTTGATATTTGTTTTTTCCACTCTCTGTCTCTTATGATTGCTTTGACTCTTTAATTGGTTCTAATTACTTATTGTTCTCAATATTATTTGGATGAATGTGTTATTGTTACACACAATATAAGCTAATATTTGCAATTTGCTTTGATATTCCTCTTAACTCACTGTGACCTGTGCTTACACACATGGGGTTGTTTTTAACAGTATTTAGAGCAATCACTTAACATATGTATGAAAACACAATCATTTCTGACAATAACAGAAGCATAAAAGCACTCTTCACCCAAACTGTATCATCCACGTGCAATAAAAAAGTCAAGGTGTAATGATCATATTAATACTTAAAACAAACAAATAAAAATGTCAATGATTTGTTTTCTGACTTAATAGTCATCTGCTATAGCCCTTCAATGACAGTCAGACTTCAGCACTGTTGTTTCTTACAGCTGTCCTCTGATACGAGCACTTCACGGATAGGCTGATTGGCATCCACCTCTGCTCCATTTCTCGTTCCATTAACATTTAATGCCGTCATCCCCGTTCTCCGATAAGCACATCTCCCCCACACATACATGATGAAGGCCACTCACTCACCCACTACACTTACTGATACTCTTTTATTTGATCATATGAATGCACTATTAAGAGCCAGAGAGACAGAATAGGGTTGGAGGTGATATTAAAATGGATTAGGTTTAATGAGTTTGCCTGATGATCTTTATGCAACTGTTCAAGTTACAGGGAGGCTCTCATCTCATCTGTGTTTTTATTTTACGATATTAAGATGTGATGATAATTACAGACCCAACATTCTTTGTTTCCTTCTTTCTCAGAATCAGTCTCTTCAATTGCCATGGTTTTGGTGGCAGTGGGCAAACTCGCTTACTGTATAGATAGGTTTGACATTTCACCCAGCACTGTGGTACAGTGACCGTAACAAGGTTGGCCACACGATGCACTTTGCAGAAAGCTTCAGAGGTCGATTTAGCACTTGTTGTGTTTTGTCTTTTATTTCAAAGGTTGAATGAGTTTTGTTCTGAGGAAATGCCACAGATTTTATAAACGGTGCGAAACTCTTTGTGTTTCAGTCTTCCTCAAATTGAAGTACTTTTTTTGAACTTCCACACTCTGATACCTCTTTGAAAATCAAGCTTTTCGGCTTGTGTACTGATGATAGGATGGTTGGGATATACCATCTATTCATCTTCTTGTCATTTCAAACAGGTAAGACTTTCTTTCTTCTGCAGAACACAAAAGAAAATGTTTTAACAAAGGTCAGTAAAAGGAAACCGTTTCTGGTTGTGTGGCTGTACAATATGGGCAATAGAGACCAATGGCTTTTGAGTCTTGCCATTTCTAAAAATATATATTTTTTGCACTGCAGAAGAGTTTTAGCTTGTAAATGGGAATATTTCAATGTTTCACTTCTTTTTGTACTCTCAAATGCATAAATGTAAATATAAGTTAGACAGTTTCTCTGTGAATTATATGAACATTGCATGGTGTGATGTTGAAAATCTCACGATTGAAAGTTACACGAAAATAGTGGAACAGCTTTAAGACTGGGCTTGAAGTTGGATCACGCGGCGGTTTAAACTTTAGTTCAAGTTCAAGTTCAAGTCTGCTTTATTGTCAATTCTTCCACATGTACAGTACATACATACAGAGAATCGAAATTGCGTTACTCTCAGTCCCCCGGTGCATACAGATAACACTAACAGTAAATAAGACAAAAAGATAAAAACTATACAACTATACGATAAGGGAATATGAAGAAAGGGATAGTTCACCCCAAATTAAATATTCTTTTATCATTTTACTCATGAACTCCATTCTGTAGACAAATCCATTTGAGACATTCCTCAAAATATCTTTTTTGTATTCCACAAAAAGGGCTTTACGGACATTTTGATAAATAAAAGATTATTATTCATTTCTGAATTTAATTCATTTTTTTTGGTTAAGGTGAAACTATACATTTTTTATTCTTTTCATTTAAAACTGTTATGACTTTCTGGGTTATTTTTAAGAATCTTTGCCTGACACACTGTAAGCTCTGAAACCCCTGGCAATCGGCAGCTTCCTGTGTGACAAAAAATGAAAGAAATAAAAAAACAAGCATGCAAACAAAAAGGCTGCTTGCATTTTAAGTGCATGCTGTTTTCTTATTCTTTTAGTTTTGTGTAGTTTGTCAGCATGGCTTTGATAAGCTCTTTTGTGTGCTCTCTGTGTGTTGGCCAGAGTGTATTAGTGTGCTCTTCTCCTAGTGGTGTGACTCGAACATCCATTAACCATTCTTAATCACAATGAGAGCTTCCGAATATTCGGAACAAGACTGGAGGGATGAAAGAAACCAGCCGGGCTATTATTGCCGGTGGTGTAAAAATGTACAAACATCTAAAAGAAAAATAAGAGCCCAACGTTTACATCAAGGCTTATCTGACCAATCTACAGAACTACACTATGTTGAAGGAGCATAAATATATATTTGCCCCCTTGTTTTCAATGTTGCAGAGTATCCATTTGAACAGCATGTGGTCACGGTTGAGTTCCCTTGGATAGGAAGGAATTACAGTATGTGCAACATATTATCCCTTTTCTGCTCTCGGTGACATCTTAACATCACATCACTTCAGAATAAGAAGCACTCCAAGTGACAAGGTTTCTTTTTTGTTTCTTATGTCAGAAAGCTGTGGTAGTAAATCAGTTGAGTGGGAGGAAGCACATTACATTTTCAAGAATGTATAGGAAGTGAATATAAGGATGTGTCTTACACTTAGGAAATATATCCCTAGCATTATCATGTGCTATAGAAGAATAATATGCTTTTGATTGTGTTGTGAAACACTCACTAGAGCTCATCCTTCATGTTGCCAGATCCTCTCCTGACAAATTTTTTATAGAATGTCCAAAGGACAGGAGAAAATAACTCTTTGTCTCATTAGATAGTTGCCATCATTTACTCAATTGATTTTATAATTATGATATTATTTATGTTATCATTTTGCATGCTCAAGTGCTTAATTGTACAAATTTTTATTTCAGCTTTCAATCAAATGTGTTCATTAAGAGGCTGTTTTCACAATGCCATTTTAATCTTTGTATGCCTTTTGGCTGTTCATTAATGGCAACTATTTTTTGGCGTCTGAAAACTCTAAATTTTGAAACAGGTCTTAAAATGTTTTCTTAAATTGATTCATTGTAGACGTCACAAATTTGTAATATGCGTTAAGTCATGTTTACCAAAAACAATATGGCGGCCTGCGGTACTCAAACTCTTAAAAAATATTTAGTTTTCCATACACGTAAACGTGGCCTTAGTGTGATTTCTTACAGATAGGGTATATACACAAGGGTAGATGACATACATCTGCTAAAATTTCAGCAAGCTTAGTCACATCCATGCCATGTAGGGTCTCTAGGGAACAATGGTGTTTACTTGGTTGCTTCAAGATGCATCTAGGATTGCAACAACGTTAGTCTAGTTATCGAAACACTCTGTCATACATCAACAACCAAAAAGAAAGCACGTTTTTGTCCAGTTTTCTTCATTTATTTTCTCAAATGTACTTCCCAACAGCTTTAAAACCCATCTGCTTTCGAATTTTGAACTTTGGTTACCAGTGGGATTTGCTTGGAAGCTTCCAGATCCCAAAGGCACATTACACTGTGAACCAACTGTCATTTAAAATGCCAGAGAGGAATCCTTTTGGGACTTTAGTTGGAGACAAGGTGTGTGTTTGTTTGCAAAAGAGAAGTGTGTAAGAGTGTATTTAAGTGTGTCTGTGTGTAGTTCAGTGTGTGGTGTTATGTGTAGCCTCTAGTAACCAGTTTTCGAAGAGAACATTAAGTAAATCCATTTAACCATTCAAGGCAAGGAATATGTATTTAGGTTGTCAGTGGGGCCATTAAATTCCACAGAATCTATTGGTTATGGTTTCGTACTTTATGTCTGAACAAACCTTTTTCAACATCCATACTAGTTAAAGCTGGTTGATGTTGGTTAGTGCTGCTCCATATCCATGCCACTCACCAGTTACAATTCATTTGATTTGACGGAAAGTTTTTGCCTGGGCAAAAATCGAAGCATAATATATGATGGGGACCAACATGTCTGGTGCTTACAACAGGGTCCGATAAACTGTATCGGTTGAACGACTCTCAGCTGTAAAAACAGATGAAAGATAGGGTCTGAAATGTGTTTGCGGCCTTGTCTGGAAGCCCTGTGCACACAGATACACCCTGCGTTAAATCAATATTGCTGTTTACGAGAACACACTAATGTTTCCTTCCACTCGACTTTAATCCTTATTTTCGTATTCTTAACATCTCTAAGAGAAGATGAGCAAATATGTGCTTTGTTACCGTTCTCTGAAATTAGGAGGGAGGGGTCTTTGTTGAAGTCAAAATCCTTCATTCCTTTTTTATAAATGACCAAAGTAATGAGTTTTTTGTCAGCATGACAAACTGCATCTTGTTTAATGTCGTGTAATTGCTGTTTTCATTTTTTGGAATCATCAGATGCTATAGTTAATAACATTAAGTTAGGCTGCTGAGCAGAATAATATTATCATCACAGTCAGATTATTTAAAGAATAGAACAACAGTAGTTCTCGAGTTATTTTGACTCCCTTTTTTATTTTTTCTATGGAAATTGCTTACAAACTTTGTCCAAATATCTTGCACTGTGTTTTAGAAAACATCTACAAATATTATGTAGGTTTGGAACAAACAGAGAGTGAGTATTTCATGTCACACTGAAAAAGGGTTTGTTGGACTTGCTTGATTTGATCGTGTACATCAGCTCGACACGTTTAAATGAAGTTGTTTTGACGTAAATTCTCTCGAAATTTATAAAGAAGTTATGTTAAAACAACTTAATTGATCTGAAAAAATTAAGTTAGTCCAACAAACCCCTATTCTCTGTGCGGAATTTTCATTTCTTGGTGAACTATCCCTTTAAACGGGAAAGAGATAATCAATATCCCTCTTAAAGGATTTAATTTTCAGTTGTATCGGAAATGCTGTCAATTTACAATTTCATTCCAGTGCTGTCTCATTAATATAACAGACTTGCAGCACACCAGCTATAAATCTCACAACGATGGTAAAGTTGGCCCATCTGCACACTGTCAGTGTAAAACTGACCAGGGTTGATTATGGGACCCTGCCTTAACTCTACCAGACAGCACACTCCATTTCATATCATGCAGTTTTCTCAGACTGCAGATGATAAAAATAGACAGAGAGAGATGTTTGGATCTCCACAGACAAATTGGGTATTTTTGGGAAAATGCTGTCTATAATACTACCCTAGGGGTGTGAAATTTAGACTGACATCAGATTTTAATTCAACCCTGACATTGATCTCAGCCTGATCAAGAGCAGTGTCTACCTGGTCATAATGAAGCTTCTAATGAGACCACTGCATGAGGTGAACTAGAGTGTTTTTGCGTCTATGGAGATGTCATCATCAGGCCAGCAAGCAAAGCCATGTTTATTCACAATGGAGAAGATAGCCAAATTGGCATTTTTGCTCAAATCTGCATAATTACTTAATCTACCTCAGCTGTGCAAATTTCAGCCGAGAAATAAACCATGGCAGGGATGATCTTATTTGAATTGGCAGTGTAAATAAGTTATCATATGTTTGAAAGACACTGAAAATCATTGTAACTGAATAAGAGTCATTCTACTAAACAGGTGCCGTTTAAGAAGTTTGATGCATAAGGCACGCAAGTGTCCTAAAAGGTTCTTCCAAAACTTAAAATTGTTAATTCGAGTGTCCTTGTGTATATCATAAAATACTATTCTTAAAGAAAAAGTACAATATTTAAATACATTTTTGATCATAGCATGTCCGTGGTAACAAAAATCACATTTGCATCTAACACATCCTCAAATAAGCAATATTTTCCCCCTTTTGTTTAATTTTTAGGATGATGTGTGTGTCCCTGTTGACTTTAGAAATTATTATCTTACCACCCTGTCACACTCAATTGTTTTTATCTATAAATAATGTACCGTTGCTTTAAATGACATCACAGGGCAGATGTGACATAATCTAAAAAAAGCTGGCAAGTACTGACTCTCCTTTACATTGTTTATTTGTGTTTTATTTTAATGCTAGGCAGGGTCTGTCAAGCTTGGACCACCACCCTGTTAAGAAGAATAGATAGGAGAAAAGTATTAAAAATGTTTGTCATATTTCAGATTGCTTGCAAGTACGCAAGCGAAAAAACTAAACCACATGGGAAATCTACATCCATTTTGAGATGAAATTTACCACCCTATCGCATTTTATTGTGACGTGGTTATAACCTAGATGCTGTATTAAATTCAATTTTGTGCCTTAGGTGGGAAAAGGTGTTTGGAGGATTAACGTGACTTTCAAATTGTAGTTGTAACTTTGTTTTCTGAACACAAAAGAAATTATTGTTGAACATTGGTAACCAAACCACAGTAATTCCCATTGGTTTTGTGGCCACATATGGGTGGGGTGCTACTGTTTTTGCATACAAACATTCTTCAAAATATATTTTGTGAACCTATGAAAAAAAAGTCATAGGTTTGAACTGACAAGTGAGAGATTAAATGAAAGAATTGTAAAATGTTTTATTTTAAAATATTACTTTAAATAAATGTAAATAAAAATATAAGTGGATTTAAAAATTAAATATTATATTAGTAGTTGTTGTTTCTGTAGTTATACTCTTAGAACTTGAAAATGGTTCACTTTGAACTGAAGTTCAGATTCAATAGCGTGTTTATGTTAGGTTTGAAATGACAGCAATGCTCATATCTGTCCAGTCCCGCATGAGTCAAAAGATGATTTGCATCCTTCACGAAGAGGTGTATGAGTCACAGAGACACATTAGTGTTTCCTTGGTAATGGAATATGTTTATTAGGACAGGTTGGAATGAAAAACACTTTGGGCTCACATCATACATGCATTCTTAGCAACTTGCATTAGGACCACACTTTGTATTTCTTGGAAAGAAAATGTTTACTCCCATATTCAAATTAAGGCACAGAATGCCTTACATGGTAGAACTTCTTAAACCATATTAATGTGGGATAAATAATGTATATATGTTTATTTAATGACTAATGCAGCGAAAGCATGGGAGTAGATTGAAGAGAGAATGCTTCTTTAGTAAAATGGTGTGCAACTAAAACTAAAAAGTATATAAAATAGGTATGTAAATAATGCCTAATTACATTTTCAGTGTCCAGCTTTAACCCGAAAGACATAATTCAATATATGTCAGTGTTTTATTATTAAGTGCAGTTCGATTAAACCGTTTTTTATTATTTTACCCAGCAGCATCACCCCACATATTAAAAAAGCTTTACTTTATCCCCAGACACAGCCTGGCATTTCACATCACATGTTGCGGCATATCAGCATCGGTGCGGTAATTCCAGATGATCTGTTCATATGTGAGTCACATCCACACTTGTTAGCAGGTGCCTTGAGCTGTGTGGCTATAACATGACAGGAAGTTAATGGAGAAGGAGAACTACTTGACATTTGAAGGTGCTGCAATTTCAAGATACACATTTAGTTATTAATTGTCCAGTCTATTAGTAGTGTCATTTTCTTTGCAGTCGCTTGGTATTAGGACAGCTACCAATATCTACAGTGGTTACAGTCTGTTTGGCTTTCGGTTGGGCATAAAATTGATTTGAAAAATGGTTGGGAAGCACACAGCTATGGAGGAAATTAGAAGACCACTTTAGTTTTGCCTTTCATCTACATTTTAGTACGTATTGTTGAAATGTATTGTAGAAATTCTTGTTCAGGGTCTTTTGAATTTCAAGAGAAACAAACCTCAAGAATCACAAAGTCACACAACATCAGTTTGATAGACTGAGGCAATGCAAATATGTTTGATATGGAATTGTATACCGATCTTAAAAAATGAATGCAATACCATAAGTATTGTGTTGTTAAATATAAACATGAACTTTTGTTAAAAAAAGTTTTGTTATTATTTCTGCATATAATAAAAAACAACATTTTGATTTGTGAGAAATGTTAAGTAAATATTAAATTAAGAAAAAAGTATAAATCCAATGCTTCAAATTGTCCCAACCCTGTATAAATGTCTTCGGTTCAACACAAAGACATACAATAGGAAGAATGTTAGTTGATTTTGAAGTAGTTAGGAGATTTCAGGGGCATCTTCAACTATAGTAGACAATTTAAGTGGTCATTTTTTATTGGCGCCCCAAATTCTTCTAAATATCTAATTTTGTGTTCAACCAAACAAAAAAATACATACTATGGTTGTCAATGGTGCCCCATAAGATCACAGTTTCCGACATTCTTCCAAAATCTTTCTTAGTCTTTCTTTGATTTAGAACATCTTAAGGGCTGAGTAATTCATAACAGAATTGTAATTTTGGGGTGATGAATTACAAAAACTTATCTAATGAAGATTCAGCATTTCACCTCATTAACAAAATTTATTACAATTTAAAAAGGCTGGCATTTTTTTTTTATTATTAAAAGGCATATGGTAATCTACACGTACATTCTAAAAATGAGTGTGTAAATAAGGTTGTGTAAATGTAGACACAACCAATCGTTGGTTTTTTTTTACTCAACGAGTTGAAACTACACAGAATTGTAATGTCAAATTAGGTCGAAATTAGCAGTTTCTTCTCTCTTTATATCCATGAGTTAAAAAATACTGCTGTTTATTTATTTGTACTTGACTACAAATGATGAACCTGAAAAGGTAACAAATGACTAGATCCATATAAATTACATGTGGAATACTGCTGTCCTAAACGCCTCCCAGTACAATTTGCTCATTGATGTGACCTGTCATGTGGCCATTAGCTGACCTTATACGTATGCAGATGAGTGACCTCCAAACAGCAAACCAAAGCAGAAGAGAGGGTCACTAGAAAGCCACCCAGCATCTAATAAACCTTCTGTCTGGGTCATAATTCAGTACTATTTTATTTTTATGGCAATGTAGAAAACACAAGGCACACCCCGAACTACTAATCAGTCCTTTGACGCACCAAACCCTGGCAAGAAAGCACATGAGACAGTGGGTAGTCTGGTATTCAGCTTGACAAAGCAAATACAAAGCAGGAATTGGAAAATGAGATTCCAGTGGGGGTCCAGTGATGTGCAAGGAAATATCATTCACACTAATGGATTGGATAATTATATCTGAAATGGTACACACTGATGAAATATGAAATTCTATGCAGTTAGATGGATATTGGGAATTGCTTCATGTGAAAGACATAATGTGATGAAATGTGAAATATAAATGAATGAATCAATGCATTTAAGGCTTATTCATGCATGTCTCGACTCCAGTCAAATATTTAAACATTATTTAAATATCTGATTTAGAGTCTAATGCAATATAATCTGTTGTTTTTGTGTGTGCTAACTAGGCTTTCTATATTAAGTTCCTTTATCAAAAAAGCATAGCCAGTTGTTATTCCGGTTTGTGGGAGTAATTCACTGTTAAATTGGTATAAACCAGTAAGTTTTCATTACATAGCTATATTGGTTAAGCTAGACCAGCAAAGACCATCAAACCAAATGTAAAAATGAAGTATGTTTTACAAATCAGACAAAAACAGATCATATCAATAAGATGTTAAAGAAGAAAATCAAACGTAAAAATAGAATAATAAAATGGACAAAAATGTAGAAATATTTTTACTCCCTGACTATAAGGGCTATAAATGTAAATAGGTAATATGTTATTACTTCTATTTTTATTATTACGATTTATCCTTGACAAGGGTTAAAGGCATAAGGAGATTTATATTGCACATTGCCTTAGGACTTAATTCAAACCTGCAAAAGCAATTAGCATAAATTATTCACATTTGTTTTTAGGAGAGATAACTTTACAGTCATTATTTATTCTGAAGTAGCACCCGTCCTACACTTTAAAAGCAATAACTGCACCTGCATACGAGTGCACTTCAGTTTGCCTTAAAAGTCAATGGTTTGATATTGCTCTGTATGTTTAAGTGGCCCATACAGTTTCAGCAAAACCAGTGGCATAAACATTCACCAAAACTATTTAAAAAACAGGGCACTCTCACTTTAGAAAACCACATAGAGAAATTTCATTCTCAAACTGCTGGAAAAAAACATTATATCAAGAGATCTATTGCTTTAGGATTCCCATTACTTCGAGGGAAGTCAAAATGTTTCAGCTGTTTTGTGGTTGTCTGAGAAATCTGTGGACGGAAGATTGAAGAGGGGAAAACTCAGTCATCCATGAGCAGATGGGTCTACATCACCTGAGCTCCTCTTTGGAAAACTCAACCTGTTTCCTTTGTGCTCTGCAAAATCATTTTCTTAAGACATCTATGTCATCTTACCTCAATGATTCTTCTCTGTGCGTTTGTGCTGTCTTGAAACATGCAGTGCGTAAATACAAAAAAGTACTATGTGAAAATTCGAGCACGTCAGTACTTTCATTGGTTCAATAGGTCAAGTCAGTCTCGCGTCAATTCCATTAGTTTGTAAATGGAAATGGAATGACATTTCTAAAAAAATATTGTCATTATTTGTAGGATTTAGTTAGGATAACTAAAATGGTTTGAGGAAACCGATTGCTTTAAAGTGCCGCTCAGATTTGTATTATTTGTGTCCCCAACCACAGATACATACATTGCATTAAATGTTCAAAGAATGCAGTTTTAGTTTTACTTTGTGGCTTTACGTCTTTGCTTACGTTTGAAAAAGACACAAATTTACTTCCTGACTCTTTAAGGCCCTCTTCCCAGCCTACTCTCATTGGTCAAACGGTGTAGACTGATATGATTGGTCAAATCAGCTTTCAGCAAATGCATCAACCACAGTGACAACAAGACGTCTTGTGTATCCAGTAACTTACGTATTGGGTTACTGACGATTGGTTAAGGAAGTAACTGGATGACTTCAATCCCGGCGTTTGCAGTTGTTAAAGCATCTGATTTCTGTTTAAGACCATAACTTTAAGACGACGCTTTATCTTGAACAATTTGTAAATTGATAGATTGTTACAGGTACCAACACACAAAGGAAATATCAAATGAGGTTTATAATCTGTGAAGCACACAGCATTCATTGAGGCCTGTTAGAATCAACTTCAGAATAGAGTCTCGCTCTTTTGTGTTGTTTGTGAAATGAAGTGTCACTTTAATCACTAATAAACAATTACAGTGCTTATGTTATTTCGAATAATATGAAGGAAATATAGTGAATACATTTTTGTGTTTATGCCAGAGATATTCTGACTCATTTTCTGGATTCAATCCTAAATTAAATTCACTGAAAAAAGGACCAACCCTTTAAGTCAAAGTACATGAGCACATTGACACCACAACAATTCTATAATTTAAGTTAAGTGTAATTTGATTTCTCTAAAGTTTAAGTTGTTGACTTTGATTAGTCAGAGATAAGAGCTGGCTTATCGGTTTTGTCCATGCACGGTCTTGCTGTTAGGACCGTAAAGGACCTGTCAATGCCCCGTCACCAAACCTTTCCCAATTTCTTATGCAGCTGTCCACAAGAAACCCATCAACTCCAGCTTTGATGGGTAGGAAAGAATTGTTGCCTAGCAACGCTGGTCTGGGATTTGTGAATGCGAATGAGTCTTTACTGTTCATTCATTGCAATGGATGAAAATGATAGAGGTTAACCATTAATTTTAGGCACATTTCAGAGAGAAACATCTGTTCGTTCTCCCATCCTGTATTATATGTATGGGTGAAGTTTTGCATGGTGCAGTCAACCTCTTAACACCCCACAGGGAATGTTTGCTTATCATTCAGCTGTTTGATTTCTCAACAAAAGGGTGATCACAGCAATAAAACTGGAACGTTTTGCTTGTTATTGCTTCTCTTCCTTCCAATGATTAGTATATGAAGCAATAAATCATATTTTGGTTATTGCAGAACATATGAATTAAGTTGCATTCAAATTTATTTGAATATATTTTGAGTCTGTGTCGGATGGTTTTTATTTCTTTGACACGCTAAAGAGTTAAGAATTCTTTTCTCCTGGTTTTATGTTTTTTTCTGAAAGTACATAATGAGCATGTTAAGGTAATGAACACCTTTTTTCACTACCCAAACAACCCTTGATAATGCAGATGCCCATTGCCTAAAGGCAGTCAAGTAACAAAACTGGGCTTGTCCAAATGAGTCACAGCTCTATATGCAATGGATTACATTAACATTCTGTTCTATTCAATGAAACTGAATAGTGGCTCCGACATTGGCTTTTTATGTATATTTACTTTAGAGTTTAGGTTAGATAGACCAATGAGATCAAAATGCATTCAAATGTATCTTTGAAGGACCTTGAAGAGCAAAATTTGCCTTAGTAGGATCGCTGTGGGCGACATTTTTTTAAAAGAGAAGGAAACTTTTTTCCTTATCTAATTTAGAAAATTGAGACCAGAGCAGAGACCACAGACCTGTTAATACATGGTCTAGACCCCCTTTTGTTCCCTGTGTGTCAGCAGTGCACTTATTGCTGTGCCATTAAAGGTTATATAGGGATCTACCATTAAGAAAATATCAGATGCTCTTTAGAGATTCTCAGAATATAATTTTCTATTTCTGTCTTATATTTAAGATATATATATTCATATGGAATTAATAAAAAAGACTTGCAGCTTCTTTAAAAATAAGGAAACACCAATCTCCGATATAGGAGCAATTGTAGATATACTAAGAAATAATATTTAGGCAATTTGTAGCAATTGCCATAGGATAGCTCTTTATAAAACTACTTTTAAAAACTACTTTTTATAAGACTATTATAATATTATAAAACTAATTTTTTTTTCATTTGTGCATTTATGAGCAAAATGTTGCATTATGGATGTTACGATCCTGAAAATAGCCCTTATGACTATGGAAAATTATGCACTAAAAATTAAAGTAATGCTCCAAAACTTAGAGATACCCCATATTGGTCTCTAAACACCGCATTTGAAATTCACACTAGAAGTATACCTCTGGTGAAAAACTTTAATATATCTTCATATACCTCCTATATATTTTCATGGCAAGGTTAACATTTTAATGCATTTACCCAGTTCACCCAAGAAATCTATTGTCACTTCCTCACCCTCTTCCAATTCAAACCCGTATGACTGTCTACTTCACATCGAACACAATAGAAGATATTCTGTTAAGTTGAAAACTGAACTGCAGCAACACCCTTTCCCTTCCTTTCACTTGAAAAATCAATGCAAGTGAATGGGGGAAAGTTACCAACGTTCCTCTGGGTGGCAGAGGAAAGCAAGTCATAATGGTTTGAAATGACAACAGGGTGTGTGTGTGTGTGTGTGTGTGTGTGTGTGTGTGTGTGTTTGTGTGTGTGTGTGTGTGTGTGTGTGTGTGTGTGTGTGTGTGTCACCCTCGTCTACCAATTGAAAAAGTTGAGGCGGTGTCAAACTAAAAAGCCAGTATGGTAATAGTCTTCCCTGTTGTCAATTTGAATATATTACAAAAATAACAAATAGATCCCAGGAAATAGAAACAAGTTATTATAAGACCGGAATAGGGTTTGTGTGCGCACAAGAAACATTTCGCATGCGCATGAGAAACTGTTGCGTGAGCACCATAAGCATTTCGCATGCACATGAGAAAGTCTTAAGATTTTTTTGATTATCACCAATGTCCTTACCATGGCTATGTAGAACAGCCCCAGGATCAGTGGCATATTTCCAAAAATGATTGGTGGATCCAAGTGAAGTTTGAGTGGAACATGTAGGAAAGCATTCTGAGATCTGACACAGTTGCTGACATTCTATTTTAATAACATAGATATATGGATTGTTATCAAAAATATTCCAAAAAAAATCCCTTGCTTTAAAACACAAAATTTGTTGTCAATGCAATAGCCAAGTTTATTATGTTGCTTCTTGTCTATTGGTTAATAAATAATGTTTTCCATCCAAGCCATTTTTGTTGTATTTGCCATTTCTCGTCACAATTAAGTGCAAGCTTAAAGGCAATTAGGGGGGTTAGTTGAAGATTTTTGTTTGAGTAATTCAGAACATCTCGGGATGTCTTTAATTGATAAATGCTGTGATTTCTGTTAGAGACACTAAATCGGTTTACCATTAAGTTTGGCATTTGTAACTTCATAGATTGTTTACACATAGTAGCACACACACAAAGGAAATTGTATGACTGTTTAAGAGATCTTCTCTCTTTGTTTTATGTTATTTTGAAAAGAACATAAAGCGATGAAAAACACGAAAGAAGATATTTTGAAGAATATTGTTAACTAGGCACGCTACCTTTTTGGTGATTATCTCCTGGATTGGCATACCCATATTTAAAAGCACACCATATCCACATACAGTGGTGTTAATACAAGTTGGTACCATATTGCAGGAAAGCACTCCAAGTTATATAAAAACACCGCTTAAAAGTGATAAATACAATCCTATAAAAACCACACAAAAGTAACAAATTTTTCTTCCTAAAGTGTGTTTGTACAAGTGTATCACTCTGAGCCTGAGGGGCCGAGCAGCCCGCAGATGAAAGTTCTTCATTCCAACAAGACTCCAAATAGAGGATAAAGAATTTTTTTCTTGATCTTGTAGTATTCAATTATTATTCTCTAGAAACCCAAATGTCATTTTTTGTCTATTCCACCTCAATTTAGCATACAAATTTTTAAACAGTGCCCTTCACTGCTATTTATTTAATTGCATTTGTGTATATACAATAGTGATAGTGAATACAAGTGAACTGGTGTTCGGTTACCAGCTTTCTACAAACCTTATTTCTTTGTGTTCTGCAAAATTAGGAAACATCATGACATACATTATAATTATTTTTTTAGTGTTTTGGTTAAAATGTTTTAAAAGTGTTGGTAGTTTAAGGTGTTCAATGTAGACAGCTATTTATTTGTACCACAGACTTTTTATACCAGTTGACGCATGTTGGTTTTACAGCGTACTATCCTAAAATAGTCCTGAAAGTGTAGTGTACTCTTATCTCTGGGTCAAGTGTTGACATAAGTGGGGCTGGAGTTGGGCGAAAGCTGTTTACATTTGTCAGTCCTGCCTATTGCCTGCTCTTGTTGTTGAGGGACATTTACTTCATGTTCTCACATTAAACCCTGAGGCCAATGCTGCATGCATTTACCTCCAAAATAGAATCAATATGTTTTAGTGCAGAAATGTATTTATATAGTCACTCAAATATCAAATTCGGTCATGATTCTTCATTTTCATAAATAGTTTTGATGGGGAAAATGTGAGGTTTCTTTAACATAAAGAACACCTCTGCCAAATACATGTGAAAGTCATCTTCTTGTCTTGTAAATGTAAGTAATTTATATTAAGGTAAGAGCTTGGTGAGGTCAGTTTGTGGTCATAAGGATGGGGCACATACGCCTGCTCCATTAACAGTTTGTCATAGATCCAACTTCACGCCTGAACATAATCTACTAGAGGCATTTTATATTGCTTGCATCTGCAAATGCTCTAATGTTTTTAATTTATTAGCTTTCACAAATTACTTTTTGGAAAGCTAATTCTTTATACGGAGTGATTGCTTTGTTATTGGAGAGAGAAGAGGGGAATGGAACCATTTCGTTTTCATCCATCATCTGCACTATACTTCTGGTTTTCTATAAGCTCAATCTTTTGGATAAATAGCACCACTGGGTCTTCAATGGAATGATACTGAAGGAAGGTCTTTTTTGGCCTTTGACTTGGACACACGTTAAAGTAGTTTGCAATCTAAGCTGGCTCTTTGTCACAGTAACACCTGTTACAAAACACTATTTGATACTGTGTCTGGATGATATTCAGGAAATTAGGTTAAATCCATTTGATAGGATTTTATGTTCAAGCATTGAAGTACAAAATGACAAATAAAAATAGATTCGGATTCTTCAAACACAGCTTCTGCACTTACATCACACCTGAGCATGAAATATCATTTTGTACAAAAGGGATTGACAAACCCAGGAAAATTACCCAAGTATCTGCCAGTTTATTTCTAAACAACAAGGGTACAAAATACAAATACAAAACATTTTTTAAACCACCAAAGACTGTTGAAACACTGCTGTCACTGATTTATTCATACATATGCATTTTTCGCTCACAACACAACATCTGTAAAAGTATTCTTTTGTGTTCATGCAACACAACTAATGATGAATAAAATAAACTATTTGGCACAAAAATTCTATATCAAAAGCCATGTTAACTTTATAGTAACCCATACTGTATCGCTCTTTACAGAAACAAAAAATAGTTGCATAAACATCTAATAAAATAAAAATGTGTCATGTTAATCACAACCACATCTTCTAAAACCTGTATATTACTCATTTTGTGATACATGAAAGAAGATATCGAAAGAAATGTCTCATTGGGTATGTGTATTGTACATATGAACAAAGTCAATGGGGGCTGGTGTTTTTAGTTACCAGTGTTCTTCAGAATGTCTTCTTTTGTGTTCTTCATAAGAAATAGTCATGAGTAAATGATTGAAGAACTATCCCTTTGAATTTCAATTCCATTATTTTACATAACATTTTAAAGAGTTACAAACACCAAGATCTTATTTTCTTTTCATACAAAATTCTCAGTTTAAAGCTTAAAACACTGTGCTGTTTATTTACAGCTTTTTGGGCACTGCACTAGCTACACTAGCCACCATGAGCACCAGATCTAAAAAAAACAGTTTAAACAGATGGAAAGTTGAAGTGAATCAGACTGTACAATACGGACCATAAAATACTTTCTCATAAAATACATTGAAAGTGTATGATACTCTGGTGCAGGATCATTCTTCAAACAAGTACCTGATCATCTCTGAAATATGTTTACCACTGTAATGATTTAATAGTGTTGCATGAAGCTGTATTCACAGTTACCATTGGACAGTGCTTTGGGGCGCAGTGGCAAAAATCATCTTTGTGGAAGAGCCAGAGAATTTACCCCTGAGCTCACACACCCAAACCTGCCAGATCTATAAAATGGTCTGGTCATGTTCAATCAAGCGTTCAAGTGTCTGTGAATCACACATGACTGCTTTAGGGCAATATACCACCTGTACAATCTCAAGTCGGGCTATTTTGAGAACTCTAGGTTTTAGATTAGAAATGAATTTGATTTGCTTTGCTTCATTCTCGTTGAAATGGCTTTGCCATGGATTTATTCAGACATCAGCAACAATCTGGACACATTTAGATAAATTAAAATGTATTTTTTAATGTTTATACCATGCAAAGTTTGTACAACTGTCTCAAGCTTTGTCTAAATTCATTATTTTATCACTTTATTGTCAAAATAAACAATATGAAATTCAGTACTGGACAAATATATGCCTTTCTTTGTGTCTTTTATTCTATTCATAAAAGCATTTTTACAACTCCTGGTCGACAGAAAGTGCTGTATAATCCTTTTAAACCCATGGGCAAAATTACCAGCTATTAATCCTCAGTCACTCCCAGTTGTTTTCTCTAGGGGTTCGTACTGACGCTTAAATCATTACTATGGCAACCAATATGGATACACCAATAATCCCCTACACTGTTGGAACAGATGGATCAGATTTTGTCCCTATTAAGACTACATACACCACAAATCTTGACGCATACTGATGCTTAAATCAATAGTATTGCAACCCTGCTAAAAAAGGAACCATTACAGCAATGTAAATGGTTTTTTATTAATAAACCATTCGTTTTTCTATTAAAACCATTACTCGTTTGTAATGTGTTTTTGGAATCTTTTCAAAAGAGTATAACACCCTACCAATAGAATTCATTCGTTACCACCAGACATCTTTATAGTTTCCAACACTAGCCCACTATAACCATTATAGCCATTCAATTTCCTATTGTGTTTTGGTAGTGGTTCTTTTTTCAGCAGAAAACCAACAACCACCAGATACTTACTGCATTGCCGCGACAGACATTCATCACTTTCAAAATGAAAACATGAACAGTCAGTTTGAAAACTAATCAGATTTGTGTGCATTGGGAACAAAGCCCATGTAGCCGTATAGCTATAGACCCTTTAAAAGGACTCGTTTTGGGACGATATCAGTGTAATGCCTTGTAAACCATACCAGCACAGATTTAGGCACAAGCTAAGGTGTCATTAATAACTAGTGAGGACTCTTTAAACGACAACCTCTTCCTTCCAGGCAGAAGCTCTTCAGCAGCTCCACGAACGTCATCTAGTTCTGTGGTGAAGTGATCTGGGCTTTCGCCGTTGGACGTCTCCTTTATGACGCTATACGTGAGGGCCACGCTGTACGTGGGGGGCTTCTCAGAGCGCTGTGACCCACAATGGCAAAGTTTTTGAAAGGCTGCGCGGAACTTCTGGGACATGGCATTGTAGATTATAGGGTTGATTGCACTGTTCATGTAGATGCAGAGTCGGCAGAAGAGAAGGAACCAGGTGTCCAAGTAGGCCTCCGTGAGGAAGGAGTTGACAACCACCAGAGTCCTATAGGGCATCCATAGTAGAGCGAAGAGGATCACCACCACTGCCAGCATCTTGGTCACCTACACCGTAAAGACAGTTGTTACACTTATATTGAATGTGAGATGTTAGCATTGCACTCTCCCATCTCTTAGTTAAGTATTAATGCTTTGAGTCTTGTTTTTTAGTGCAGCAGCCATATGGCATTAAAATGCTTTTAGGAGTTTGGAAGCTGCTGGCCACCGTCCACTTTCGTTACATGTTAGACAGAAGAGCCTATATAATAGTTATAATGGACAAATGCAAACATTGAATACATTTTCAACAGTATGATCTTAATATAATCATCTTAATCCTTTGGAACAGAATAAACTTGTTTGCACCAATTTCCAACATTGACAAACAACTGGTCAACTTTGTTTATTGAGGACCAAGTCTGTTTGCATCCTCACAATACAGAAGGTGGAGAGATTTAAGTGGAGAGACCGAACAATGAGATTTGGTCTTCTTGAGTAAGCTTGTGTTGCTTAACAAGTAAGGAGAAAGAACAATGCAAATAAAAATGCATTGAGATTTTGGAGAACACTGTCTTTTAGGATGATGATTTTTTAACAATGTGACCAAATGTAGTAAATAAATAAGGCCTGACAACTTAGGCTTGACATATGTTGTTAAAACATGAGTCACTTTAGTGAAGCTGTGAAATCGCTTGGGTTTATCCGTGTGTTTAAATAAATTTGTTGTTTTTGACTAGAAGAACGAATATAACAGTACTGTTGAACAAATGCAAACATTGAATACTTTTCCAACAGTAAGATCTTAAGATACGCATATCAATCCTTTGGAACAGAATACACTTGTTTGCACCAATTCCAAACAAACAACTGGTCAACTTTGTGTATTGAGGACCAAGTCTGTTTGCATCTTCACAATACAGAACGTTGTCTTCTATTTATGTGGATGAAGTGAAAAATATGACTTAGTCTTCTTGTGTTAGGTTCTGTCCCTTAGCTAATAAGGAGAAAGAACAATGCGAAGAAAAATGCATTGCGATTTTGGAGAACACTTTCTTTTAGGATGACCATTATCATCAATGTGACCGAATGTAGTAAATAAATAATGCCTGACAACTTAGTCTTGACAAATGCAAACATCGAATACATTTCCAACAGTATGATCTTAAGATAAGCATATTAATCCCGACTTGTTAGCACCAATTTCTCAGAATACCAAACAACAGGTAAAGATACACAACAATGTCAAACTTAGATCTGGTTTAAAAAGGCCATGAGATGTCTGCTTTCTTCACACCTTACACCAAACCACACAAGTCCTTCCAAGTTTATCAGATGGATTATGGTCTCACATTGAAACCTTAACCTCTCCAAAGCTATGAATGATGAGAACCATATCTCAGAAAATAAGAAAAGTGGCATACAAATCAGAAATAGTGATTCTAGTCGAACAACTCCAAGCATCTCCAAAACTTTCCAATTAAACGACCTGTACTTTACCTGCCTCCGAGAAGCTGCAGTAGTGCTGCTGGAGGAACTTCTAGAGTTCACGGATTTACTTCCAACGCAAGATCCCTTCTTCCAATCCCTTCTGCTTTCCGTGGGATCCGTGGGGAGTGGGTTAAGAAAGAGAATTCTTGCGATCAAGCCGTACAAGACAGTGGCCAGCAGAAGCGGGACAACATAAAACACCGCAAAGTCTGTAAAGTATATGGGTAAGTAAAAGTTCCTGGACACTTTGTAGGCGCAGGTGACGAGGATGGCGTTCTCGTAAGCCACCTCTTGAGTGTCGGAGAGATAAAACCACATCACGCAATAAAGGGACGTGAAGAACCAAACGAGGACGATGATCTTCTTGGCTCTGGAGAGGGTGCACAGGAACTGCGCTTTAATCGGGTGACAGATGGCGATGTAGCGTTCGATGGTGAAGGCTGTGATGGAACAAGAAGATGCGTTGATGCCCAGGTACTGAAAGTAAGTGATGGAGAGGCAGCCCGCGTATCCGTACACCCATTGGCCGAACAGACTCTCGGTGATGTTGGGAAGCCCCGCCGCAGTGAGGACCATCAGGTCCGCGACCGCCAGACTCACCAGGTAACAGTTCGTGGGGGTGCGCATGTGCTTCGTGGTTAAAACCACCAAAATGACCATCACATTCCCAACGATTCCAACCCCACAGATGAGCAAGACCGAGAAGATGCTCACGATCTTGTATTCGACGCTGTGATCGGTCCATGTCGGAAGAGTCTGGTTGTCGGATGGGGATAAAGTGATGTTCTCCATGCTCAACCCAAAAGTGGCATTTCCAATACCCCGTTGAAATTTGAGACAGAACACGTGTGCAGAACGAAAATCCCTGGGATGTTCTAGATGAGGTTCTGGGAGGAAGCCCCACTCGCACTGTTGGGAGTCAAGAAGAATGATGTTCTCCTGGAGACCACACCGACATGTTGCACCGCCCAGGGATGAACAAGCTGTATGGTCTCAATGTGCTCCTCTGTAACCCTCACACCACCCTACAAACGTCAGGTTGGGCCATAATCCTGCAGCTGGCAGGAGAGAAAGTCTGTTCAATTATGGGTTTCTCTGACACAAGAGCTGATTCTTATTACAGTGCCCAATGCAGTTTGGTGTTGATCCATAAGTTTGCTTTGTTACATCAGAGCTGATACCACTTAGTCTGTTTGCTTCAAGCTCTATGATCGATCCAAGTTTGCTTCAAGCTCTATGATCGATCCAAGTTTGCTTCAAGCTCTATGATCGATCCAAGTTTGCTTCAAGCTCTATGATCGATCCAAGTTTGCTTCAAGCTCTATGATCGATCCAAGTTTGCTTCAAGCTCTATGATCGATCCAAGTTTACTGGGTTGGACCCGGTTCCAACCCTGAGAAGATCCGGGTCATTATTGATACTTGACGTTTGCATCCTCACAATACAGAACGTGGAGAGATTTAAGTGGAGAGACCGAACGATTTGTTTGGTCTTCTTGTGTAAGGTTGTGTTGCTTAACAAGGAGAAAGAACTTTTGGAGATCATTGGCTTTTAGGATGATGATTTTTTCATCATTGTGACCGAATGTAGTAAATAAATAAGGCCTGAGAACTCAGGCTTGACATATGTTGGTAAAAACGTGAGTCACTTTATTGAAGCTGGGAAATCGCTTGGGTTTATCAGTGTGTTTAAATTTAATTCGTTGTTTTTTGCTTTGACTAGATGAGCGAATATAACAGTATGATCTTAAGATAAGCATCTTAATTCTTTGGAACAGAAGAAACTTGTAAGCACCAATTTCCCACATTGTCAAATAATTGTTCAACTTTGTATTTTTTTACTTTGTATTTGTACTGGTGTATTGAGGATCAAGTTTGCACCCTCAAAATACGTAAGGTCGTCTTCTGTATTTACGTGGATAAACTGAACAATATGACTTAGTCTTCTTGTGTTAGGATATGTTACTCACTAATGAGGAAAAAAGCAATGCAAAGAAAAATGCAATGAGATTTTGGAGAACATTTTCTTTTAGGATGACCATATACATCATTGTGACCGAATGTTGTAAATAAATAGATGTAAACCCTGTGTGACGGCTTAGGCTTGACAGATGTTGTTACAAACGTGAGTCACTTTATTGAAGCTGTGAAAATGCCTGGGTTTATCCATGTGTTTAAATTAATTTATTGTTTTTTGCTTTGACTAGATAGCGCATTATGAAGGCTATTACAGGCTGATAAGTGCTTTGAGTCATTGCATCTTTCCATTATGAGAAGGTCAGATCTATTTGTAGACTTTATGATATCGTGGTAGGTGATACCTGCATAGGCCATAAAGACAAAATCCATTATGCACATAAAAATCACATATCAACAGTTTCAGTTGAAGCTTTTTGCACTTCTTGGTGATGTATTTCTAGACCTTTGGACACTTAAATTGTTAAAGTTGCCATAAATTGTTAAAGTTTTCTAAAACTATATTGGTTTAAGTTCAGGGTATGTGATAAGTATCATACTGCCATCTTGTGGACACAATTGTAGAACAAAACCAATGGTTCTTTTGGTCAAGAGGACAGACATTTTAAGTATTTGGTTTCTTGTCATTTTAAGAGAATGCTGTGACAGCATTAAAGCTCTTTTATTCATCTCTTACTATGAAACTTCTTTAAATGCCACCACCCATTTTGTCCGACATCGACAGTATAGAAGCAATAAAATGGATGACAGTTCACCTTTATAAACTTATTTATCTTCTAGAAAGAGCAGAGGAAGCCTTTGTGCACTGATGAAAATGAACTATATGCGATGGATCACTAGCCAGCTTTTACTGAGACACATGAGCGATCATCATACTTTGTAGCAAAAGTTTACAAACGAGAGAGTGTAGCAGGCATACATTAAGACAAGCCTCTGAATTCATCATTTGTTATGCAAATGAAATGAATAATTCATAATCTATTGGACTGTATGAATCATTCATCCTGTAATTGAATTTTATTTCAGTAAACTTCTGGATTTGAAACACAAAGACATTGTTCAGCTCTCCATCTATTATAATGCCAGCAGACCACTTGAAGCTTGGCAGCCTGCATCTCAAAGGAATAAATAAAAATTCTGGCTGAAACTCAAGAGTCTCTTATTTTTCTATGACAAGAGCCCATTTTGTGACTCACCTTGCATCCGTTGCATCAGTAAGGGCTTTGTATGCAGCACACAATGCGAGGAAACCGGAAATTTTAGAAAAAACTTATGTGGTGGAAGTGGAGTGTCGTATGTTTACGACATCCCTCCAGGTATTTTATATCCATTACAGTAACAGTGATGACGAATTGTATAGGGAGCTTGTAACCAAACAGTTCTTGGACCCTTTTGACTACCATAAGCTATACTGTTAAAAAATAGTTTATGTGACTTGATTAATATCACAACCGGTTACAAATATTTGTAAAGTTTATGCCATGAAAAAGTATTTATAAAAAAAAAATAAAAAAATTCAATATATATATATGTATGTATATATATGTATATGTATATATTTGTAATATGTACTTAATATTTTGGTCAATTCTTATATAAATATTTAAACTTATTTTACTTATATTCTATCAGTATATTTAATCAATTTCAAAGCTTTAAAATATACTTTAAATTGTTTCGCAATAAAACCAGAGAAAATTTGGTAGGAAAAAATGCTGTTTTGAGTGTATTTTTCTATTCTGTTGAACACAAAATTACATTGAAGAATATATTATAGCAAGAAATCTGCAGGCTGGACGATTACATTTTTCTTCCTACAATGGGCAATGGGGTCAAAGTAATGTTTAATTTCATTCATCCATCCAAAAATATTTCCCTACGTTTATCCTAACAAAGACAATTTGCGCAGTTTTAGAACCACTAGAAAGGGAGTTATTCATATTTTGAATTATTCATATTTTGAAGCCCAAGATGTTAAGGAACTAAAAGAACTGCCTTTCTTTACACTTTCATTCCCTCATATACTCTTTCAAATACAATGTTTTTACTCTCAATCTTCCTTTCTTAAAAATTGTTTAAAGTAAAAAAAAAGACTTCCTCTTTCTTGCAGACACCAGACCTCCTTATCCGGATAAAACCGAATAGGACTTATGGATCACATGACATGTGTCCTTGGATCACTTAACATGTGACATTCTCACCTCAGTGGGAAGCAGGGATGTCTATATCAGTGAGGCTCTAAATGATTCAGGACCAAGGACAGCTCCTCCTAAAAGGCTGCTCTCCCCGACAAGGGCCCAATTGTAAGCTGTCTATATTTGAGAATTGTCTTTTATCTGAATCACAAAACTTCCTTTAAAAGACATTTTCAGACAACTTCTAATTCTAACTGAATCAGTTACAGGGCTATAATACTAATGAAAGCTACTGTTGTAGTGCGTTTGTTAAGTGTGGCACTATTATATGTGATAATATAATGCTAACGAAAGCTACTTTTGTAGGGCGTTTGTTTAGTGTGGCACTATTATATGTGAAAATAATTTTTTTCTTTGTTTTAGGCTTGTGTTGCAAGGTAATTTAGTCACTGACGAAGCATAAAGGATTGTCTCAGCTGGTAGCTGACGGTATGAAATCTCAGAGGTGCAAACAGCAAAATATTAACCTTGCATCCTTCTTAGTTTTCCTTTCTGTTCAAACAGTAGAAAATGACTACCTCTGTTCATTAAAACTGGCTGTGATAGATGGTAAATCATGACTGTGCTACTCGTTCTCCCTGAGTTGAGCCTATTCCAGTTTGGGACATAAATCTGGGGTGGTGTCAGCCTTGTTTCTCTGCAGACTCATCTGTTCAATGGAAATCATCTGGATTTTATCCAAATTCATTCTTTGTATTGATCAAAACAAATCTTAGGAAATCACATTGATTGTCTGTTTTTAAAGCTAGATTACAACTGCTGTAAGGGGAAGTCATGGTCTAGCGTTTAGAGAGTTTAGATCCCAAATCTAGGGTTGTGGGATCAAGTCTCAGCCTGGCAATGTTGTAACTTTGAACCCCCAACTGCTCCCTGGGTGCTGCAGCATAAATGGCTGCCCACTGCTCCAGGTGTGTGTAAAAGGTTTTGTGTTCATGGTTGGAATACTGAGTATGGGTCACCATACCTGGCTGTATGTCACGTTACTTCTTCACTTCTTTTGGTTAGGGATAATGTCAGACTTCGAGGGAGCTTTGGTCTTGGAAATAAGTACAAAATGAAGTCTAGGAATTTATGCATGATACTCATCTATAGGAATATGTCAAATGTCGTTTTTAACATGAGCAATACTAAATGTGGAATGTAATAATATACAAAACAAAGTGATAGTTCTCCCCAAAATAAAAGTGCTGTCATTTATTCTCTTTTTCTCTCTCTCTCTTGACATTTTAAACCTTTATGACTTCTCCGTCCACAAACAAAGATATTTTGAAGAACTGTTTTGTGTCCATGAAGGAAAAGTGAATGTTAAATAATGATAATAATAAAGAACGTTAAATAATATTATTAATAATAATAATAATAATAATAATAAATAATGATTATAAATAATGTGAAATGACGATAATAAAGAATTTTAAATATAATGTTAAATAATAATAATAAATAATGTTATATAATGATAATTAATAATGTTAAAAATTATAATAAATAATGTTAAATAATGATTGTAAATAATGTTAAATAATTATAATAGATAATGTTAAATAATGATGATAAATAATGTTAAATAATGAAAATAAATAATGTTAAATTATGATAACAAATAATGTTAAATTATGATAACAAATAATGTTAAATTATGATAACAAATAATGATAATAAATCATTTTAAATAATGATAATACAATGTTAAATAATGATGATAAAAATAAATACTGTAAAATAATGATGATAAAAATGTTAAATAATAATAATAAATTATGTTAAATAAGGATAATAAAAGATGTCAAATAATGATAATAATTATTGTTAAATAATAATAACAAATAACGTTAAATAATGAAATAATTCGTGTTAAATCATGATAATAAATCATTATTAAATAATTAAAAATAAATAATGTGCGTCCCAAAACTCAGTTTCCCATCATCCCCTCGCAATTTTCCTTACCAACGCAAGATGTGACGCAAATCACAAAGGCGCAGCCCACCTGCATGTAACTTTACTTATCGTACTATGGTAAAGTCACATCGCTTAATATTCATGAGTGAAACATCTTAGCCAATGCGCGTCTACAATGCAAATCGACTATATTAATATTCAAAATTCAAGGTCTGCTATAGGACGCTTGCGCGGGGTCGAATTAATAACGAAGCGACGTCATTCGCCATTGGCAGATTACCCAGCGACGTCAGCCAGACCTAATTAATATTCAACATGGACGCCTCCGCCATAGTAGCATTCGTAATTTAGGTAGCAAGCGCTCAGTTGAGCTTTTAAACGCGTGTGAGAGAGAGAGAGAGAGAGAGAGAGAGAGAGAGAGAGTGAGAGAGAGAGAGAGAGAGAGCACAGCGGAGCGCGGCTACCGGAAGGCCATGTTCGCCAAACAACAAGGTAAAAGATAATAAAAACACACGAAACGTGTTGTTTTCATCAATATGGTTCACTTATATGTGTTGTTTGCGTCATTGTCTGTGCCGGATATGCAGTGACCCATGGATGCATCCGGATGGACAGGTGCCAAAACTCTACAGCTCATGTTCGAGTTGTAAAATAGAATTTGCATTTGGATTTTATGAATAGAGTTTATATCACGTGATGTGTATGGAGGGGCTTTAATGTCCTGCATTTGTAAAAGAATTGAGGTTCTCCTGTAGTCCAGCCATGCATTTAAATGGACTTAAAGCTTATCTTGGGTTTATACGGATTGCTTTGCTCAATGGATACTAAAGAATGAAGTCTAACAAGTTACTTTGTTTTAAAGAGATGCAATGCATTTTAAAAACAGTCATGAACTTAGTAAATAGGGGGCAATGTGCATATAGAAGCACACGTGCAGCTTGTCTATACCATAACATGTTTAAAATCGAGATATTGTCATTTGTGTTTATAGCAATGTTGTTAAGCCGAAATTAAACCGATCGGATGGCCTCGCTGGAGTTGCTCTACATAAACAAAAAAGGGGGTACACCCGATCCCCCTGGAGTTCTGGACTGGTCCTCCAGTCCTCCGCACGTCCACAGGCCGGTGGAAGAATCTCCCCCCACCCGGAAGGCTCGCGATGGACTTTGCAATTCAGCACCACGGACAGCTCCCATCCAAGGACAGCACGGTCGCCGCCTTCAGCCCACGGAGAAACTCCGGGTTTGCTGCGACGAGGAGCTCGAGACGTCGTTCACGTACGTGGACGAAAACGTCAATCTCCGATTGGCCACGCCGGACGCCAGCGAGAAAAGTCTTGGCCTGCTGTGCGGCTCCATGAGCGAGGCCCGTCCTGATGGGCCGCAGGAGCTGTCGATGATGTCCGACATGGACCTCAGCTCGGAGAGTTCGGGGAAGTCCGTGGATTACGGATTCATCAGCGCGGTCACGTTCCTTATCGCGGGAATCTCGCTCGTGATCATATCGTACGCCGTCCCGCGGGACGTCGGGGTGAACCCGGAAAACGTGTCCGCGCGCGAGATGGAAAGACTCGAGAACGAGAGCGCCAGGATAGGCGCTCACCTGGACAGGTGCGTCATCGCGGGCCTTTGCCTTCTCACTTTGGGAGGAGTGGTGTTGTCCACTTTGCTGATGATTTCCATGTGGAAGGGGGAGATGTACAGGAGGAAAGCTTTCGCCTATTCCAAGCACTCCGCCAAGCTTTATGGCTCTACGAATTTAAGAACGAGATTGAGTCCCAGTCGCTCGTCGCCACCGCACAGTTTGGTCGAGGAGGACAATGGCGATGCCATTAGCTGACTGGTTATTTCCAGCTTTAGTCATTAATCCTAATAGGACTGCCTAAGACATAACGTTGACCTTTCTAGCATGGCCAGACGAGCCTGATTCTCAGACTGAATTGGATGTACACAATATAATGTTAATGATTTCTCAGGCTCAAGGCATATGCTGCATGACCATATTACATTTATCATAAAGTAACTTGGTAAATAAAGTACAGTAACAAGCAGTAAAATAAGTCTGTGTATTCAAAGCTAAAGATATAAAATCCAGAGATCAATACTACGTTCCGAATGCTGCTAATAGGGACAATCTTCCTGCCTCTGTCTTAGATTTTCAGATCCATGTCATAACTCAAAGACACTCAAGTCAAAGTCACCTTAGACATTATCATTTTTTGAAATGTCAGTAACTGTGGGTTATCATCTCTTGTTTGCAGCACATTGGATTTAGGTCCTAAAGATGGCTTTAATATACATTTGTCCACTTTCACATGTCCTTGTTTGTTCATTTGTGTTCGGTCCATGCAGAAACGTGATACTTTTTCCCAAGCGCTGACATTTTTATAAATATTTAATGGGGAGCCAGTAGCTGCCCCAATCATCTGCCATCTTTTGGAAATTTAAAGCCATCTCTCTGAGAGAGGACAGCTTCCCTATCTTCACATAAGAGCCATATAACAATGTAAACTGATTGAAAAGCCTTTTTCATGCTCACAGAATTTAGTAAGAGACTCCAGGATTCATTACATAAACATGTGCTGATCTGTATCTATGCACACTAAGATAAAACAGAACCCTTATGACGACTCAACTAACAAACATTCACTTTCTGATATGAAAATAAAAGTATATAATTCTTCATTTTGTCTGGGTTTTATTGTTGTCTTTTTTATTGATTGGGATCAATCTGACATTAAATTTGACATTTGCAATATGCTGTGTAAAGAAGTTTTTGGTGTCTTGCTAAGGCATAGCAACAACAAGAAGAAGAAAAAAAAGTGAATTCAAACGTTTGTATCAAAAACTCAATGTACATGTCTGCCCAGTTATTGTGTTGGAATGATGGCCGTTTTAACATTATATCATTCTGTTTCCAAGTTCCTTTTTTACACAATCTACAGTAGTGCTAAACACAAGAATCACTTTAAACAAGCTTGAATTTTGCATTTACATGGTTTACTGTTTTGTTATCTTTTAAGGAATTGTTCATGTAATTTTATTTTAAACCACTTACGCCCGCATTTTGCTGTTTTTTAACAAATGTAATTTGTATAGTTTTGATGAACTCCTACAAAGAATACTTGGAAGATACCATTTCCAATTTATTAGATTACCCTGTTTAAAAAGAAATATAAAATATTTTTACTGCGCATTGCAATAAATCAAACTGCAGTTGGCACTTACTAACATAATAAAAAATAAGTAAAAAATAGTTCTTTATTCAGAAAAACACACATTTGTTGGTCAACACAATATTTTTGTCTACTAACCTTCATCAGGCTTTTTCAGGAGTGCTGCGTTCTAGTAGCTTGATAGTCAACTCAATTTAAAATGTAATTTAATTTAAAGACCCTTGGTTTATTTTAATTTCTCCATCATATGTATCAGTTTAATTTTTTTAGTAATAAGGGTGAAAAGATGACTTTAAGTAAGGGAACATTACTTCCTCTGACATAGAATATGTTTGGATGTTGGTAAAGTTAATACAATTTTAATTCTAACTATATCAAATTCTGCTCTTACAGTTACAGTCAACCCTTATTTTTAAACTCTTAACTAAATGAATTGTCATCCTGTAGCTCAGCGTTGTGTCTATGGTTAGAGTGTCTGGAATTGCAAGGCTGTCCATTTCAAACAGCAGACAGTCACACACGGCCTGTAAGAGAACACACTGTACCATGATTTGACATCTGCGTTAACTTTCATCAGCAAATGTTCCTATAACTGAGCTCTATTTCTGCCTGAAAATTTCTTTTAAAGTACAACCGTACATTTCTCAGCGAATTTGGATTTGGAAATCTAATTTGTTTCTTTTGAAGTCATATCGCCTTATGTGGAACAGATCTCATTTACTAGAGATGACAACTCATTAACCCGACTTGTTTCTACTGAACTGGAAGTTAAAGTGTGTACTTGTACCCTTGGAACCCCATGCAAAATATTCCAGTGCTATTGATTTCTGAGAACAGCACTCCACTGTGACAGTCTCAGAGGTCTGACCTCACGTCTGTCCGCTCTTGGCTGCATATCCTCTGCATTATATTTAGTATCAGTACAATGTGGGTATTTGTATGGCTTACCCAGGTTTTTTAACATTAGACTTGATATCTCTTTGTAATGTAAATTCAATCCTTTAAGCTCTTTAGCTAAAATGGAACTTCGCTCCATTCTACGTTTGCACCTAGATTAGTTTCTCCCATCCAGCTCTATTAGCTAGAAGCATTTGTTATTATGAGGTGAAGCAAAGATGCTTCTCAATGCCCATGGGAAATCTTTAAGAGGCTTCTTTACTTTCAAGAGTCTTTCACCTGTCTGGGTAAACAGTGCAGATTCAATTGCAAATGGAAGAGAGTGTCATATATGTGAGATCCACGTACAGTTATTCGCAAATGCTTTAGTGTCAGCGTTGTCTTTTTCACCAAACGTATTGATAACATCTAAGTGTTTGTATTTTTAAATGAATCGACCTTTACAGATCATCGTATTTTTCACAAAACCCTGCATCAACGCAACATAGTTAAGTTGGTTTTCGTCAACATCTAAACAGACTTTTATCATTGTTACAGAGTAATGTATTTTGCAGGCCAGGCTAGTTTGCTAGATTTCTTATACCTGATTCCATGTGGTTTGTCCTGGCAAAATAAAGCTGTGAAGATACTAATGCTCTGTTTAGTTCAGTCGGAGGCGGGTGAAAATGCCGCCCAGCAGTGTCAACATTGAAGGAGTTTTTTTTTTTTTTGCACTCAGTATTGGATGTTATACCAAACAAGAAAAATAAAAGCACATTAGTCAACATTTTTCTCATGGTAATTGTGTCAGAACACAATTGTCTTCAGAACACAAAAGAACATATTTTTTAAAAAGTGGTACATCAGTGGCACATGTTCTTGCTATTGTATGGACACAAACCAATGCAAGTGAATAGTTGCCAACGTTTTTCAAAATATCTTATTTTGTGCTCTGCCAACAACACAGGGTCATGTTTGAAAAGACAAAATGCTGAGTAAATGATGACACATTTTCTTCTTTTATTGGTTAATTAACTGTTACTGTCATTTCTCTCTTCAAGTACTCATTTGTCAGCTGTAGTTCCAACTGATGCCCAGGAGGGGTCACCTTCAGATCTTAAAGTAAAGGATCCATCTCTTACCTAACACACAGCTTATTTGATTTTATAAATTGCATGCTGGGATCAGTTTCCGTCTGTTATCAGTTTACAGACACTTTATTTTGTTCCCATGTGGTGACCTCCAGTTTTTAGAGTCCAGCATTTTCTGAAGGAATTCACAGTGTTAGGCAAAAGTTTTGCATGCAACCTAATTATAGTGTACCAATCATAACACACTGCCAATGCATACAAACAACTTTAAATGCTTCCTGCTTCAAAGGCCTCATTACAAGCAGCCCATGTCACTGGACAATTTACTTTTCTCACTAATCTTGTTATAAAAACACAAACACATGCAGACCCTCATGTCCCATACTACGTGCTTTATTTTACACTGTCAAAATAACTCACGTGGCTTAGTAAATATCACAAAAATAAACAGTTATATTAACTGAATGAAATATTTTAAAAACATGGAAGGGATTTTAATCAAACAGTTAATTTCTCTAAAATGTACAAATATTTTAAGTTGATGTAATAAAAAGTGTATTTGTAATATACATTAACATTTACATATATTAATTTGGCAGACTTACACTTCATATTTTTGATGAAATCTAATAGAAATATTTGAATGAATTAGATTTACTTATTTTTTACTTACACATGCACAAAAGTTAAACAGTATATTAAATTTATTTAAAGCTTTAAAATGTTTCACGAAAAATCAAAATTTTTTAATCTCGGGTTGGTCAATGCAAACTGTGCATCACGTTCTCTGCCGAGTACTCTCTACGGACCAAAGAGATTAATTATTTATTCCCGTCAATAGCTGTTAATGGCTATGTTACCAGCAACGCACAGTGAGGGTTTCCTCTCAAATATCACAAGAATCAAGGCCTTTTTGTTTGTGTGTCATGTTCACGCACCATGTAAAGGATTATTGCAACGTCATGTGTTGTTAAGCAATATTGTTGACAAGGCGGGTGATGCCCTGATGTGATCTTGCCCAGGGCTGCCTCACCCCTCCTCCCGTTCGAATATCTGTGGAGCTGAGAGGCTGTTTGCGGGAATCACTTGCGAACGATTGTATCTGGCCCGTTCTCGGGTTTCTCAGCTGCATTCAGACCTGATGCTGTGCCTTGTCATCACTCTCAACTTTGGCCCTGACAGTGGCTACTGTAAACACAGGGCAACAAACAGGAATTCAAATATTACACAAAGCATAAGCACACATGTAGACTTTTTTACATTTATATATTAATATAATTAAATTATAATATACATAAACATTTGTGATCGAACCCACACCATACTCTCACCGCTGGGCCACTGGAAAGCTCTTTATCTTCACAATCTTTTTGTCCGAGCACAAACAACTACACATATCATGAATTCCAGATGAAACGAAAGCGATACGTGCAAACATGTGCTTTGGATAAAAGTAGGCAGTAAAATGATAACTTAGTTGAATGTTACCGTGGATGGATTTGACCTGACATCATTGATCAACTATGTGCCAGAAACAGGAAGCACAATTCAAGGGTAAAAAAAGGTTTAAACCTCCCTCACATTGATGGAGCATAAATTTGCTTTTAAGCTATAGATTTTATTTCTTTGATGGTATGGTATTTTGTCAACATGATCTGCATGTCATATGACCATAATTTATAAATTCATTATATACTTTAGCAACACTTTGAACATTTCCTCTAACTATCATCATAGAAAAAAGGCCATTAAAATTACATATTATGTTACATATATATTCATTTATTAATGCAAGACAGATATCAACACAGGGAATATGCCACAATATTCGATTTCTTTAAACTAATTCACTAAGCCCATACAACAACCTTTTGGCTGTGATTTTTTGTGAAAAATTTACACTCAAAAATAAAGTAAATCTTAAAGCTTTAAAATTAAATACACTGTGTAAATTGTGTGTATATGCAAGAACAAAATAAAAGGTAAATCTAATCAACTAAAATATTTCTATCAGAATTCACTCAGAAAATTAGGTGTATTTTACAAATATATATTTGTTTTATAAATATTTATTACATAATATTACATAAACTTATTTGTAATAAAAGATTTGTAAATTGTAGAGAAATTAACTGTAGGAATTTTAATCATTACATTTCATATATCCCACAAAAAAAATCTATTTAAAGTTTTTAAAGTTAATAGACCTGTATACTTTTGTGATATGATTATGTCACAATCCACACCCCTCATTTCCCAACTTTCTGCACAAAATAATATTTAAAGAGATACATTTTGAACTTTTCTTTTCTGCCTCAGACCATCTGAAAATGTTGCATCTCCCTATTAAAATTCAAACAAAAGGTTGTTGGTACCAGTTTAAAAATACAAACCTAAATTTCATTTTCTGACCACGTGTTTTTCTTAGAATAAACATCTCTCATACCTGATGAACAATTTCAGATTCTGCCTTGTTAGAGATGTCTTAAGAAGCACATAATCCTTTACAAGTGACTTATATTTCCAAAATTCCCCAGCACTCAAAAGTGTATGTCTGCTCAGATAGTTTTCATTTAAGAATATGAACATAACATAACTCTATAATAATATCAGTTTGATGCATGTTTTATAATTGTTTGCCCACTAAATTTGTTCTTTTATTCCTTTTGTCTGTCCGCCACATGCACACTTAATTCACAGATTTCATTGAAAGCGTGAACTTGCTGCATTCCTTCTAAGTCTTGTTATCATTGGTTAGTCTGACTGATGTGATGTGCTGCATCATACCCATAAGAGTCTAACCACTGATACAGATCTCACTGGAATGTTTGATGGTGACTGTTCTGGGGACAGAACAAATGAAATTAGCTGAATGAAAGAGAGAGAGAGTGTGTACTTGGAACGTGATGAAGAGAGCCGACAGGTGTTGGGTGTTTAGCACTGATGTCATTCCTTTCTCTCCTCTTGTCCCAGACTCTCTTAGAACAATAAATGAGTCACTGAGGTAAGAAAGGGATGAGCAACAACTATATGAGTCATCGACCTTGTTTACAGATAAATAAAAGGACTCCTCTTTTGTCTTTGGTCTGAGGGTTTATTTTCCTATCAGTTCAAGGATGGCAGAAGTTGCATTTTTGAAGGAAAAGGTTGCGGGAGTATTAAACAAATCTCTTAAGAAATCCTCCTAGCTAAGGCTTGATGTTGAAGATTTGTGTGTGTGTTGTGGAGGATAAGGATGACGTGATCTCCTTTATCCCAGCCAATAAAAGAGAGTGGCCGGCACAGATCCGGTTCTGTACGTGCCGTCAAATTCAATAAGGTAGTGCTTTAATGTTTTCTTTTAATCAACCAAATGGCATTATACACAGCCGGCGTGCCGTTCCTCCCCTACAGCCGTCCGACGGAATGTAAGGAGAAACGAGGGGTGCAGACAGGACACCTTGTTCCGCTCACTTTGAACAGGGGATTGGTATGATGTCCAGTGGATGTAGGTGGGATTTTGAACTTTGAAAAGTAGTTTAAAGCAGCTTGGTGTTGTCTTCAAGGATGGCATAATCTCTAAGAGGCTTAATCAGTCAAAAGAGACTGACTGAACAGGCTTTTGAGTATAATAGTCAAGAAAAGTAGAAGTGCAAATGCTTTGAAACTCTAAGTATCATGGTGCTTATCTAGTTTCAATGTGAGTTTACATTTTTGTTTTCTCATTTTTGGCTAAAATGTCACTTTAAGTTTTGAAGTCTTTTTTTTAAAAATGTTCAACAGATGGTGTAATTAGTTACATTAATATATTAACATGTACATAAAACTTGTTCAAAATGATGAGTCTTTATATTGTAAAATCCTATATTGTTCCCAGGATTTCCTTGTTGCAGGAAATATTGCAACCACGTCCATTTTTAAAGAGACAAACATTAACAATATTATTTTTGAAACATTAACAATGCTTTATTTTAGTAAACTTTAATTTTAATAAATTAATATATATTATATAATATATTATAGTTTATTATCATAGAAAGAATTATAGTAAATATACAATTATGTATCACGTTCAACTTTTTCTATACTTATTTCTGTTAATGAAACTGAAAAAGAACTGTAACGCTTCTTTCTCCAGATACGGAATGATAAATGAGCAGTTAAATTTTGTTCCTTGCTGAACTGAGTCACTTGATTCACTCACTCATTGAACTACAGATTATTAAACCACACTAAAATTAATAAACACACTACATTGAACCATACTTAAGTTTTAAAACAACAAATGCATTTGTGAGGTCAGCAACCCTTTAAGTAAAATGACTGAAAAGTTTTGTTGAATTAAAAGTTTTGTAATGATCACTTTGGTGCAGGGAAAATGTTTTCATCTTTGTAAAATTACTTAATGCTTCTTTCTAAAATGAAAGCATACCCAAAGTCACGGTTTTAACCAGCGCTACATTGTGTTCCCCTGATATATGGGCGGCTTTTATACTAGAAAGGGAGACCCATAGATTATAGAACGGGTATGATAAATAAACATTATAGTAAAGAAAGATGTGTTATTAAAGAGAACATGCAGTGCCCTTTTCAGTTTGTGGTATATTCTGATTGATGTTCCCAGCATGTCATATCTGTTTGATTGAGTATGTTTTTCCATCCCTCCGATACACTAAGCAAAATGGAGGACTCTACTGGGATGTTGGAAAAGAGGAATCCACAAAGGGGTGACTTCAACCACAAAGTCACATTGAATGAAGAATCAGATAACGGGATCAGGCTTCATTAGGTGACTTTAGGCAAGCTGGCAGTCAGCCAGGTGGGCTGGACACACAAATGGACATTGATTTTTCAATAAGGACCCTCCGAGCTGTCAGCCAACAGTGCCACACCGATATCCCACACCAGGGGATTGGCCCTCAGCTACCTGAATAGTAGGTCTTACTGGCACCATAACATATCTCAAAGTAGTCCACCAAAGTCCTATACTTCAATCTCAATCACACAGCAGGTGTTTCTCTCTTAAAAGGATACCTGAGAAGAATAAATGTCTTGGTCTAAGTACAAACTCCAATTACTGCATTTCGAAATTCGAGGAGAAATGTGGCCTTGAATGAAAAAGATTGCAACCCTGACAGGTCTGTCGTAATTCTTGAGCTTGAGCTTTCTACCGGTTGTCCTGCGGTTCCTCTTCTTCGGCGCGGACGGGGCCAGACACCTTTAATGCGTGCCATCCATCAAACCGGCTGCCTGGCAGAGGGTTGCTGTTCTTCCTGGGCTGCCCTTCACCTGACACACTCTTCACCCTGCAGGAAAATTACATTTTCAGAGGATTCATTCCGGTGCTTTTAAATATCAATTTGTGAGTAACAGCCTAAAGATTTTGGCCATTATTTTGCCATTTGAGATAAATCACTCATATTTATTCTTAAAATGATTCACTCACCCTCTTTTCATTTCATAACTGAATGACTTCCTTCCTTCCACAGGACACAAAAGATACTTTGAAAAATGTTGGTAACTGCTTGTTTGGTTACAAACTTCCTTCAAAAACATCTTCTTTAGTTTTCTCTATTAAAAGTAAGTCAAGTAAGTTTGAAAGGACAACATGATGTGTATGTGACCCACTATCATTTTAATAGATGTTTTAAAGCAACAATATAAAGAACCTTACCACACTTTTGTGGCCGGAACATTACTCACAGTTCAGTAAATGTACTCACGAAACTTAAATGAGACAAAGATACACAATCCATTTATCAAATTGAATGTTTAATACAATTATTATACAAAATAATACAACAAAATTGCTATTCAAGATTATTATACACAAAAAAATATATAAATTAGATTAAATATTGTTAGCCACTAGCCAGGCAGATAAACAAAGACAGACCAAATGTTAGCTTTGGACCAGAAGCGTGTGTCTGTTGAAACCAACTATATAATATCATTAAATATTTTTAATAGAATAGATTAGACTAGACTATACTAGAATGGAAGCTTTAAGAAGAATCTTAGCCTCTGATAAAATTATGAAAGCATGCAAGCATTTTCTAAAGTTTTTGTCTAAAGGAACAATAAAATCAACAATGAAAGAGATTTAGTTTAATGCTAGTCTAAATGCGATATAAATATAAACTGTCACATTCCCTTCATTGCACATCATCATTTTTTTATTTCCTCATACTCCTTATTGATAAAGAACAATAAAACAACATCAGGACTATTTTAAAGAAATATTAAAGCACAATGAATTGCTCAGGTTTTTATGCTACCATTTCAGTATATCTCACTGGACTCATATCTATCGTAAAGTGTTCAATATGCACCTGGCTTACAGCGTCCCACAGAGCGTTATGACAAGTGTGAAAAAAGTTATGGAAAGGAAAGTTGATGAACACAAATTGCATGCATTAAACTTTTATATCGACAGAGGAACCAGTGAGTTGCCAGTGAGTTGATAAATCCCACTTAGTTCTTTCGGAGAAAGCTTGTAATAGGCCATGGAGAAGAGCGGATGAAAAATCAATGTCCACAGCGTTGTAAAAATTATACAAGTTTCGCGTACATGTAATTATCAGATTTCCAGGCGATTTACCCTGACACTGCTAAATGGAATTGATTATCTGTTGTGCAAAATAACAGAGGGCCCTGCGATCTATATTCTGGCCAGATCACCCTTGCAGGCTCATAAATTATAAAAATGCAGTGAAGAGTAATAAATAATATTTATACTAGCGGTGAGGTAGAAGCCATCAGGAGTGTAATAAAACTTGACTTGGCCAATGCTTACTGAAATGGCATTACTGAGCACCGGGCACTTGTCAACAACTATGAGGTCATCCCATGCCATAATGATATTACCTATTTGTAAAAATGAGAGTCTGCTAATGCAGATTTAAGGATAGAAAGGTTAGAGGGTAACGGGCACTAAAATAACAGTGCCTACGTGTGAGAATTTGTGTTTATCTGGGGACCAAAGAAAATGAATGAAATTGTATTTTTATGCAACTTTGTGGTTTACATTAGTCAAACGGCTGACAATTAAGATGTCAATTGTCATCTCCTCAAAAGTGTCATTATAGTTCATTACTCAACAGAGTCCTGAACTTTCTACTTGTGCTGGTCTGTATCATATTTTAGAAGAGGAATTATAATATAAACGCAAACATTAATGATGTGAAACCTTATTATGCAGGAAGGATGTAAATCATTCCCACTCGCTGACACCTCCAGGTATGAACCAGACCGTTCGGAAATGAGCGAGCCTGTGTCAACATCCTCCTGCATGTAAAACTCCATACTTCCATTTAATATTTAGCCGTAAAAAAATCACCTGTGGATTTTTGGAACTGATCAATGCGTTGGATCAGCGTTATATTCATGTCCAGCCAGACATGGATTTTGTAATATATTTTATTTGAATATGATTTGCCAAAATAATCGTTTTCCCTTTTCCGAACCCGTCGCTCACAGTAAAGCCATCGGAACAGGCGTAATCCTCTCCCTACTCCGTATCCCTGAATCAAATATGAAAAGTAATTTTACAACACCGTTTGTATTCATTGCTGTATATTGTGCCAAATTACTCATTCCATTGGATGTCCATTTTTTCAGGGCTAAATAAATTGCTTTCAAGTTTGGAGACCGCTCAGAAACCATGACAGTAATGACTTTAGCAGTATTGAGTTTACCGATACTGCTTAGAGCACCATGTCCTATCCTGCCCTGTCAATACCAAACATTATGCATAATTCATCCTGAAAACCGATCAAGTTGGCCTACAGTTTCACACTGATAGAAAAGTACACTAATCTCTTAAAGTGACCTTTCAAAGGAAACTGTTTGATAACATCTTAAAATGTGCTCTTACAGGAAACAATTTGGGGTTGTACGAATGCCTTTCACTTGGCAATTTAATCTTTTTTCTAGATATTCTAAAAGGCACTCGTGTAGAGACCCTCCAGGCTCCTTCATGTGATCTGCCCATGCATGTATAATTGCTCCAAAATTTTTCTGGAATTGGTTCCCTTGGTCTGGATAGCCCCAGAAGTTGCCATAAGCCTGCTGGACGGGCCCAGCTCCCTTCACCTCATACGATTACCCGCACATTTCTCAAACGGATCTCATCTGAAACTGTCTGGATTCCTGGACCAATTAAAGCATTTCTCACATTCTCCATTTCTTTTTTCACACTCCTTGGCAGGAGAGGTGACCATGTTGGTTAAGTTGTCATGAGGTCCGCCAAACAAAGCAGCCAATGTCGATTTGCAGGGGCTGCCGAGATCCGACAAACAAAAGGAGGAAGTCTGGGGTTCGAAGAGCGTTGAGAAACACACAGGGCGTGCCATTGTTTCTCAACCGCCAGAGGTTTTTTTGGCAGATCTGCAGACCCTTCTTTTTCCCTCCAGTCAGCCCAAACTGTCAAAATCCTCATGGAGGAGACACCGAGGGCAACGTGAAAATGAGGAGCATTTGTGGCTTTAGATGGATGTTGGCGGAGAAGTGGAATGGAGCATTGGAAAGAAGAGGGAAGAAGTTTCCCGCCACATCACATGAGTCAAACATCCATGCGCTTAACAAAAACAGCCTTGCAGCAAATACCACAGACACAAAAATACAGTTTTTGTTTTTAATCTTTCGTGGTTTGTTTTGACATAAAAATGATTTTCAATATATTCATTTATTATACAGCATCGCTATTCAACAGACAATACAATGTTAACTGACAGAAGAAAGGAAACGTCTTATTTTGGGTACAAGGGAGTGAAACAATCTTAGTTTTTGAGGATAAAATTAGTGTCACTGATTTATGAGTGCTGTCACATTCATTTACCCCCTCGCTATTGGTTATTAAAGAACTAATACACCCAAAAACAAAACATCTGTCTTTGCTCACTAATCCTCACATCGTCCAAACCCATATGACTGTTTTTCTTCTAGGAAACCCTAAAAGATAAATTTTTAGAATGGCAATGGTCACTTTATTCCCCATAAATAAAATGTTCCTATACAATCTTTGTGTGAAAAACAGATTGAAATTTAAATCATTATTCACAGATTCCTTAAATCCTGATGGCCACATTAATGTTAGTCAAGTAGAGTTTTAAAACCATCATTATCATTTCCAGGTGGTGAATGAATAGATCATTAAATATTATTATTAAATATCTGCATGATGATGCCAGCGCTGCTTTTTAACGGCGTCCAGGCTGGGGACGTGAAAATATTCCCACCTCAGTTTGAGGTCAGTGAAGTTCAGATTATTTACTCCAGAGTTTAATGTTTGGATTACATGTCTGTTTCTCATGGGGAAGGTTAACACCCGAAAAACACAAACCTCCTTGTCTGAACGCTCCAATGCAAATTGACTGAATGATGTTATACTGAGAACTTTTTAATGGCCTCTGTGAGAGCCATGAACTGTACCAATATTACCTTTGAAAAGGATACATATTTTTGGAGCACCGTTACAATGGTGCAGGCCCTCGGAAACATGCATTAATGGACGCTCGAGTCGAGTTGTGGGTATTTATGGGGACATGAAAGTAAAGGCGATGCTGACAGCATCGAGCCTCGCTGTGCTAATGTAACAAAATGCTTCTCACTTTAACGCAGAGCGAGCAATATGAGAAACATCTGTTTCAACAGCTACCTCTCTCTAAAGCACTTTCTCAAGCAAATGGGTGCAAGAGAGATTTGATTGCGTTCAGTTTTTATTTGGCTTTCGGACAGCCGGAGAGTGCATCAGGTTAAGTGTGTCTTTCTGTTTCCAAATTCTTTCATCGGTTGTTGTCCCATTTTCATCGTCCATTGGTTTGATTCATACATGAAAATACTGAAAAAATAAATGTTTTGAAAGAGAAAAAGTATTGAAAGGGAATTTTTAGCCGACTTAAAGTGATTGTAGATCCAAAATGAAAATGAATTTGTAATTTCGACCTGCATGACTTTCTTCTGCGAAAAACAACAAAAGTGTAATTTTGAAGAATGTGGTTAACTGGCACCGATTGGCTTGCGTGTATTCTTATGATAAATGTAAATGTTTGATTACCCACATGTTTCAAAATATCTTCTTTCGTGTTCTACTGAAGAAAGAAAGTCATACAGGTTTGAAATGAAAAGAGGGTGTACAATGTTGACATGATATATTTTTAAGTATGTTAGGATAAAAACAAGATTGGGACCCATTGACTACCATTTAATGAATACAAAACCACTGAGTTATTTCTCAAAATATCTTCACTTGTAACAGAAGAGTCAAATGCAGGCTTTAAACATGAGTTTGAAAAAATGATACATCTCTTACTTTGGGTGAACTTGACACAATTTTATACTCTTATAATTAACTCTTATAAATTAACTCTTATACTCTTAAGTTATACTCTTAACTTTACTGCTTGTCCAGCTTTTTGAAAAATATATTTTACTATTTCAATGAAAGTGCACTTAAATTATAAAAAATATTGCACCTATAAAATATTAAATTCTGCACACATAGGTCATGACCTTTATACATTCCTGGTGGGAGGAGGAATGCAGGGTCAAATTCTCCTCTCATTCACGACATTAGAATTGCACCATGTTTACACTTTCACACACTCCCCCAGAAGTCCAGGACAGAGCAGTCTGAATGGACCCAAATATTATCCTCCAGAAACACAATATGTCGGCATGACTGTTGCTTTTAATACCCTGCCCCTTGCCCTTAATCCACTCCTCCCACGGGTAAATGGCGGTGTAGCCGTACGTTCCCGTAGAATAAGAAGAATGTCTTCATGCCGAGTGGAGGTCATTGGTCACTTGATTGACTTCAACAGAGGCCACAAAAACTCGGTTTGTCTGTGAGAATTTGCTCAGGCGCACTCCTCCAAAACACTACCCGGACAATTCTTGGAAGTGTGGACATATTCTTCTCAGATTGCAATGTTGATGCTGTACATTTAATGGGAAGGAATAGCTAAAGGTGTGTCTGCATCTCCACGGGCTGTGGTCACTGGCGCCTCTATTGTTTCATTCTGTTATTTCAGAGCTTAGAAACCCCTGAAAGTTTTCTCTGGATGTTTGTCTGAGAGTTGTACTGACGGTTTTCTGGAGGTCTCCATCGATTAGTTACATATCTGATTCTCTGTTTCCTCAAGTTGCTTTGAAACAGGCCACACAGAGATAACCTGTGGCCAACACAGTGTCAGTGCCTGCTGTCAAATTCTGTTAGAGAGACTGACTACTTAAAAACAAAGCACTCAGGAATGGGATGAGGCCGATGAGATTTACTGAAAATGGCAGATTCTAAAATGAATTGCTGGAATCAACTTTTGTTATGGTCAGAAAAATGTAATTGAAAAATGTAATGTAAAAAAAAGAGTTATTGTAGAACCAATTGCATTTTTTTGTATAAACAGTGAACAGTATATATGAAAATATACTATTTTACTCTAATAATAATAACAACATTCTTGTAATTCACTTTAATCATTATAAGTATTATTATTTTATACAGTAAATATATTCAATTCTAGTAACAATAAAAAGAACAATTGTAGTTTGTTGTTATTGTGATAATAATAATACTTATAATAATTATTATTGTTGTTGTATTATTGTTATTATTGTTATTATTTATTTTGCTGTTTGTCCTTTACCTTTTGTAGTTTTGTTTTTGTTTTTATTGTTATTGTTATTATCATTATTATTTTAATCATGAATTAAATCAATCGAAAATTATAATAAAAACAACACTATTATTACATTTACTTGATGCATATGCATTTATTTACGCTTCCAAAGCGTCTTACATTGAATTGCAAGATAACATTTAATTCCGACCATGTTCAGGCCCTGGGATGCTTGAACCACTAAGCTACAGGAAAACAGTTTTTATTATTATTGATTAAATACATGTATCTATTGATTGCCATGCCCTCTATGTTATAGTAAGTGTAATGCAAACTTGTAATTGCAATGGCAAAAAAAAACCCTGTGAACATCTTCTCTGACATAAACACATGTTCCTCACACCCCGAGGGCTTTGAACATACATTTCCTACCGTGTCCTTATGTGGTCCTTATGATTCAAACCCATTTAAATAGGCCAGAAATCACAATGAGTTAATTTAACATCTAAAGCTATCACACATCCTTCAACAGCCAAATACCAAAGATAATCAATTACGACCACCTTTGTGTCTTTCTTGTTTCTTGCACCGAAAACCCTGTATTGATTGGACTATAAAGGATTGTGGGACAGCATTTGGAGGATGTGCTAGAGGCAGATCAGGACAAGCCAAATATAATCACAGTCTAAACCATCGCATTTCTATTATGCAAATGTAAATTTGTGAACGGTTAATAGCCGAAGGGTTTCAAAAAGCACTCACTTGTCATCGATTAAATCAGGTTCACTGATGTGAGAGAATCTAGTCTATTCTCGACTCTTCCCTTTCTAAACGTCTAGTAAGATGGGAGTTTATTGGCTGTTGCATGGGTCTGGAGCACAGGGTCGAATGAGGAAAAATACCCTTGTGGTGGCACTTAATTTAGAGAATCTCTTGGACGTCATTGGATAATAAAGCAGCCGGCAGTGACTTTTCTGCTTGGGCAGGGTCCATAACGAAGTAACAGGAAATGTTGAAAAACCCCTAAAGGTTAAGCTAGATGGGTATCAAAAAGGCAACATAGCTTCTAAACAACCTTGACCTGGTTGCTTCTTTCTAAAGTTCTGAATTGAGCACTTTGTCATTGATTTAAATAGTGATTTAGAATGTGAATTTTTCTATTTCAAAATTATTTTAATATTGGATTTAGGAATAAAATGTCAATAACCCAACCGCATAATTGCCACCCATTGGCAGATGGCATGACCATTCATTTGCTTTGTGTTTCTGAGAAAAAGCATTTGCTGCACATTTTCCTATCACATTTACCTAGAACCTTTTTTTTGTGTTTTTATTCTTTTCGAGCTGACTTTGACTCACAAACTACTCAAATAGACTGTGTGAATTGCACAGTTCATTTCAGGCCATGTAAAACATCTCTGAGACTGACGTTTTGATGTGTCTCTCTCAGTAGGCAGTTTACCAGACATTCTAAGAAGAATAAAGAAACTTTCTAGCACATTCGGTGTACTATTTGCTGGCTGTCTAAATCTGTTAAGGTTTGGTTTTAAACGGTTCTCTTCCAACGCTGAGGTCGATATGGCCTTTCGCTGCCCTGACTGGCGAGTCTGCGGTTTCACCATTTCATAACCTGCATACAATGACATTTTACTAAGTTTATAAAGCTCTCATGGATGTTAGAATTGCTCTCCTCTATAAATCAGGAGGTGTTTAAGGCATGCCTGTAAAGTTGATGCAGTGGAAACGGGAAATGCATTGGGGGGGAAGCACTCCAACATGCTGGACAGGTCCAGATGATCTTGCCTGAAATAATACACTTCACAATATGAATCAAAAATGAAAATGTAAGGTAATAACGTTTACTTCTGTGCATAATTTAGACTAGGCAGATGGTGGAGATGGGTTGCAAATAGATCTTTTAGAGGAACTTTATTAGTAGGCACAGGTGAAGGGTTCAATGTTTGACGGTCCCCCAGACGGTAGTATATGTTGTAAATACAACACCTGGTTCCAAAAAGCATATTTCTTTATTGATGAAACATATTAAATTTGCTGCGGATAAACTGATATTTCATTATATTGAAGTAGATCTTTTGCCAGTGCATTTTTAAAGGGCTTCTAAAAGCATTGAACAGACTTATATTTTTCTGTCTGCTGACTTTCATAGTTTAGGATAGACACTCATAAATTTTTAGGATTGCCCAGAGTCTCTGATATTTTTACTAAAATAAAATAAAATATAAAAAAATAAAACATTTGGTGAAAGAGTAAGCAGTTGAAGAATTACAAAAGATTGTATGGAAACATTATCCGGAATATAAATTTGATGAGAAATATTTGGGCTCATATTAAAAACTTCAGTAATGTTGAGAATTATTTATTGCAGACCTGGGAAATTTAATCTCGGTTTGTGATGACGAAACCAGAGACATTTGTGAGAATTCTGGCTCTTATTCTCGGGTGAAATGTCGCAGGGGGCTTAAACAGAAGGTTTTTATTAGCTCTTCAATCAGTTGCATTGAGATATTAAAGATTTCAGTTGTGATATTAAAGACTGTGATTTTTTTCAATGACATAATTTTTCTGCGACTTCAGTGTTATAAGTCACGTGTAATATTTTTGCTCTGGTGATTAGCAATCCATCATTAATAGCAAATATCGTTGATTTTATATTTATCATAATAACAGATAGCTTTACCTAAATAAAAATTTAAATAATTTGTCTTGCAAGTCTTCAGTTTCTCTGTCCTGTGATAAAATATCCACAAAAAAAGGCGTATAAAAGAATGATGATAAATCTTCTTAAGTTTGTCATTCGACTGTAATTTCACTTCCTGACCATGAAACTCATAACACCTGTTTACCCTCCATTCTCGTTTTTTTGTAGACTATTCTGTTCTGTAGTCAGCAGAAAAGCCCTAGACACACATGAAAGTAGGCCTCTGTCAGGGCATCATAGTTCATACCGTTCCCTAAGACCCCACTGAGACCCATTTATAACCCAGTGTGAGTGATGTTCTTTCAACTTACCGGATATGTAGCCGCCTTATCGAGGTCTGCGGGTGAGAGAAGACACACATACTTTTTTGATCATCCACAGATGTTCTGATTAGAATAGAATCATGCGTAGTGGTATCTTTAATCAAACTTCTGTACAAAAAACAATTAGTCATTCAAGGCAATATGTTAAGGTAATGTCACTATGATTAAGACAGATTGTTGTTGTAGGATGTACAGAATTGCTGATGTAAACAGGCAGTAAATGTATCATGTGAACATCAGTGGATTAAATGTCAAGTCAAAGTATGTCATAATTTTTAATACTCAGCTTAAAATGATCTCATGAAACACAACCCTACTGCCCGGTACAGTTGATCTGTGCCTTGATCAGCTATAGGTTTCATTATAAGTCAAATATAACATTCATCCTTATTAATAAAACATTGTGTTTTTATTGTTGTTCTTTTAGAGAGGACTACATTGTTATCTGTGGAGAAAACGTTGAGCATCCTCAATCAATGACAGATGCTCGGATGCTGCACTTTGTCTTTTTTTGACACATATTGTACATTCCTAAAAATTAACATCATTGTATCGGAATTGTTTATATTAGAACCTTTAGGCTTTTTATTTCACAAAAGGTTCTTTGGATTATGAAAAGGTAAAAAAAAGACTAAATGTACAAGCTTGTGATCTCTTAGAATAAAAAAGCCTCGAATGGATGTGTACTTATAAACGCTGGTTAGAAGTTCTATGGAATAGATGCAAAACTTTGATTGCGTCTGATTTGGTGGGACTCAAAACACCTCAAAAGAATATGTCCTGCCTCTCCATTAATCTGAGAAAATCTGAGATTTATTCATCATATTTACAACAGAGAGAAAGAGAAACCTCTGAAAGTAATCTGAGCTTTACTTATTTGATATGATATATAATCAATGCCTTTAATTTAAAAATAATATTTGAAGCATATGATAATATGTCTTTGTTTCTATTTTTAATATGAGAGCGAACGAGGAAGACTGAGACTGGAAGTTATGTAATACCCTCTGTGTTCAGAACTTCACACTTTCTCACCTTCTTATCCCGCTGTCTGAAGTGTGTCGGCACATGTAATGCACCTCTTTAGTAACTCTGCACCACTCCAGGAGACGTGTTTCACACACATCGCTCAACACTGACTGTAAACACAACATGTTCCCTGTGCAAACCTGATGACAAGGCCCACACAGAATCTGCAAAATGTTTAGCAACTTAAACACCCCTCCTCCCAAACTCTGGTGTCTTTATTTATTACAGATTCCATGCTAATTTGATCATGCTTTCGACTATCCATAAAAGACAAGCTTTGTCTGATGTGTTCTGTTAAGCACAGTTTACATTGTTTGAGCCCAGATTTTTACCACAGTTAGTGGAGAAATTATATGTCTGCAGATTCCGTTCAGGCCTGTAAATGAGAAATGCTTTATAAGTCTGTTCTTTTACCCCAAAAAGCATTTTATGGCCCAGAGGTTGCGCACAGTTCAAGAGATTTAATGGGGAATACTTGGCAGAATATTGCAGGGTATTTGTAAAAATTGATGTGGGCAGCACATCTCAGATATTTTGCACTCAATGATGGGAATTTGATGAGAAATCTCTGACATTTGATTGCAGACCCCATAAATTCCGAGAATAATTTAACATCGTTAAGATCTTCCATAGAAGAAACAATTTGAGATTATATTATATTACATAACGTTATATTATATTTATTTATTTAGAGGCCAGTCCCTACTCCCTAAGAAATCTTGGGTAATTTCAAGCTAATCTTGGTTTTAAAATGGACAAACAATTTGGTTAAATGAACCTAGCAAAGGGGTTATACTCAACCATTCATATATAACCCAAGTTCATTTATAACCCAACAGTTAAGTTTGTCCATTTTTGACCCAGGATTGGGTGGAAATAACTTAACATTTTAAGAGTGTATAAGGTGAGTGGATACATTGGGCAAAGCTATGGGATGTATTTTATACATAAAAATACATGTTACGTCTAAAATGACCAATTCCTAAAAATAAACTAATTCTAAGTGTTCTACCACATTCTAGAGATACCACTTTTCTTTCTATTTTTAGCGATTTTTTAAACTTGTTCATGGAAATAAAACCCCCTTTACCCCTCCCATAGCTTCAACCCTGCATTATATTATATACACTATACATTTTGCATTTGGCTATCTGTCTTATTTTCACCAATGAGACACTGTTGACACTGTTGAAAGGATTTGTGATTGTGATAACAGCCATGTCTAACCCTAGTGGCCTTCCACAAAATAAGTTGATTATTAATATAACTTCAACCATTAGCTTGAAAGGACAAGAAGAACAACATGTCAGAAATAACTGATGTGAATAACAATCCAGGATGGCCTTAGGTTTCCCACAGCCCAGGCATGCTGTTCCCTCTCTTTATTAAATTGGAAATCTATGAGAGCAGTTTAAGTGCACGCAGAGACCTGGCATTTCATCATCTTGCTTCCAGAATGTTGCGTGATCCTTGCATGTTTAAAATCTCCTCACCAGAATGGATATGCGACTGACTCTTGGCACGATTAAGTTACTGAACTACTAAACTATTAAAGGGGTCATACCATCCTTTTCATATTAGCATTTAATTTCTGAGGTCCGAGAAAAATATTGGTAATGTCCATTGTGCCAAAAACAGTCATCACTTCGTTTTTATGATGTCCTCCACCCTCTCTCCGACTCTAAGCGTCTTCTTTTCTTCACTTTTTTTGCTTTAAGATTTTGTTGAAACGGTTTAACCCTTCTATCACCTCCTCATCTCATCTCTCTGATGAAGTGTGAAATCCACTGGCACGGCAGATGCCTGGCTGGTGACATCAAGCTGGTCTGAAATTGCAGTAAAAACCCTGACTAATTCGTAGTAGGGCGGTGTGCATTGCCAGTCAGCGTCAAGTGTTAAGACAAGCAAAGTGAAAAATAACAGCACTTGATCTGTCAAAAGTAAGAAATGGCAGAGCTGTCTACAGGACATTGTGGGTTATACAACCAGGCTCATTAATCTCGCCTGACTGTTCTCTATGTTGAGCCAGGGTCAGCGTGTGATCTTACCCCAGCACACATGCAGAAGGGTTGGGCTTTACTGTAGCATTTAGACCCTACAAACTTCCCATTCCATTCCCATACAAGCCAACCCTAAAACATCCCCATCCCAACCCAAAAAGTGCTTTGGCACCCACTATTTTCCTGAGATTGAAAACAAAGAGTCCATATAGAGTACGCTTTATGGTCCAAGTTTTAGCTGGATCTTGTATTCCGGTACGGGGATGTCCTTGTTCAGTCATGTGCCCTTCACGGATGCAATTCTCCAGCTGTTGCTCCAACCTACAGCAAAGAGAGAACACAAGACAGAACTCGAGTCATTGACTCGGGAACATGAATGTTTTCAAAGTACATAATAACTTTGGTTTTTAATCCGACCTTCTTGAAAAATGAGTCCAATTTGGGTTTTGTGGAGGCAGCCTCATCCTACCGCTGGTTGCGGTTTTAACCCCAAATGTTAGTACGTGTGTATGTGTGTTTTCCATTGGTCGTGGATAAAGATTCACAATAGACGTACACATTAGAAGAACTCATTAAGTTTTTTTTTGAGATGTTTGGCTTTGCGTCAGTTGTTCATTGAAACTGTTGTTTTTAGAATCAATATCCTAACCATTTTTCTGTTTGTATAACTGTCTGACTAATAATACTTTGACTTATTCTGTATTATTATTTCACATAAATGTGTCCTTAAGTGTGGCACATTTGTAATCTATTGTTAAGTTAAATAATGTATTTTTTTTACTTTTAAAGTAATGCACTTTTTAGATTTTGTTTGCTGTGATTTCAGTCGGTTTATTTCTTACCTGACTTTAGTTCTTTAAAATCGGTCAGTGCTTAATATTAAAATTACACAATGGCACGAGTGTGCAATAGCAAACACAATGCTGTAGGTGGGCTATTTAAACCCAGGCATCTTCTAACAGCCTTTCATTACCATTGTTTTCATTCAACCATCATTTATTTAGCATGCCAACCACTTAACTGTATGTTTGGTTTGTTGTTCAACCTCTGGATTTTTTTCTCTTTAGTTCTTATTCCAAATGCGGTTAATGTTGTTGGATGTCTAATATCGATGCAGATATAGATCTCTAATTGTAGTTGTATTATTCTTCCATCAAAAGCAATCAAACCAATTTTATGAAATTATCTATGGTTCTCGTAAAGCAAGTGTTTAGAGGGTGATGAATACAGAAACCAAAAATGTGAATTTTTACATACAGAAATGAATTCCTGACAAACAAGACAAGCTATGCCTATTATTAATCTGTGCCTGACAGCCTTAATTCAAATCGAACATAATATGTCTTACACACAGTCATAGTTGTGGATATCTTGTAAGCCTCAGGCAAAACATGGACCATTTTGCAGAGAAAACTTCATTGGCTGGACAAGCTCTTCCTAATAAATGTGGTACTTCACATTTCTTAAAAAATCAAGTCGATGCAGCAACACTCTTAAAAATGAAGGTGCTCCACAAAATCACAGTTTTTCTCAATGGTTCCTTTAACAATGGTGCCTTCTTTTTTTACGAAATGTTCTTTGCAGCAGAATATAAAAAAAAGAGATGACTCTTCAAAGAACCTTTTAACGAATAGCTCTTTGTAGAACTCAAAAGGTTCTTCCAAGACATCAATGTGAAGTATATTTGGAGACCCTTTATTCTAGACTGAATTTGCATAGTTAAAAACGCTTACGTAACAGCTTATATAATAATTGTAATGCTCAGAAAAAGAGAAACAAAAGTTAAACAATGGCAATTTCCAGTTACAGAAAATTCTATATTAAAAAAAAACAATTGGAGCTAAGGATTATAAAAACGGCAGTGAGCAGTTTGGTTTTATTTTCTTTGGCACTTCTCAAGATGTTTATTCTCGTTTCCCAACATAAAAACTATTTGAACTGTAGCTTTTTGGCCAGCAACCACTTGCGAAAACAAATATTGCTTTATAAAATATACAACAAAGTCCACTGTTTCAGGAAGAATGAGAATGAGAGAAAGAAACTGGTCGTTTTGTGTGAAGAGAGTATTTAGCCCTAATAATCATCCATGGCAATTGATTTTTTGCAGTAGGCAAGGAGAAAGACAGAGACTTTGGAACACTTCAACTTTACCTTGGCTGTTTGCGGTGGTCCTTCTGGCATCTAGTTTTCCCACAAACAGATGGTAATATTTCACTCCTGCCAACTATTTTGAAAGAGAAGCAGCCACAATGTGTTCCTCACACCAATAGTTTAACATCGGATCTCTTGTGTAAGGTATTCTACAGACACAACTATGTCATCTTTGGCATCACTGTGGAATACAGGTTTAAAGGATCCTTAAAAGAAAAAAATCACCAAAAATGAAAATTACTCACCGCCGACTTTTTTTTCTTCAGCAAGGTGGTAATAAAAGATTTTGGTTCTCATTCATTTATATTTTATGGACACAAAACCAATGTAAGTCAATAGACCAAGAGTTTTCTACTTTCTACTAAAACTAGTTTTACTTATAAAACTCATAAAAGGCTCATAAAGGCTCATAAAAACTTAAAATTTACCAAATATTACAAGCTAATTAATATGAGTTCTCATTATTTAAAACGTGAAATCTATTGGTAAAAAAAGGATTGATGAAATTATGCGCAAATAATTATTAAAAGGATAGTTCACCCAAAAATGAAAATTATGTCATAACTAACTGATTCTTACTCAAAGTGGTATACATATTTTTTGGTTAATCACATGGAAACTATTTGGAAGAATGCTTGTAACCAAACAATTCTTTGACCCCATTGACTCATATATATATATATATATATATATATATATATATATATATATATATATATATGTGGAAAATTATAATGGTTGTTAAAACATTTTGTCTTACATTCTTCAAAATATATAGTTCAACAGAAACAAACAATAATAATGTAATTTTCACACCAAGTCAATATTGTACAGAACCATTTGTAGGGATGCTCCGATCGATTGGCAGATAATAAAATTTTATGACTCGATTGGTTCTCGCTTAACTTGGCCGATATTCATTTAATTATCTCAATTAATGGTGTCAAAGCGTGAGGACAAACATAAGTTGGATTGTAAAGGTTTTGGCGCTATAACCCCATTTTGTCCACTTTATAATGAATTCTTTTTTTGTAATGATTAGGTACTCAATACTTACATTACATTCATTACATATTTTCTGTAATAATGTAACAAAAATGAAAAAAAAATAAGAAAGGCAACATCTATAGAATTAATTTTTCTAAAAAAGGATTAACGGTGAGCTAACATATCAGTTATCTAAACTTGAAGCATCATATACCTTGGTACCTTGTAATCAGTACTCGTATCGGTGGCCAAAATCCTGATCAGAGCATCCCTAGCTATTTGGTTACAAGCAATGTTCCAAATATATTTTTTAGAGTTCAGCAGAAGAAAGAAATGTATACAGATTTGGAACAACTCAAGATTGACTTAATGATGACGCAATTGTTATTTTTGGTGGAACTATCCCTTTAAAAAAGTCTGATAAAGTACCTCTAAGCTCGATGGTGTGCTGGTTGGCAAGGCAAGAGCAATGCAATTGAGCTAAAGTAACATCTTTACCAAATGAAAAAAAATTCTAACATAAAGCACAAGTTTCTTACCTTTTTAATCAGCGAGATTGTAAAAGTTATGCCAGGCCTGAAGAAGATTTACAGCATGAATGGTACATTCCAGACGTGCCCTTTGGAATAGGAATAGTGATGAAGAAAAATCTGGGACGTATTTCAAACAAACAGCTCATGCCTGGCAAAGATACTGTTGTTTGGATGGGATTACACGACAGGGATGGGGTTGCATGACAGATCGGAGATATCCACAATATCCTAACCGGCCACATCAAACAGTTCTATCTCTGACTCAGCTCATGCTTAGAACATGTTTGTCAACATAAGCTGACCATGATCTGTTTGTGCAAAGAGTCAACATGGTTCGATTGTCATTCCGATACGTGGAAGTCTTACAGATGTGCACAATAATCCATAATGGCGAGCGGGCCCGAAGAAAAACTCCAGGATGAGAGAGAACAGAGGTTATTGAGATCATATCTTTGAGGTTTGAAACCTTTCACGACTTCGAATTATTATTTTTAATTTAGCAGCGGCCAATTACCTTCATAACATCATCCACCAGGAAAACTAAACAGCCTACTAGTAAATCAAACCATGCGTGTCCACAAATCTTTTTCGGCACATGTGTATGTCATAAATAATGCTGTGGGAGAGTCGAGTGCAGACAGGACAAAAAGAATGAAAGAAATGATGAAGCTTTAGAAAATGATATCTGCGGCCTATTTAGTTTCTACGAGAGGCAACCGCCACTCTTTAAAAAGGTACTTACAATAGGATGTTAACATGCCAGGCTCTGTCTGAAATAACATGCTCGCTCGCCACAAGAAGCAGGAAAGATTGTTTCGAATAATTTAGTTTTATTTTCACAGCGTTTTATTAACTGAGACCTTCACAATAACACAGACGAAAGAAAATATGAAAGTAATGTAATGAAACAAAAGCTTGAAGCAGCTATATCATATGGATTGCTCGATCTTAAATGTATAAGTTGCAGGTTTGTTATTTACATTTCCTAAAAAATCACATTTAAGGGAGATTTGTGTTTTTTATTTAATAGGATTGCTTTACGCTATAACCAGTTGATCTCAACATGGTGGCCACTATGAGGAAATGAAGCTGCATGCTATAACCATGTACCGATTAAGAACCCAGATGTATTGATAACCCTCCTTTCAAAGCTTCTGGATAAAAACTACTGCTGAGTCACTCGCAGGGATCAGAGTAATGCACATGTGTGATACACAAAGAGAGATAGACTTAGACTCGCTGTTGTTCACAAGATATCCAAACCAAGAAGAGGAAGTGTCAGCATCAAAGGAGGGAAGTGTAGTGAAATTCCTTTCACCTCCAATAGCTGCCATTATGAATTCTGCTTGGCAAATGTCTAAGAGTCCTTTGTCCTTGAGCTGAAAGGCATCATTGTTTAGAAAGAAGAAATGAGAAGCAGAGCGAAATGCTCGTGAAGAAGTTAGCGCGAGCACAGGGCTCGTGTTTTTTTGAAACCCAACACGGACATCTTTTCATATTAACTTAACATGCCTCGACCTGAAAACTGTTTGCTAAGGACCTTAATGAGAACAGGGCCCATTTTTGTCATACATAGTTAATGTAGACTATTTATCACATGTTTTTCCCTCTTGCTGAATTTGGAGTCTATAAAATAGTAAGAGATTGTTCATTCAAAATATGAAAGTCGTATGAATAGCTCAATCTCAAGTTGTTCCAAACCTGTATAAATGTCTTTGTTGTTGAACACAAAGAAGGATATTTTGAAGAATGTTACCAACTGAGATTTTCATGGCACCACACACTACATGGACACAAAAAATAGTATTACTTGTATACTGTTAGTCAAAGTTCCCAGTACAGTTTGCTTATATTCTTCAAAATATCTTCTTTCGTTTTCAGCAGAATAAAAAAAATAAATAGTTTTTCTAAGTTTTTTCGATAGTCTGTGGTGTTCCAGAAATCTCCGTAGCTAACATTCTTCCTTAATATGTTTCTTTGTGTTAAACTGAACAACTACATTTATGAAGGTACAGAATTTGCATTTTTGGATGGACGAATCCTTTACAAGAATAGCTATGGCCAAAATTTAAGACAATCCTAAATTGTAAAATGGTGTAATATATGTATTAAATAAATATTACCTTGCAACACATTGAACATTGTATTAAATATTAGTTGTATATTAAACTTTTAATTTGACGAAATAATAAACGCAAAACTTGAAGGCTCATTATTAATAAGGGTTGTAAGGCATGACTCGCGTAACTTTGTGATGTTTGATAGCTTTGGAGAGAGTCTTCAGAATGGTCCATGGCTTTATAACAAAGGAAAGGCATTAATGGTCTTACAGCATTATATGTTAAGACAGGAAACTCTCCAGGGTTAATTTCTAAAGAGCTGCTTGTGAAAATGTCAGTAAGACTTTCGGTAGGTATGGGGAATCCTCTTATCTTTTAATGGGAACATACGATGCACACTCACGCCTGACCGGAAAAGATTGATTGGATAACTTAATTCGATCTTTAATATAACATTGAAACTAGCATTGTGCGGTTTCTGAACTAGAGGGTGAACACAATGTTTGTGTGCCTTGTTATTTCAATCTAGAAGAATTCTAAAGAAGATTGTGTTTGATGCTTATGAAAATCCCTTGTCTATGTAATAGTATTTAATATTTATAGTTTATTATTTAAGCATCAAGTCACATAAATGCCTTTAAAATTTGTAGTTATTGAAAAGTTTCTCATCAAATACAAACAATTTAATCGTACTGCATTATCAACACTGTTTGTTATGAGTTCATGTTCTAGCCAAAGGCCATCTGTACCTCTATGGCCATTGTGTGAACTTTAACTCACCCTCTTGTATTTTCAAACCAGTATGACGTTCTTCTCCAGAACACAAGGGAATATATTTTGAAGAAAGTCGCAAGACACACAACCAATGCAAGTCAATGCATACAAGTTTGAAATGACAAAGGGTGTGTAAACGATGAGAGAACTTTCTTTTTTGAGTGGACTATCTCTAAGATTTTTCCTTTAAGGCCTCACATGGGATGCATTTGAGAGCGACAGTCTTGACAAAACTCTGTAAATGTGATCCTCCTATGCTGTGACAGATTGTTGGGTTTTCTAATATAATGTTAAACACAGCTAGCAGCTCTGTCCACCCCATGAGTCCTTAAAATAAAATTGGATTTAAAGTTCTGCACAAAGCGATCGTGCATAATTTACAACTTCAAAGTAAAATCAGTCAAACTGACAGATCTGGCGAGCACTGTTCTTAAGTGGCAGATTTTAAGCGTCACGTTACTTGTCATATTTAAAATATTCACAAAGGGCTTCTTTGTGATTTCTCGCCTGTCTGTGGTAAAATTTAACTTGAATTGTGAATCTGGTTCTAGCCGGACACGTTGCAGAATTTTTATTTCCATTACATTACTTTTGAGGCAAAACCACAATGCGCAACGTGCAGCCGTGGCTTAAAAACATTCCACTTTAGACTAATACATGTTTCATGAATATAAACAATGAGATTAAAATTGGCTCTGCACATTTTTTCTTTTTGTGCAGGGATATATAACAACATGAACAGATTTGAATAATCTTGCTTCACTGAAACCAATGAAAGATGTACTACATGTATTAAAAGATGTACTGCAGAAAATCCTTTAAACTTGACTAAGCATTGCACCATATACTTCAGATATAAGCAAAAAACCTTTGGTGAGGTTACTTGCATTTTGACAAATCAGTTGTTATATTTACAGAAGGCTGACATCTGTAAAGCAACGTGTGTACTTGAGTCTTTACCAGCACGGAAACCTGACCCTGGGGATGGCCATTCTAAATCAATAGTCTAAAAAAATCATTATTAATTGTTAATATGCACCAGTATTGTATAAATGCTTGGACAGTTCACTAAATGAAGGAGTATATTTACAGAACAAGCTTCTTTGAAAAAAGAATCTTGGGTTGTTTTTCATGGCCTGCGCTGTACTTGGAGGATCATTACATAAGAAAACACATTGTTCCTGGAAATTGTGCATTCACTTTAAACAGTGCATGCTTCCAAAAAACAGATACAAGAGATGCGTGTGTTCACATAAGCTTTTTATGCATTATGCAATCGTCCAGACAGCAACCCAAACCATGTTTTACACCATAACATAGTATAAAACGAATCAATGAGGTATCGCAGCACAATCACATGTGCAGATGTCACTGGCACCGATTTCCACCATCATCAATACATTTTCAAACAGAAACATGCTTTTGATCCGCAGCTTTCAAAAGACCATAAAAGTTTTTTGATGGATGCTGACGTCTCGCTGTCTGTGTGGAGAGTTTCCATGTCGAATATCAAAGAACCAAATGGACTCCCTCCAGCCAGAAGGACACGAGGCCACAGGAACTGCTGTGGTTGTAGAACATCATCTTGAATTTATTTATTTATTTACTTACGGAAAAATATCCACAAACCTAGACAAAAAAAAACACTTCTTACCAGGTGATGGAACGAAAATACAAATGAAAAAGTGAAACACCGTTTTTCTGCAAACCTTTCAGATTTGGTTGTTTGACATTTCTTAGTTCCAATTCTTCCAAACTTTTTGTAGTGTTCCGCCAGTAGATAATGTACTGTACATGGATCTGTATCAGTCATGTTTAGTCATGAATTGCACATCATTGCATCCTTGAATCCATTCCCAGAAGCAAAACATTGTTTTCGATTGACTGTAAAGGGTTAACACGCCTTTATCATCCAGCCTCGTCTCGTCTCTAAACCAGAGACGGACAGATGCTGCGGGTTGGGGGCATTAGAATTTTCTTGCCAATTTCAACCACCCAGGGAATTCTATGGGGAACCTTGGGGAGACTCCCTCTTTCCCCACCTCCTCCGACTTCGTCTGATCATTTCATTTCTCTCAGAAAAATAGCACAGAACAAAGCCACTTTCTACACCAGGAGATTTATCTCCATTCCCTGTCTGTGGCGCTGAGTGTATGGATTACACATGATTAATACCTTCTCTGACTCATCACCTGGGGAGTATCCATAGGGGCTTAAGTGTGTAATGCACAGCAGACATCCAAGTGTCTACTACCCGCCCCCAATTCCCATGCATCGAACATCCCGTTTGGACTAATCCGCAAGCTCGCCGTCCGGGTTTACGACCGGGCTGAGCTGTGACATAACATGACTGAAGACTGGTCGAGGCCTACGATAACACCATTCCGTTGGGAGTACGGTATTAAAATAACACAAGGAACTAATCCGCAATGCTTTGTTTTCAACCTTTGAGGCATAGCCTTTAAATACTCTGGCTGCTGGATGTCTATGGCATGGACTGGAGCCTGGTCCGCCTGGTTTTCCATCTTCATAAGAAGCACCACAGACACAAGCTGTGATTACTGGAACGGTAAATCAAACGCACTCAATTTTATTTCGACAACATTCTAATAAATTTCATGACTTTCTACCTGCACAGATGTCACACGCTAAATTAGCGAATGTAACGGCGTGCCAACGTGCTCACGAGATGGATGACTGTTCCTCTTTGGCTTCGCATAGAGTTCTTTCACTTCAAGAGTAATATAACTGTATTTGACATCCTGAAATTTGCCCCCCCAAAAAAGAGAAGACTACAAACTACCACCCTGTCGACTACAGATGGCACTATTGCGTCAAGTTGAATGTCACTTCAGGGTCTCGCACATCAAAGTGATTGACATGCTTTTACAGACCACTAACAAGCCTTTAATGACCTTTACAAGAGAGGGCATTCGCTTCTTCCATCCCGGGTCGCCTTGGAGACGGAGGGTCCACATGTAAATGATATTCTCTCTCAAATGAACCATCCTTGATGGCTTCTCAAAAAGCTGCACTTCAATGCAGCGGTTCCTGTAAAAATAACCGCTCTGTCAGTCTCCCTCCGCGGTCCATGGGCTTTCATCGGTTCTGCTAGTTTGGAATGCGAAATCAAACGCAGACACATCCACCGACCAAAGTATTAAAACTGATGAGTAAATGACTTTCACCGCTTCCACTTCAGGGTTTTCGAGCCCTTAACAAGTCAGCCGGTCCATGAGGAAAAAAAGGAGGCAATAAAGTCGACGCTCAACTTTTCCACCGGACTGCAAGTGAAATTATGAGACAATCGCCGCGACTTCATAAACAAAAGAGATTGAAGTAGCAGCTGACCCTACACGCGCGAATGAGAAAATTACGATCGTTCAATGTAGAAAAGCAGACCTTCACAACATCTCTCAGTATTTCCCACTTGAGGAAAACCATTCAGATTTAAGTACTCAAAGTGTCTTTGTTTTAATCACTGGCCGAGCTTTCCCGACGGTCTTTCTGTAATTGAGGGGCACGAGTCCCAGTTTGAGACTGCCTGCTGCTCGGCCTTCTTTAGTGGAAGTTTCTGTTCGCCGTAAGCGTTTAAGCAGAGCATGTAACTGGCTGTGAGGTCGCATGAAGCTGGGGCTCTATCGCTTCTTTTGGGTTTTCTTGGGGCAGATTATATGATCTTATTAATGGTGATTATTATCCTCTTTATTGATATTATCATACAAGAGAACTTTGTGGTACATTGGGGGATCTGAATGAAGATCAGTGGGCTCCTAATGGTTACGTCTGAGGAGAGCATGAGCAGCTGGGTGAAAGACTAGTTAAAATCCCTCAAAAAACGAAAAAGCAACAGAAATTATTTTAAATCTTTGATCTATAATAATGAAACTGCAAATCATTGTCGACGAAAAACGTCATTTATTTCATAAATGTTATTTTGTTACATGTACAGTTAGTGAGCTAGTCACATCTTTATCTTTGTTAAAAATCACTTGATAATCACAGCCTCAAATCTACAACCTTCTGAGTTAGAAATGTTATGAAATACAGATTTCCCGGCACGCTCACTTACATCGCAGACACGTTTGATTCCGCAACATCAACCCGAAGCTCTTAATAAATTAATAAACGGAGTGCTGGAAAAAGAAAATATTTGGAATGGATGGGGGTGTACGAAGGCTGTCCAGGAACCTCAAACAATACAAAGATGGATGAACAGATACAGGGAGCGTAGGCCGGGGCGGTTGGGTGGTCTGGTCTGTGGGTGGTGGCGGTGGTGTACTGTAGTGAGCAGGGAGCACTGCCATGATGTTGTGGTGACCGAGGTTGGGGGAATGGGGGACAGAGCTGAGGTTTAGGACATGGTGATCTGCATGGACTCCAGCATTTCCTCCACCGCCTTCACCGAGCATTTGTTCTCCTTCTTCCCACGGCCGGCCATCTAAAAGAAGGAGAGATAGAGAGGGGTTAAGGAAAGTACAAAGTTGAATTTACAATGTTTTTGCAAGTATTACATTTTAACACAAACACTGCGGTGCGTCAGAGTCGAAAACATGATAATGCTAAAAGACAAGTATTGCTTTTTTTGAGAGGATGGAGAGCAGTGGCCGCTATAAGTGGTGCAATAAACCTCAAGGGTTTAATGCCAGCTCTTTGACCTCTGCAGTTTTGTGGTAATTGAGATGCAGTCGTAGGTCTCCGTTCTCTCCTCGTCGTCCCGTGAGAGCGAACGGACTGAAAGGTTACTACGACCTAATGAGTCACACACTCACTCACGAATACCCATTATCCCCATGTCCCCGTGGCCAAGTATACTTAGTCACGCTTTCGCCACATCCGGTGTGAGTCATCTGCTGAGATTCTGTCTGCCCCTCAAACTCAACAAATTGACCATATCGACCAAAGCACACTTCTCCATCCTCCCTCCAGTCATTGACACGACAAACCAATCCACTATCTGTATGCGCTCAGTATCTATTCACATTAGTCACGTCTCAAGTCTTGGATATATTCTGGGCAAGTTATTTTACTTTCATTGTAATTTTATGCATACTTTGAAATAGTTATTTGATGGTTTTATATTAAATTAAGCTTTTATATTAGCAAATTTGTTACATGCTTGTGAGTAAATTTTTCATTTTTATTGTTGTTTTAAAATCTTGCCATGATTTTATTTGAGTTTTTGTTTTTTATCATTGCTTGTTAATGGGATAGCTAGAAAAACAAGAAATGAAAGTCATGAATAACTCCAGTTGTTCCGAAACCGGTATAGAATTTTTTGTTTGCTTGAACACTGAGAAATATATTTGAAAGAATGCTTATAACCATACCAGACCTTAGACTACCTAAGTAGTAGAAATTACAAAACCTAAGTAGTTTTTGCTGGCCTAGATTTTTCAAAATATCTTAAATGTGTTCACCCGGATTAATATGATAAAGTAATGTTTTCTAAATGTTTAACTAAATATGTTTATTTTAAAATATATTATATAATTGAATGTAAAATAAATGAAACCATAACATTTCATATAAAGATGCTGCATTAAATACTTCAGTCTTAAAAATGATATGACATTTTAATGTGCAGGGAGATAATTATGTCATCATTATTTTTAATCAGAGCAATAGTTCTATCAAAAGTTTGCAGATTCCCAGGCACTGATTCCTGTACAATAAACAGCACTATTTCAGACAAAAGGAGTGCCAGTGAACTCACTGGGTAAATATTAGGAAGCACATGAAGCATGGCCGAGAAAGCATGGCAGTGGCGTTGCTTGACTTCGAAGTACATATCTGTGTCCTCGCAAATCACTCACTAGTCCCGCTCAACGTGTACACACACAGACAAATGTTATTTTCTTACCAGGAAACCTCGCTAGATTAATAGAGATGATATATAGTCTGCGTGCCAAACTGCTATTCCCAGCATTCTCACAAAATCCCCACATTATTGTGCAAGTGAGCTGTGCGGTTTCTCACATATGACGGATTCCATCACACTTGATTTCCAGACCAGCATAAAAGTTAAAAACTTCAATAAATGGTGCAGAGGACAACTCAATATTCACCAGTCAAGCATGTTAACGTAATGTCTTTCATTAGTGATATTGCTGCATTTTCTGAGGTTTCTTGACTCTGTAATTTCATTTATCTCCAATTGAACAAGAAAAACACATCCTATACCAGACTGATCAGACCGTATTCCTGGGTCCTGAGTCCATGTGCTGGATCCCAATCCATCAATGTGATGACTCATCCTTCTATTCAACTATTATTAAATGTGGAATGACGCAGGGTTTGTCGGTGGCTAACACAGAGTGATATCGATTGTGAATTACTTCAATATTGAGACGTAGATAAACTTAAAAGTCAAAAAGACAAGCGATAGGAAGAACAGGGATGAGTCAAGGATATGCCATCAAATTCAATTTTTGCGAAAGAACTTCACTGTGGCCAGCATGTTACCCCTTCAGGTGCTCATCACCTGCCTCCTCTCTTAAAAAAGAAGTATTCTAAAAGTGTCTCATACCTGATCGTTGACCTCTAAAAGACCTCATCAATCACAGCTGTTCTATTGAATAGTGACTAAACTTCTCTTTGAAAGACCTCAGAAGTTCTTCAAAGCAAGGAATACAACAGGTTGACCTTCCAACCCATTGCATCACAAAATATGCTTTCAGGTGTAGCATGTTGTAAAAGACAAAGGATAGACAGCTGAAACTGAAAAGCCTAAGGTTACAGTGGTAGTTCACAAAAAATTTTAATTGTGTTGTCAATTATGTACCCTCTTGACAAATCCAACCTACCTTTCGTTAGAAAATATTTCATTGAAATTTGGGAATCGAAAAGCAGTGGCACCCTTCACTTCTAGTATGGACAAAAACCCAAGGCAGGTGAAAGTGTGCCAGCTCCCAACTTTCTACAAAATATCTTCTTCTGTGTTCCGTAAAAGAAAGAGAGTCATAAAGACTTAAAATGAAATTTTTCAACGTTTTTACTTTTTGAGTAAACTTAAATTCTTAAATTTCTTAACTATTCATTTCTATTCACTACACACCTCTCTTCATAAAACTACATTGGCTTCCGGTAGCAGCTCGCATTGAATTTAAATGTCTTCTCATTGCCTACAAGACCACCACCGGTTCAGCACCCACTTACCTTAACTCACTAATGCAAAGGTATAGACCATCAAGATCTCTGCGCTCCGCAAATGAGCTGAGACTTGTGGTACCAGCTCAAAAGGGTAAGAAATCTCTCTCTCGTACGTTCTCTGCTTCAGTTCCTCGATGGTGGAACGATCTACCTCTGGCTTCACGCTTGTCAGACTCGGTCTCTATCTTCAAGAAACACCTAAAAACTCATCTTTTCCGGCTACATCTTACTCACTAACTCACTACTTTTCTAACCTACTCACTCTATCAAAAAAAAAAAAAAAAAACATTTATATATATACTTTTTGTAACTTCTCTCTCTGTGTAACTTGGTAGCATTGTTGTAGCACTTGTTGACCTATTGTTGTATCGGCTATTTACTGCTTCATTGTCTCCTCGACTATTGTAAGTCGCTTTGGATAAAAGCGTCTGCTAAATGTCTAAATGTAAATGTAAATTTCAAACGGTTCCACCATAACTTAAGGTATAAGAGGTACTAAACCCTTTGTAGTGTATAAATATACCCTTAGGTCTTTGTGAAGTTGTATATTATTTTCTTACATCAAACACAAAGATGATATTTGGAGAAATGTGTGTTTTTGGAAGTCAAAGGTTGTTCTTCAGTTACCAACATTCTTTACACTCATACAGGTTTGGAATGACATTCGGGGGAAAGAATCATGAAATAATATTGGTTGTCCTCATTAAAAGCAAACATGTTTGATGTTTAAAATGGATATAGATTTAGGGCCAATCAGATTTCACTTTGGAAGGAACTTCCTTATGAAATGGGACAAAAATAAACCTGGTAAAATTGTTCCTGTGAGGCAGCGGTAGAGAGTTTAGATCAGATGATAAGGGAATCTAGAAAGAGAATTTCTTGATACACAAAAGATAGAAGGAGTGACATTAATAACCGTATTGGGTGGTCCGGAGATTCATACCAAAACCCGGCCAAGTTTTCAACACCCTGAGGATAACTTTATAACAATGTACATTTAATATGTGCCCTCAGAAAACATGGAAAGTTCCTTTTTATTCAAATTCAAGTTGTACTGACTAGAGCTGACATTTTTTAACAAGGTCTGCCTTTCTGTTTGTCAGCAGAGCCAATGAGATATAAAAAAGGAATAAAGTGGTAATGCTCCCATAATGTAGCCCTAAGGGACCCCAACATGCAAATCATCATATCAATGGTCTCAGTTTTTTAAAAGTGTGACAAGAGTCCTCCAACCACACAGGAAACACTTTAACAGTACGCACATGCTGGTGTGTGGCCCTTGATTGCCTGCTTGCTGAGTAAGGACCCCTATATTAGACTTAATAGTCAATGCTTAAAATGTATATCCCACCCATGGCACTTAAGATTTAAAATAAATCTCTAATATTTATGTGTACCATGGCAACCCTTTAGTGATACCATTTGCACTTTAATTTTTCCTCTCTCCTGCTATCATTATTCCCTCCTTGTGCAGTACTGCATACTTTCCCCTTCCTAACCCCCAAAGCCTGTGTTTGGCACCAGCTGGTGCGCTTCATAGGGATAGTGGCGCTTTAACATGCAGACATAGAAAACAGCTGCGAAAAACTATGCCAGGCCCTGTGGGCTTAAGTCAACATATTAGTTGCGCTCTGCCCAGGCACGCGCATCCAGCACACAACCGGTGCACAGCCAGCGTGAAGGCATGGTACACTCTCAACGTCTGGTGATGTGCTCTACTTTATGTGTATCAGATCGTGTCCTGAAAATCCTGTCAAGCAAACCCCACAGTAACTCATGAGGTTCTCTAACCTGATAGGCTCTGCTGATCTGGGAGGTGGCCCATGCGGCGTATTTCACGTTGTCCTTCTTGACCTTCGCGCTCACTTTTGGGCTGGCAGCAATGTGACTCGCCGACTGCAAGAGAAAACAAACAGGACTTAGACATACCAAAGTTGGAGGAGACACGCAGAAGCCGTATTTACATAGACATGGGAAACGGTTGTCAACTCGCTTCAGAAAGTTTAATACAGTCACAAACTTGAGGAAAAAAATCTATAACCAAACTGTTGATGTATCGCCATTCCTGGAAAGTGTCAATAAGCGTCACAGAGATAAATGCTCATACTTTACCACTTAAAGCCCACATAATGGAAGGTTGGCTAAGCCCAGACAGCAATGGTGGATATTTTTTAAAGGGTGGAAAATGTGAGGGTTTCGGGCCTGGCTGCACAGCGAAAAGTCAGACCGCTCTGTCACTTATCATAGGCCGATGTGTCTTGCATCAGTGATACGCAGTGCCGACAGGGCTGGGAGTGTCGGGGAGGCAGCGTGTGAACGGCGTGGTGCAGCGTGAATCATGCTCTCCAGCCGCGCAAAGATCTCCCATCCACAACCACTAATCCTCAGTCGTACCCTCATTATTGCTTTTAGAGCAGCTCACGGGAATCTTACGGCTGGAACATGAAAGTCTTTCCTTGTGAATGTGCTGAAACTTTAACTGCACACCAATAAGCTTCATTTGGAATTCTGGCACCTTCAAGATTTTGGGATTTTCGTGCGTGTTCTTTATATTTTTTTTATTCGTTTTACCAGAGCTGCGCTCTTTTTAAAAACCTGGAGAGTTGCCTGGATAGACACCTGCCTTTAATAGAAAAAACACATAATATTACATTTATTTGAGGGATAATTCACATAAAATTACAATTCTGACAGCATTTACTCTTGTTTGAGTACTTCCAAATCTGTATAAATTTGATCTGATGAAGACGATAAAAGATACTTGTAAGACTGCTTATAAAACCAGTTCTTAGATCTCGGAACCTAGATTGACTATCATTATATTTTACACAAAATAAGATATTTTGAAGAATATTGGAGCAAACAGTGCTAGGGTTTCTCACCCTGTTCGTCAATGGGGTCCAAGAAGTGTTTAGTTACAAGCATTGGTCCAAATATCTTTCTGTGTTCAACCAAACAAATAAATGTTACAGGTTTGGAACTACTAGGGAGTAATTGTAGACTGAATTCTCATATCTCTGTAATATTTAAAAACAAAAACTGAGAAACTCACTTTTATTCAAGATCAATCTACTTATACTGCCATCTTATTTATATGATTTTAAAATTTATGAATAAAAAAATATTAAATGCTAGTCATGAAGAGGTCATACTATTTAACTTGGCCTGTATCCTGTTCCGTACATACATCTCAGTAATGAAATAATTATTCCTTCTTCGTGAAGGGGACATTTGATGCTTTGATTTTGGCGAAACGAGGGATCTTAAAAGGCGGCATAATTAAGTTGCCTACCTTTTAAGAAACAGCCTTCCGGCCTTCCCGTAAGGGGTGCGTCTACGATGCTATAAAACACCACTGTATTTTATGCATTGAATCAGAGCAACGAGATAGTTGTGTTTTGGCAAGTGTCCACCTTTTAGACACATACCTGTGGATAGGTAGACACTCCGTGTCTCTCCCTGCAGAGGGAGTACTGTCTTTCTCTGTTCTGTTGTTTTGACTCGTTTCCTTGCCTAACATCGACAGCCTTGACACATATGCAAATCGCACATCAAAGACAGCTGATGATCTGTGTTTGCACTACATAAGCGTGCATGTGTGCGCGACCGTATGTTTGAACAGTGCGCCTGTGTGTGGCTCCCTGCATGCTCTGTCAACCTTCTGCTCCTGGATGGCTGTTTGTATTCATATGTCAAGAGTCACTTACAAATGATGCATTGGTGTTAATGGACAACTTCCTGTTTAAATAAATACAGATGAAAGGCTTATTCAGCGCATAAATTGCCTGAACCTCTGCAGCGGAGCCACGTGTGAAAAAGTAACGGCCATCTTTTCTCCACTACACTTTTTTTTGTCAAAGGTTTGTTTTTCTTTAGCGTAAACACAGAAATGCCCCGCAAAGGGACGAAAGGGTTACATTACAGCAAAATTAAAATTTGGATTTTTTCCAACACAGACCATGTGAAATGCGACTGGCCCAACATGAACCAATTACGCCCCCTATATTCTGTGTTTGTTTTCAAAGTGCTGTACAGATCTCACCATGTAAAGGCCGAACAGAGCCCTCATGTTTCGGTTGTTCAGCTTCAGTGCCTGTGCAAAATACTTCCTGGCCAGCTCGAGATTTTCCAGTCCTCCTTGGGTGTACTTTACCTGTAAGTGATGAAAGAGAAAAGAAAAAGCTTTGTCATTACATTAAAAAAAAATTAAGATTACAGCCCTCAAACAAACATAATCTACTTTACCTCGGCATACTGTTCGCAATATAAGTGATTGTGTGGGTTTGTCATCATCAGCTCTTCAAGACAAAACGCAGCTTTCGCATAACTGCGTGTACAAAACAGAAAAAAATGAAGGTCACACATATTCTAAAATATTTCCCAGTAGCTCTGTGGCCGATTATGTAAAGCAAAGCTCGGTCTTGCTGACAGTCTCAGACGGGATGCTCTGATGGTAACCTTTCATCAGCTTTTATTAGGGTTAATGGAAATATGTGAATAACTACCCATATGGTCAAATGATAAATGAAGATTTGCAACAGAGGTGGCAATTCTGCCCTAGTACTCTTTTCCAGAACTTAAAAGCTAAATGAGAGGCAAAAGCTGTGAGATCGTTGCGTTTTTAGACATCTGTCCTTTTTAGAACTTCTTGAGGTCATTCTCAGAAAACACTTCTAAGATGAGATCATTACTGAGCAGACTGCTGATCTTACACTAATTTACAATTTTTATGACTAAAACACTCTTGACCTAATGAGAATACAGTACGGGACTACATATTTCCCAACCAAAAACCCAAACAAGAGTGACCCTGCCTGAGAAAACCCAGTTCAGAAAAAATCTTATTCTGAAAGTTTATTTCAAGTATTAATTTCACTGTAATTTCAAACTTTTGCATGGCCCTAATATTAAATATATTAAGATTATGTTTTCACAAACTTATATACGTAGAAAACAGTAAATCACTAAAAGAACAGGGTCACAATTTCACTAAAACCGCAAAAGCATTACAAAACACGCCAAATGTGTCCAAAGGCCGGGGAAAAGGATGTAAAGCTTGCTACAGCCTCAATCATTGACACGTCCTTAAACCGCACAGCTTTTAAGCTACTGTAAGCGAGCTCTCCGATTCATTTCGTGCGAAGTCTGCACATCTAGGCCCGCTTCGTACGTGCTCCCGCACACAAATCTATGTATCACAACACATCAAATTGTAAAACAGAGCTGGGGTGCTTCCAATCTAGTTCTGCATGCTAATCTTGAGCAATCATATGGATGAGAACTGGCAGGAAAAGGTGCGTGATAAAAAGGGGTTTTTGGTGGGGAAAAAAAGAGTGTTGGCATTACTGACTTGCATGAGATGATGAGCCTATCCAACCATTTAGAAAATGTTCAAGGGACTTCGAAGAAGAAAAAGAGAGATGGGTAATACGTGCGAGAGAGGAACACAGACAGCATGAGAAGGAGCCAGCAAGATCAGGCCACTCAGAAGGTTGAAGTCTGCTTGCAATTACTATTTCCTCTCCATAAAGACTTTCAGATGTGCTCTTACAGTGCCGTAAACTCTGGCAGAAAAGAGTGAAGAGCAAGTAAAAGAGATGGACAGACAGAAACAGAAAAACGGGCATCAACCAACACGACACGCATTTCCTGAATTGACCCCCAGCTATATTTCCAAATTATTCAAATCACCTTGCAAACTGTGTTTTGGGCATCACATTATATCTGATTGTTTTTAAGATACTATATCAAACTAAAATTGAACTTTGAATACAATTCTGCCTGTAATGGTTCAAAGCTGCTGGGTGGGTGGCGATTGTTTCCCTTCATGTTGATTTGGCTGGTTGGGAGAACGGGTGGCACCTCATTCTCTTGGGAATTTATCTTTTTCCCCTTCTTTCACAGCATAGACAACAAGATAATGCAGGTTTTGCCGGAAGAGGTGGAAAAAGGAAAAAAGGGAGTCTGTGAGCTAAAATAAAGAAAGCAAGGAGAAAAAAGGAAAAAGCAGAAGAGTGACATCGACACGCCTATAGATGGGGGTTGTCAAAGAATGGTGTTATATTAGAAAAGTTGTGTTAAGCAGGCAGATAATCCTCTCACCACTGGATTTGCTACAGCAATAAAAGCCTTTCACACAAAACCATCTAATAAGCGACGATCTCACCGAGTGCCGCATTCCTATGGCCTGCGCCCTCCGACCGGGACAACGCACACTAACTCCCTAAAGCCCACCTTGCAGACAATAAGTCGAAAACAATTAAAGAAGGATGGAGTAGACAAGACATACACAAAGTTTCCTACAATCCTGATGCCTGGCAGAAAGTAACCTCTGGCAAAAGAGATATCAGCAGGGGAGCGCAGTCTTATCCCGGGAGTTGAACAGGGGGCTCAAGGAACAAATCCTATTAAAGCCCTACTCCATGGGACAAACAGACACCAAGCTTTAAGAAGGGCCCCTAGCTGAGACTGGCATTTCACTGTCTTTTACTCTAAAGTGTCCCACTGCTCACCAGTAACCGTTGGGTTTTAACAGAAGGTCCTGAGAATGACCTGCAAGTTTGTGGTGAATGTGACCTCGTAACCCTCGTAAATACATTTCGCTCAGACAACCTTCGGACATTTTGCTGACACATTGGTGTTTTGTGATTAACTGATAATGACATGCAATGATAATAACCAAATTTTACAATGCAATGTAAGGAGTCTGTAAAATGTTAATTCAATGTTGATTTAATATTGAATTAATAGAAAACTCATATATCTGCTTGTTTTTGGTCTAATTGCACAGTTGCTCTGTTCTCGCATCTACACCCAGTCAATCTTTAAAAAATTATTATTTTACTTCATTAAAAGGAGGAAATTGCTTAAATTTCACATTTAAAATCGACATTAATCAATCTATCAACCTCTCAACAATTCAGTTCCCACAAGAGCAACAAACCTCCCATGCCTCGACAGAACAAAGACTTAACGAATAAAACGTAGAGAGAAATCATTACTCATGCTCGTTGATGTAGAGTTCGGACAGCTCATGCCATGCTTCCTGGTCTCCCACAAACCTGCAAGACAGAACAGTGGTAGTTAGCTCATCAGAAAGGCCACCGGGACAAAAGAGGGGTTAGGGAAATGCTTGGGGGCCAACTCAATCAAATGCAAAACCACTTTTAATTAAAAAGTGGAGGGGAGGAGAACGGGGGGTCTAAATCCTCTTGTAAAACACTCACTGTTCTAAATATTCGTTGAGCTCACGAATGGCTTCGCTGCTTTTGCCCTGCGCTCGAAGGATGGAGATCTTGCGCTTCCGTGCTGCCTGTGGGTTGACATCAACAGAGGATTAAGGCTTTAGAGTTTCAAGTGTTTGTTTGGAAAGAAAAGAGCAAATAGTGAAAGAGGGATGTAAAATGATAATAGTATTGTGTGAGCTAAAGGAATCTCCAAATCCCCCTGGGTTCTGATGTTCCAACCCCTAGATGGTAGAAACAGCATCAAAATACAGGGACAAAATACAGTTAGAAAACTGCTTCTGAGAATTATTTTGTTTCTTCTGATGCTATTAAAACTAATACTACAAACAGAAAATGTGTATTGCAAAATTAACATATTTAAAAACTAACCAAAAACACCCAAAAACATCACTCTTACAATAATGCTTTTGCCCGAAGTGACTTACAATGCATTATACGATTTTTGTTTCCCAATACTTTATGATACTTTAATTAGGTTTTCAATTTAAAGCGGACAACATCACGTGTGTGTGTGTCAAACATGCCAGGCGCTGCAGTTTGGCCTTCCTCCTCCAAGACTGTGTTGTCATAAACAGCTTTGCACTAGGGCTGGGCGACATGACGAAATATATCGTCTGGACAATAGAAAATGTCTATCGTTTTATATAAGGCTCTATCGTTGTCGTTTACGGCTGAATTTACATCAAGATGCACCTCACGCCAAGTCATGCCCATGCACGCTGTAATACATAAACAAACATGGAGAAATACGGTAGTACACGCGGTTCAGACCAGGGTAATTCTCAACTAGATGACCAGCCAACCCAAACCGAGGAGCTTAAAGAGGGGCGACTTCTGTTGCATGGACGTGAGAGTCAACGAGCAAAAACTGTAAAAGCAGCGCTGAGTGGTCGCGTAAGCACTCAAAACAAACTCCAGACACAGACGCATATGCGAGTGAAATGGGCGCACTGTAGCATAATTATAAAAACTATAGGAACATGAAATCAAAGTTATGGAATACAAATGTCATAATCATAAGATACAATGTCTTTTTATGTGATAGAATTGCACGGTTAAGTGCGGTTAAGTTTCATCTCAGTTAAAAATTTTAACTGAGATGAAAATTCATATTATGCGATATATATAAATTAATTTATAAAATGTTATTAACTAATAAATTTTACTAGTCCTGTAGTGCACAACATTTATTTTAGGGGCTAGGACTGTAGGTCCAAAAATTATTTTTGTTTGCTGTTACCATTCAAAGTTGAATGTTTTTTTTACATTTGTTGGATTTTGTAAAAAAATATATTGAGGCTGTCTTTGTGACTGTTGCACTTTAAACTTTGAAGTTTACGTTTGGTATTTTGCCCTGCACCATGCTCTTTAAACCTCAGAGGTTTTCAGTTTGTTACTTTTTTATATCCAATAGGAATAGACAGGCCATTATCAATATTTGTGGTTGCTTTCTATTGCCTGCTCTACAAGACTACTACTTAGAAACATCTTTACACCTACACGATGCTGCAAGAGAAGTCTGGGTGGTGTTACTGTTAAAAGTTGGCTGCTATATGTTGAAATATTTTAATGGCAGGTGTAAACATTACCAACAGTCTTGCTTTAAAAAAAGGTTCTAAATAAAATAAAGATTTAGTCCATACTACCTTTATATGTTTTGTATATCATTTAAACTGCATTTCCACATTGCAATTTTGTATAGACTATTAATAAACCGAATAAACAGAAAAATTGCTATATCGTTATGTATATCGTTATCGGGATATCGAATGAGCTATATCGGGATATGAAATTTAGGCCATATCGCCCAGCCCTACTTTGCACCACCATAAGACAGTCCAATACGTTTCTCTGAAAGCATTATTACCGACACGCTACATCCATATCATGAGTAAAATACCAGCAGATTCAAAAGAGTAATGTCTTTATCAGATTAAAAAGCTTGCGGTTTCTGGCGCACAAGGCAATGGCTTTCTGTTGAGGGACAGGCGAGGTGCCGCTCGCTCAACCGGGAGAATATAAGTGAAGACTCAACCTATTTAAGTGGTGAAAACAGCATGTTGCCAAAGAGCCGTGGCTATATGCATTCACATTAACTTGCATCAGCCACAAAATAACGTCCGCCTTGTTCCAACGCAGAAGTGACCTTCAGGCGGATTAGAATCTCATCAATCTGAATCAGAAAGTATTACGCTGCTTTCGACGACTTTTCCAGTGCCCCTTCTTTCCCCACGTTTTTTATTTGCTGGTAAAAAGAGACTGAGATGCAGAAGCTTTGCCATCAGAAGAGAGCCTCTCTGCTCTAGATATTATTTATGGACTGGCACTTGATAAAGTGGGTCTTCCCTTCTACCACAGCACGGACCAAACCCCATCATTCTGGGCATGAGTCACGTCTGAAAGACCATAAATCTGGAACTGCTATGATAGTACCACCACTCCAAATCTACTTATCCATCAACCAGGCAGCCAAACTAACCTGCTTCACTGACTTATCCGAACACGAGATGCACTAACACACGCCAGCTGCCAAACCTTGACTATAAGCGAGTCTGATAGTACTTACTGGATCAGTGGAAGATATGGTCTCACATTACCGGACTATAGATGACAGGTAAAATAAGGCTGACGCTACAACCTCAAGCTGTTTGGACACTATATCTGTATTACTGTACAACTTTATACGCTGAATGTATTCAAAGAAACTTTGGAATGGAACCAAACAACAATTTAAAACAGCTATCAAATTTTATTGCTAATGTTCCCTTGCTGCCAACATATTCATTTCTCTGCATTGACTTTTTTGTACTTAACAAGGTGTAAGACCACAGGTCATGTGCTGGGCCCAATATCTGTCTTTTGCTTCCTCTTCAAGCACTTGGGACCGATAGAAACACGCAGGGGCTTACGAAACTTTATTAAATTCTGAGCAATTCCATGCTCTCTTTACCTCCCTCGTGATATGATCCATCTCGTTTTCATGTTCCTCCTAGCTCTTTCTTCTGAAGTATGTTTGAGTGGCTCTCACACTGAAAGACCTGGCTTTCTCGATCAACCTCTGGCTCCACTTTCACAAGCGGTCAGACTGCCGTTAAGAGTCCACCTCCAGGGTTTGCAAAGATGACTATCGTTCCCACAGGGTGAAGAGAAGTCGACTCAAAGAGCTGTGGTATATCGACATGACTTTAGATTTACCATCATCAAATAAAAGAATAACCTGCTACTTGTTTCTATGGAAAAGTTATGTCCTCATGTGCTCTGCCCTGTTGTATATTCCTTGGTCGATTCCTTTTTAGTGTTTAGTGTTTTTATAAGGAAAACTTTTTTTGTATCTTTTAGTCTACTGACACTTTCAATGATCATTACCATTCATGATTAATTTAGTTCATTTACAATGTAAAACGGTGATAAAAACGATTTAAAGTGAAAGTTCACTCAAAAATAAATTGTGTTACCATTTACTCATCCTCTTGTTATTTCAAAGTAATTTCAAACCTCAATGAATTTATTCCATAAAACATATTTTGAAGAATGTTGAGAAATGCACATATTGCTTTGCTTTTTTGACCATCCAATAGTTGCAAAGCTTTTTTTGCAGAAGAAAGAAAGTAATACAAGACAGTTAAGGGGGTAAATGACACAACTTTCATTATTGGGTGAACATTAAATAACAGTAAATATTGCATAGGAAGATTTTGATTAAATATTTTTACCTTTTTGCTTTTACAAACTTACAATTGTGAATAATTGTAGGGGTCGAGCTCAGGAGGACTCAAATTGACCTCAATTACTTTTACAAAAAAACCATGTGTATCTTCTTAAATTAGTTAGAGTAAAAGTGCTGGAATTCAAATCAAATAAGCACTCTTGTGTCAATCACAGATTGTTTAGAAAATGGGGTATATTTAAAGTTATTACATAAAGGCCACGTACAGACCATTAAACTATAGCAAGATAGCAAGGATGGGCAAAAGAAAATGGGCAAAATGATATTTTGAATGATGCAAGCTAATTAGAGAGAGTCATATCAATAGACTAATGCACCAGGAATTTCTCCAAATCATTGCTGTAGGTACTGAACCATAATGAGCAATGGAAGGTCTAGGAGTTCAAACATTTTTTGGACACCACCATGGCAGAGAAACCTTGAGCAATTTTTGTTGATTCAACAATTCTGGTTAATGGGTACCACATCTATTCCACAGCCTATAATTACAACAGTTCAGTTTCCAATCTCAGCCCTGGATGCTGGGATGCTTCATGGTAGTCGCCAATTTTCCGCCATTTTCTTGGACAGTGCCCTTGTCCCATTCCACTGATCATGTTAAAAAAACAGCATATAGATAAGCCTCGCCTCCACAATACATTTAAAGACAGGTGACCTAGATGATGTCATCTCCCGCAACGTCTGCCACCCTGCCTGTTAACCAGCCAAAGGATTGTGGGATAAAACTGTCTAGTCAACACAACACACAGGGTCCTTTTTATTCCACTCCTTCCCAATTTTTAAAAAGCGCGCAGGATTTGATGGGGAGGTGGCTTGAGTTTAAGGATCAGGAAACAGGAAAATCCCATATGGGACCATCAAAGATATCTGGGCTAAATCTAGTTGTGTCAGGGTAGGGTGGTGGTGCCTGCCTACAACTTTTCCACAAGAGGGGTGCATGGTACCAAACCCAATGAACACTGAGCGTGAAGATAAAACATGGGAATTAAAAAAAAAAAAAAACATGACCTTGATGACTTTGCCGATGGTCTGTTTTGGTCTTTTACAGGCGTGGTATCATCAGGAGGTTTTCGTGGGATGTTTTCAAAATGCACAGAAGGCCACCAAAATCAAGTTCGAACCAGATCTGCTCTTGAACGAACACAGCCACAAAATCCCACAGATTGAAATTTCACAGCTCCAGCGATGAAGCTAGGGTTAAGAGTCCAAGTGTCCCGTCAGCCCATTTCACTTCATTTCCCAGACTTCCTGGTGCAAAAAATGACGGCTGCCTGAACGATCGCTCACGAACGCACAGTTCCTTTTAGATGACGGCTGTAGAAGTGTTGTGAAAGAGACTGGTGAGGTAATGAGACGTGGTTGGACAGAGAATTTGGTTAAATGACAGATCCTCTAACAGATCTGTGGAGAGAAAAAGTCTGATATAGTTTTTTCCATGTCAAATTATAAATAATTATTACTGTTTAGCAGTTTTAGATTTTTTTAAATACTTATAATAAAGTAAACTTCATACTGTGGTTCCATTTGTTAAGATTGGTTAATGCATAAGGTAGCATATAATGAGACATGTTTATTTTTTGAGTAAACAGTTTTGTTATTTCAAATTAGTTTATTTAGTATTATTTCCCACACTTTAAATATTAATAAACTGTGTATTCAGAGTAATTAATGCCATAAAATGGTTGTTCATTGTTAGTTGATGTTAACAAACAGAACCTTATTGTGCAAAAAAAATCACAGATTTCCCAAAAGGCCTGTGGTTAACATGTTTACAATAACTGTATGTAAACACTCAATTTTTCAAATCATTCTACCCTGAAGGTGTTCAATAATAAGACATAAAATTTTTCCTGATGGTTTTCATTACTACGGCAGGAAGAGGTCACACGAAACGCAACCCTGTGACGAGGACATATCTGAAATCACACTACTGCCACTTTTTTCTCCCAAAACTTGTTTTGCTTGGATAACACTAGGACAGAAACACATTTCTCATTGTGAACATTTGTCTCATATCTTGTAAATGTTAACAGAGGGGAAAAGCGATATGATTACTAGATTGTAAAGAGTAATGTAACCACAGTGGTTTGATGATATCCCTTTCACGCCATTCTTTCATCTGCCCATTTTCACACTGTTAAACATGGACGCAATTTAAGCCCTGATCACGGGAAAAGGAAGAGTGCCTCAGTTAAAATGCACGAAAAACAAACTCAACGGACCTCTTGTTTTCAGAAGAAGAAAGACGGATCAATCCAAATGTAACAGATAAAAGATAAATAAATAACAATAGTAATGATAAAATTAATGCGGGGGACAGGCGGTGAGAGCTCTTGGTACACTGTATGTTATTATGCCTAAAACAGGATGAAAAAAAATATTTCAAACATCGTCAATTTTACTATGCCAAACAGCTTTTAAAATCTGCTATTTAAAACTAACATCATGAGCAGATTTTGAAATGTTTATGACAAACATTGTTGTCTTTCTCCTTTCAGCAACCCTTCGTTAGCACTGAAATCATACCGTGCGAAAAGCAAAGAGGACTACAGAATTCCACATGTGATGCTTTGGTGACCTTGCCAGCAAAACCTCTGTGCTACAAACAAGCAGACATTGAGATGTAAAAGAAACAAATGTCTCCGCTTCATCTTGTGCTGAAAAAGGTATAAAATTTGTGTGCTTTCAGGACAAGTCAAAACAAAATACAACATGTTGTATGTTAGTATATAGTCAACATTTGAAGTGGTCCTTAGACAACAAAAGGTATTGTGTGTTATGCAAAGACTACAGAAATGTATACTAAACTGTACATTTGGCCTTTCAATGTCTGTGTGATTTTTGAGTTAAGATTAAATATTAAAAAGGTGCTCCGGACAAGCGATACATCCCAATCTTCAAAACAACAAGGCTTTTTTCTTGCCAGACTAAAGTCCATAAATGAATGATCTTTCTGTGTGCGAGTGTGTGTGTGCATACGTTTGTGTATTATTTCAGGATGTAGCTCAGGTCACTGAGGGGGCGAGTTAAAAATTTTCCGCAGACCCCAAAAAAATTTACAAAGGTACATTTCAGGCAGTTTAAACCAAAATCTTGCAAGATTCTTTGCTTACCGTATTAGTCGGGTCATCCTGCAGTATCGAGTCGTACAGCTTGTTGGCGTCCTCGTACCTTTTGCGGCAAAGAGAGATCATATTTTAAGGAAAATCAAAAGTACGTCGTTCATGTAAAATTAGGTGGTAGGGATATCAAATACACTTAGCATTAACCAACTTTTTGTCCACAAAGAGCCATGTTACTACAGCGACCGCGTTCGTTGCGTATCTAAGCGGCAGAAATAAACAGTCATAAACCTAGCTGCTCGAATGGCCAGTATTGTCAGAGGTTTACTAGCTCGCCGACGTGAGTACTCCACAAACATGATTGCCTGCACTTTAATTTACCTCTAAACAAATCAGCCTGCACGTCTACCACAAATCAGGCATAATTTCTGAGAGATATGTGCTTTATAGGACTTCCGAGGAGAGACGTCTATAAGTTACAGATGCCAAAAAACAAATAAATATTCACATCAGAGCATCGGCCCCTTTAACCTGAACCGAGGATTGGAGAGCGGCGCGTGTTTGGAGAGCGGTTATGAATTACGATGCTTAACTCATAAAGTGTATTCTGAGTAATGAGTGGGCGATGCCACAGGCACTTCACTTGTCATGATGACTGAGATTGGCAGGATGGAACCAAGCTTGGTTTTTTATAAGGGACAACCTGCGAAGCTAATGCTTATGCAGCCAAACCTCCAAACCTCCTGCCTTAGGATCAAAACCTGTTTCAGCCCTCAACCAACAACAGAAGCAGCTCTGGTTCCCATTATCATCGAGTTCCAACACCCCTCCTTCTCTCACATCCACATTAGAGCTCAATCACTCTCTGGCACATCTCACGCGGCACCAGCCGCTTCGACTTACTCTGTTTACGTAGGATTGAGCTTTGTGGGAGCGCAGAGGCCGAGCGTCTGATGGCAATTAGACCCAAATTTGCAGTTTATTTAATACAGCAAATTTGACTGTGCAGGAGCAATCACTTACAATTATGAAACGACTCATGGCGTACGCGATAAACAAGTAGATATGGTGACCAGACCGAACAGACCTGAAATCCTTTTGAAATTCTATACATTAACATCAATTTACTGCTGGCGTAATTGTTTGCTCAAACGTAGATGGAGAGCGAAATTCTCAAGCGGAGAAAGCACAGGCCTAGGTTTGTTAGAACGCCAGTGTTTACAGGTCTGGCAAGGCTTGTTTTCCCAACCGGGGAGTTGAAGAAAAAGAGGGGGGTGGAGGGATAATCGAAATAATATCGGGAAAGACCGGAATTCCTCGCTCAGGCAAAAGAGCCGCAGGACTACAAAAGGCTAAACCCATTTCTCTCGCTTTCCCACTTAGCAGAAGCGATGGTGGCTTGAAAAATAAACAGCCTCCTTTACCACGTATCCTGCCTCTCACGTCCCAGAACCCCCCACCCCTGCAGCCAATCCAAGGTTGTGGTGTTGAGAGGGTGCTGCGGTGTATCATACCTCTCCAGAGCCTCCAGCCGCATCCCTGCTAATCGCTTCACCCTGTGACTGTCTGGAAACTGCCTCTTCAGTTCCTGCAGACAACTCTACACAAAAAAAGAACAACAACAGAGAGTATGACCAATTGCATGAAAACAAAAAACAAAGCTAACTTTAAAACATGAACTGTGTAACATTTGTATAGTTAGAACAAAAGTTTATGGATATTCTATATACAATTTTCACTAGGATTTAAAAGGATACTCCACCCAAAAATGAAAATTCTGACTAATTCACCCTCAAAATGTTCCCAACACAGAGATGTTTTTGTGCCGTTGAAAAGAAAGAAATATTTGGTAGAATGTTTGCAATTTCTGTGGCACGATTGACAACCATGTTAGTTATTTTTATTTTTATTTTTTTTTGTATTCGACAGAAGAAAGTTGTGGAACATATTTGTCTACTATGGTAGTGAATTAACATTTTTCCAAATATCTTATTTTTTGTTCAAAAGAACAAAAAAAAGAAACAGGTTTGAAACAACCTGATGGTAAGTAATGACCAATGTTAATTTCGAGGAAATGTCCCCTTTAATTTTCAGATTTCGTAGTTACAAGTAGAACGTTTTTTTTAAACGTTAAGGTTTTTTTTCATCCGAGTTTGACTGACAATGCCAAGCTCATATTATAGAACCCTCAAAATTGTTGTTTCAGGGGTGATGAAATGTGGCCTTCGTACATTTTTCACCCACAACGTTTAAACTTTATAGACCTACTCAAAAAAGTGTGATGTGACTAGTCTGACAAGACAATATTACAGGGAAGGTTTCTGCTGACCATAAAGTGAAACAGTAACTTTCCTGTCCGTGGGTTCCATGATAAACAGGTCGGCCATACAGCTGTGAGGGAAGACGTGAAAAATTGCAAGTGACGTGGGTGAGAATTTAGAACGCTGCACAGCGGGATCCCACAATTCCACACTGGCTACTATAAAAGTGAGAGGCAGGATGCTACTTTTACCAGCTCTTTCCCTCCAAGATGAACTAGATTCTGTTTTTTTACACACTCATGACTTGGTGAGAGATGGTTACTGTCAATTCCAATGTTTTTCTGGTTCGAATGGAAAGTTTGCTCTGTGGCTTAACCCGACTGACCCATTATGCTCACAGACGTTTTTTCCCGCTGTTTTCCAAGCCACTGCTAGGAACCTCAGAAAGGGCCGCTGTATGTGTTTCAAGTCAACAAGAAGGGAGGAAGTAACATACTTTTCTACGGTTGAGCACCTCTGTTGTTCCCTGTCACTGCTCATGACCTTAGAGGAATAGCATACACAAAAATAACAATTCATCATTTACTTACCACTTGTTATTTTTAATCTGTATAGCTTTCTTTTTTTATCTGCAGAACACATTAGATTCTTTAGAATATATTTTGTGGAATACTAAACCTAACCAACAGCTATCTTTTTTTTTAACTATATTCTTTAAAATATATGATTTTGTGTTTTGTAGAAAGCAAGCCATTTTTGGTTGAGCTAACCACTTGGGCAATCCCAGCGATATGGACGCGATATTTTGCATTATGGATGTGACATAGAAACATACAGAATATGTTTTTGTTCACAATACACTAAACTTTTTTTTCATATTAACCTAAACCCCTAATAAATGAGCCTAACATTAGAGAAATATCCGTCTATGCACAAGTTTTCTTTTTTAGAAAAGGAAATTAATATGCGTTGTGGATGTGACAAAAAAAATTTGAAAATTGCAAACTTTGTACTATTTTAATGATTGTATGGTTGACATTTTTTAGGGAAATGCCAACTTTTGGACAAAGCAAGTTTTTAAACTTGAAAATAGTATTTGCTTTGTCAAGCAGGGTGAAAAACTAATTTTGCAGCCACTGATGTGGTGAAGGTGAGCAAGACCACAGGAGATAGAAAGTCACTGAAGTCTAAAAGAAACTTACCCAGGCCAAATCATCCCGACTGCAGTCCAGCGCCGCGATCATCACCTGCTCGTAAATTATCCAAACTGGGTAGAGGAGACAAGCATAAAGTGGTACCCCATTAGCAAGCCTATATTTCACCCTTGTAGCAAAGATGATGTATTAACATATAGCCCATGTGAACTCAAGCCAACTGTGACTTTTCTGTATCATTAGAAAAGCCCTCTTAAACATCCATCAGCAACAGTTTGTCTTTGTAATCTCTGGGTGTGGATGAGCTGGAAGGTCTTATGGAAACAGTCAAGAAATTCACACCATAACGCCAAACAAAACTGAGACGCTGAATTTTGACAAGAAAACCTTCACGTATTCATCGGTTTTATGTATCAGTTCAGTCAAACACTGGCGGATGGTTTTCATCATCTATTTGTCATGACGTGTTTAATATGCTGAAATTAAGCAGCTATTTGCTGATACTAGAGTGATAAGACGGAACAGACTACAAAGCGACAGAAATATTTCTACAAATCAGTTAGTTTTGGATTAAGATATCCTTCCATTTTCCCTCAATTTCTCAACGTGTTTTTCTTGAATATCATGTGCACGTAAACATCACCAGATTACAAAAAGAGAATAAACTGAAATACAAAATACACTCGAAACAAAAATTTTGAAAATAATAGAAAGTGATCTCAGATTCATTAGTTTTGTGACACATGGTTGTGAACAAATCCTATTGCTTAATTTCATTAAAAAATATAGAAGAGCTTTTATAATTCTGGTTGAACTTATCTGTACTCTAAACATTAGCTCTTTAAATAAATTTATAAAATGAATGCTCCTTAATAAACAAGTGTTGACAACTATGTCCAAGTCTATTAGTTGAATGATTTCACAAGTGTTAGTTGAAATAAAAAGAAAAAAAAGTAAAAGAACTGATATGCACAAGTAACCAAATGTCTGGAGGTTTTTTTCTGTTTTTATGATTCCAAGTCTTGCTTTGATAATTACCATCTTGTTTCACAGCCAGTTTAAGAGCTGGTTTCAATAAAATGAAGCTGCGTAAAGTGTTTAGCCTGCCCTTTAAAGAAGGGATGAATCATAAAGACAACAACAAAAAAGAAGCTAAAAGGCTGCATCATGAATCAATAAAATCCATAATGAATCAATAAAATAGAATCAATAAAAAAAAACACAGCAGGTGCTTTTTCTTCCAAATTTCTACACATTGACAATGTGTCTAATCACAAAATGTACATGCATCTTGCCTTGAGTAGACACGGATCCATTCAGAATTTTTTTATTTTCTGGTTTAAGAAAACGCCTCAGAGTTATTTGGCAACATACAACTTGGCTCTTTTATTGTTGTTAGCAAAGATTTCTCAAACAGCAGTGATTTTCTCTGACAAAACAGCCGAAATACATTTCACAATAGTTATTCAAGATTACATGTGGTTTAAAAATAACAATACGGATGAGTTAGAAAAATTGCATACAATCAATTTGAGGAGAAGAGAGCATAATTTCTGCAATTGCTGAACCCAAGTAGTCAACTATAGAAATGAGTTTAAGAGCCAATATCAGGGATTGGATCACCTCTGAGATAATGATTTTAGCTGAAAGGAGTCTTGACTTTATTGGCTATGTTTGACAGCATGATTGCAGGACTTCATCTGCTTGTCTGGATTGAAAACAACAGCTAACTGACCAAAGCAAATAAAGACTAAGCCATCTGAAATGTGTCATTTCAACCATTATGAATTTAATAAGAAAAGCAAAAAAGTCTTTTTTGTATTGAACTTTAAAAGCCAAAGCAAAAGCAGAGAAAAATGTGTTGCTTTCTGCCTCGACAATAGTCTTATTCATAAGACATCTTTTACAAAACGTTTATAACGGAGGTTGATTTTACATAATTCAGGGAGCAATAGGTCTTTGTTAACTTTATTAGTTTAGTAACTCAGAAACAATATATCTGATGCAATCTAACTAATGCCTCAAACACAAGTGCACCAGACACACAGTCGATGCATACCAACATGCACTCAAGGTTGAAGGTAAGGAACTTTTGTACACAATGTCAAATCTCAGTACCCAAGGTTTAATGCGTCATTTCGAGTGAGTCATCCTTTTAATAAAGTGAATCTTTTGAATGATTTATTCTATGATTCATACAGATGACTCCTGCATTTCAATCGAGTGCAAGCTCAGTTTGACTGAGAATAACATTTCTGGTCATCATTGTACATCTGGCAGATGTTTTTAACCAAAGCAATGGTGTTTTTATGGAATACATGTGCAGTAAGAAGCTCTACTATTAGTCAAACCTATTACATAACAGAAGATTTCAATAAATAAAGTGAATATGGCAATTTAGCTAGACATTGTGTTGAACTAAACAACATTTTGACAAAGTCAGTAGCTGTCACAAGCTAGTGCTGTTGTTGTTTATCTGATTTATTCCAAGACTGGCTACAGTGTCTGCTTTCCTAAAAACAAAGTCATTAAATTGCAAGTGAGAATGCAATGCAGACAAAAGGTTGTTGTCTTTGGTCGACATTGACTGTACTTACTGTCATCACCCAGTTTAGATGAATGCTCATTAATCAGTTCTTCACCAACATCCACAATCTGCTCACTGTTTCTGTAATTCTCTTCTCTCCACTTACGGAGTTTGTCACGCATCTCTGAAATGTAATAAAGAAATGCATTAGTCCACCCGTTTGTTTTTCCTCACTTATTTATTATTAATATAGCTTGAATTTTCTTTTTAATGTGATTGGTTTAACTGAGCATTTAAGAGATCCATTTGATAGATACGATGTTTGAATCAGTCCTTCATCTTGACTTTAGACATCAAACTTCTTCATACAATAAGATAAGAACACTTGTTCAACTGCAATAGTTCTGACAATGGAGTCAAAAAGTTTAAGTTGCTTAGTAAAAAATCTACCGCATATTACATAATCTGTAATATGAAGATTTTAAATTGTAAAGTTATAGTTCGCCAGCAAATCAAGATTATTTTATGAATAACTATCTCTCTGGTTGTTTCAATCCCTTATAAATGTAATTTTAAAAAGATATTTGGATGAATGCTTGTTACAGTAACAGTTCTACTACCATAGTTGGACAATAAGAACTACATTTTACTGTACAATACTACTGGTCAAAAGTTAGGGATGACTTAAGTGTAATGCTTTTCATATTCTTTTTTAAATATAATGTTAGTCATGCAAAAAAATGTATGTTTCCAAAATATATTTTGGTCAAGTAAATAAATGTATGCATAAGGAGAAGTTCCTAACATTTTTACCAGTAGTGTCCATTTTTCTAAATATCTCTTTTGTGTTCAACAGAACAAACAACAATTAAATGCTCATGCATTGGTAGTCAATGGGGTCCAAAACTGTTCCTGTTACATTCATCCCCCAAATATCTTTCCAATTGTTTATCAGAAAAATGAAATGTTTATAGATTTGGAACAATGCAAATGTGAGAAAATGACACAAATGTTATTTTTATTTATCATTTTTATTAAAAGTGTCCATAGTCATTAGAAAGTGGATATTTACTGTGATATTTCTAGAAAAACACACAAAAACAAACTCTTTTTGCTGTTTTTCTTACTTTTGAATTATTAATATAAAACATATTGTAACCCTTTTATAAAACAGAAGGCTAAACTAATTTTATTATCTATGATATTTACAATCATATCTGTGTTGATAGAATAAACATCTATGTTTTTATTTTATAAATAGATATTTTAATGTCACAGTTAAATTAACTTTATTTTTATTTTATTTTATTTTACTTAGTGTGAGGTCTGTAGATTTGCATAACATACAAAGCAAACAGAATAATACCATGAGTGACAACTTTGCATCAACTTCATATCAGTAAATATAATCAGTGTTTTAATATTCACAACATTTGTGTGTTAAACTAAATAAAAATATTATTAAAAATTTTATAAGATGATGTTTTAATCTCTATCACATTTGCAGCCCAATGACTTAACATTCACAGACATAGATATATGTTATGAATATTATTAATATTGTTATATTTGTGTTATAACATTGAGTAAGGAAAACAAATCATATTGTTTTATTATCAACAGTTCTCTTGACACCATGTAGCATCATAAGCTAACTGGCTAGTTAGCATGCTAAGCTGCTGAATGAAATTCGTATCCGTTAAAAGCTAAAAATCACAAAGCAAAGTAAGAAGGTAGATTGGATTGTGAGAAACAAACACCCATTCGTGCTTAGAAGTTTAACACAATAGTGTTAATATAAAAATAAAAAACAGAGTTATTTACCTTCCCAACTGACATCGTATAGATCCGATATAGACGACATGTTTTTCAATCTCCGCCTTCCGGTGCTCTGATTGGTGAATAGTCGTGACGTCAAGGGTCAGCGCTGTGAAGAGGGTCAAAAGAAGGGCAATGCCACACATGGGTGGTGAAATTTTATTGATTTCAAGACATTTAGTAGAAATGTTCTACCTTTCTGAATTTAACTTTCAGATAAAGTGCAAAAATAATATTTTTCAAATTTAAAGTTGGTCAAAATGTAAGAAATATATCTTATATATTTACTGTTAATATCATAAATAATTTATATTTGTTGAATAATATACATGAAATACATTAAAATATAAATATGTTAAAAATATTAAATAATGCATGAGAAAAATAAAGCATGTGCTTCCAATGTATCCAAATGCATTATAAATACATCTAGTATATATTTGTTTATTTTAATATTATTTAGTTATTTATGAGGGGTATATTCAAATGTGATTTGTTCCATTACGGTAAATATGTTTACACATAAAAATAAGAAAATAAAAAACTATAAAATGCAGAAAATACATTACTATTGCATTACATACTTGCACTTCTCACTTTACAAACATCATACTTATGTTTTTATTTGAAGACTTGTCAGACGTTCCTGCCAGTACAATTTCAACCACATGTACCAGACAACGAACAGAAGACAAACTAATGTAAAACTGCAAGCCAAGCTGCAGTCGGACTGAAATCAGATCCTGTTTATTTCTTTTCTGGCATCACAAATCATCAATATGTTGAGTTGATTGGGTAATGACAATCTGACCTTGCCGATCCTTTGAAGTAAGGAATATTTTATTCTCAAGCTTTAGTGCATTTTATTACCACAGAGAGTCTATGTAGCATTTGCAAAGGTTACTGTGGTTTCATGTGCTGTGTCTATTTTTTCTGTCTATGTGCTCAATTGGTCTCTCAGGAGCTGTGGATCTGGCACATGCAGTGTGATTCAGTCTGCTGTGTCTACCACACAGTGCATTCAACAAAGTAGACTCACTCAGCACATGCTTGTTTATAGCAGCGTAACCCAAAATTGATGTCATTCCCGTTGTGGCTGCTCATGTATTGTTCAAACTTTACCGGGGTTTTCGTCTCATAAAGGCCACTGCTGGAGTAGTTGTTTAAAAAGAGAATCGTGTCATCATCTCTGCCGGAAGCATGGACTGCCGGGATGGAATAAAATGGGAGTAACACTGTATCAGCATATACAGCATGCATATTGTGAGAAATGTTGATTGAGATTTTGGATTTTTTTAACCAGAATAAAATTGATCCGAATGTCATTTTACCTTAAGCCTGAAAAAAAACAATTACGATAAACACTGTGCCATTAAAGTGATACATAAATGAAAATTAGTTTACTTACTTCGTGTTCTTCCAGAAAACTCCTAAGATATTTGGAGGACTGATATTACCAGACCGTCATTAACTACCAGATTGGAAAATTTCAAAATATTAATAATAATTTTAATAATTCAATAATATTAAAATAATTATGGCATTTCAAATATTTTCAACTGTGGTGGTCAATTGTTCCCCTGAAATCTCAGTTTCTACCATTCTTCCAAATATCTTTCTCCATGTTCAGCAGAACAAAGAAGTGTACAAAGGTTTGGAACAACTTTATGGCTTATGGCTTTATGGAGTAATTTACATTTTCTTTCAAATAAAAAACTTTGAGACTTTTATTATTTTATCCTTGTATCTTTTAATATTTATATATTGATATATCTGTTTTCACAATGGCTATTTCTTTTATTCATACTTTCAGCTGCGTACATGTATGTATTTAATATGTATTTATACATGTTTATATTTTTCTATTTCTAAATCTATAAAATATGGCAGAATGTACTCTTTTCATATTAAGGAGTATTCTATAGTCATCATTTATAGTTTTTTTACTTGTATTTTACATTTTGCAATACATTTGATTGCATTTAAACATTAACGGTAATGTCCGTAAAATAAATAGAAAATGTGCTGGTAATTTTCTGCCAGCACCTTATCAATTTTTTACAGATTTTTTACAGTGTGGAAAATAACCTTCCATGGTGTTACAGGGCAATGTGTAAAATGCCAAATTATGACCTGTTCAACAGAATACAACCAGATTGAAGACAAGCAAAATGTCTTCACAGGTGTCAATTTCAGTCACAATTGGGCCTGCATAAGTGGGGAAAAAAGGTAGCACATGCTTCATGTTTTCTTTGGATTCCAACTTCTTTCCAGAAGTGTCACCATACGGAGAGATCAATGGCAACCGTTTCAAAAGTCAAATTGTACTTATTAACTGGCTTTTCAATAGTTTTCTGTGCCCTTGAAGAACCACGTGTGACACAAGCAGACCTGTGTTTTCCCTCATGTGCTTGGGTCCACAGAAAGACTACATTCAACTAAAATACTCAGTCATTTTATTTTGATTTCTGACAGAAACATTTAGGACTGCTGATCTCTGACATGAGCAGTTAGAGACGCAGGGACGCTATGGGTGAGGTGTTCAGCCTCCTTTAACAACCACTAAGCTTTTCCAGTCTTTTTTTTGTTCCGAGCAATATCTTCCAATTACAGAAAATGAAGGCAGATGCAATTGCAGCAGTCCTCAAGCTCAGCTTTTGGAACCCGCTGGCTCGTGTTTGTTTTGAAAGTAAATTTTAACCCCAGGTTGGCATTCAACCTTAAACAAATCATACATGTGACCTCAATTATGGCCTTGGTTTATTGTAGTGAAACTCCGACCACAGCATTTTTGACCTCTGTTCTGTCCAAAGTGTCGAGCCAGTGGCAGAACATTGTAGCGATTACTGCCCAGAACCCCGTTGACACACAAACACATGCTTTACTTTCTCCTTCACGACACAATTCAAAATTTCTACTTTATTCCACCAAAACCCTTATTAGCAACAAAATCCTTCTTAAACGCATGTTTTTTGCCTATCACAGTGAAATTGTCATTATACATAAATAAAAGATAATGATTGTCAATTTTTTGTTAACCAAGTATGCTACTCCAACAATGTTACATTTAAAATTGAATTTGTTAAACATTTAAAGAGAGGTTTTTTTTCGCAAAAAAACTCATGCTTTATTGTGTTTAATTTCCTCTATATTTTAAATCATTATCACAATCTTTATTGAACTCTGCATTTATGGAAATGTTATTTTATATAAATTACATATGAAATATATTATTTAAATGAATAATATATATATATAAATTTTTCATTTGATACATGTTATAAATTTAACCTTACAAATACAAAAATTGATATAAATGCTGCTGCCGCAGCAATATTAAAGAAAAACACATTAAATTAAAAATCTATGTAATTGATCCAGCCATTAATAACAAAGGCATGTAAAAGAACACAGCCATGTTATACTGTATACATTGTTTCTCTATTTTCAGACATGTGTTCCAAAGCTGTGAAACCACAACCAAACAGCACCTCATTTAAGCTGACAGCCAGGAAACCTTTTTCCTGTTGTGAAAACGTTTTTAAGCGTACAACGCACATTATTCCCTTTCCTCAGTTGGAACTCATTTTGTTTGGCACTACATTTCCTGAGACCGAATGGGTCATGCCTCAGTTGCCCTCAATATGTGGGGGCAATAGAGCATGACCCCCAACTCACCCGTGCCACTGTCACTCTTTGGACTGAGTCCGAGTGTTCACATGTGTCCTCTGGGGTTGGCGAAGCACAACCACATCAGAATCGTTATAGGACTCCACTGTAAAAATGCCAATACAAAAGAATGACTCTTGTCACCCGTTTTGTAAACAGAACGCACAATTACTAGAAACCGCTGAAAGTGTAGCTTGTTTTTAAAGCACGTCTGTAATTTCCTCAGCTTTACTCTGGCAGTACCGGAGCTCAATGATTTCACAAGACTGCTGCTTGAGTCTCCACAGAAAGCATCAGCCCAAAGTTTCAGGATCCAGAGAAGCATTGGTCTGGGCCTTCGCTATTGTTGCAACTGAAGACGTCTGTTTCCTCAGGGGGTCTGTGATCATTTGAGGTTTTGGTACTTCCAAAAATGCAAAGTTAGGGCCATTTCATTTTTTTATTTTAAGTTAGCACATTCTTACCTCTTCTTTACGGTATTTAGACAGGCGAGGCCAACCGAGGTCATCCAGGCTTTTCTTAATGCATTTCTCATTCAGTATAAATATTCCATTCAGAAATTCTTTATGTTTAGATTGTACTAGGTTTCATTTGCAGCGCTTTTCATAATGTGCATTTTGTTCCAAAGCAGATAAAACATTCAATACTATCAGTTGGTTTTAGGCACATTGTATATAATGCAAAAACATGTTTTAGTGGATCAAAATCAGATTTTATTGGCCCTTCCAATTAATATCAATCAAACAGCAGTTTTATTATAACACGGTAATTAAAAGACCAAAATAAGACATCACAATCGAAACATTATACACGCAATAACACACAATAAAATCTGTTCAAATTTTGTGTATGTGTATGGAGGAATATTAAATCTGATTAACTTAAATATTTTTTTAAGAAATCACCAAAATATTAATGATATATTTGTTAAAATTACTAAGCCATGTTTTATAGTGTACATATGTTTTAGTTCATTTGTTTGTCTGCTTCAATAAAAGAATTATGAGTATCATCAAATCCCATTTAGTTTTCACAAGTTCTCAGATTATCTCAAATGCATTCACACGTCTGAAAAACGAAGAGTATTAAGCTTTTTCAACTGAATCTATTAAAGGTTTTAAATTTTGAACTCTCAGAGTAAGTGCTTGTATTCTAGTTCACACGTGTGCTGCAGATGTCTTACCACACTCAGTGTTCTGGTTTGCTCTCTGTGAGTTTGCATTGTTCACCCTTGGCTCCAGCGATAACCCAAGTGCAATGGCATCAAATACGCCGACTCTGAAGTCAGCTTTGGGCATGAGATTAGGGGTCTGGGCTCGTGATTTATCACTAGACACGTTCAACGGACAAGGCTATGCATATCTAAAGGGCAAAACAAGTAATAGTTTAAATTCATATTACTGGCACTGGGAAGAGAAAAAAGAGAAAAGAGAATATTTGACTTTGAGGTATCTTGCATGGAGGCATTGCTCTTATAAGAATATTGATTTTGAAAAAGCAGCAGGATCATTTTTCTGGCAGTGTCTTAAACACAATAACAGAGCTGTCAAGGGAATTTTTTCAGAGTAAGTTTGGCTGTGTTATATGTATCACGTATTTCATAGATATTTATTTTTTGCATTGCATGTCTTGAATTATTGAGACGTCTTTAGTTTTTCAACCTAAATCATTGCTTTGGATGAACAGGACACAGTTGCCAGGTTTCATTCAGAGATAACATGGCTTGAAGGAATCTGGAGCTAAACCTTGTGAAAGAACTGATTTTGCCCTCTGTGAGAGGATGGATATATGGTTTTAAAGCATGCTGCTCCCAGCCAAGCTCAGATATAAGGGACGTCTCATTGTATTACAAAGTAAATAAAAAATTCAAAATAATGCAAATATGCGCATGCAGAAAATTTAAGTGAAAGTTTACAAAATATGATAACGATGTCATCATTTACTCACCCTTTTTTCATTTCAAATCTGAAGGACTTTCTTGAGCAAAACATAAAAGAAGATTTTTTGAAGAACGCAATCGCATTGGATTTGTGTACAGGTGCCATTGCTGTTAGTTATCAACTTTCTTCAAAAGTTCTTCTTTTGAAAGTCAAGACTGTGAGTAAGTTATGACACAACTTACATTTTTAGGTGAACTATCCCTCTATAACACCTCACAACACAGTTGTATTATGTGTTAAAACAGCATGTTTGTAATGCATAAAACAGTTTTTGATTTCAGATCTTCAGTTAATCCTTTATAAGTGATCATTGTCCCTGGCATTTTTATTTACAGCACAACAGGCTGATAAACATCGTGTAGACTGAAGAGCGCCTGGCAGCAGAAGCCCACACAAAGGTACAAAGAAACTGGCAGTTCTAACAGAAGTATTTGTTCTATGCACCACCCTCCAATCATTATCCCTGATGGAGTAAGTATCAACATGGGGCTGTGTCGACACTAGTTTTGCACTGTCCCAGAGGTGCCTGCTAGTGCTATGACACACACAAATAGGGTATGATGCCAGGCAGGCCCATGGGGTGTTTATGTCCCTTCCTAATGTGTGCACTCAAGCTTTTTACCTATTAGTTTCCTCGTCTTTTAAAATAAAGCATGTGTTATCTAAATTCTGTGTACATCTCAAATGTAAAAGAAAATGTTCAACAATTTCTTCTGTAATCATTTAATCATTTTCCCCTCATGTGATTCCCTTAGTGTGGCTTTTTTACTTATTCACAAATATATAATTGAATATTGAAGTGATATTGTATTGTTAAATGGCAAAAAAAATCCTCAAAAATGCATTTTTATTCCATCATAAAAGCAATCTAAATTAAATGTCTTGTGTCTTGTTAAAGGAACCAAAGAAAAGTTGGAATGTAACAATTAATTGATTTTGTTTTGATTATTTAAGTAGAGATTATATACTGATAAAGTTGCACTCTTTTTGCAAATGGTCCTCAGATTTCTAACTATACAGCCACCTATACAATTTAAGACCATCTCATATTTTTACTTTATGCGTAATTTTAGAAGTCCTGCATTGTAGCCGTTACAGTCGGGTGTCTACAAAATTTCATCAAAATCAAACCTCGGGACATAAACTCATTCAACAGCAATGTGAAATACAGACAGCATGATAGGACACATTAAAACTGTGAATTAAAGATTATTTCATAATATTTTTGGAACTTTTCCCAAATACACACAGAGATTACTGTTATACTTCTTCAAAGTGAATATAACATTTCTTGCAGTATTTGAGGTCTGAAGAAATAAAGAGTATCTTTCCTGTTATTTTGAACAGTTTTCCCATTTCCAACTATCTTCAAATATATTATTTCTGTTTGCAATTTGGGAGAATTTTTTTAATAATTCATAAAATAATACCAAAATGACCAAGAACTAAGAATTGTACCTGAACACCCACAAATGTCTTCAAATGTCCCTTTCTATTGTTCTGTTGCTGCATATAAAGATTCCCTTAACTAATCATGCAAAACTAGCTAATAAATGTTTTCATACACAGTGCTGTAAAACTGCAATCCCTATATGTGACATTTTATAGTGCGGTAGATCAAAAACACAAAATACAGCACTCAGCTTTTAGTTACTGCCTTATGTATGGTGCTGTTTTTTTATTTTGAGACTTGAGGTTTATGATAGTAAAAGGAAGAAAGATGTACATTTGTGTGGAATGTTTAATTGTGCAAGTTATTATTTTGGTGGTCATACCCACCACTTTTCTCAATTGAGATGGTTTGGGATGAAGTGTAGGCGTGTATTCGGTCCAGCGTGGTGCGGAGCATCTGCAAGCGGAGTTTCCAGACAGAAGAGTTGTAAAAAGCAGCAACTACATCTGGGGCAATCAGAACTTTTCCTGCAAACATTTTACTGTCTACCACAGACATTTAAACCATCCATTTCCATCTGCATAAACATTTCATGTCCAAAAACATCAAGCAAGATATTTTTGCAAAATATTAATTGAGTACTTTTTGTTCATTAAATTGATTTGCAGCTTTTTTCTGGGAAATGTATATTCCCTCCACATGAGCTCATTCGACACTTGGTCAGTCAAATAAGGTTATAAAATGTAGGTTAGGATTAGGTCTCCTTTTAAGAAACTGCCTTTTAGCATCCAGCGGGATTTGGGTTTACTAAATTCGTCCAATTGGGAATGCAGAAAGGTCTCTATTTTTCCGCAGTAATGGGTACATTTTCCTCAATGGAACATCAACGATTTAATCACCTTAGCGCTCACAGTTTCCTGTGCATTAACAAAGCCACAACTTGCTATGATTCACTGTAAAGCACAGTTCCTCCTATTAAAAGGGTCTGTTTGTGTTAAAATGACCTGTTAAGGAGCTTTAGCGAAGCCAAGAGAAGTTGTTTTTCTCACCAGTGTCACTTAAAACACAAAAAAGTGTGTTTGGTGACAATGTTAGTCACTATGTTTGAGGCCGTTTGTTGCTAAGCACTGTAACTGCATGGTTTTATTTTAGATTGTGTTCTGCACTTGCACTTTTTTTTGCATTTTCATGGCAGAACTGTAGATCAACAAATTAGGTCTTAACTACATGACAGCACAGCTAGAATATGTTAATAGTCCACCCGTAAAATAAAACTATTCCCTCACCCTCTTGTATGACTTTCTTTCTTCGGCATAACACAAAAAGATATTTTGAAGAATGTCGGGAACTGGCACCCAATCCCCTGTATTGGTTTTGTTGCCATACAATTGAAGTAAATGTGTGCCACTGGCAACTTTCTTCCAAATATATTCTTCTGTAGAACAAAGAAAAAAAGGGAATCAGCCCAACACCTCTCCGTCTCCTCCTGTCCCTGTCTCTTACAGCGTCAGTCCTGTTTGGCGGAGAGGGTAAACGTGGATTTTCCAATGCTGTGCTCCAGGGGCTCCTTCATTAAAATGATTGGTTGTTGAAACAGGAGAAACCAAAGCGATTTGGCCGTAGAACTAATTTTTCGAAAGTAAGACTTAATGTCAATTAGTATTCTATTGTGGTATTCAACCTACGCTCCTTCATTTTCCAGGAGCTTAAGCCAGCATTGCTTCTTCCTGGAAATTATGGCCTTATCAAGTTTACAAAACAAACATTAATCTGTTTTGTTTATTTCATCACCACCATATAAAATGTTACAGGATGGTTTTTAAAATAATTTATTGTTACTTCAAACTCTGAAAATAGATTATGCTGTTGGTACATTTTATTTAACACCTTGATTCCAGATTAATGGTGCAACACATATGCACTTTAAAAATAAGAACAATGGGGAAATATTATCGTACCTTTAGTGCTTAGGCATTTACAAACCTCTATATGGTGCACAATTAAACCAAACCACTTCGTAATAGCCGGTCATTTCCTTATAGTTAAGCAATTAATAATGATTTCACATGAATGCCCTTCCAGGTTTTACACTGGTAAGACCGGTGTTGATAAAGCCAATTTATTGATACAGGGAAATAAATGTCCAATGCAAAATAATATAGAAATAAATAAAACAAGAGTAATAAATAATTAGGTCTTTTCTTTTCTTTGCTAAAAAAACCCCCAACTCTATCTTAATGTATGTGCTTGCTTTCATGCACGAAATACATTATTGATGATGAAATGTTGGACACAAAGCTTTCTCATGAAGTCTGGGAATGTATAGTGGGTGTGACTGCAAAAACAGTCAATGCAAAAATAACTTCACGCACACAAAGACTGTGAAAATGGGCTTACAGCATGCTAAAGAAAGCGTGAAACTGTGATGTAAGTTCTTCATTTTAACCGAAAATTAAGCCAACTTTTCAATGTCAAAACCAACAAAACAATAAGAGAAATTTAAAATGCTTAAAGAAAATAAATCAACATGAGTTGTTGCAATAGCAACGACAACAAACAAGACCCTTTCTATAAAGTGCTTTGCAGACGTACAGCATGTTGTACATAAATGTCTTTGACTATACCTCTGTTGTTTTCCTTCCAGCGCTCAGAGTTTGAAAAAACGTCAGAGGTACGCGGGACAACAAATTTAGCTAAAGCGACAATTCAGCACTTGTGACTCATTCCTACATGCAGTCACTCGGGGAACGAGCGGTTCACTATTACAAGAGGGAAATTGTTTTGGGATTCAGGATAGTGCCGTGTGGTTGTCAAGTAAACACAGTGCTAGTGGAACCTATTAGAGATGGACCATTTAAGAGTTGATATTGGCTCTTCTCTGCTGTGCATGGCCAACACATGGGCATCTTCAGGAGACAGCTGCATGCTGGAATACAAAGTAAACACTTTTTTGTGTGCTTTTCTCGTACTATCTTCCATTTACCATTTAAGGTCACTGACACCCCCCAGAGAAAACTTTGCAATTTGTGAACTGCTTGTAGTTCAAATTGCATGATTGCATTGACAATGAGTGAGATTTTGTTTTGATCTTTTGAAGCGTACGTTCCAGACATAGGTCACTTTCTCTGGGCCCTTGTCTTAAACTCCTGCTGACATATGTCTGCTGGAAAGGCTTCAGTGGGTTCTGGATGAGGCCCATTATTTGAGCAAGTTTTTAAAAATTCAGCAACTGCACTTGGCAAAGCAGAGTCCTGTTGTAAATAAAATGTTTCATTGTATCAATTTTGCAGTCAAATTATAGGATTTCTTTACAGCGTTTCAGTGTATTTATGCTCCTATTCCACCATTAAATAAAACTAACTTTCACAGACATTCTTTTCTGTTCTATTCTATTCTATTCTATTCTATTCTATTCTATTCTATTCTGCTCTGCTCTGCTCTGCTCTGCTCTGCTCTACTCTACTCTGTTCTGTTCTGTTCTGTTCTGTTCTATTCTGTTCTGTTCTGTTCTATTCTTTTTTATAAGGCAGAGTACATTTGAGAATACACTTGAGAACTACCAATTTAAGTATTATTATACTATACTTTATACGAAAACTTTATATTATTTAATTATTAAATGAACTCCCAATTTACTTATAACATATTTTATTGTATTGCTTGAATATTTTATTTTATTCAACTGTATTTATTAACTTCTGCTTTTTAACATCATCATTTGTTTTTGAAATTATGATATAATTATTAATAAACATTACTGATATTATTTTAAATTAAATCATTTATAATATTTACAATATATCTTAGTAGTATTATACTCTATATTATTAAAATTTAATTATTCACATAATCATTTGTTGTAAAATAATGATATTAGAATTATTAAAAATATTAATGATAATATGTGAAATTATAATGATTAAAAATGCATTTCGGTATAATTTTTTGGGGGAATTTTAGTATTTTACTGATTTACTTTTTCACTTCCATCATATTTGATAGTATTGTTGGTACGTTCCCTTTCATTTTATTCAACTGTATTAACAAACTTTATTTATTCACACAATCAATTGTTTTAAAGTGATGATACCATCATTATTGAAACTATTCTGTTCTATTGTAAAAACAGCTTATTTCTGTTATTTCATATATTCTAATCTATCATTTGTGTTTTGGCATTTTTGTTAAAGTTTTATTATTCAAAAATATGATTTTTTACTTTGACATTTTATTAACATTTACATTTACATTTTCAGTTACAATATAATATAATTTTAAATTTTAAATAATATATATTTTTTAAAACTTATATTTTATATTTCATTTTAAGATTTCCCAAAAAAAATTTACATTAATTATTCAATGTATAGAGTAGAAACTTACAGTTATCAAACTCACAGATGGAAGCTTACTTTTTGCTTTTATGCCCTCAATAAAGTTTTCCGGTTTTGAATCATCTCGTCCACTTCCGGTTCCAACATGGCGGATTACGATCTTACCACCAAAATCGCGCAATTTCTAGACAGGCATCTGGTTTTCCCACTGCTGGAATTCCTTTCAGTTAAAGAGGTATTTGTGTATCTTGACTTTTTGCTCCAAACTGAGTCATAATATTATTGGTACATATAAAGAAGGTATTGTTTTACCCACGTGTGCTGTATCAGACACAATGCTGCTGCCTCACCGGCATATCCGGTTCTTGCTAACACAGAAAAGATGAATTCTACTGAACATGGAGACACAATAACACACAAACTACAAAAAAATGGCAAACTTTCATAATTATTTTCATAAAATGTCCAAGTTTTAGAAACAGTGGTGGTTTAAAAACCTAGCTAACTGCCTAGCAATGCTCATATTATGCAATTTGGTGAGCTCCATGTGAGTACCAACCTATGAATACTTTATATACATTTTTCCCAATATAGTTGCTCCTGTCATGTCCAAATAATACCTTCTGGGCTGCTTATGAAGTTTTGAGACTTATAGTTATAAGCTGGCGTTGTTTGTGTTTTAAAACTACATAAACACTGTGTTATAAATGTGCTTTGTGGTCTGTTTTTATAACTCATTTGTAGATCTACAATGAGAATGAGCTCCTCCATGGAAAGCTGGATCTTCTCAGTGACACCAACATGGTGGACTTTGCCATGGATGTTTACAGGAACTTATATCCTGGCAAAGAAATCCCCAGCTGTGAGTTGTGATGTTGTGTTTTATCATTGGATAACTTATTGTTAAAAGTGCAATAGTTTCTGATCCACTGTGTGTCACCTCTTCGCAGCTCTCAGAGAGAAGAGGACTGATGTTGTGGCCCAGCTGAAACAACTGCAAGCGGATACAGAGCCGATTGTGAAGGTGTTTGAAGACCCAGAGACCACCCGGCAGATGCAGTCAACTAGGTAAAGATATCTGGACCACCTGTGAAACGCTTTTATTTTTTAAATGAACAATTTACATTTGGCAGATGCTTCTATCCAAAGCAACCTACATGCATTATACTTTACATTTTGATAAATTTTATGTAATAATCATGTAATTACATAATTGGTCAGTATTGGTATTAAACTATGTAATTATGTAATATTATATTTAATGTAGATTTTTAGCTTTACCACCATCATTTGCCAAGCATGATTTATACTGGGTTGATGTATTTGCTGTCACAATACAGAATAAAGGACCTTATTCTGTGGCGTAAGTGCCAGCGAATTACTGGAATCAAAACCGCAAATGTCCACTGTGAAATAATGCTTAAGCGTTCTTAATAATACTAAAGGTATTGAATACATGCTTCAGGGTGTACTGTGGTCTCCTTGAAATTAAAAGCGATCATCTTTCCGTACTTTGCAGTATGACTTTCGTGCATCAGCAGTTTTTGTTGGAACATGACCGCGGAGAATTGTTTTCATTTTAAACTAAATTGTGACTAAATTAGTAATTTTCCCTTAAATATAAGGTATCTTTTGTTGTTCTTCTGAAGCATGTTCAGTTGCACAGAGATGAGACATTGCTCATGGAGCCCTGTGGAATGCTATGTGATACTCCAAACAGAACATTTGTGGCTCTTTTCTGGATGGTCAGGCTTAAGTGTCATTTAATTAAATACATAGCAGGACATCAGCCAGCATATGTAATCAAAATGGGTTCATATTTGATGGAAATTGCTGTGGGGATGAGTGTATGGTTTCATTTTGCAAATTCAGAAGAGCAGAAATGCTTGAGCGACCTGTGGTGAGTTCGCTCAGGCTATTTTTGTTCAATTTGTCCAATGCTGACTCTGCTGGAATTAAAATGTTTTGGCAAAATCTTTATTTCAATCCATTACTAGCTACTTAGTTGTCCAATCTAATTGTTAAATTGGTAATTTAGTGTATTTGGCTGCAGGCATTTATATATTTGTTCTGGGGAATGTCATTCTAAAATGGTGTTAAATTATTCAATAGAATGAACATGTAAATGAATCAAAAGTGTGATGAATGTAGTTATCATAAGACAATATTAAATATATTGTCTAATGTATTTTATTAAATTTTTGTCACTTGTAAGCAATATATACTACCAGTCAAAATATTACAAACACTTTTCTAAAATGTGTCCAACGGTCCTAAAAACATTCATTCTCAATACACATCCTTTTGTTTACATTTGTGACCCTGCCTGTAAAAAAACATGGCAATGTCTGAAAATCAAATTCTGAGAAGACGAACATTAACATTTGATTTTGCCTAATTAATTTCATTATGATTTCAATCTTTGACCAGGTCTCACTTTAACAATGTTTAACTTTTCACTGTTATATTTTACCAAATGTTCCTTACATTTTGTAAAATTTGTGAATTAAAAAAGCACATCACAAAATAATTACTGGGGTTTCACAGGTAGAGTCACATTTGTTGACAAAAATGTAGTCGCGCCAACATGATTAGCTTTAATTAGAATTTTAATTTCATATTTTTTTGAATAAATGAAAGAAATTCAGCCCATAAGAGCCCCAAATAGATCTAGTTCTTTAAGAAACTCCATGATAAAATGCCAAATAATACTTTTTCAAACGCTAGTCAAAGGGTGGCAACTATATTACGTGCTTAACTATAAGCAATGTTTAATTTATTATAGATGATTTTATTTGCAGCACACTTCCCACAGCTATTCAACTCTACAGATTAATTCAAAGAATAAAGTGTTTCAAAAATATAAATGTAAATTTGTGATTTTCTTGATGTAACCTAGCTTTAGTTTAGTTGCGCATATGTATTGAGGAATTTGAACAAATAAGCAGTTTTACATATTTGTCATTAGTAATGCTCATTCCACCAATACTTTTTATCTGCTTTTAGGCTAACTGTGTTATCTGTTCTTGGTTATTTGTTTGATTAGACTAGTGTTAATGCAGCACCTTGCCTCCATATATTTTATCGCGCTACCAGTGTGTGTTTGCGGTGTCTCCCAAGTGAGAAATCGCAGTAGGTGGTATCGCCTTTTCTAGACATCTTTAACACCAGTTTGCTTTTCTTTTCTCCCAAACATGTTTTTGTCACAGTACAGGATTAAGTTTGTGGCCTTCGAACCAGGCACAGTCTTAATTAAGCCGCTCAAATGGCTGTCTGCTCTTCATTAACGACTCACTTTGAAGTTTACTCATTCGATCTGAATATTTCGGGTTTCGGAGGGCATTTTTTGCTGTCTGGAGTTTCACAGGCCGAGACGCCACCGGGAAGTGCACATCAGGACTTGTCCTTTTATTTGCACATTATTTGTTAATTGCTTGTGTGTGTCTGCGTGTGTGTTTTTTTATGTTTGCACTGTCTCTGCCAATGTCGTTCGTAGACCGGATGTTGTGAGCAGGTGATGTCGTGTTTGCCAATCTGTCAGGATCATTGTTAAGGAGTGTTAGAACATATGGAGTGAGGATGGATTGGTCCGGCTGAACCTGATGAACGCTTGAGCTGCTCTGAATGAATGAGTCTTCTTGCCGTTCGTACAGCATTGACCACTATGTGAAACTTGCTGCCTTCCCCCATCCCAGTTCCTGCACAGATGGGCAGTGGTGCGAGTTGATTGAATCAACATACAATATAATATACTCTTACGCAGACGTTCACCCAGGTTAACAGGTAGTAAATAGGTAAGGGAGATGTAAGGTTGGACTGTAGTTTAAGAGAGTCGTGCAATATGTCATGGCACAAATGTCTTCAAAAATTATAGTTGTGGAAAATGCATGGTAATATAAAAAGACTGCATGAGTATATCCTCACTACTATGATGTGTATACTCGCAATGGGATTTCACAATGGCCTGCACAGAACGAAATGGAAATTCCATGTTCTTTTGCTGTATTAATCTATTTCTAATTGCATAGAAAATTTGAGTTTTACTCTGTGAATGCCTTTTCACGTTTTACTGTGAAGCGGCTTATGGGTGGCTCGTCCCCACCAAGAGTCCCAGCATCTGTCGAATAACAGTATAATGGAACAGAAGCAATCCTGCGAAAGAACGCCTTTATAAACAGCCTTTGAACATTCCCACAAATAAAATAAACTTGCAGCCTCCTCTCTCTGTCTAGAGCGCTCGGTGACGCATTTCTTCATTTGCCGACTTCTTTGGAGACTGGCCACATTTGCCGGAGGTAGTCGTGCGGTTAGCATGCTAACCAGCCCGAGTGCCTTGCCAAGTGTTTCGCCAAAACTCGATAATACAAGCATACGACAAGTAGCAGTTCTTGCTTTGGTCCACTTGATGAGTTGACACTTGGTGTTGTTTGTTTCTTTATTTTCCTCAAATCTTTCCTGTTGCTTTGGCCTTGCCAAGGGGCAAGGGATTCTGTAGTTTTTTTCTGTGGAACGCTGTTAATTTTTGGACCTTTGGCTTTTTGTAGTGGGGATGAAAGAGAAGATGGAGATAATGATGCAAACCATGAGAGCTTATTGTCTTGGTGTTGGTTTGCCAGAGAATATTATGCTTTATTAATTCTTTGTTTTTAGTGCATGTTTTTCTTTCTTTATTTTTGAATATCATGTGAAGCAGGTCAAGCAACCAAAAATGTTTTTTTTGTATTAAACATCAGCTAAATGGTTACACGAAGAGAAACTTGTACATTCTCATCCCCCAATAAAGTGTTTTCTAACCGCAAAATGTTTTTTCCTCCTACAGGGATGGGCGTATGCTTTTCGACTATTTGGCTGAGAAGCATGGCGTAAGTACTTCTGCTGATTCTCTCACTCTTTAACGCAGTTCTCATGACTTTCCTCTGAACCCTATGTTTTTTGGGGGGCAGACGGGAGGGCCAGGCTTTGAGCAGAGAAACATAAATGACTTCCCAAAACCTTAACTTAACTTTGGGGGGATTTTATGGCTTGCAGAAATTTCTGCGGACATTTACATTCTGTGGCGAATTGTTAAGAATAAATGGAATGGCTTTAGAACCGTGGGTATGGCCTCAAGAATGCTGGGGATTCTATATTTGACTGAACGGCACTCCCCTCCCACCCCAGCATCCTGGGGCTGACCTGAGGCCTGTCCTCATTGTACCTTCACCGGCTCTACCGTTTTTATGATCCAAAGAATATCATCCCCGTTGCCGCCCCTCTGGGAAGGCCCCTGTAGCCTTAACAACATCCGCACAGGGGTTCTAGTTTACTGTGACCACACAAACACAGAAACATAGAATATACACACACACAATGTTCCAAGATGCTCTGCCAGCAAGTTTCTCAAGTCCCTCAAACTTCTGGTACCGTCTTGTCATCATTGTTTGCTAAATTCGAGGATTGTGGTGGATTTGTGGTTTAGAGACCCCTGTGAAATCATATTTGGAATTTTTTTGACTTAGTTCATGTTTATGAGCTTTTGAAGCTGCTTATATGCAAGTGCTTTCAAAGGCTAAATAACTTTTAACATTAAAATTTTACAATAAAAACTATTATAATTTATTATAAGGATAATGTATTTTTGTCTATGTTCGATTTTTAGATTTAAAGCAGTGAAAGTTTAATAGTTGTGACATAAGTAGTCTATTACACTCGATTACACTATTATACTCTTCTTACGTAAAACAATTAACTTAAAAGCTTTGAAATTGGTTAAATATAATGTTTAAATTTTGTGCATATGTAAGTAAATCCTGAAAGAAATATACTCAAAAAATGTGTATATTACAAATATAATTTTTTCATTACTTATAATTATAAATTCTAGACAAAATAACTTAGATTTTTACTCAATTTGAATACTATGCTCTGAAAAAAAAAAAATAAGTGAAATGAAATGTTTTTTTTTTTTTATATTTACTAAGTCGCATGAAAATTTGCGCAGTTTCCAAAATGATTATATTGTGTTTTTGAATGACCCTGGGACAGAGAATTTCAGTAAATAATGATATAGATTTGTTTCCGGTTGGAAAGGTTTGCTAAACTGCTATGAATCACGATGATTCCCAATTGATATCGTTTTCTTTTCTGATTTCTTGCAGTTCCGCCAGGAGTACTTGGACACCTTGTACCGATACGCCAAGTTCCAGTATGAGTGTGGGAATTACTCAGGTGCAGCGGAGTACCTGTACTTCTTTAGAGTCTTGGTATGTGTTTTACCACGCCCCCATCTTTAACAGATGACAGAGTTGTGTTTTCCAGTATTTTCCTCTAGGACGTTCCCAGTGGGGCAATTTACAAGAGCTTCCCTTCATCACGACACCCTTTCATTTTCTCCTTTGTAAATTGGCGCCATTTAAAGCATTCTCTAAAAAGTTCTTGTCTAATGGACAACCAGTTCTATTTTGATGGAATAGCTCCCCTGTGAGTGTAAATTAAGGTGATCGGTGCCCCTATTGAGAGTCTGAATTATTGTCTCCGCTTCATACGGTTCATCTTTTTTAGTACGAGACACTGCCAATTCCCATGAGTTACGAGCATTACACATGCACTTAGCTTTGTTTTTTAAGTGACATCAGTGAAGAGTAGAGAGCAGTCGCTCACAGGTAGATTTTCTCAAATTGGGGTACAAAATATGTAATGCTTTTTAATATGAGTTATTGAGTCTTTTATCTATTGTTTCACTCTTTTCAAAAGTTATGTTTTATTGCGTTTTGCACTTACTTGGGTAGTCAAAAGAACAGAAAGCATCTGGTGTTCAATCAATTTTGAAAGTGCCATATTGTGTCTTCAGCACTAAAGAGAACTTGCTCCAGTCAGTCTGAGGTTGTTTCCTGGCCAAGTCTTCAGTGGCAGACCTCATAAGCTTTTGGGTTTATGGGCAGAGCTGCACCCCATAGATTATTGGTGTGGATTTTGTGGCCCAATCTGTCTGGGGTTTCCTAGGATTCCCAAATTTTGCAAGAGTAAATGTTGTGTAGCTTTATTTACACAGATACAGAAGAGCCACTATAAATAAAATAAAAAAATACAGTATGCTTTTGTTTTTTTATAATCAGTTAGATGCTTGTAAAGATAAGTTAATTTACAAGACAGATCTTTCCTTTCAAAATTCGAATTTTTTTATAAACACTTAAAATGCTGAGATCTAAAAAAAAGAGTATTTTAAAATTGTTTAATGTTTAGTTAAAAAAGTGTTATAAAAACATGCTTAAGATAAATAACAGTTGCACTGAATCTCCTATTGACACAGCCAATTCAACTAGATGAAAAAGACTAACAATTTTTTTCAGCTAGTGTTAGTTAATGCATTTACTTATGTTACATATAGCCCCTTATTGTTAAGTATTACAATTGTTATTTTAAAATTGCTAATGAAAAAACTCATACATGATTGACTTTTAATTAATACTGGGATAACATTTAAACCTATAACATCTGAATGTATTGTAGTGGTATCACATTTGAAAAATCTTATCCGAGCCACTTTCATTTGCAGAAAAATATTTCATCAGTTTTTGCACAGAGTTTCCAATGTAAATGGCCAAGTTGAAATTAATCTATTTTGTTATTTAAACAAATTTTACTTGACATTATTAATGACCCTCTTGATATTTCAAGCTGAAGCAGTCAGTGGTACAATGTGCGGTTGGTTAAATATTAGTGTTGTATAAATCTTTCTACAGTGGATTAATACATTTCAGCACAAGACCTGTATTTCTATGGTGTCTTTTTCAGAATGACTCTTGCTTTACTTTTTTCTGTGTTCTTGTCTAGAGAAAGACCCAGGCAATGATGCACTGAGGACCTTAGATTAAATAATTTTCACCAGTGGAATTCTTTTGGAATCAGATAATACCAAAGTAGGTTTGTGGGGAAAGATAATTGCAGTTCACAGAGAGTACTGGCAGTATCCACGTTACACATGCGTACTCCTTATTTCCTCTATAAACAAAGAGCTCATTGCTTGGGCTCTGGTGTTTGTGGCTTCTCTCCCATTGCCTGTAGAAATGAGTGAAAGATGAACTTATGGGTGAAAGTGGCCGGACGCTTAGTGCTCAGTGCTGAGCTGTCTGGCTAGTAGGTGGGTGGGGGGCTTAAGACGGCTGGGAAAGAACAAATTGACCCTCTCTTTTCTCTTTGGTCACACTGTGTGGAGGCAGTCCAGTGTCTTGAAGAGAGGTTCCCATTGTCAACGCTGACCTAGGCCAAGAGTGTTGCGAGAGGCTCCATGCCTGGCTACGTTATCAGACTCCTCTGCTGTTGTGTGTTTCTCACGTAACACCGTAGCCTTTCTCAATGGAATGCATTACTGTCGCTTCTGATGGCCAGACAGACCTGCTCTCACGTATGATTCACTTAGCCCACATTGTGTCGTAAAAAAGCCAAACGTTTGCCAAACAACGCTTTGTCACTGTGGCGACGAGTCAATAATTAAAAAAAGGATTTAAAATAGTTTTTAACTCTAAGTTGGGGGAGTGAATGCGTTTTAACAATTGTTTTTTAACGTCACCATGCTTTCCATTTGTAAATAATCTGCAGAATCAGTCATGCTGTTTGTTTTGTTTATTTGTTTGCTTGTTGTGTCCCTGTGGTTTTCGTGGGAGCTGAGGGAAAGGGCAGTCGACGAGCCTTGAATTGCACCCTTCAGTACTTTCAAAATTGCTTCAATGCTTTCATTAATGGTGTTTTATCATACATCTCAGTTTTTCTGTAAGGGGGAGTTTACCCCCCCAAATCATTGTCATTTATTCACTCTCTATAGCTTAAAACCTTTAAAAATTTGACTGTCTTTTGTGGGGGGGAAAAGGAAGAGATTTTGAGAGATGGTTTTGTGTACATACAATGGAAGTCCTTGTAATCTGTGTTGGGCTAAAGAAAGTGGAAAGTCATCCAGGCTAATTAGGACATGAGAACATGATGTAAATGATGAACAAATCTTCATTTTGGGGTGAATTATCTCTTCTGAGCATTCATTTGCACAAAAACTGTACGATAGGCTAGGTTGGGACAAAGTCACTCATGTCATTTCCACCTTGAACTCACCAAACGTATTAAGCAGATCATACTCCAAACAACAATCTTTATTCAATCACTGCTAAGTCAAATTAAGTAAAACAACATGGCAAAATGCATGTGATCCCTTTTAATGTAACATTGAAATTGTTATCTTCTCGTTTGCAATCCTATAAACAAATCGCTTTGCATCAACAGTGGAACGGAACTCGGTAAAATGTAGAACTTTCTCAGGAATACCTGTCTCACCTTTTTCTTCATTGTATTCCTTATCCCCTCCTCTACAGGTCAAACAGGGCCTCCCATTTCCTCAAGTGCCTCCTTGCATGGGAGAGGTTGGGCTCTAGATCCCCTTCTAACGTGGGAAATGTAGCCATTTAACAGAGGAAGCCAGGCTTGCAAAATCCAGACCCAAGGTCCTATTACAGCGAGCGCCCGGTGCGAAAAGAGCAACTTATTCATATCATCTGTTAATGCAGGGATTGGATGTTGAGAATAAAGATTGAGTGTCCCGTCAGATCCTCGGCACAGTAAATTTATTGTTGCTGGTCAGTCAGCGAAAATGTGCCCATTTCAGAAGGCGGTGGAAAGTCAAGGTAACTTGTGGAAAAACCCAGGTATTGAAACTATTCTTGCATGGCCACACTGCTGAAAGCCAGTCAGTGTGCAGAGAGCTGCCATAATGACATGGAGCTTGGCCAAATGTAGCAGGCAGGGACTTCCAGGAAAAAAAAGAAAAAACAAACACTTTTAGAAATGAAACGCTGACCTTTATATTGGCAATGTGGATGGCTTTTTCCTCTGGTTCTCCCCTGAGTTGATCTCTCTTTCAGCTTTCGGGCTTTGAAAGTCATTTAGATCCATCCAACTTTTGCGAGTTTTGATCAAAGCTCTCCAGTGTTGCGAGTGGATGGGTAGCTGCGTCCGCACAGTGTTTATTTTTAAGCTGTTCCATGCAACTGTCTTGCACTATGCAAATATTACTCCCTTGGCAGTGGAACATTAGGCTAACTGATTGTTTCGTTGACGTTACATTTATCCATCTGCTTGTTTATTTAAAACAAATTTTACATCCCCTTTAAGACACCATGATCCTTGACGAATGCCGGTTTCTTTCCTGTCTTGACACATTTCCAATAGAAATAGTAAAGTTGGGAAAACCATCTTTATTTTTATGACCGGTGCCTGATATCTTTAGTTCCATCACATTTGTGGCAGGTTGTGTAAGGGAAATGGATATTCTTTGTTTAGAAATGTATAACTTTATTGTTTCCTCAGTTTTTTTTATGAAAATGTATCTTAAATGTCGAAATAGGTGTAGTTCAGGATGACTTATCAGTGTTTTTCCAAAGTACCTGAAAGCTAGTTGATATGAACCTAAAGCCACAAAACTCCCATCTTAGTTTCCTAGGGTCTTGAACCTTTATTATTTGCTCTAATCATCTCTGGTTGTAGATATACAAGCTGTGGTACACCAGTGTCACAACTTCCTATCAGCTGGTTAGTCCAACCACTTCCCATGAGCCTCTGGCCATAGTCCATCCCATTTCCTTAATCAATGCAGAGATGCTTCAGCATCCCTAACCTGCAACAGATTATCTCCTCCTTGTGTTTGTTTTCAGCCTTCTCTGGAATAATTTAAAACAGCGACTTATGGTCCTTTTGAAGCCCATCGTCTCTACAGAGATGGACCATGTCAAATCACGTTCATATTTCCTCACACGAAAAAAAATCCGGCCTTTCATAACTCAATTCCACAGGATGTTTTTCTTTTGCGCTAATTGGTGAGGAGATTATCGCAATTACTAGTTAATCAAGTTATCCAAACATTATTTCCAAGGATCTGTTCCTGCTTATAAAGACCGTTATTGGCTTCTGCCGTCAATAGCAGTGGAACCGAACAAGATCGGTCGCACACTTGCTGACATGCCTAATTTTTTTGTTATTTGTCCCGAAAAGTTCTAACCATATCAGATGCTCGCCAAAGCTGTTCTCACTTAACCCACAGTCACACCCTTATCCGTCCGCTCCCAATCAAATCTGTTAGATTGGTCGAGGACCTCAAGTCTGGACCTCATTCTCTCACTCCTCCGTAAACAGACACTTTGATTAGTGTTCCAGCACTCCGGTCCTGTCCACATCCCAGAACTGATCAAAGCCCCCAGACATGTGTTAGGGCCAGTCACAGGGGCCGCAGCGGTGGCAGCACACATCATTAAAGACCCTCACTTGAGTCAAAGGCAATGCACTTGAGGTCAAAGCAAGTTCACGTGAACTTTAGAGACATGACTATACATGACTTTCTTACACCTGTAGATATCAGAAAGAGTGTCTTGTTCAGAATTTAAAAGCCATTCGTGACTCGGTTTAAATGACTTAACCTACTTTCTTCTTTTGATGTGATTCTCTTTTCCCCTGAGATAGTGTTTCACCCCAGGCTAGTTAAGGAGCACTTGTTTAACTTATGTAATTGTTTCCCAGTAATGTTAGAGACAAGTTGACCTTTAACCTTTGACTCTTGTCTAAGGACCTTTCTGACCTAACCTACTCCTACGTCTGCATTTGTGTGCTTCTGTGTGTAATGTTATCAGCCAGGGGTTGCTTTATAAAACCTTTATATTCATTGTCTGTTTTTTTTGCTTATGGGATATGCAGAGGATGTGAAGAGCAGTCTGTGTGTGGCACGGCGGTGGCTTTATCATAAAATATGGCAAATGAGGTTTATAAAAAGCTAAACAGTCTTTCAGGATTCATTTCTTTTTCCCTTCCGAGCTCCTTTCCCAAAGATGACATAGTTTAATCTGTTTATCCTCTGTAAATAAATAAAGACGTTAATTCAGCAAGCTGCCTCCACACAGTAGCCAAGAATGCTGATTGGGTATGTTTGCAGAGACGGGGAAAGATGCATGTCAAAAATTGAATATTCTGAAAATGAAATGGTTGGATCTGTGGTATTGTTATCAAGTGGCACCTGACCACAGGAATCTTTCTTTTAACATTGTATGTTTACGTTTGTGCTCAAGTTTACTTACTTTCTTGGAAAAATTTGTAAGATGTTAAGCATTTCTGATCCTGTGAATAAAATCTATATGTTAGATTATATGATAGTTTTCATTTACGGTAGTCAAATTTATTTTACTAAACTAAATTTCTGTTTTTATTGATATTGGGTTGTATTATATTTTCACAAAATTATGTTAAAATCTTCATTGATATAAATCTTTGACAAGTCCCTAGACAGTCAATATTGTATGAAATAGTAAATCACAAAAATGATACCAGCTGGGTTTTCACTAGTTCGCATTTGTACGAAAAATAGGAAAAAGAGACACTATTATGTTGATTATGAATTAAACATATTATCCAATGCAAACCTTGAAATTCCCTTCAACCTAAAAGGAATAGTTCACCCAAAAATATATTTTTTTATTATTTATTCACACTTTAGTCATTTCAAACCTGTTAGACTTTCTTTCTTCTGCAGAACACAGAAGAAAAGAATGTTGATATGCAAACAACAGCGACCCATTGACTTGCATTGGTTTTCTGTCCACATTCACATATAGACGTGAATCTATACCATTCAGATACCACCGTTCTTTTGTGCACTGGATCAAAATGCCAAAGGCCAATTAAATAATGTCTTCAAAACAATTTCACTTTGTTCGAAGGGTCCGCACAAGGGGCATGTCGACTTCCTGGCAGAACAATGTGCAATTTGAGCAATATACTGTGTGAATCGATCTAATTGTCTGCTAATGTTTACTGTATGTTTGTGTGTGTGTGTGCAGGTTCCAGCCACCGACAGAAACGCGCTGAATTCTCTGTGGGGCAAGCTGGCCTCCGAGATCCTGATGCAGAACTGGGAATCTGCCATGGAGGACCTCACCCGCCTGAGGGAGACTATCGATAACAATGTAATGCCCCGCCACTCAGAATTCAATACGGTGCTCATATTCCCTTACATAGGCCATAATATTGACCGCCTTGTGTTTCAGCGCCCCCTCCATCTCTCGGCTTCTTTCTCATCACCAGTCAAGCAAACCTTAATTGTACTGTTTTGTCGGGCGGGCTTGAATTTTAATTGAGCTGGGAAAGGCCAAGGGGTTTGGCTTGGGGAGAGAGAAGTTTGTGTAAATAAAAAACAAAAGACCTTAAGGTTGTAAATTTCTAATTTGAACTTTGATTTGAACTGTGCATGAAAGGCAACAGAAGCCAAGTCTTGGTTTCACAGAGGCAGAAGTTCATGGTGGTATATTATGAGAATGGATCGCATATTACCTTTTTTTTTATTGTTTAAACACTTAACTTAAATGTAAGAATTTATTCACGCTCAATGGCTGATGTTTGTAAAAGGTTATTTAAGTGAAGTATTTTTTTAAACTTCCCCCTTGTTTTTTTTCTCTGCAGACAGTAAGTTCTCCTCTCCAGTCTCTCCAGCAAAGGACTTGGCTCATCCACTGGTCCCTGTTTGTGTTCTTCAACCACCCGAAGGGCAGAGACAACATCATCGAGCTTTTCCTCTACCAGCCACAGTAAGCACCTTTTGCAGCTGCACGTTTTCCATCTGGGATTTGGTTTTGGTTTGATTTTAGTGAAAACGGATGAGGTGGGACACGAGCACGGGTCCAGGTCGGAAAGCCCACCACAGTCTACAAAAGAAACTGCTGATTTTGTGCTCACAGACTCATGACCCCAGCGGTCGGTCGTGAAAAGGAGTCTGGCAATTCAGGCAAATGCTGACAACTGTGAATGGATTGCTTGTTTTACTGGTAACGTTTTTTAGGTCCTTGAAGGCATAGTTTACCCAAAATGAATATTCTCTCATTATTACGTCACTCTCTTGATGTCAAAACCTGTGTAGTACTCTTTCTTTTGTCAACACGAAAGTAATTTGTGTTTTATAGAAGAAAGTCATACAGGTTTGGTAAGGCTTTCCCTTTAAAGCCTTGTTTACAATGCATTTAGTCTCTTAAGAAAGATGTTTCCTCAAAAAAGTGAATAGCTGTAAAGAAACAAACTTTACAAAACAAGTTCCATACATTTCAATGCATGTAAATGCACTTTTGTATTGATGACCAGATGTCCCCGTCTATTCAAAGTCACAGCAACACATAACTTATCTGCCTCCATTATGTTTTTCCACTGATTTCCACCAGCACAGATGGCTAAAGATGACCAGACCAGTAATTACTCATAAGTACCCGACCAAATACGGATTGAGGTGACTTTTTGTATGGTTGCAAGCTGGAAACCTAGTTGAGGCTTGGCCCTTTCTTCTTGCCCTTGACCGCCACTTCCTGTTTTGAGGGCCAGTGACCTGTGGATGGGAGCTTTGCTTGAATGTTTGACCCGTTGAACCCACGGCGTGGGCTTCAGCTGGACTTTAATTGTTTATTGCAGCCGTGCTGCAAGCCTATGAGACAGTTTTGGCCTGACAACGTCCCTTTGGACTAAGGTGCTCATTATACAAGAAATTTATTTAGTTTCATTAAAACCCCCTGCTGAAGGTACTTCTAATTTGTGGTTGGATTTGCAAGATTAGAGATTTTTGTTGCTGGCAAGGATTTTCAAACTTTTCATATTTTTGTTGTCGTTGTTCTCTCGCCTCTTCTGCCTCGAGCTGTTGTTTGCCGAGCTGCGGCCATGAAGAGCAATCAGACCTCATAAATCTGAATCTCGGTCTAATTTACAGCATTAGATACAGTATGTTTTATGTACCAAAACAGCGTTGCGTACTTGGAGGGCAAGCGCATTGATCGTCTTGTTTGAGTTGGAAAATGGCTTTATGGTGTGTAATAGACCACTATGACCCTTTGAAAAGACCTTTTGTTTTCTGTAGTTCTCATTTTTGTTATTCTTCTTTTTTGTTTTGTCTGCAGTTAGGCTGACATCAGCCTGTCATAGTCAGAATGAGTAATAGTTATATTAGATGCATTAAATATTAAAGAAATAGTTAAAGTGAAAGTTTGTTACCAATGTTCTGCAAAATATCTATTCTTGTGTTCTGCAGAAGTAAGTAGGTCCTACAGGTTTGAAATAACAAGAGCATAGAAAGTGACTGAATTTTAAAAATATAAGGAAAATATCCCTTTAATGAATTACCTTATTACATCTCAGGCTAAATAAATAGTTTGCTTGTTAAGACTGTTTAGTATAGTTCTCTTTTTAAAACAAATGCAGTCTTTATGTGTATAAATTTGTAGAATCACCCAGCGATTCACCTCTTTCAGTCTGGTATTTTTCATGTCATTCCGTTGCTCCAGCAGAGAGCCAAAACAAAACAGAAACCATCATTTTTTTTAGTGCAGGAAAAGCGACACCAAAGATAGGCTATCATATAATACGACTCTAAGTCCAAGGGCAGTTTGAGAAAGAATATTGTCACAAGATGACCTATGATGTAGGTGCAAACAGGAAAGCTAATACAGTAGAAACAGTATCCCGGCCAGCACAGAGTGGATTCAGAGTTTCACTTGATTTACCTCTAATCCCCCCTCCTCACAGATACATCAAGAAATTGAAACTGCATCACCATTTTGCTTCTTACATTCGTTTTTACCGATCGCTCTCCATCTTCTCTCAGATGCTTCAAATCGTCTTAAAATGGTAATTTTGCAAATCATTTTAGCGACATACAAATGAGTGGACGTGTATTAACTTATTGCAGTTAAATACTTGCATTTAAAAAAGACACATACAGCTTCACAACTGTTTCTGGAAAAAGCCAAGCTCCCAGAGTCAGGCCATGAGCAGCACTCCTGACCGATCTCCTCCTGAGGGCTTTTCCTGGAATGTACACACTGATGATGCTTGTGCTCTTTCACGCTCTCTGATTGGTGCGCGGGCAGGATGTTATGGGTGAATAGCCAAAAAATACCCAGGAACTTTTCTGATGGTGTGCAGTTTTAAAAAAACTCTCAGAAATCATTTGCAGTGCTGGAGGAGTATATTGAGCACAGAAATACTTCCTCATGCATCCAACTTGTTTTTTAACAAAGGAATACTCAACACTTAAGGTGAATACTTGTTCCCCTTTTGACTTGAGGGATAGTTCAGCCAATATTTAATTTCTATGATCATTTACATACAACTTTCATTCTTCAGCAAAACACAGAAGATATCGTGAAAAAACAAACAGCAACAGTAACCATTTACTTCTATTGTGTGGGCACACAATCAATGCAAGCGAACAGATAATGTCACTGTCTGGTTAACAATATTCTTCAAAATATCTTTGTTTTGCAAAAAAGTCATACGGACCTTAAATGAGAAAAGAGCTTGTAATTGACAGAATTTTCATTTTTGGATGAACTTTCACTTTAGAGAGGTACAGATCTTTGTAAAGAAACATGCAGAAAACATACAGAACACGGAAGCAGGTTCATTTTTTACTTGAATGAATGCTTCAACAAATCGACTAGTTTAGTGCTCTAAAGCGAGATGCGTTTTGAACTTAAGAAAGCTCCCAGAGTACAGTTTGTTGCACCCAATTTGAACTTCCTCTTGAAAACTTAGCGGAGTATTATTCGTATCGTTGCTTCAGCCTAGCTGCCAGGCTTGGTTTGATAACTCTTATTTTGTCTTTGTGAAGTCCAAATATGGTACGTGACTCATTCGAGAAGTCTGTCCATCAGCGCTTCCCTTGGAGAACTGGTAGGTGTAAGTTAATCAGGAACACAGCATGAGGTGTTGTGGTTTTCCATGAAGTCCCTGACTACAAAGAGACGAGGGGCCAAAGGCTGTGGCAGCCGGCATCACACGCCGACGAAGCCCGCTGCCGTTTTTAGCTCCAACATCACAAGTACCACAGGGCCCTGTGTCCCTTTAATTGTTTCGGCTAATTAAACCATCCGGCAAGCCCCCTCCCCTCTTCCTCCAAATGACATGTGTTTCTCTGCGCCGAAGCTTTGGGGCCGGAGCGGCTCCACTTCCTCCTCGAAATTTAATTTGGTCCTGATGACGAGGGGTTCAAAGATGTTCAGATACCGCAGGCGAAGAGGCTGTCCTCCAAATTGACTGAAAAGTTAAGTGCACCCTTACAGGAGCTCTCATTGCTATGACAAGGCATCTGTTGTATGTTTTTTTTTTTTTTTTGCGAAAAAAGCTCATGCACGTCCGCAGAGAGAAAACTTTGTCTTGGGTTGTAATAGTAGTGCTACGTTGCTTTCCATCCCAAACTGAGCCCACAGCTAGTTGACCTGTGGCTGAAAAACAAGTCCCCCGTGGATAGGGTTACACTGCTCCGCTGGGCTGTAGTTGGTGATCCGTGTCTGGATGGGGGTTTTCCTTCTCTTTTTTCTGCAGGGGTAGCAATGAACAGTGGTGCTTTCAACATGCAACATTTCATGTTCTTCTGTGTAAAGTGAATAAGCAAGCTCCCTATATTCAAAGGAAAGTGAAACTGATGGCTCATGGTCTCTATGGAAATCGGATGTGGTTACTCGAAAGGAATAAACATTCTGACTAGCTGCATGTCAGGGCATGCACGCTACCGCAACAGCTCTGACGTTGATGTTGAGCTCTGGCGATTCAGTTTCGATCCCAAGACATTTTGGCACTTTCGCAGATGTCATGTTGGAAAGTTAAAAATGTTTAGAACCAGAGTGATACAAAGTTCAACTTTCTTAAATATTGTCCAACTAACACAAATGACATCATTGGATTTCGCCAGCTTCTAAAACAAAGATACTGTTGTGCAACTTCATTATCCGGTAGAGCAGTTGTACATAACAGATATTCTTCAAGCATTTCATGATTGTTTTCTTTTTTGCAGGTACCTCAATGCCATTCAGACTATGTGTCCACACATACTGCGCTATCTGACCACAGCTGTCATCACCAACAAGGACGTCCGCAAGCGCAGACAGGTGCTAAAGGATCTGGTGAAAGTCATCCAGCAGGTATGACATACGACTTTAGTCCATTTTTATGGAATGCCTTGCTTTGCATTTGTTTTCGCTATGTATATTATTTATATGTATATAAATAATATATATATATATATATGTATGTTAATTTTAGTCTTGATTCTAGTTAGCATTATATCATAAAAAACAAATCTATTAAATATTTAGAGTAATTTATAAGGTAAAATATTTTGCCTGTTTTTTGAAATTATAAACGTTTATAAATTAGGGAATATTTATTTATTTGCTTGAACATTTTTCATGTTTTTGCAAATAAATTAATAGTAAATAGCAACTAAAGCACTTGCGCTGTAACCTATTACTGACAGGACAGTGTATTCAGTTGTTGCCTAGCCACATAATAAAAAAAAACATGGCCTGCTGCATTTTCCAAACAGTTAACAAATCGGCAGCTTGGCGCATCTCGCGTTTCCCAACGTTTAAAGCGCGTTTGATTTGATCCGCCCCTAACTCACCCTCAAGTTGTTTCGGAGGTAGTAAGTGGTGGCCCAGAGGTAGTCAGTGGTGCGCCAGAAATCTCACTTGCTAACATTCTTCCAAATATGTTTTTGTACAACCGAACAAATATATTTATACAGGGTTTGAAACATCTTAAAAGGGGAATTGCTTAGAAAAGATTTTTTTTGTCCAGTATCCCTTTAAGTAATGCTTTGAAGGCCTATTGTAATTGCTTAATCAATTGCAGAATGAAGTTTAGCTTTTAAATATTATATGTTTGTGTTTCATGCATTATAAGTTGTATTAATAAACAGGCACACGTACATGTGTATACGCAGCATTTAAGAAATATTCACAGGCATTTATTTAGGTGTACCAATAAGATAAAAAACATATGTTAAATAAATTCACATACAACATTTTTATGCACAGTACTCAGACAAATATTATGTAAAAACAAACCTTTATTCTGCAATCGATTAATCAATTACAACAGCCCTAAAGCTTTTTTCAGTTTACAAAAAAATTTTAGTTTTATGAAATTTGTGAAAAATGGTTTACTTTGAAAATCTATGGCCAATATATTTAAAAATGTTAGCTTTAAACTTTTATCATTTACATGATACCAAGCCTTGGTTGGCCTGTTTGAATGCACAGTACCCCATTGGCCAGGTGTTGCTCTTTTCAGAGTCGTAATATTTTCTGTTGGTCTCCTTGGATTCATCCACACTGGCCTTGCATGCAGTGACAGATGTTTTCAATGGGAGGTTACCCATCACCAGATAAACAACACTGCTTCATTTTTTCTCTGATGTTTCAAATGAGCGCATACTTTTATTTGAAGTTAATACGATCAGCACATTGCATGGAATTTTATACTTCACTACATTTGTGGGAAGAAATGAATGAGTGGTGTACATTGGCCCGAAAATAAAAGCTTGCTCTCTGCGTCTCAGTTTATCTTCGTACCTCCTCAGGCTTGAACCCATTAGAATTGATGAATGGTACTGGACGGTCTGATTGTAGCGTTCCAATGTCTCAGTGTCCAACAACAGTAGCTTCTTCAGAGATCAATGGCAATGAAATCCAAATAAGCGCATCTCCATGAAGTTTGCGTAATCACTTAAACATGTGTCCTGAGGTGCGCGCCGTCCTAACTGCACAACCTTCTCCTCTCATGGTTACTCAAGCATCTGTGGTATTTAGATTCAGGGAAGACCCAGAGACTATCACATATCCGAACGGGAATTGTCCCATCAGGGCCTCTTTTAACAGGGTCTTTCAGCTCATTGGTGTTTAAAGACATGGCACATTAGGCAGAGGTCGTGCTCATTATTGTGTGCTTTGACTGAAAATAACTCTTGAGTATGTTAAAGATAACACCCAGGATTTTAAAGGGACACTTCACTTAAACTTGTAGTTCATAACACTGTTTGCATTACATTTTATTTTTGCTATTCCTTTAAAAAATGTCTAAATGTTCTCAACTTTAGGAGTCGTACACCTACAAAGATCCCATCACTGAGTTTGTGGAGTGCCTGTATGTGAACTTTGACTTTGATAGTGCTCAAAAGAAGCTGAGAGAGTGTGAGGCGGTAAGTCCCAGCTGTTTTTACCTTTTTATAACCTTTCACATCTTGTCTTAAAAGCATGGCACACACTCCCCATTTAGGGCCAGAACGACCATATCTTATGTTGTTTTCCTGTTTTTACCAGACTTTTGACTGTGACATCACTTCTTCTGCTTCACAGCGTCTATTAGCTGAGTTCAGTGAGATGCTCATTCTCAGAAGACGTTGATCTCATGCTACTTTCATTGTCTGCCCACAAAGAGCCTTTAACTTTGTAATTGTCACAGATGATCAGTTTCACTTTCCCAGAACGGGTCATCAGTGATGCAGTGTGTCACTTTTCTGCAGCCAAACAAACAGCCCAACCTTCTGTTTCAGGCACAGAAAGGGGTCTCAAAGCTCAGGCGGTCCCGGCGTGCCGTGGTGTCACGGTCAGCTGTGGAAGCGGGCCCCTCTCAGAGCCTCTGACTCACCATTTGTCATGTTTTTATGATAGGCAGTAATTGTCAGATCAGTGGGATGGTTAACAAGAAGTGCTTTTGGTGTGCAGGGGCGGACACACACGCTGGAAAGAGCTTTCTGCGGTACAGACAACCCAGATCTGTATTTTTGTTCCTCTTTATAAATGGACTTCTATAATGGCCACTTCATCAGTTTTCACCCCTGCCCTGCTTTGTCATTCCTTCTGTTTTTACCGTTAAAGCACAGACTATAAGTGCCAACAAGGCACAGAACAGAAGACAAATGCGCTCAAAGAGCGATTTTAGTTTCTGTTACGTTTTTTTTGCGTCGGCTACTATTGCAAGAAACTAAATGGCTCATTGTATTAAGCCCGGACTCTTTCTTAGATTCATAAGGTGTATTTAAACTATGTCTTTGGATTTCAAACGTGATGTCAGGCAAACAGTGTATTTAAATTGTACTGTGACAACTCAAGAAAAATTAAGGGCTAAGAAAGGAAACAGTTGATGTCTGTTGCCTTTAAAAATACAGAAAACCACATAAATATAATTAATACAATTTTAAATTGAATTAAATTAAATTAAAGGTTGGTTTACTTGTAAGAAGGTTGTGGGTTCGAATCCCATGGCCAGCAGACAATGACTGAAGTGTACTTGACTTCATTATACTGTAAGTGGCTTTGGATAAAAGCATCTGCCAAATTGATAAATGTAAATGTAAAGGTATAGGCAACCACAAAGTGATTTAGTCACACTCATGACATATTAAACTATCAGAACAATAAAGAAGATATTTTGAAGAATATGAGTAGGAGGAAACCATTGGTCCCCATTGACTGCATTGGGTACCAACAAATCTACATTTGCATTCACATTTATTCATTTGGCAGTACTGATTAGTAATGACAAGTAAATAATGAATTTTCATTTTTCTGTGAACTGTTAATATTAGTACATAATATTTAATGGCATTACAAGTTGGCTATTCAACGCATACTATATTAACTTATACATTTGTATAACTGGGCAGAAATGTCAAATTCTCATTCACTTTTTTAAACTTTCCTTATTATATTTTTTTAATTGTAACATGTTGGGTTAATCATCATTATCAGTGCAGGAACAACATTTGATCACTGCTCCACATGATTATGAACAACACTGGCACGACACCGAGAATCATTTGCCATCCCATCCCTGGAAAACATTACTTTTCGCAGAGATTTGTTTGGTAAACTGCCATACAAACACTGCGGCCAAATCTTAAACTGCTTGAAAAGTGTTTTGCTTTGAATGAGAGAGTATTTAGAAGTCTCCATGTGATAAAAGCCAGAAATGGCCTTCAGGCGCATTGTTGGTTGCAGTAAACGCATTACATTACATTACAAGGATTCATCCCAAGCATAATTAGCTTGAGTGCCTTTTGCCTGGTGTGCACTTATCTCAAAGCTCTTAAAACTCGTTCCTGTTCTCTTAAATTATTATGAATTCAAAGACCAGATCAGGTTGCCCTTCGTACTTTGTTTAGTAACAATCACCCTGTGTTAAATAGCATGCTTTTTATAGCCGAATGAAATAAAGAACACTTAATGTTGTTCCTTACTAAAACAGTGACACCATTTATAAACATCTATTCCTGTGAGTGACCGTTTCTTCTCGCCAGATGTTTTTCATTTTAAGCGGTTATCGTCAAGGAGCACAGAAAATGAGACCCAAATCACCAGCAGTCACGTTTTGTTGGGTCTTTGTGGGTCTAACTGATCGAGCCATTTGGGAGATCTCCATTAGACTTTGCATGCTTGGGGGCCGGGCCTCGTAAGGGTCCGAGTAATTAGCACACCTGCATCTCTGTGAGGGCTGCCTGGCTGCTGGACTTCCAGAACTGGCCGTTGTTGTACAGCCAGAGCTGAGACTGGGTAAATGGACGCTAATTCGTCATGACCCTGATTATAAAAGCCAGAGGCATTATTGAGATCACAAGCTTCAAAACAACTTTATGGCGTGTGGATTTAACTTGTTAAGCTTAGATGTACTGCAACTCTAAATGATCACAAAATGACTTGTGGACACACATGTCTACAGCCCAGGGCTTTTCCTGTTGGATGGCTGAAGCCTCTTGAGTCATCAGTGTGCCTGCTCTTTGCCAAAGTCATCCATTTCTTTTAACTAATTGGATGTTAAGTGCAGTTCGCTTTTGAAAGGTTGGTTAAGGAAGTAATATCCCAAGTAGAAAAACATGTATCATATTTATATACATGAGATATGGGCAACTTTTACTATATTAAAGTATATATTAAAGTATATCTTGTAAATATAATGTAATATTTTTGTGTGGGTTTACACTATATAATCAAGCACATTTACACTTATTATTTAAATTTATTTTACGATACTAACATACTAAATGGTCATATTTATAAAACCCCCAGGTGTGTGTACACCATTTTGTGTAATAGTGATAATCTTCAATTTACGCTAGAATGGACTGAATAAATGAAGTATTTTTTCCAAAGTAACATTTACAAGCAATTTCTTCGAATAAAATCAGCAGCCATGGCTCCAGAGGTCTGCAGTCTTGTGAGTCCAACTGGACACAGTCCTGAATCTGAAGATGTTCACCGCATAGACGTTGTGGTATTTTCCTTGAGCTGTGGATCATCACATTGCTTATTTTGCATTGTGATTGCCTTATCATGTTTATCCCGTCAGGTTTTGTAATTTTTTCTCCTCCAGTTGATCTTATTGGAGAGCTGAACAATGGTTTGGGTTCATAATGGGGTATGTATTGCATCAAACAATGTTATTTAGCACTATGTTTCATCTTGTAAAGACTGGAAAAACAAAAAACTCTACTTAATATTCCAGTAAATGGAATTTGAGTTCTTTTGAGTTCTTTGAAAATTCTTATAGCTCTGTCCTTTTTTGGAAAAACCTCAACATTAATCGTAGCACTCCAGTGTACTGTTATCAGTTTGAGATAAGTCATTGTCAGTGATAAAATGTGTGTTGGCTGATAGGGCCGTGGTCATGTAGTTAGGGTTTCTTCAAGCAGAACATCGCAGATAGTAGTTCTCAAAGCCTAAGCAAACAAAGTGGGGCCCGCGAGCACAGAAGACCTCGGACGAGGACTTCACATGAACCGTGTAGAATCGGCAGGGGCTCGCACATGTCTTCAGCCATGTGGAATGCATGGGGATATTTGTCTTTGACTGTTCCCCATCTGAAAGCAAGGTAAAGGACAGAGAGCTCCTGTGTAGAATTTGGGGATTTGTAATTTGAAAGCTGTGGTGTTGTAAATTGGTTCCACCATACAATCCAGCGGCCCCCGTGGCAGTGGGCAAGACAAACTGCGATAAGTCAGCCATTGCGGTGGGTTCGAGGGCTGGCTCTGTTCCTGCCCCCTTTCATGTGGGGAGAGTGGAATTCCAAGATCTGCGGTAAGTTTGGAGCGCAGTGAATGACCCCAGAACTTTCCCAGATAGGGATTTTCTCTTATAAGGATATCATATATATTAGACCTATAGGACTCTCTTGGCCCTTGAAGCTATGCATTCATTTCCATAATTTTCAGGAATTCTATTTACATTTTTCTTGCTTTTGGCTTTTTCTTCCTGTCGTTGGTCTGCAACCTGTTACCTTTAACAGGCCTCGGACGAATATCGTTATATATAAACTATAAAAAAATAAACTAATCTGTTCTTTTCAACCTCTGTGGTGTCTGTGTTCATGCAACAATGTGTAACAGTTTCAATCTTTTGAAGGTGCTGGTGAATGACTTTTTCTTGGTGGCGTGTCTCGAGGACTTCATTGAAAATGCTCGACTGTTCATCTTCGAGACCTTCTGCAGAATTCACCAGTGCATCAGTATAAGGTAAGAAGACCCTAAAGGACCTTTAAATTGAAAAACTGTAGAAGGGTCTCTTTGATATCATTGTTGCAAATATACAAATCCATTTACATTTACGCATTTGGCGGTAGCTTTTATCAAAGGGGAGTTACATTACATTATACCATACATTTGATATGGATTTTGTTCTTGATGTCATTTTAAAGAAAATTCTGTCATCATTTACTGATCCTTTTGTCATTTTAAACCTGTACCTGCAAAACACAAGAAGATTGTAAGTACCTATATTATTTGCATTTCTTTTGTACCGACCAACAGTTTTTGCCTATGAACATTCCTCGAAATATCTTTTTTGTTTAACTGATGTAAGAAATTTGCACAAGTATGAAATGACTTGATGGTTAGTAAGTGAATTATCAGTAAGTCAACACTGTCATATCATTTAAAACGAACAATTTTTAATTATAAAAAAAAAAGGTAGCAGGTCTGTGTGGGATTGTTTCCTGTTTCCTCTTCCATTCCCACTCGGCTCTGATAAGTTTTTATTACTAGTGTGTTGGAGGAAGCGAAAGACCGGCTGCCAGCGCCTCAATCTCATACATGCGGACACGTATTCAGAATCAGCCATCTCAGGCACATCCACCCATCTGTTTTGAAGCATTTATAAAGGGCCTACATATTGGCCCTTTGGAGAATATTGATGGCTTACCCTGTCTGTGGCTAATACAGCAGATCTGTCTCTTAAGTGCTGTCTACGACACTTAATATGTTGTTGACTTTTTCATCTTGTCAGGTCCTTATTAGGACCCAATTGAAGTGTTGATGAAAATTCGTTTTTTTGTTACTTTTAAGTATAACAGTCAAAAACAAGGCAATAGTTGAGAGAATTTTGTTTGTTCATTGGTCCTTGCTGTTCAAATAAATGTGACACTTTGTGTCTTCTGATCTTCGTGTAGACGTCCTGGTCTGCGTTCTGATGTGTGCGGCAGGTGTTTTATTGCCACTTTACTCTGGTTACGCTTTTTATTGCCTCTTTTACGGTATTTAAACGGCATCGTAGGTTTCCAGAGAAGACACGCAATAGTTTGAGTCCCTAAGATTTTCCATTGGTGGAAAAGATATGGTCTGTATGGAAAGGGTGGTTTGGGCGGGTGTTACTGGTTTTCCTCTGCCTGGTTCCTATTAGCCTTCCGCTGACAGAGTAAAGAGAGAAGAGGCCGCATTGCCCTCCCGCCTGTTTAATGAGCTTTCGTAACTACAAGTCTTAGAGCATCTGTCCCGCATTCTTTTTCCAAAAAGCACTTGACAGCATCTTGAAGTCCACTAACAGGTTGCATCTACCTTGGGAGATTTATGACATCCTGGAAAGCCATGCAGTCTTCGCTCACTGACACCATATCATATACCACGTTTGATGAAAAGCCATTATGTATGTGTTAAGGTCTTTCTTAAACAATCTCCAGAGCATTATCAAACTGTAGTCAAAGGATTTCTGAATATGTTTTTTTTTTTCTTAGAAGCATAACCACACAGCGATCTAAAACCAGCCTCGGTGCTCAGGTTCGCACACTATTTCCATTCTTCGTTGTACAACCTAATTGCTCTGTGCATTTTCAGCGCTGTATAAAACCAAGAAAAGCCGTATTCAAGGTTGAAACATGGAATGCGATCAGCCTCCGTCCAAATCTCTAGTTGCAGATTGTCTGGAATTGATTTTGAGTTCTGGCACGTGATCTCATTGCAATTGATTCCATTTTCTTGTCAAACGCAACAAAGGTATTGGTGAACTAGGAAACTGAATTGTATTGCCATTTATCTGTTTAAGTTGCTAGCTTATAAAATTGCCTGAATTACATATTATATCTGTTAAAGTAAATTGTCGTAAATTTGAAATCGTGGGTTTTTATTAAAGTTTATGATAGCGTTACAGTTTGCAGAACGTCACTTTAGTTAAATGTGGGAATACATTATTATAATGCCATCAGATTTATTTTTGGATGTTGGCCAGGGGATGGGTTGAAGACCATTTAAAATCGGTTTCGAAATGTTACCTGAAAATATAGACTTCTAAGAAACTATTTGAATCTTTTATTTATGGTTTTGCAATTACATTTGGATTCAACAAAGTCTTTCTTTGTCTTCTTTCCGAATACTTACAAATGCATTTTTTGATGCATTTGTTAACTTCATTAAGTACGTTCTTTGTGCATTCATGCTAAATTCACTTAAAAGGTGTATGACTTCTGATGGCCCCTGGAGTGAGGCCAGTCACCCCACTCCCTCCGGCCTAGAATCAGAATTGGATAAATCAACTTTGAGGAGCTCAGTACTTGTAAGGGGTCGAAGTGAAAATGATCCTTACCCTTAACCTCCCTACCCCAGAGGAGAAGGTTTAAAGCTGTGTAAAATGAGACTGCGGCATGGGGAGTCAAGTAGCTTGGCTTCAACCGCCCTGTCAAGCACTTACAGTTGAGTGGCTCATTTCACCAACTTTTCTTTAACTTCAATTATTTCCTTTAGTCTTTTAGTACTTGTTTTTTTACTCCGAACTTTAATATATATTAACAGAACGCTTTTATAAGCTATCCAATACGGAATGTTTTTTTTCTAAGTTAAATTTCTTCTTGGAGAAATTAGATTAGTGCGTGTGGGCCTTTTTCATTGCGCTAAGGCAGTGCGTGACCTTGGTGTTTGGTTCAGCTGTTCCAGAGGGTCTGCTCCCTTTGATGAAACATGATCTCATTTGTTTTGGGCCGTTTTCTGGGTTTGGCTTGACTGACATGTGTCGCCATTTAATCAGATTTAAAAATATTTATTGCCCCTCATGTCAATCAGGTCGTGAAGCATTGACATGAACAGAATTTCACTTGTTTATTGATCGTCTGAGTGTCCTCTAATACCAGCATTTAACTTTTAATTAACTCAGGAATTGTATTTATTTTTATATTAAATCGTACATTCTATATGGTTCCCCTAAGAAAGGGCTCTAGGCTGTGCTGCCTTCCAAACTTCCCCATGTTTTAATTGGTTTCCTGTTCCTTTTCAGCTGTAATTGTTCATCAGCTCACGGCTCGCTTTGCCGAACATGCAGCCAAAGGGCTTAGATTTCACGTCACTGTTTTAACCCCTGGAGTCGACAGGCATTTCGTTCTCCCCTACCAAGTGTCATTGGATGTCGGGCATGTGTTAACCATCTCCGACTTGGAACTTGATACGTGACAAGCGGCACATACGTTGGCGGCTAGCTAGTACATAATGAGCTTTATGTACCAATCTACGCTGTCGTGCACCATTTCAGGGTTTTGCTGTTACAAGCTGTCATCTCTTCTTGTCTCTAGACCCGTACCCTTAACATGGTGGGGTTGATGAAGTTAACCGTTCACTGCGCGAGCAAATTAGTTGTTTGGAACTGGTGTAGGCTTAACTTTAAGAACAAAATTGGACAAACTTCCTTTTTCCTGCGAGTATTAAATATGGATTAATACAAATGACTGGAGTTTTCGCTGTAGAAATGTATCAAGGGGCCTCATAATTTGGATCAAAGAAGGCTCAGAGCCCCAGCTGCCACCTTCCTCCCTCAATGACACATCCTTGCAAGTGACCAGTCAAAGATCATAGGAAACATCTGGCTTTTATTTACACAACGTTGTCTCAAAATGCAAGAGAATGTTCAGTAGTAAATTTAACATGGATTCTCATCTGCGAAGCACATTCCCTTCCCCAATAAGGTTCCTCTTACTCAAGGGTGCACAATGATGTAGTTGTATACCGTTTCTATTGCTTTCTTCGTTTAAGCGCAATTAGCATCATGCTTACATAATGTTAGGCATTTGTCACTCCTGAACAGACTTCTAATGCTGAGGTATGGCAGTAAACCCATTATCATCCAGCACTTTCCATCAGCACTTTAAACCTTTGTGCGCACACACAAACCTCTAGCTCCCAATTTTCACATAATACCATCAGTGTATATAATGTTCTCTCTCCACCATAGTTTGTCCTAATGGACTCCTGTTTTCCTTGCAGCATGCTGGCGGATAAGCTGAATATGACTCCTGAGGAAGCAGAGAGATGGATCGTGAACCTCATTCGCAATGCCAGGCTGGACGCCAAAATCGACTCCAAACTGGTGAGGCTCTCGTATTATTTCACTTTTGTTTGTCTGCCTCCTCCTCGAATGGCAAACGATTGATGGACGCTGCTGCTGTGTCCTTTAATTAGTCAGAAAATCAAATTCAGCTTTTGTGTAGGGATTATATTCTGTTTTAATAGATAAAGCAGCGACAATCAATTACATCAGTAATTCTGCCCTGTACCTTCCAACGAAAAAAAACTACAGGCTTACTCACTGTATCCTACCCCGAGGGCAGACGGACTTTATCATTATAAGCACTGCGTGTCATGACACCTCTTTAAACAAAAAAGCCTTCTGATCTCTCAAATCACATGGAATTCTACTGGAATGACCTAGAATTAGTTTGCGTTGTTTTTAGAGATTGTAAATACAGTATTTTAGTTGTGTGAGAACAGGAAAGGTTCAGTGTTCCCTGTGTGTCTGGTACATTGACAATAATTTCATCTTACTGTTCTATCGCAGGGTCACGTGGTGATGGGAAACAATGCCGTTTCACCTTACCAGCAGGTGATTGAGAAAACCAAGAGCCTTTCATTCCGCAGCCAAATGCTTGCCATGAACATCGAGAAGAAGATGAGCCACGCCGACAGGAAAGAGGTCAGAGCAACCCAGCTTCTTTCTCACCGTTTTATCTTCTCTCATCTCTGTTTATCTCGCTCCCTGTAGTCTACGCAAACAAACCATCCATCCCGAGTGCGTTCCTAAGAATGCCGTACGGCAATCAACCCTTTTACGTTGTTAAACTTGCTCTCGCCGGTTTACACCGAGCGAGCGCTTTCATCATGGTGTTTTTCTTCAAAGGCCTAATGACAAGGTAGCACAACCCAGCCATAAAGAAGAGGGTCCGAGTCCAGTGACTCAGCTCGGTGAAGTAAATAACGCTCGCACACAATCGCGCTGGAGTTCCCTGCGTTTAGGAGTCACCGCAGATGTTTTGCTTGGGGTCCAGTCAGTATCTGTTTGATCTTGGCTGTGTGTGTGTGAGCGAGCTGATTGGCCCACCGAGACCCAGAATGAACATGCTCTGCTCAGTGAACTTTGAGAAACGGTTTATTCAAAAGGAGAGCGTTTCAAAGGAATGACCTTTAAGTGTTTTGGTTCTCCTTTTGTTACTTACTCCACACACACAAACACCAAAGTGGCAAAGGCTATAACATGAAGTCCCATATTTTGACGTTTGGCTTAACGCAATTCAATTACATTTCTTATGAAGAACGCGGTTGAAAGGTGTGAACTTGTACTTGAACAGCTTGTCCTTTTTTAAAATACATTTTTGTCTGTAGGACCGCCATGAGATACACTCGATAGAATGTTCAGTGGGCTATAATGAAGTTACCTGCTGTTTCTCTGAGTTTGTGTTGGTTAATGACACCTTTGGTTTTCTCTTCTCTCCATCCAGACTCCAAACTGGGCGGCGCAGGATACTGGCTTCTACTGAGTGGCGCTTTGTTGACCATCTTATTTTCCAGCGTTCCCATGCTGCGGCCGAACACGCCGTTCTCTGTCTCATGTCCTTCAAAGGAGAGAGAGAGAGAGAGCAAGACCTTTTTTTTGCACTTGGGTCTGGTATTAAATAAAAAATCCTTACAAAACCATATTTACCTCATGCCTTTTTCATTCCTGAATTTTACAGACGATGGTTCAGTGGTTGTGATCTTTTGCGTAATAGATGAAATTTTAACGTTGTCTGAGTCATTGAGTGGGACAGGGATTGACTCTGCTTTTTTGCGTCACTGCACATATATGCGCTATAATGATGAACAAGCGTTTAGACTGACGTTTAACGGTGCTGTTATGTTGCGGCAGACCAGGGTGAAGTTAGCGGAGAGGGAACGGAAAGGTGACTGCCAGTCTATCTTAATCCCAGCTCTATTTCATATCAAGCGGGCCTTCCGCTAACCGATCGCGACGATCGACGTAACTCCTCGTCACTTTTCGTCTGCTCTCATTTCATCTTCGGTAGATAACACCTATGTCTCCGCTTCTCGTTCTATCTTTGCTTCTTCAAACATCGCAGACGCTGCAAGCTAGGATTCGAAGCGTGTCTTAATGTCTGCTTTGGGCTCTCTGTCAGTTGACATGTTTATGGGCCCTGTCTCTCTGGACGAGTGAAGAGGGAGCTTATAGCTGCCACAGCGCTTGGGCTCTCGGCCAGACATCTAAAACAACTGACGTCACCTTTACTTTCCCAGTGAGCGAGGAAGGGAACGGGCGAGCAAGCGCAGAGAAGGGGGGCTAAAGTGATTGGTTTACCGGTCCTTTGCCATGACACATTACGAAAATAAAAACCTCCTAGCCCTTAATTATCACATTCACCTTAGTAGTGCTGTCTCAGATGTTGTTTTAGTAAGACGTCCAGACCAACAGCAGACGTGTGGCTGAGAAGGTTGTCCACCACAACGTCTGTCACTTCACTTTAAATGAATAACAAACACCCGGGCGAAAGGTCAACATAGGGTTTGGTTAAAGGGCGACATAATCTTTCCTTCTCGCATTGTTCGTTCCTGTTTTCCCACCATGAAACGGTTAAGGCATTTGTTCAAAAAGCCCACATGCTAAAAACACAACGTATGTTCCCTTATAAATTTTTTGTAGGAGTTGTTCCTTGAGACTTGTTTTCCATGAAGTGCATCGGTCAATTTCATTTTCCTGTTTTATGCAATTTACAAGAGCAAGACTATATTTAGAGTAGATTTTCTGTAATGTGAGATATCGCAATCTAGTTCTGTATAGAAGCTTCGACTCGTCTCTTTAGCTTTCAAGGAATCGTGTAAGGTATTTTAGTTTTATATTTAGATTCTGCATATAGTATGCACTTAAGTGTCTCGAGAGTTTCTGCACTAAATGGTTATCGCCTAAACATAGTCTGTAGGTGCTTTTAGAGAGAAGCAAATCAGCTTTTATTCTGCCGACAAATTTTGGGATCTTCTTCCTGTAGCTTAAAAACTTAGGTTAGAGGAGTCATTTTATAGAAAATTGAACCTGTGTTGTCCGGCAGAAAGACACATAGCCTTCAACCCATTCACTTTAGGGGAGTTTTACTTTAATCTATACATCAAAGACCTTGTGTAAGAGCGTCATGGCTTAGAAATGACAAACATCTTAGTATATTTAAAGTACCTTTTTCTATAAATGAGTGAACATGTACTGCACATCTCAGCTGACCTGAGTCCTGTTGTAAAGCTCGCATTCAAGACAATCTCAGATATATCTTGAAAAAATCGATACATAAATAAAAGATTAAGTGCCACACCTAGTGGTCAAGCTGGGTAAAACATTTCTTCGATTTCAAAGCAATTAATGTCAATTTTGGCAAGATGCAAGGAAAGTCATCTTACCCTGATGCCCTCTTGCAGTGGACTTTGATTTATCAGGCACAAAATCTGTTTTATTGCTTTAAACAAATCCATACATTTTCTATTGCAAACATCAGCTTCCATGTCTGTTTCTCCCTGTTCACATGTGCCATAAATGAGGCCATACATCAGTTTAAAGTATACATTCTTTACATATTTGTTCTTTTGTATTTCTTGTCTGCTTCCTAGCTTTACCATCTGCACACCAATCCCCTTTTCCCAAAAATCCAATATTGCATTATTACACAGATGGCATGGATGCAAACGCATCCTGCCACTAATAGGAGATGATTTACTAGTACAAATCTACTTTCCCAAATTGACAAGGGTTTCCAAAACCCACCAGCAGCAATGCAAGCCAATGCACTAGGACCCTGGGGATGCTCATATGTGGTGTATAGATACAGTCGGAGAAATTCCATTTGTCATCCTCAAATTTAAACAAGAAGAGGGGGGGGGCAGCCCTTTCCCTGACCGAGGGGCTTCAGAAACTGCACTGAAAAGCCCCACAAGATCTCTGCGTCTCCACGTGACGGGAGCGTCTATATAGCATCAGCACCAGAGGACCAAACTCCATCATTACTCTGCAGCTCATGCCACAGGAACACGCAGATCCTTCACACCTCCAGGCTTTACTCTTGAGGTTATTGCATCCACGAGTTTCCCAGCTCCATCCCGGGATGTTTTCCGATCCCTCTTGAGAGGCAACTTTTCCCAGAGAGGGATGCTGGACGCCCCAGGTCCACTTTGGCACCCTGAAGGAAGTTTCGTTCTTCTGGACTCTTGCGAGGGCATCCATCCTCCGAGGATGTTGTTTTTTCCTCCGGGGTTCTATTAGACAGCTTTTCGTTACTCGAGCTTGCAGTTTGGGGCTGTTTTCTCTCCTTAAGACTTTGAAGATCCTTGAAGTTGCGCACGGCCAAAATGACATTAACCGGTGGTGAGAAGTCGGGCTTTCTCCATCCGTCTGATGTGTGACTTGTGCACCCCTGTCTTGTCGGGACGAATCTTGAGATCGCACACACGGACCTTGGAGGCTCGCGGCGGGACCCCTTGACGCTTTTTTGACCTGAGACGGGATACGCGCAAAGCCGGCCAGATGCGCTTTCGACTCTTCTCCTTTGCGCTGATAGTGTTGAACTGTTTGGACTACAGCCACTGTCAGACGCAGCAGCCTCACCGCTGGAGGAGAAGCAAAAGAGGTACATTCTGCATCCTTTTGGGGGGTTTGAGGGTCTCACCTGGAGAAACATCATTAGGGGGTGATCCAGTGCGGATGCGCATCTGTTACATTTTGACACATACAGGATGCGTCAAAATGTAACAGTTGCGCATCCTGTATGTGTCAAAATGTAACAGATGCGCATTCTGCACTGGTTCATTTTATGTGGCTTTTCCAATAGAAACTAACAACTTGGGATGTATCGTAACCATGGTAACCATTCAAGATGCTCCCAATGCCTCGTTGGGATTGGAACCCACAACCCTGCAAAGTTTTACATTTGCGTGCAAAAACTTGCGGGGAGTCTTTCTGTACGCACGCTCGCTTTACAGTCCTGCGTGAAGAATAGGTTGTGATGTCATATCTCTTATTTATATGTATTGTTTAATAAATAATTCCTTAATGATGCGCGTCCACGCTTCCATCATGCGCGTCACTTTTCCGTAATTGACTTTTTGGGTTTTCAATGTAGAGGATCTGACCCATTGAATACTATGGAAAATGTTTGTGGTTATTAAACTGATATTAAGTATGTTAATGTCATCATAATTAAAGCAACATTGTTATAATTTGCTTATAAATAAGAGAAAGTCCATTTCTGTAAGCCTTTCTGTATATGCGCAAATTGCGCAAATCAAACCTTTCCAATGCGAGGTTTCATCCTCGTTGACAATAGGACAGACCCTCTGGTGGCAATGTGATGAACAGTTGGGCTTTTCTCTCCTGTTTAAAAGGGCCGACCCCCTCTTTCCCTAAGCCGGTTTTAATTGAGCTCACAGACAGACATTGATTAAGCTTCGAACAACTGGTGTGAGTATGACAATCCACACTTGAAATCCACAGGGGATTTAACCCGTGGGCAAATACGAGGGTCAGAACGCATCTGCGACACTGGGGTGTTGAAAGGCGACCATATCAAACTTACCCACCCCTCCCCTGGGTCTCGAACCCATTCACACCAGTCATTCACTGCATGTGAGGGTGCAGCCTCCTCCGCGGCCCTCATCTGAACTTGACACAGAATAGATACACTTGCCGACACACGACCGATGTGCTCTCTTAAATCCGCAGGGATGTAAATTGGAGGCGTTCGTAGATTTAATCACATGCCAGGGAAAACCTCTCCTCCGACTGAGAGCCCCGTCCCATGCCCATCTGCAAATAATCAGCCGGTCAGTATAGGGAGCTGGCACCTGTTTTCTGCTCTTCTGCATCTGCAAGATTTACGATCTCAGATACGTTGTGGTATAATTTACTTGGGATCAACTCTGTTGGCAAGCGTTTTTAGGGGTCGGGAAGGCGTAAGTGGGAAAATAGTTGGAGAAGTGCCTTTGCAGGTGTCAGAGTCCTGTGTTTTGCACATGATGATGTCTAGTAATGCATGCCTCTGTAACACTGTTTGGGATTTTCTTAACCTGCACAGAGAGAAAGGTGCATGCATATTGTTTTCATTCTGCACAAAAGGAATGCATGGCCTAGACCGACTTTTGAAATACTATGGCGGTCCGCCAAGCTTTAGATTTGCTTCCTTCCTATTTATCATGGTTATTGAGAGCAGCATGGGAGGTAAATCGCTGTTGACTTGTACTAAAAACGGAAATGTTTTCTTGACCCCAGTGCACTCACGACAACTTTTTTGCGCAGTCTGGTTTGCTTTTATGCATATTAGAAACCCAGTGCACCCAGTCCTCTCAAACGTTTTCTAAAGGGCTATTTTGTTTGTAGTTGTTTTCATCTGATGTAAAAAGATCATCCTGTCAATGGATCTAACAAGTTTTGCGAGCCACAATGTTAAAAAATGCGCTCAGCTGGTTAATTCTGTTGGACATATGTGCGTTTTGCTGCAATTTAATCCTGTTTGGATCAATCTGTTTATGGTATCTATGCTGTATGCAGTTTTTATATGAATATAATAACCAACAGTAAGAAACGTATTAAATTTTCACCTCCGTACCCCCCATTAAGTACTTTGCAGAACAGGGAAATGAAGGCAGTGAGGTTTGCAATGATATCATTACTTGGCCCAGGGGTAATACTTTTCATTTTTATTCTCTGGCTAATGATGCCACCTGCTGACAACATAAAAATTGTGGGCTCGCGTACCAGCGCAGGCCAGAGAGGAGAACGGTATACGGGCCTTATGAGTGTGGCAAACAAGAATGAGTGTTAACCCTTTCATCTCAAAGCTACCGTTTTAAATTGCCAAGATAAGACAATTAAACTTTTTTTATGTTACACAATACAATAAAATGACATCCCCACTCTTTATATTTATGTAACAGCACTACAGTATTAAACAAACTGATGAAGGGTGTGATTATGTTCACAGTAATGGAACTAATAGAGATCTCTTTCCAAAAGAACATGGAGCCAGTAGTCCATGGGAAAGTGGAGGAGAGGAAAGGATTAGGTCCATCCCTGCACTCAGGAGCTACGGGGCAGAGAGCCTGATGGGATTAGTGAAAATGCACCTGTGTTTTATCACCAAACCAATGCTCGGTTAAATCTTTAATCTGCTGTCAGCACACAGAGATGTGTTCCAGTGTTGTGCTTTGCTTTACGTCTCTGAAATTGTTTTATGAAGATAAATATTTGATGAAGAAGGAAAGCGAGAGGAGCAAGCGGATAAAAATGAGAGAGTGAAACATGATCGGTTGACATGGCATGGTTAACGCGTAACACAATCGGTGTGGGCGCCGAAAAATGTGTGTAAATTAGAGAACGAATCATATCACTTTGGTGGCGACGTGTAACACTATCAGGCCAGCTGATAAAAAAAATCCCAAAGGGAGAAGTACAGGATTTGCAAGAGTTCTTTGTCTTAAAATAATCAAGTTGTATAAGCCTAAGCGTTTCATCTTCTGCGGCAAATGGCAACAGGTTTCCCCAGACACTCTCATTGGATGAAAAACAAAAAACAGACCCCGTTTTGGTTGAATCGTGGTTTGCTGAACTAGCGATGTTGCGAAAGTTCTCTAGTTGTTCCACTTTTAACAAAATCAGCCTACAAACGTATTTGTTGATTCTTAAGCTTAGATAGGAGAGATGTGGACTTTCACAAAACTACACAGTTTCAGCTTTAAAATCCATCTGGACTGCAAGACACGGTACACAGAGAGAGAACAGAGAGAGCTGTTGAGTTTCGAGTGATGTTTTCTAGAAGTTTACCCAAGGTCTCAGGTTTATGGGTGTAAGTGTTAATGTTGGCCCTTGCTATGCTCATGCACTTAATGTTTTGATGAAGTGCCTGACAGGAAGGCTAAATGCTCTAGGGCCCTTTTATTGAGACCAAACAAGGGCAAAAAACATGCCGCGCTTCCCCATGAAAAAGCGAAAACTGCTACAGATGTCGTGTGCTTTTTTTGTAATGACAATAATAAAAGCGATCATTTCATCAAGTGTCTCATCCAGCAATTCATTTCCGTTATTTTTTATTGGGACGTTTACGGGGTGACTTTTTTCCAGTGGCTTTGATTTGTTGGGCGCGATTGCTGACTGTCAACTGTCATGTCAAGTTGCTCTGTTTCTCCATTGCACTTTAGCTGTTACCTAATCTTTAAACAATGAGTGTTCGTGAGAACGTCAGTATCGCTATAAGAGATGTAAGAGCTTGAACTCGGGGTGATGGAGCAATAGGGAGGGGTGGTTAGCATATTTGAGGAGATCAGTGGGAGATAATTTAATGGGAGCTCAATCACCTGATAAGGATTAAATCTCTCACTGTCATGTGTTAACAAATATCTGCTGGGACATCTCACTCTCTTCTAACTACTTGAAAATGTTCTTTCCTATTGGTGCATTTCAAGTGAATATGGCAAGATGTTCTGGGTGATTGATACTACGTTACTTCAATTGCTCGCCTTAAAGTATCAACATTCTGGTTTCAAGATGTATGTAAATTGGAGTGAGGAATTTGCATTGAATGCGTTGTTCCAAACCCGTATACATTTCTTTGTTTGATTCAACACGGTAGATATTCCGGTGAATGCTTGTAACCAAGCAGTTCTTGGACCAGAAAAGTTGCATTGGTTATCTAAAGCGCACCAGCACTACATTCTTTAAAATATCACTTATAAAAATATATTCTACCTATGGTAGTCAATTGTGTCCAATTACGCTTTAGTTTGAAGCATTCTTCCAAATATTTTTCTCTGTGCTTATCAGGAAAAAGATATGTATACAGATTTGGAGGTGAGTAACTCAAACGTGAGTAAATGCTGACCGAATTTTTATTCTGGGTTGTACTATCCTCTAAAGTTTGGGTACAGTCATGGAACCTCGTATGTGAGCAACTGACCTGGCAACCATTCAAGGTTATTTTTAAATGCTGCCTTAGAATTTAGCCAAAACAAAGTTTACATTGCGAGAACTTTACATTAAAAAGCTCAGATTTTTTAAATAGCCAGTCTGTTCACCACTGCTCTGCCGCTTCACAAAACCAAGACAGTTGAGTGACCTCACGCTTGGCTGAATTCCTCTGGTTTCACACAGCCCTCTGCAGGCTGCATCTGTTTCGCTTTGCTTTCCTTTGCCAATAAAAGGCAGAGTCCAAACTCCCCCCTGATCAATAAAGTCAGTTAGCTTTAATTCATCTAAACAGTCAACTTTTGCTTTTTGGTCCGGGTGTTCTCTTTGATATTCCAAATGCTTTTATTGTCACTGAGATTGAAACACAATCCGCACCTTATAGCCAGAAAAATAATTATGCATTCCTTTTTTACATATGTAGTCTATGCAAGGGGATCCTCAATCAGTGTCATAGAAGCATTCCTCATGCTGGCAAAACCCAAACCCCAACCAGATGGTTTGGATTTTACCACACTGTTAAAGTTCATTTTCGGAAACGTGAAATAAAACGACTTGCTGTGTAATATGCTTTGTGTTTCCCAATGGTGATTGAAAACCGGAGCTGCACACAAAAGATCCTGTGTTTTCAAATGGCAGGGAGATTTTTTATCCTTCACCTCTGTTGTTTCCTCAACAGCCAGCGCTCTAAAGTAATTATGCCCTAATGCTTTTCTTACAAAAGCCTTTTAATATTGTAAGCCAGTTGGGTTCGATTCTCCTTAGTTAAGCAATAAAACTTTGGATATGGGACCCGTTTCCAAGAGGTGAGAATGAAACAATGCTTCATTAGAAATTCAGTAAAATATCTTTGTATTCTGATAGAATCGGAACATACAGTTGTTCAACGGGACATTTTCTTGTATTCACTCTGTTTTGTCGTTTTATTGCTTCACCTCTTTGCACATTTGCTTCCTTACATTGTCTTACTATTTCTCAGCATGGCACAATAAGAATTTTTTTTTCTGGATGCTGAATCAATTTAAAGCATTTATAGCAACAGCGTGAAAGTCAAGGTCATAGGTACACTAGATATCAAGCAACTGAATATAAAGCATCACCGATCTTCTAGGTCATATGCTTCTATATGAATCCCCCACCCCTCTCACTCCTCTCCAGCTACATGAGAATGACCAGCGAGCACAGACAGGCTAATGGAGTGCCAGTTGAGTGTGTTGGACATTTTGAAGAATTTAATTGGTGGTTCAAAGTGCTTTGGAAGGTTTAGAGAAATCCGATTGCCTGGAGGAGGTTCTCAGTGTTCCCAGCCCTCGCCAGCATTTATTCTGTCCTATATTTATGTTAGCTGTTTTCGAAAGCGTCCATCTCTGAGTGAGCTGCCCTCATATCTAGTCCAAATCGATCCGTGAGGTTTTGATGTAACGGGAGACTCTGAGGTCTCCAGGGGTGGGGGGGTATCGATTCACCTGTGTATCGCAACCACTTCTCAAATGATATTGGATGAATCTGTTACAAGTCAGAATCAGAGTTTTATGGAAATTATTAAGATTTAAATTTTAAAATCACATAAGTCAATGAATAATGACAAAACTAAGTGAGATTTACTTTCTTATTCTAGTTTTATGTGGGGTTTAGAATAAACAAAGGTGGCATCCATTCAGTTTTAGGGACAGAATATAATTTTCAAACTGATAACTGAAGTGAAGGCTAAAAGTGATATTTCACCCAAAAATGAAAAAATGCTGTTCTCCTTTTAAACACCAAAAAGATATTTTGAAGAACGACGGCAGTACCCATTCACTTGCATTGGTTTTGAGTCCATACAATGGTCGCTTACTAACGTTCTTCAAAAAGTTGCAAAGGATCGAACGCTACGAAGGTTGGAAATGATTTTTCATTTTTGGTGAACTTTCCATTTAATTGTTCATTTTACAGATATCATCACAAAGTCGTTTTAATATGTACCTCTAGAGTTCGTTCAGCACAATCAATGTGAAATATTTACATTTACTGCAAGAGTAAATCCCCAAAATGTGATCCAAAATGGGCTACAAATTCAGACCAAAGGTTCATATATTCCTCCATCCCTGTCTCTAACAACCCATCCCTACACAAATTGCTGGAATTACAACAGGGGAAGCATTGGGTTGCCATTTCCTCTCCCTGTTTCTCTAACACCCGACAGATGGACAGGCTCCTCGGTTCTCTAGTGCTTGATAGGACCTCTAATTACGCATCCAGACCACATCAAACCAGTCCTCCACACGCCTTGCTTTCAGCACAGTGCGGAAGTGAGTTGGTCAGGGCCAATAAAGCTTCATTTCTTGCTTGTAATTTGTCCAACCGATGGACGCGAAGTGCGCCTCGTCCATTTTGCTTTGTCGTTGGGTCTGTGTCGATAGAGTGTGGACCTTCTATGGGAGACCCACCATGTGCCTGCCTATGAAAGCAGAAGCTCTATGTGGTTTTAATCAAGACCAGGCATGGTAGTCATTATAGTGCCCTGGTGCTGAGCTCATTGTCTTGCTTTGTCTGTTCCCTTCATTCTCAGTTCTCTCTGTGACGATTCAACCGCACTCAGATATTAAAGGGTCACAAATGTTGTGTACACATTCAGTTGAGAAAGAACGTGTGTGTGATGAATATATTCATTGGCGTTTTCCAAGTCAACAATCAAACACAATTTTCACTTATTGCAACAACAACGAAAAGGTTCAAGACATTCTGTTCTGTGTTATATAATAGGCTGTGTGCTTTTGTAATGGCAAAGGATTACTATTCACAAGAAGTTTCAACGTTATGAATTTGTTACGACCAGAAGTATAAAATGCTAAATTAAGTTTAATATTATGCCTTGCCTAACATGGTTAATAAGTTCTCGCTCAGAGACTCACTGATTTTCCACAAAGGGAAAAGTCTTTTCATATAAAGGAATAACGAAGGGTATTTTAAGCCAATTATTATTGCAGAATGGACTCTTATAGGGTGAGAGGGACTCAAAGTCAAGGAAACAACCTTTTTTGTTGTGTTCTTCACGTATTAAATAAAAAGAGTTGGAATTGAACCATGTTAACTCTGACAAAGTGATGGAACGATTATTGTATTATAGCCTAGGATTTGTTTTGGTACATACAGTTTTGTTTAATATTTTGTTGTTAAATTAAATAAAATAGATTAAATATTGATTTAAATTGAAATTAGAATGCAGAAGAAAGATTTGACATTAAATGTGAGACACATTAACTCGCACATAAAACACTAGTCACTTTTTAGACTATCATACATCAATACTTGACCACAAACTGATCAGAATAAAGTATTTAGGAAACTATTGACAGCTTGGTTTAGTATGCAGTATTCAGCTAAATATTGTAGTGTGTTTTCATACTGACTATGGGTCATGTACACTGCAGTACTGTAGTCTGGAATAGTGCCACCCAAGTAGGAAACAGAACAGAGTAGAAAAGCCCTGTTGCACATAATTTGGGGAAATTCACTAGCTTAAGTTATATTTTTAATCAGCCTGTAGCCTTGAAAAGCATTCCTCCAGCTCTGTTTCATAACATGCTTTGTCACAGAGGATTTTAATTGTGGTGTGTTTTTATATATTGTACTAATTCGGTATGGGTCTATTTTTAGTCCATGCATTTTCCGTCAGTCTTTGTTAAATACCAGCTGGTAGATAAATGTTTGCCTTGCTTGCAGATGAGGGAAACGGTTAAGAAAGTTGTGGGTTTTTACCCAAAAGTTTATACATCTCTCTCGCTCTGTTAGCCACTCATATTACATCTTGGCTTACTTCAACTGTGTATTATTTTATTTGAACCGAAGCCAGACCTCAGAAGCACACCGTCTTTTCCTGTAAACATCTGTAAGGAAGAGAAAGGTATTATGAAGGTATCTGCGGGCAGAGGTCACAAATCGTTTGCATGATCATGATTTAAAAGTTTTGGAAATAGCTTTTTCATTAGTTCTTTTGGTTTATCAGGGGGTAGATGGTGTCTTTTCATCTAAAAGCAGGACTGCTTTGGGAACACACTGCTAAAATGAACCATGAACACACCCGGAGCAGTGGGCTGACATTTTTACGGGGGTTACTGAACCCTTTCTCAAGGGCACCTAAGTCATGATATTGCCGGCCGGGACTTGAACCCACTACCCTAGAGTTGGGATTCAAACTCTCTTACCACTAGGCCATGATTTCCCCAAAAATACATTTACATTTCATAAGTGAAATTGACCTGTTCGCTTGCATTTAACCCATCTAGTGAGTAGTGAACACACACACACCTGGAGAAGTGGGCATCTATAACTGCAGCGCCCAGGAATCCAACGTGGGTTAAGTGCCTTGATCAAGGGCACGTCAATTATAACCTATCGGCCCTGGGAATTGAACCAGCAACCTTGTGTTCACGAGATCGACTCACTTACCACTAGGCCAGACTTCCCCCATTTGTCACAATTCACTTTAATACAACGTGCCACCCATGTGTGCCAAAAAACAGTGGAACTTTTTTCTTCTTCCTTCAACCTTATTGTTGTTGTGTGGTATCCTGTTGAAAGCTGTTTCCTAATTAGCTCTATAAGTTTTGTCTGCCTCATATAACTGTAGAAGTTATTTGTGGTGTTAAGGTTTCAGTCTTTGGCATCAAGCTTTGAAGTCTCCCACTCAGTGGTTTGGACCATATGAGATCCTCGGCATGCCACCCCTGTGGTGCTCTCCACTTTTGACCCTATGGATCACTTCTGATCTAGCCTAGGAGGGAAGGGTTTATCCAGGGAGGTGAAGAAGAGGTCTTGTTAAAGGGTTAATGAGGTAATGGCTTTCATGTTCTCTGGGATAGTGTAGAGTGAGGCATAACCCCAAACAAAACTGTGTAGTATGTTTGGGAATCTAAAAGTCTTAACCTTTAGAATTCATCTTGTTCACGTCCTGAAGAATTAGTACTTCCTGTGTGACCATCATAGCTTTTTGTCGTATTGAAATGTAGGTTGGTATGTATTTGATGTTGTAAAAAGTCAATGGTGTGAAAAAATCCCAGGCATGCTGTTTTTCTGATCACTAGCTGTGACGTTGCTCCTCCAAGCGGGGAACCCACCACACACTCTTTAACTACAGCATGTGTGACTGAATACTGCATTCAAAGTCCATCGTGCCACAGGTGTGAAAATGAGGTGTGAGATTTATGTGTGATAAATTACCAACAGGTGTGCTAATTTTAGAGTTCCACCTCCCACCCTTTTCACCGCCTCCTGAATTTCTGCACTTTCTTTCATCTCTTCCTCTTGCCTATTTTGTTTCTCCCAGGCAGCATAACGCAAAAGGAGATATTTGAATGAAATCAACAGACAGTTTGGGGGCAATACCGACTGCCACCGTATATAAATATGACTGTATTATTATTTTTTGAACACTGAGATTTCTGAAAAGAAAATTGTTTTGGGACACCTTTAAATATCATTTCAATTTGTTCTGCTATGGTAGTCAGTGGTGCCCCAACCCATCTTGCTTACGTTCTTCCATAAATATTTCCTTTGTGTTGAGCAGAACAAAGAAATTCACACAGGGTTGGAACAACATGAGTAATTCACAAGAGAATTTAAATAATTGGGTTAACTATTCCTTTAAGCAATCCCACAGGTTCACTCCGAAAATTCTCTCAAACTGATTTGCCTAAAAGTTCAAAGTTAGCTCTTTCAGTACATATTTATGAACAAGTAACGCAATATAGCATTATACACACTCTCTATGTCAAGAATTGTCTCCGTTGTCTTTTTTGGAGAATTTAAAATTTTGCGAGAAAGCCGATGCCTATATGAAACCCAACTGATCCATGAAGGAGCAACCTCGGAGCAATGAAATTTTCCTCTGGGTTTTCCTCCCGCACCCCTCTGTCTCGAAAGACCTGAGAAAAGAATTCACAGAGTGGAAAAAGTCGATAACTTCCAAGATGGATCCTAAAAAGTAAGCTGTGCAGAAACATAAAACACATATTCTCTCACATAACTCGTCATGACACACTGGTTTTGTACTTTATGGCACATATGCCCTCTCGTTCTCTATGGTCCGCACATAAAACCCTTTTCTGGTGTTAACGACATGCATAGCTAAACATGCAAAGTGCTACTTAGCCCCACATACGTTGTCATGGCACAAGAGAAGCAGTGAGCAGTGAAATTATAAATAGCCAAAATTGCTTTATAGTACAGTACAGTATATCTTCTGAGAACAAAAATACAATTCTTATATGACCTAACATCTTTAAAGTCTGATATCATCTAAGCCTACATTTTTATTAGTCACTTTCTTATTAAAGTATGTGAGTGTGAGATGATGGCCTATTTTTAAGATCTAATCAGCTCATGTGCGCATGATCACATTGAGGATTAGAAGGCTGTGCCGAGGTATTAGCATGCACGTCAGCAGATTAGACCCCAGACTCATCTAATCCCACTGTAAGCAAACACTGACACCACCACCAGCCGCCCAGGCGCACAGGATGTGTTTGTTTAACCAGCCCACCAATCCAATCTGAGAGATTTCATTTCTGTCCATGCTTGCCGTGTCTCGTGGGCCTGTATCACAGCTTTCTCAGACACATGGTGTAGAATAATTTCTCAGACACATGGTGTAGAATCATTATAAGTACTGGGATGCCCGAAATTGTAAACATATGCATACATTACAATCTGTTAAAGTAAACTGAGGCGGAGGGGAAAGAAACATGAATCCCTAAATCCGGACTATTTCCAGCTGTCAAGTAGTCAGAGGTGAGGTCCAGCATATTTTCTGCTACAATAAACTGGATCTGAAATGTGCCTTTGGAGAATATGTGCCCCTGCCATCCCACTGCATCACAGCTCTGGTTTATTAATCTTTAGCAAAGTGTGACTTCCATATCCATGAAGAATGAAGCCGAAATGGGCTACATGTGGGTGGTTTGATGGAGTTTTCCATGTACTGTCTTCAACCACGTGGAACATTGTGGAGCTCTCAGGGGGCTGGCACACTTTTAGTGGGTGCTCTGAAAGTTTTACGGCACGGAGTTCACTCCCAGTTTGTTTTCCCAGATTGCTGCCAGTGATTTGTGAACGTCTACGAGTAAGTCCAAAATTCTTTTGTGCCCAGGGAAGATTTTGCAAACACTCTATTTTGCAAGCATATCCGATACGCTTGACATTTAATGACTTTTCACAGCCATTTCTAAATCAGGATCAGTGCCAAAACATGTACAATTGGATGTATTTTGGTGCTATTTTGCCCTCATTTAAGAGGAGGCTTTAATGAGGGCACCCGGTCCAACTTTATACACTGTAAAAAAAAAAAATTATGTAGCTTAGTAAATATTACGAAAATAACGTTATATTAATGTATTCATATCTTTTAGAATTTTGTGGGAAAATCCAACAGTTAATTTCGCATTTATACAAAATATAAAGAGCACAGTGACTTAGTTTCAAAGCTTTATAATTTACTATATAACATTGTGCAAATTGTTTCACATAAAAACACAATAATTTTTTTCAGTGTAGGTTCTGAGTGGTCTTTAACAGTTGTAAACATGCAGATTTTTTATTAACAAAACACATAATGGTTTGGCTATAGGCGTATATGTACAGTATTGTGCATAACATGTAAAAATGCATCTGAACAATAAGTTGTTCATTGCTAAATATAAATTTATCCCTACTTGGTTGTATTCCTCAACATCCCTGTTTTAAGATTCCTAATCCGTCTTTTGAGCAACTATCTCAAATTGGTCAAACATGAAATTAGCATGCTTTGAAATCTACATGTCTAGGAGACACTTTTAGCCTTTTTTAGGTTACATTTTTAACTTTATGTTGCTTTGATTTTTTTTTATCTCATGATGATATTGAGATTGAAAAGTTGTGGTCTTGTGGTTAGAGACTTGGACTTTCGATACTCAGTGCCAGCCAGCAGTGACTGAAGTGCCCTTAAGCAAGGCACCTTACCCCCCTTTGCTCGGCATTGGTAGCTATCCACTGCACACTATTTGTAAGATGCTTTGGATAAAAACGGTTGCTAAATGACTGAATGTAAATATAAAGATAGGGATGATTTCACCCTATGATGTCATAGGTATTTGTGTGTGTGGGATCTGTTGGCAGTGCTGCGTAGTGTGTGTTTAGGTAGAGGTTTTGCTTTCTCTTCCCAGATCTGGTGGCCCAGGGCAATGCACGTCACGGTTGTTTGTGAGTGTTTAAATGTACCTTAGACAGCCCTTTCTGTTGGATCTTACTCACTCTATAATTACTGTTGATGGAGAATCAAAACAAATCCAGCCAAAGCCGAATGAGGCAACTTGTTCCAAAAATGCCGTCATATCTTGCGTTATGAGCTTGCGATTCGCATGAATGAAATAACAAGTTGCTTTTACCTGAATGAACCACAGTCTCCCCAGATAAATCTGGTTAAGAGAAATCTAGCATGGAATACTGCTGGACAGAAATCGTAGAGGATCTAATTTCACAGACGTCTACAAAACGTTTTTCTGTCCATACCAAGAGAGAAATTGGGTTGCATCAGGACACATTTTTTGAACTCACAATGCACTTTCAGTCTGACGAACGTCATATTAAAAACAAAGGTGTCTGACTCTTCAGACACGCTTTTAAGGTTTTAGAATTCTTCAAGGATTTCAAAGCTCCACAGTTTCCACATCTGCTACATCAACTGCATATGATGTTCTGAAGAGATGACATCTACAGGAATATGACTATAGATGAGGGGAAAACTAAATGCCACCTTTGCCGCAAAGCTATGAAATCCAAAACTGAGCACTGAAAGAATTATAGGAAGGTATGAAAACACAGCAAAGAAAAGAATAACATCTTGAAAAGAGAAATGAGTCTCCGTTTTGCTGTTCAAACAAATCAAGATATTTTGCTCTAATCCATTAGTATCCACACTTTTGCATTCCCCCATGTGGCCTCATTCTTGGCTTACGAAAATAGAAGCTACAGAGACGTATGACCGGGCCATTCTGTTGGCTCTTTTACACAACGGTGTCACGCTCAAGACGATTTGCAGAAATTGTCTCGTCTTCTGGTCAGCCTGCAGTGATTTGGAGTTCATGTGGTGTCTTTAGCACAGATGTTAAAAGAGGACAGCATCATTGTAAACACAATTGTTTAGGTTGCAGATGGATCGTATAATGCATGATGAAAGAAAGAACTTGGGGTTGGTGAAACATTTCTCCTGTGTTTCTGTGTAAACGTTTTCACTTTGTTATGGTACAGAAAGGTTCAAGGAGAGGTGCACAGGTTGACCAAAGTCAGGAAGGGCCGTAGGAACACTTTAAATGTTGGATCACGGACACATTAAATTGCATTTGCAATTCATTCAAAATCTGTAAAGAATAGATTCAATTGAAGAGTTGGCATTCTATACTCAAAGTGAGCCAGGAATTATGTGCACCAGTTATGCCCAATAAATATAAGAGTAAAAAAGCTCACTTTAACTTCAAGAGAAGGATTTTTGTCGAGTTAAAGAGGATGGATAACAAGACATATGTTCTGCAGTTTCTTTATTAAGTTCACCAGATATAACTTTCCTTTAGTTCCACGATACACGCTTGCCATCGTAAGTTACTCTCCAGCAGGTTAACATGACAGACTTATGATAAGGTTTAAAGCACATACTGCTATGAGTTTTGGAACAATAAACCCATTTAGCAGCCAAACAAGGTTTATCCACTGTGATTTATGTAGAACTGGAAATTCTGCCAAACCAACACGCTTGGATAATCAGCATTCCTTAGTGACTTGAAAACATAGCCGGAGATGTTGTTTCCATGCATGAAAGCCAGTTCTTTCAGTTTTTCTTGAATAGCTTATCATTTAGACAGATTTCTGAATGAAAGAGATGCTAAGTTCTGAGTGTAAACTGATTTGAATGCGAAATGCGAATTCAGTTTTACAAGATGTGATTTCTCAATCGGCTCGCAGTGTGTGTTTAATATTGAAGGCCCAATTTGATGTAGATATTGAAAAGCCATCATAATTCTGAACTCGAAATTGATCACTACGATGAACTGACAAAAATACGATGGGAAATGGAAGTCTCGAGTCATAGCTCCAGGTATAAATCAGCTGGCGGTGAAAAGCTTTCCGTAAAATGTGGACAACACTGCCCTAGACACCAAATACTAGCCTCCTTTTTGACATGCCTGTGGTTGGAGCTGGGAAAGCCGTCCTCAGACATGCTGCTGTTCCAAAAACCTCAAATGAGCCAAACCTGTCCAGCCGTCAGCTGTGCTGTCTCCCCTCCACTTTCCATTTATAATCATAAGTCCGGTGAGGCCGGGGTCCCGTCAGCAGGCTGTGAATACAGCTCTGAATGTCATATCAAGAAGCTGATAACAAGCTAAATAAAATGCAAGTGAAGCAGCACGGGTCCGGTTTTCTGGCATAGCATTACAAAAGTCACATGGGTTTGATTCAAATTGAACACATGAACTAATAAATATTTTTCTTGTACGTATGTTTGTAAGTATAGCTTTAGTTGTATAATGTAAACAGGTGGTACATGGTTAAGTCAACATACACCTAACTAATGCATCATACCATTATAGATTTTAAAGATATTTCGGTCTATAAAATCCTCTTAGGCGTCCAAGGTCATATATTTCTACATTGGGTTGAGTGTTGCACGCCACTTTTGAGTTGCTTATGCACTCCTTCATGGGTAATTTTCTTGCTCATGCTGACAGCAGTGGTTAAGAAATAATTTTGCACCGTTTTCCTTAAAAAAGCTCTTACAATGGGATAAAAGAAATAACACCAATATGATTAAGAAAGTGGGGAAACCGTTGGCGATATCGTAATACCACCATCAATAAGGGAAACTTAGGAGGGTTAACGTTCCAACCTCACGCCAGTCCTGGTTTCTCTGCACTAAGATCGCAATCAGCCCTGAAGTGTGTGGGCCGAGCTGAGGAGATTTTTACCAATTTACGGTGAATGTCAGGTTTCTATAAACATGTTCAAACTGTATACCATATGTCTATATGCACTGTGCGGTTGGGGAAAAATGTGTCCAGATCATTTCCTCGTGAATACTGAGATCACGGAACATGAAATGTGACACACAGTGTTTTTTTAACTATATGAAGGGCCAATTAATAGACCTTTGTCAAAATTGATAGGTGGAATCAGGTCTTCATCAGTGGGATACTTACAGAAATGTAACATATTTTGATACTTTTTGAAAATTTTTTACATGCATTTTCCATACTCTGAAGGTGTTAAGCTTTCTAAAAAGATTGGAGGCAGGGATGGAGTTCAGTGTTTTGCTTCTAAATCACAGAACGCTAAAACTCTTCAGTTTGCTGGCCAGCAAGGGTGCAAAGACTACCACAATACATCATTGCTTAATCTCTTTGATTTACGTCACTTTATAACATAAAAGCAACATTTTTAAAAACCAGATGTAAATAGTATTTATGTCTCCATGGAAACATTTTTTATTCCTTCAAACTGTAGACAATATGAAAGGAAGCAGTAAGGGGAAGGCAGGAAAGGTTAGGGAATTGCATATCAGCGCATGATCTGCATCTCCTGTCTTCCATAATTTCTTGCGTGATATTTTATAAAGCATTGTGGTGGGTTGCCCAGTTACATCTGTTACAGTATCTCAGTTTGTGATATTTAAAACTTGACTCTAATCAATAGAAATGTCTCTAGTCTGCTGCCGTTGTGTGTGCCCAAGGACATTTTCCTGTAAAGGGAATGCTAAGCAGCTTACATTTAGAGACCCTTTACCGTGGAACGGTATGGTCGTTACTGGCTCCTTTGTTTTTTTTATCAGCAACACGATCCTGCTTCCAGTCGATGCGGTTTTAGGCTTTCAACAACTGTCTAAACTATACAGGACATTCAGGAGTTGAGATTTGAATCAGTACGCTATTACATTAAAAATGGTTTCCTCTGTAAGAATGTCAGTGTGAGATAAAGTCATTGTTGTGACAGATTCTTAAGTCAGTGAAACTTTTTATGTATCAATAAAAAAGGCTTTGACAGTTCTACTTTATAGCAACACATGGATAACTGTTCATCTGAGCTCTTGAAGTGTGGTCTGGAGCTCACAACCAGATGGACAATGCATAGAAAAATTAATGTACAAAATTATCAATATTTTTTATTTTATTATGATCTGGATATAATTCTTTAAAGTAATTGTTCACCCACACAATTATAGGTGACATTAACTCCAAATGTTTTTGTATAACACAAAATACAATATTTTACCAATTTTGTTAAGATCATTTCTCCAGGGGGACCTCGAAAGTGTGCCTTATGTTCTAACCGTTCAAATCCATTTATTCATTGTGTTCGTTAATCGCTGGTGTTAGATGCTATAACCCATTTTCTGTGTCTTGCAGCTAGCTATGGAACTTACCCCATCTGTAAGGGCTGCTCGGTGTGTTCCAAGGACAACGGTTGTATGAACTGTCAGCCCAAGCTCTTCTTGTTCCTAAGGAGGGAGAGGATGCGGCAGTATGGCGAGTGTCTGCACTCCTGTCCATCAGGCTTCTACGGGATGAGAGGGACAGAAATCAACATGTGCTCCAGTAAGCATCTACCAACCCCATTTTTTTTACAACAGACCTGTATATTTCTTACACAGTTACTCATTTGGCAGGCACTAACATCCAAAGTGAGACCCATCGCATTATGCTATACATTGTATAAGAATAAAGAAAATTGCTATAACTCTATGATATGATGGCAATTTGATATGAAGAATAAACAAATGAAAAGGCCAAAGAGGCTCAGAAGGTACATTGAAAGAAAACAGACGTCTCATGATTGTCCACAGAGGAATCATATTAAAATAATAACTTCCCCTTTTCTTCATCCCCAGAATTTTATAATCTTATTTTAACATTTGAGCCTGGCCTGAGACATTTTGGACCTTTGAGGTTAAGTGGAATGCCTGAGGTGTTGGCCGGATGCTTTATATGAAAACAGAACTCTAACTCATAGTATTGTTTGAGCCAAGCCTTTGACAGACCGACTAGAAACCTCGTTGCAACGTGTCATGACCTTCATTACAAATAACTCAGACGAAGTACAGACACCCTTAAAAAAAACTTTGCTCTCACTTAAAAAAACTCTATATAGCTTTTTCAGCCATTTTTATTGCAGAATTTCAAAATAAATTGAGGGTTGTTGGCTTAAACATCTAATTTATAATAAAAAGGATATATTATATAGTCTTATTACATAATTACATATAGTGCTTCCCAAACAGGGCCTCAAGTGATTACACCTTCAACATTTTGTAACCTTTTTGTACTCATAAGTTGTAGAACAGGAGGAGCAATCTGGTTTTTTCGAAAGTGTGCTCTTCAACTGTTCCTTGTTCTGGCTGAATTTTGATTTTAAGCGATACTGATATGTAGCCTGTTAATCTGGATTTCTTTTCAAGAAACAGTCTCCCAGAACAAAACCTCATATTGTCACGTACCATAAAATCTCATCGAAAAGCCTTCTTTGATGTGATCGCAGTTTCAGTCATGACTTTGTAATCCAGCTACGCATTTGACCCCCCTCCTTAAGTTACTCTTTTTCTGTCGTCTATGCTAAGCCGTTTGTGTCCGTTAGTCATAATGCGATGTTCTGTCAGGGATAGTGTGAGAAGTAATCGTATGGTCACTGGAAACCATTTGGAGGATGACACACAGCCCCATTCAAAGAAGCTGGGCTCTCTTTTACTCCGTTCTCAAACTCTTCCAAGAGTCCAGAATGGCGGATTATGTGGAGTTGATAGTGTATATAAAAACAGGCTCTGAAATCACTTAAGCACCAGCTGCTTATCATTATACCCTAAATGTGTGTGAGAGCGATCCTATCTTGCTGCTTGAATGCTTTGCAGATCTGTCGGGCCTGAGCAGAAACATTAGAAAAGAGCAGACAGGTTTGCAATCCATTAGTGACTCTTTTGTTGGAGGCGTAAGAGTGGAGTGAAGTTTTTTAGCAAGTTGGCGATCAAGGCCTGTTTGAAAGAAATATTGCAAATGCTATCTCTTAAATATCCAAGTCTCATACACAACAACAAATTTGGAATGCTGACTTTTGCTTCCCCTCTAGGAAAACAGACCCTGGTTATCTTATAAGTTTGAAAATTATTAAACATTGTCTTGAACTGGGATCAAAAGTCAGAGCTTTAAAATGTGCTTAAATGTCTGAGGTCCCCATTAATGTGACTGCTCTTTGCTTTAACACCATGTCACAGATGTTTGTGTCTGCCCTTTTCTTTGCAATTTTAAAGGAAACATCTGAAACAACGCAGATACATAATTGAAACATAACTCAATATTGTTTCCAGAGATTTAAAAGAAAATTCCCTGGGTGAATTTACCCTAGACTAAAAGCTCTATTGCTCAAGTTTCTAAACTGGTTTCTTGATTGTATTTTGTTTCAGTACCATGATTTATTCCCCAGAGACAACAAACTATAAAATAAAATATAGGTGCTTAATGAATCACAAAAGGTTCTTGGGGATGAACAAAGTTCTTCGGATTGTAAAAAGGTAAGACTGGCTAAACAATTCTTTGTGGAATCAAACAAACTTGTTTGGCATCGCTGTGAAGTACCCTTTAAGAACCTTTATTTTAAAAAACAAAAAACTAAATATTGTTGTGTTTGCATTAAGTGCAAGTAGATTGCAAATTTGCATTGCAAGATTTGCAATGTAACACTGTTGAGATCTCAACGTTCTCCACATTAGATAATTTCTTGGCCTTTATAAAACTATAAAATTCCAAGAAATAAAGACCTAAACAACAGATACATTTGTTTTCTATTTAATTTCCTTGCTCTCTAGGTGAAACCCCTTTTCTTTATCATAGAATGAGACATAAAGGAGCAAATATATTAATTTCAGTCATAGCTTTTACAGCAGTCATTGAAGTACTTAACCAGCTGACCATCTTAGGGGAGGTCATTTGCTTTTATGGATGTGAAGCTGGACTGAGTATTAATGCTCATAGTTAAGTGACTTCATGAAATATTTTTGGGATGATTGACAGTCTTTGGTGCTAAGAGGTCCTCATCTGACAGGCTCTCTGTGAAATATCGGCCCCAGATGACCTAGTGCAATTCGCAGAGATGTGTGTATTTTTCAGTGTTTGTTTCCTCCCGTCCCTTTGCTCACATGGAAACTCTTTTTAAGGGGCTTTTGATTGCCAATATCCTGGAAGTGTAGTTCAAATATCACAGCTCATCCAGGACCAGTATATGTGCCACGCGAGAGCCCCCATGTCAGGGATAATTTTTCATCGCATTCTATACCCATGTAAAATATGTTCCTGTTGTTTTGTTGTAGTTATTCCCAGTCAGCCACAGTTTTAAATACGGAAAGCAGGCATTGGTGTAACCATCTTCCATACCTTCCTAAGCCTTTGTGTTTTACGGGTAGCTTTGAAATTCCAACGGGACCGGGATGGACCTCAGCCACACGAAAGCACCGATGCCTAAAGTGGTACCCAAATGCTGTTAAAAACCAACACAATTCCGTAATATGCTCAGACGATGCTGCCAGAGCCTCGTGCCCTCTGGAAAAAGAATGGGTTGTTCCAGTTATTCTGATCTCCATTGGGATCTGTAAAAGGAACAGTTGCCCTTGGCCTCTGAATTTTGGTTCCCAGACCAGTAAAACGGATTTGATGGACAATAGAGACAAACTTCTCCCCCTACCCACAGCTGTCAGCCCTTTGATTGAACTATTTGTCTCATTGACTGGTCAGTCTTGTAGAGCACTCGGCATGTGAATGATACAGATTGAAACAGCAAAGACCCCCAGGTTTAAAACCTTAGTGCTCCAAGATGATATTTCTGGGTGTGAGAAAGTCAACCACATGATGTGCTCAGATGGTCCAGGCTCTTTCCACAAAGTCTGGGATGAAAAATGGAAAAATGTGGCATAAACCACCCCCGACGCATGGGTATCCCTTCCACACCACAGGATGTCTGTTGAGTACTGTGAATTGGTTAGAGTGACCTCAGGACTGGATACTTAATTTACAAGACTCTTGTATAACATATGATATAAAGCCCATTTGTCATATAAAAACAAAGTGAGTCATTTATTTGCATAAACAATGAAGTAAGCGTTCAACAGCCCTGGCTAGCATGGTTTGCCGTTGATTGAGTGTGACACTGGCTAGCATGTCCACAGTATAATCTGCCTTGTTTTTTTGTGTTGCATCCAGACCACAGCAGCGAGGCATTTCTGCCACAAGTCCTTCAGGATTAGATCACCCCCAAAGCTTGACGATTCAACTCAACATGCACTTGACTTAGAAACCACAGTGAAAGCCAAGTGGAAAGAGAAGGCAGGCATAAATCTCAAGCACAGTTCACAGTGATGTTGGCATTTTGAACTTAGTTTAACATAGGCCCTTTTTGCTTGCTTGTCCTTTTTCTGGTCCCTTTTGTAAATCGCAAAGAGGACGAATCTGATTCCCACATCTCTGTAAGTATTGCTTTAATAGATTTAGAGGGGAACTCTATAATGCCAGCTTGCTGCTCACTGTCTATTTTATCTCTTTTAAATATTTTGGAGCCAAATTTATTAACAGAAGCATAGTAAGATGTAAGATGACCAGCAAACAGAAGCGTCACATAGGATATAACTCCAACTTTTGAGACAATATTGTTCAAAAATAAATATTTCGTTATTGATATATAGTTAATCCAATAAAATTAAAATTTTCCAGTTCCTGCACGAAACCATGTTGTCAATCTAATAATTGTATCCCTTTCCCTCACTTATTTTCCTCCCGGAGCATGCAACCCAAGAGGTGATGACAGCTGCGCTGTGCCTGCCATTTATCATGCACTGGAGAGAAGCAGCTTTTAGGTTACAATGCTGATTTATTAGCTGTTGTTTCCCATCATAGGTTTTACATGTAGGGACACAGAAACTCTCAGAGCTCTAGTTACTCAAAGAACAAAGGGGATTTGAACCCTCTGTGTGGCCGCCTTCTTCCTCCCAGACCCTGCGCCAAGATCTCTACAGCACGGCGTAACTCGACCAGCAAAAGCATGTGTTTATCAAACAAGAAATGCTGTTCTGCCCTGGTGTCTTGGCTGATGTTAAGACTAAGGTGTTAAAACACATTCTTATTGTCTCTTTTTTAATGGCGTGTTTTGAATTCTTGTTCTGCAGCCCAGCTGCCAGTCAAATGCGGCTCATCTCTTTAATCTTTCTCTGTAGGTTTTACTATGCTGTACATTTGTTGGTGACAATGTAGTTAGAGTCGGCACATTATCAAGCACATTAAATCATGATTTTAATTTAGAAAATGCATTGCCCTACTACAACACCAGTCAAAAGATTTATAAATCGTACTTATGTATTCATCATTTTCCACACATTAAAATAAAAATAAAATCATCCAATTAGGAAATAAAACATAGGGAACTATGAGAATTACGTAAGGACTAAAAAAGGAAAATAAAACCTTTAATATCATCTTTAGTGTAGACACTTTGTGACTAAAATGTGTAGAAATGTTTTCTTATTTTATTGCAGAGCATTTATGGTCTTCTGAGATTACTTTAAAGAATATTTAAGCAGTCCACAAGTATTCTATACTAATTGGCTGTCCTTTCTTCAGACACACATTTACACTTGCATAAAAGCATGTATGTTTGCTGAATTATAATTTTGTCAATTAAAATAATATAAAACATTTAGCCATTCACCCTTTTTTATATTTGTTTATATATCAAATATCCCCAAAATTTTGACCCATAGTGTATAAACTTGTGACTGCTAATGTAAATAATTTCTTCAGCAGTTTAATTATTGGATGCAATGGTGAGAACGCTCAGGAAACCTAAAAGCTCTTTGCTAAAAGTTTTTCAAACTTTTAGCAAAGTAAAAGTTTGAAATTTATATTTATCATTTTAAAGACACAAAAAATGTATCATCCATCACTAAAGAGTCCAAATCAGGTGCCTATGTACCTGAGTGGAAAACAATGCTTAAAATTAGGAAAAGGAATAGCTGTAGGGTGAGCTCCAAAGCCTATAGGGCCTCTGGAGAAGCTTTTAAGAAGCGCCATAAATTAGACAGCTTTAGCGGTTCCTTTTAATTACACAGGCCTGAGTATCGCCCTGTTGGTGCAGGTCATGTAATTTTGCCCAGCCTGACTTGCTATTTGAGTCACCGCTTAATGACTTGCTGGCACGCTGCCTTTAATGCACTGTGGGAGTATCGGAGTGGCGATGTTGACCCCTCATGAAAACTCCACCCAACTCTGAAAAGAATGCACAACAGAGACCTTTCAAACCTCTTGATGAGACTTGAATCATTTTTTTGAGACTATAGTGCTGAAAACACTATAGACAATTTAGGTTAAGCTGGTAAGTGGTGGTTTAATGCTGGTTTAGGTGAAAAGCCTTGCTGCTAACCAAGAAAACTTATCTTGCAAATCTGGTTGACCAGCTTGGTTTTTTTGTGGATGCTGGTTGACCAAAAAGCCTCTATTTCATTGTGGCACCCAACAACCAAAACACATATGGTGAACATCTTTCTCAGCAGAGCAACCTCTCATATTCTCACAGAAATTCTACTTTTTGATTTTAAGCAAAGAATGAAGTGCGGTGCGCAGGGCTCCGGTGCATTTGATCTTCCAGATCAGATGAAAGTAGAACTCTTGGTCTGGCTTTTGACTTCCGGATGCTAAGGTGATCTGTTTTCCCTCCTTAGGTGAAAGGGTCTTTATGAGGTAATTCTAATTGATGTTACATCCTGAATGGCCTGGTTCAAAATCTATGCCAGAGGATGCTGTGATATCTCAGTCCCCTCAAGAGAAGACATTGCAAAGCATCAAAACTTCTTTGTTCCCAATCGACTTTCCAACTGTCTTGACTGCTGTCCTGAGAAACATTCTGTCTTGTTTCTTCACAGGGTGTAGGATAGATAACTGTGAGGCCTGTTTCAGCAAAGATTTCTGCACAAAGTGCAAGTCCGGTTTTTACTTGCACAAGGGTCGTTGCTTCGACAAGTGTCCAGAGGGCTTTGCTCCCTTGGAGGACAGCATGGAATGTGGAGGTATGTTTGTTTTAGTACAACAATATTTCATATTTTGTCATGATATCTAAAATATTGGTTTAATTATCTGCCCTTTAAATATAACAGAGGGTTGTGAGGTGGGTCAGTGGAGCGATTGGGGGTCCTGCACCAGGAGAAACAAAACCTGTGGCTACAAATGGGGTTTGGAAACCCGCACGCGGCACATTGTGAAGAAGCCACCAAAGGACACAATACTGTGTCCTACCATCGCCGAATCAAGAAGATGCAAAATGCCTTTGCGACATTGCAGGAGAGGTAAGGCACTCACTGTATCTGTGTGGGTTTGTCTTTTTGATTGGTTAAGCATATGTGGCTTTAATGCGAGTTCTTATTTAAGATACAAATCATGGGCTCCATCTGAAAATCATCAATATAATTTGATCCCCAAACTTTCTCCACTAGAGAAAACAAATGTGTTATTTTTGCCTGCATCTCACCTGATTATGATGATGTTTTGCTTTCTTTTAATGAAAAGTCCTCCGTTTAACCTCACCCCTGTGATTTGGACTTTCAGTGTTGACTGGCATTTTCATTTTTGATTTACTAGTATTTTTCCACGCTCACTTTAGCCGACTGGCCATACGTTTTCTTCATGAGAGCGCATGTGTTCTCTCACATATTCACCTCTCTTCCCAGCGGAATATCTCAAAGTTTAAAGTGCGGGTTTTCTCAATGGTGCTCTGTTTCCTTTCTCTATAAGAGAGTTATTTGCGGTGGGTGCTGCATGTATTTTACCGCTAAAACGAAAAGTCAAATCAGGGGGAAAATATTTTTTGAACAAATAGAGCCAAGGAAACATATTTCATAAGGTGTTTAGCTTTGCGAAAGATGGGCCAAGTTTACTTATTGAAATAATTTCTTTATTCAGGAGGGCTTATCAAGAAAAACGGTCAATAATTAATTAAGATGGTTCCTTGCAGTGTTTAGCTCACCTCACCTGAATGAAAAAAACTTTTGCGGTTAATGACTTATGATACTGTCACACCACGGGCGCATGTAATTTAAATTTCTTCGGTCAGCAAAGGATAGCAAGTTCAGTAATTTACATAGATTTTTCTAAAATTTTCCACACAGATTATTTTTAACCGATGATAAAAAGGATACATTTTCAGTAGTATAGTAATCCATAACGGAAGAGACCGAAGTTACTCGAAATCCACTATTTATTTAGTAACTTCAGTCCAGCATAATATCACAATTTCCATTATATCCACTTTTTGTTTAAAATGGCACAGTATCAGATCTCAACCACTGAATGTGCCCCTGTTGAGGTATAACCAAGTTTTGAAATATACATCAGTAAGATGAAATTCATTCATCTTCATTCAAGTCAAAGAAGGATTGAGCAAAACGCCAGATATTCCTGATTTACTAATTAAAGGGGACTTGAAAATTAAACCTATATGGTCAATTTAAGAGAGGTGTTTGTTGAGTATATATATTTTAGATAAATCATGTTGCTCTCTCTTTTATATGCGTTTTTGGTGATATTTTTTTCTGGCAACTCTGTCCCCAGTACATTTCATTCGCATTTTTCACATGAATTTCCTCAACTAACTTACCTCTTGCCGACCACTTCCAGAAGTATTTTATTGCTTTCTTTAAAATTGCTTTCTTTAATTAAAAACTGGCATTGAAATGCATGGTTAGTGGTCTCAATTATTTCATCTAAGGTCAGCGGTTAACAGCTATTGTGCAAGTCTTAAGTGAATCGCAGTGAAATTGGTTCTGGACTTTAGAACCCCTTTAAATCCCCTAAAAGATAATACAGTTTATATTAGTAAAAAATTTTTAATTTAATGTTAAGTGCCACAAAAAAAGATATTCTGAAGAATGTTGTAACTGAACAACAGTGGTCCCCATTGAATGTGAATGGCTACCACCGTTGTTCGGCTTCCAACAATCTTTGAAATGTATTCCTATGTGTCCTGCAAGAGAATGTCACACAAAAAAACAAGAGTTTCAGTAAATGATGACAGAACTTTCATTTTTGGGCGGACTTCACTTTTAAGTTCATACTTGAAAGAGGGTGAAATGATTCTTTTGTTGTTGGTATTCAGTTTTACATTTAATATAATAGTATGGCTCTAAACTAGTAATCGACTGCACTAGATTTCCTATTCTAGAGAGGTTTTCTCAGGTACTCAAGCAGAGTAATCAGCATTCAAATCAGTCCTTGTATTGATATTATTGAAAACTGATATTAACCACAATTGTGTTTCCATTATGTAAGCAGGTATTGTGTCTCAGCCCAATGACTATGTCTCAGCTTATTCAGATTATGCTGATTACATATTTATAGGAGACATGTACAACTTCTTAACTTAATAATGGAAAATATTACGTACACTTAAACATTCATTGTATTACAGATATATATATATGTCAAGAAAAAAACGGTTAACAAGGAAGTAGCCAAAGCTCTTGGATAAAGATAAGGAAGCTTGGTCTAGAGACTTAATTTCATGTGAGGCCAGGACAACATAACCCCAGGGTGACCTCTTACATTACACTGGATTCCAGGGATTTTGAACATAAGTCCCTGAATGGTACCTAATACGATGGCTTTGCTCCCCAATATAACAAATTACTCTGTGAGACATAAATAGGATTATGTAGCTCGACTATAGACATGTGCGCCTATGTAAGTTTATGTATGGCATTTCAAAGAAAAATTACTGTATGTAAGAAAAGAAAAATGTAAATTGAGAGGAGGAGGTATGTTGGAATAAAACTTCGTTATTATAACATACAATTAGCATTAGATGCTATAGGAAAAGGTATAGATTACATAACACGAGACCTTGCAGATTGCTATGGATTACATAGACAGGAAATACAAGAGCGTAAATAATGTCAGAAAGGAAAAATGAGCTGTACTTAAGAATTTATTTCTGGCATTGTCTATATGATCTTCCAGCTTTCATGTCTGTAAGCCTACATGTCGCCAGTCTGAACCTATTGTACATGTGATTGCAGAACAGATGAACATGTAGGCGTCATTCGTCTAAATCACTCACATGCCCCAGCCCTGGTTTCTAAAAGCACAAAGTAACCTTTTTGTGGTTTTGTATGGAAGGCGACAGTTCTTTGTAATCAGTATTAACTGTGGATGCTGGCCAACAATGTATATTAACCTATATAACTGCATTAACTAGCAAGCCTCTGCTGGTCAACCAGCATCTCTAGATAGAAAATTTATATTGGCTTTGTTTTTGTTTGTTTTTTAACAGAAGAGCCACGATTTTTATTGTAAATAAGGATAGCAAACAGACTCACTTCTTTGTTTTTGAGCTGGGAGCCGGTAGCTGGGCCGACGCTCTCCCAGTAGGCTAGTCAGTCTCTTTATGGCAGCGTGATGGGACTTCTCAGGGGGATGTATTGAGTGGGCTGTAAACACAATTTATTAATAGTCACCCGACTGCTTGCAAAAATGAAGTGCCTGCGGAGCTCCAGTTTGTACGTAGCATAGCCAGTCATCAAATCAACTTACTAACCAGCGGCATTAGAGCAGGGAGGACTATGCTATAATAATTAAATGCTAAAGTGCTCTGTAGAGTGATATTCCAGCAGGGATTTCCTTTTCTGGATTTTCTGTCAGTAGGACCACTTTTCTGTGGATAGATTTTCCTTCCGTGCACAATTCTTCCCAGCTTACTCCTAAAATAGGTTTTCAGGCTGTCAGCTTTTTGCCTTTCTTCAACCATAAGCAGCAGGTTACTTAATGTCAGTGATATGGAATGTTAGCTATGTTTACACATTAGAGTGTTATTGCTATTGCCAATCACTTTAAACCTGTTATGTTGGCTAATGTTGGATTTGGTGTGATTGAGGTTTAGACACAAACAAGGCATTGAGACTTTTTGAATCATTGGAGTATTTGAAGCAAAGCGGCTTTCAGATTCTCAGACAGCTGGAAAAGATACTGTGTGCTTGAGTGTGCTTGCTAATTAGGTTCTATAAAAATATCACTTTATAAACATACCCCCACAGCACAAGTTGATAAGAGCCCTATGGTGTTGTAATGTACGTGTGAAAAATACACCATATAAATAAAATCTCAGAAATGTGCATTACCATAAGTAAGTTAATACATACACAACATCGCTTCTGTCCTTCTGAAACTTTTTTCCTCATTTTTGTTGACATAATTCATTATCAGTCAAGATTTATGTTTATGGGCTTTTCAAATATCTAAACAATGTAAAAAATTCCAATATATTTAGGACTTGTCAACTTTGATAACACACTTTTTTATCATTTTAAAGTAAACCTGTTTTCCATTTCCATTTACAAAATTTCAACAAGTACTGTAATGATTATCTGTTGTAGATTCTAGATGTCCCAGGGCAAAAAAAATTGTTTTGTGGTATTGATTTCCCAGATCTGTAACTGGAGAAAAAGCTTTCCCCTATTCCGTCACTTAAGTTCTTTTCCATCGTTTAATTTAGCTTCAATATTAATACTTTAGTATAACTTTTTAATTTGATGACTTTGCATATCAAATATGTATTATTTCAATGAATCTGCAAAGAGTTTAAGATTTGTGCTCATCACATATTAGCTCTGATGTTTTCCAGTACCTTCCAGTTGTTGGAGTTGACTTGAGAGTGAATCATTACCAGTGTAGAAGACCTTAATTTGTCAGTTTATTGACTTTCATTTCTCTGGATGAGCCAATTGTAAGCCAGTAGGCGTAGGTCTCAAAGGGCTTCACCCCACCTTCCCGAAATTTTCTGTATGTTAGTCAAAATCAGTCTGGGAGCCAGATGGGGACTATGGTAAAGTGATGCCCACAGAGGAATAATTGCCTGTAATCTGTTACTGAGGATAGCAGGATGAACGACGCAGTAAGTCATGCCCCTCTGTCACAGTTAAAACATCGGCTGAAACGTGTGGCTTTGGGCAGAACTGGTTTGTTTATGGTTAATGAGACGCTGGAAAGATATCATTTGTCCTTCCCCATCCCCAGTGTGATAGCATTTCGGAAAACCCAAATCTGTTGTTGAACATTCCCATCATCTCATTTGCCAGGTATCCATCCAAAGTTGTTCATTAATCCTATGCACAAATTAGAATCTTGTATTAAACATTCGTGAAAAAAGCAGCATTTCATTTAAGTGAGCTGAAGGGATTCAAATTGCTTCCTGATTATTTTAATTTAAAAATTAATGTGAATCTTCGCAATTACATCCAGCATTTTTGTGTGCTATACCAAAATGCGCATAATAATGGATGAAACCTGGCTATGATGACTGCAAAGATACAGTTGTCCACGCACATCCAATTCCCATATTCCTGTTTCTTTTCAGTCCAATCAAGTATTGTTAAAGGCCATCCCTCCGAAATTAATAACAAACACCTCTGGCTCTAGGATAGCAGTTACAGAGATATTATTTATTAACTTGGTCGCCTTGCAGGAGAAATTGATGTGCAGATGTTGAGATCTTAAACTGAGCAAGAATAAATGGTAAATTATGGGTAATAGTCTGGGGTATTGTTGGTTATAAGGCCGATCGGTAGCTAGGAACACAATGTTTGCTGCTTTTCCAAGTTATGTCGAGCTCACTATGTTGAATGTTTTCCGTGCTCTTCATCCAGGTCTGTTGTGACTGGTTGCCAACGGACTAATCTCACTTTAATTAGTTGACTCTGCAGGTCTGACACGAGAGCAGGGGGTCAGGGTTTCACAGCCAAAACAAAGTCACACACTTGTACATTCATGTATAATCTCCTTTGTTTGTTAGTGTTCTTTTGGTCAGTTTGTATTGTAGTGATGATAATGTTTTTGGCTGTTTCACACTGTTGCTTCCTTGTTGGTTGTTTGAATAAAAGCATCTGCCAAATGTAAATGTTCACTTAAGGCACCGACTCCTAGTTGGATTGCGTACAGTAGCATTTATATACTGAGGTCAATGGTAGATTGTATTTGTCAATAGATATTGATCCTTAATGATTTTCAATCAATTATTCATGAGGATGCATTGTTGAGTTTAAGAACAATTAACCATAAACAATTATTAGAGTTTAAGGCATATTTTATCGGTATAAATGTGTTTTGAAGTAAACTTTGACAATCATTTTACTAACCCCTTCATCCAAAGTGGCAATATATGTCACGCTACCAGATTTTACATTATTAAAGTCTCCAGTGGTAATTCTTCCACAGAGCGTGAAAGTCATTACTAGTAGTTTCTGGCCACTATAACCTTTTTATTTCCTCACAGTTACATTCTTTGTATGGGAAAAGGGGAGTTTCTGATTAACTCTCCACAAAGTGCCCTGCTGCCTGACCAAAATAAATATGGCTCCCGTCATTCTGTCAGCAGCTGTCTTCTGAGAGCAATATTTGAAACACCCCATGATCCTTTTATATGGAGAATCCGTCGTCATACCACAGGCATGAACCATAAACGTGGAGTCCCGTTGAAGAATTAGGGTGAGGGAGAGCTCACAGATTTAGATCTGCAACATCTCAACCCCCATTATTAGAAGACACATAGCCCTTTCGCGAGAATTTTTTCAATCTAAGAGACTGGGCTTGCTCTGCATTCAGGTCATATATATATATATATATATATATATATATATAATTGAAAGAAATATAAAGTAAAGTAGATTAATGTAAATAAAATATATTGGTTTAGTGTCCATACAATAAAGTGAATACATGTCTTTTAAAATCTTGAAATGACAAGAGGGTGATTAAATTATGACAGCATTTTCATTTTCTTGGGTTAGGTTTTACCTTAATGTGATACAGTCAATTATGACATGCTGTATGCCACTTTAATAGGTTACTCAGCATTGCACAGAAAAGTGATACACATTCTGCAGCCTATTTGCAAGTTTTAATTTATTGTCTTAAATGAATCTCCAATGTGGAGTAAATTGAAAGAAATACACTGGGTGGAATTAATTGGTACCAGCTATGTATCTATTGCATCTATTTCGAATTCAAAAAGTTTGACCCAAGTATAAATGTATCTGAGGTGCTCTATGTTCACACACAGATACTCAATAGTTTTTGCTACTTCTTAAAATATAGTACAAAATAACTAAAACATTTTTCATATTTAGTACAACATTTTTGTGCGACTGTACTCTAAGTACATTATGGAAGTGTACTTAGTAAAATTTTTTTACCTGGGGTTCTTTTGACAGTTTTATAGATTTTTTGCTTTAAATATTATTCATATCCTGAAAAGAGTCATGCACAATTCTATCTAAATCATGTAGTAGGTATATTACCGGTGTAGATTTGTTTAATCCAAGTCGATTTACTCACATTTAGCTTTTGTGTCCAAAGGGTTCTTTGAAAACAGTTTGAATAATTAATGTTCATGAATATAAAAACATTGTACGCATCGCTCCTATTTTTTGCCTTAAGGACCTCACACAGGCTTTCATATCCACAGACACACATCACACATGATAGGGCGATGCACTTCCTCCACCTAGCCTTCAATAAACATGCATTCATATATACCCACACATGGGCACTAATGCAAGCTTATGTGATAGTGAATATGCAGCGCTTCTGTTTCATGTTCCCACAATATCAGTGGGATCCTGGCAAAGCCCAGATCAGTCCCTCTTCTGGGCGAGCAGGGAGCAGGGGTTTGACTTTCAACATCTGGTGCACAGTTGCAATAGTCTAACCGCTATTTTATGGTCCCCTCTCTTTCTCTCTCCGTCACTCACGTGCATTTTTAGTGGGACATCACAGCTTGTAATCAGAGCTCGGTGATACTGATGGAAGTTGTGGCTTCTGACCCACTCATATCCAGAGGCCTGGACCGCTGAAACGGACACCCAGACCAAACAAAGTGTCGTCTTTTAACTGGATGTATGGCGTGTGTGAGTCCAGGCTTTGCAATGAAGTGAACAGCAATCCTGTGTTAACGTACTATTGTGTCAATGCACCAAGATAAACAGATGGGTTTTAGGTTAAAATGTACCTTCAGGGTTCTATTTCACTGTTGATTTTATGCTGATTTATTCAGCGCTGTAATTTAAGTGTAGTTGCCTTACAGCAGTGAAAGAAATCCTTTGGGTTGGTCATTGGGGATTGTGCTTTTTTGCTGTACCTTTGCTTCCCAACATCCCAAGGTTCCATCCCACAATGTTTTTATTGAATAATACCTGGATGCAGGACAAATCTCCACTCTAGTTGCTCTTGGATGTTTTCCTTTACTCCTATTTTTCTCCTCTGTGGTGTGGAGAGGAACCCTGACCTTTTTGGGTCTTAGAGGAGCTTGGTAGTAGGACGGGGACCAGGGGTATAACCAGCTCCAGGGTGTGATGTAGTGACTGGTTTTACTCAGATATGTGTGCGTGTCTGTGAGATGAACCTTTACACCAGGTCGCACTGGTCCTCAAAACCAAAAACACACCTGACAGGCCCACAGATGTCAATGTCTATCTTTTTCAGTTCTTCTTTTAGGTTGCCTAGGAAGGATACAAGCACACCTTTTAAAACAGATGAAAGAACATCTAAAGGGAGTTTTTATAAATTATTAAATTGAGATAAAGAAGAGCAGCCCTCCTCCCCAAAACAAAAGCGCTCTACTCTTTTAAGCCCGTCTGATTTGGCACGGCTCGCATGCCTCATGGGCACTTCCTCTTTATGTATAGACCTGCTCTGTTCCTCATGACACGAGGCAGATTTCCTCTCTATTTCCCACTGGAGATGGATATTGAGGGCCTTTTTCTGAAATGAGATATAAAGAACACATCATGCAGCACAATTTCCTCTAACATCCTCCAGAAGGGCCCTGGGGAAGCCGCGAGGGCCTGAAACACATATGGCTCAGACAGGGTTAGGCACAGGTATGAATCAAGTTATGGGTCTGCAATGTACCCCAGTTTGTTTTTGTATGAGGAACAGATTAGATTATATGAATTTAACATGGACCTCTTTGTGTGTCCCAGAGATGGTGACGGCTACCCCAAGTGTTTCCCATAACGGCGCAATGAACATTTACTTTCCTGCCAGCACAATCTTTTAGCCTTTATATAAAGCAGCACAGCCTAAAACAGTATATCGGCATCCATATGTACACGGCCTGGCCCCTGTATAGGGGAGCTGCGGCGTTCGCAGCGGCAAACACACACATATAAGCACACGCGCGGGCCATACTTCCCATCACCCACACCGCTTGCAGGAAATGCAGCTTCAGGAATGAAATGGAAAACAAATGTTCCATCAAATAGTTTGTGTAATTGTAGTGTGACGGGGTCACATCCTTGGCAAAGCTGTTGACTTTTTTCCTCCTCTCTTTCTTTTCGATTCAAACATGGAAATGAGCTTTTAAACTTACTGTAATTGTACAGTTAAGCAGTACACGCTCCTGGAACAGAGCAGCGTGGAGGACTTCCAGACAGGAGATATATTATCCACAGAAATGTTTGTGAAGACAAAAGCCTTCTAAATCTAGCAACGGCTTGTTTTATATGTGTGGAAACGAAAGCACAAAGATGTTTTCAATACACAAAACATTCCGGGATGTTAATCACGAAATGCTACATCAAGCGGTACATAAATTCCTTACAAGGGCAAGATAGTTCGATTGATAAGAACGACAGAATGCTAACCTCCACCAGCCACAGTATATCATTCCTCTTATCTATCACTAAGAAGCAGATGTTTACGTAAATCTGAAAGATCAAAGCGTCGCACCGAACTTATAACAATTAAATGTACTTCTCCAGCATCTCCAGAACAACGCAATACCTCAGCTGCCGTTCCCGACCCATCAGATATGATGCATTCTTAAAATCGTGACATGTGACAAACATCAGAAATCTGCGGTATTCGCTTGATCTATTTATCGTTCCACTTTTTGCAGTGGGTAATAGCACGGACGCTGTCTAAAATAGCCCAAGGTTCTCTTTGATAACGCTGTGGGAGCTTTTTATGCCGCTCTTCAGGAACGCAATATAACATTTGGGCAGTAATTAAATGAAACTAAAGCTAATTATGCCTCATTTTCGGAGGGACATGAGACGAGGGTTCTATGTACTTATGCCCAGATGTGGGGGTGAGTCAGGCATGGAGATAGGAGCCCGCAGAAGCTGTTTTGAGCCATTTTTGTGGTCATGCGGTGTTAGATATATCAGCTTCTGTGTGTGCTGGGCATGAAGGGCCGCTGTGGTAACTCCGCAGGTTCAGGATTTACAGAGTGGGCAAACGTGTGCCTCTAGAGTATGAGGGTGATTGATTGATTGATTGATTGATTGATAGATGAATAGATAAACATGTTTGTATGTTTGTAATCAGATTTCTTTGTAAAATAATGTCCAAAGAGAGTGCGCGTCTGTGTTTGTGTGCGTGTGCATTCTCTAGGAATGCTTTATCAGCAGACATTTGTCAAATTATCTTTTCATTTTTAAAAACAGAATATTGAAGAGATAGTTTACCCAAATGTATACATTTTGTCGTGAATTACAGTACACACAGTTGTTCCAAACCTGTTTACATTTCTTTGGTTGGTCGAACACAGAGGTCGTTTTTTGGCCGAATGCTTGAAACCAAACAGGTCTTGGATCCCAATGACCAGTGTCGGCAAAGATAGTCGAAAGTACCCAAGAACGTTTGGATTCCCAATATTCTTCAAAAGATCTCCTTTTGTGTTCAACAGAACAAAAGAAAGTCCCACTATGGTATTCAATAGGGTCCGAGAACTGTTTAGGTATAAGCATTCTTCTAAATATCTTTCTCTTTGTTCATCAGAATAATGGGAAAGGGAAGTAAATAATAGATTTTGGGTGAACTATCCCTTCAGAATGGTCAAACAGAACGGATCTTAGGGTTCACACAAAAGCTCAGATAAAAACTGGGGCTTTAGTCCGCCAGCTTGTGTTAAAAAGAGACAGAGAAAACTACTCTCTGTGACTGAGCGTTACACAAGCTTTTTTGAAAAGGAAAACTAATTCATCTTAAATGTTTCCCAGAACTAAAGTGAAACAGTCTGAAGACATTATTTAATGCGACCCCGCAACATAAAAATGACAGCAAAATATTAACAGATTAATCAGTGCGTCGGTCAGGCGTGTTTTCGTGCTAAAGATGATGATCTAATAGTAGGCTCTTACTTTCACATATCATCACATCTTCATCATCTTTAAAGAAACGTTGCTGTAGACTGACCTGCTCCTTAATCTCTCTACACTTCCCTTCACCGTTGCACGGAATTAGGAAAATAATGACCCACCTAATCTCAACATTAGCTTTTCGGATGGAATGCATGTGTTTTAAATCATTCTGTCTGATAGTAAGCAGAGCTTCAGAGAGAGAGAGAGAGAGAGAGAGAGAGGTTTGATCCAGAGTAACCTTGTTAGACTAAGTGACACTGTGCAGAGAAGCTTCTTGTCAGCTGGTTTGCAAGATGGACTTCTACCTTCTCGGGGTGAGAGTTTTTCACATGTTTTCCAGTATCATTGGCCTCTTACTTTCTATTTCTGCTCGCCTCTCATTGCTCGCCTCTTCATTCTCTCTTCATTCTCTTCATTCTCTCCCGTTTTCGCTCTTCTTCTATATGTTTTGTACAGAATTGATTTTTTGATCTTAGATAAGGCTTTATGAAAAGTAACATTTCTATGCCGCTTAAATATATGTTTGCTTTTACTTAAATAGAATTTTTTTAATTGCATGTTCATAAACTGCAGATTTGTTTTTTGTTAAAGGGATGGTTTAACTCAAAGATCCTTGATTAACTTAACCTCAAATCTTTCCAAAGCTGCATTCAAAAAAGTTTAGACTTTTAAAATTAATTCAATATACTTTAAAAAAAAGTTAAATCTGATTAATTTTAATATTTCATACTTTTTTACATACACAAATATGTGTATATTTTATAGAAATTAACTTTTGAATAAGTAATTATATATTAAAGTATTTTTTAGCTGAAAAATATATTTACTGGTAATATGACTATATAATAAAATTTATCAAGCCACATAAAATAATTTACAGTGGGAATGACGTTCTTCTGCAGAAGACAAAAAAAAGATATTTTTAAGGATTTGGGAAGCCATAGAACCACCAACTGTTGTGGACTCATAACCACCGAAAAGATATCCAAATAATATCTTTTGTCATACAGATTTTGAATGTCATGGAGATGAATTCACAACGACTGCTTTTTTATATATTCCTCTTCTTAAGTCTCTTTAAGTTGGCTTGTTCACGTATAAATGATACGCATACATTCATAACGTCAGGTGATGATAGCAGAAAGAGAGTGCAAACAAAACCATCTGCTTCTTCTTTACCTGACACCAGGTGTAAGTCACATCTCTTTTGATGTATAGACAGCAAATAAAGTTCACGAAAGCTACAGTGTTCTATCAGTCCAGATACTACTCAGTTAACTTAAAATGTCATTGAATATGACACAAACAAGGCACGTGTATATGCGAATCCTGTCAGCTCTGTTAGCCGCATCTTTTTCCAGACCCAGCGTCGGTTGTTTAGGTCAAGGAGAGCTGGCAACAGTTATATTCCTCTTCACAGCATTATAAATGTATGTGTTAGGAGGCCCTTAATGGCTGCTAATCCAATTTCTTCTTCTGAAATCAAATCTCGTCGGCGCCAGCGGTCCTCTCTTTCACTCACGAATAATGGTGTCTTTTCGAAAATGATGAACCACCAAAACTACAGCTTCATCGCCTAACTAATCCCAAAGCCCTGTTTTCACTCATTCTTTTATCATGGCCCCTTTTTTTAAATAAAAGGAGAATAAAGAGGGAAAGAGAAGGCAATTATTAGTTGTTGATCCCTTGAAAGATGAGAAGGTTCTAAGTAGAAGAAGAGCTTTCGCAGAGAAGCTCAATTACCGCTCGCCCGTAATGCTTTCTTGAGGTCGTGCATTGATTCCTTTAAACCGCATGCTATGCTGATAAGATTAGGCCTTTCGATTCCTGAACTACTTGAGTCATGCAGATGAAGTCACTTTGGGTTGGATCTGAGGATGGACAGAGGTCTTTTCATTTGGTCAATGCCTTTTAGTAGCAGGCAATTGACAGAAATAGCTGGGTACCTTTCCAGTTTTTTAAAGAAAAAACGGTAAATTATCCAACTGAAATATTATACGTGGTAAAATATGTTAAAGTCAATATTAAGTTTATATTCAGTATGGTTTAAAACATGGCTCAACCATTCAGAATTAAAAGTCAAAACTATCCTTGAGCTTTTCATATCCCTTAAACTCAAATCCATCAAACTCTTAAAAACTGTAACATTAATATACATGCCAGTGGTATCATTTGTTATTTTGACGGCCCATCGTAAGAGAAACCGAACTCTGCGCGTTGATGAGCGCCAGACAGGGAGAGAGATGTATTTGAAAGAAATGACTAATTCATCAAAATGGTGTTCTGAAGGAATTTGTGGTTGATCTGGGTAAACTTCCATCCAGCCGTGAGCTTCATCTCACATTGCCAGGTGTTCTGGCAGATTGCATCCCTGCGTGTAGCAGGAGCAATGAAAGAAGCCACTTCTCCACCAGAAGAAAAGTCTGAATGTGGAAATCATTCAGACATAGAAAATGTGTTTCAACTTACACCTGTGTTCTCTTCGCTCTCCCTTCTCCCCTTGACACTTGCAATCCCAGGAGAAAACTCTCTATTTTGTTGCCAAGGAGTGGAAATCAATTTTCCGTGCAGATATCGGACCGCACGAGTGCTGTTTTTCATTACCACTAACTTGTTTGTTTGTTTGATTCTGAACATCATGTAAAACGAGTGTCTCTTGGCAGATGCTCGCTGTATCTACAAAAGAACGGCAATCAGTTTAGGAAAGACTTTTTTTATTCCACTAAAAAGAAGAGGAAATGTTTATAGTTAAAAAGGCATTCTGGTTTTACATGTTTGACATAAACAGCGAGTTTACTTTCCATTTTTCCAAGCAGAGACCCTTCAAACATAACATATTTGGTGACTTTGTTTTTCTCCTTTCAAATCTTCTGGAAAGAACGCAACAGCACAACGTGTATCGAAAGGCCCAGCTTGTCTTGAGATTGACCGTTATCGGTGACCCTTGCTAATTGAAGTTGGCAATTAATTGTATATATTAGATCAAAATTACAAACACGGGCTTATTTAAACATCTCATGCATGCCAGAAACTCAGGTTGAGACCCATTAAATGGTTGAAGACATCTTGATATGATTTTCCAATTTGGCCATTGTTTAACCTGCTGAGAAGGTTTCCGTTAGGATTGGTTGCCCTCTAGCTGTCAGATATGAAATATTGTGAAACTCTCTGCAGACTTTTCACGGTTATTTAAACTGATCAGGTGTGTGCTCATATTACTAATCATTTTCCAAACCATTCCTTAAGATGTGAAATGAAAAACTGATGTTTGGAAGTGCTTAAGGTTGACCCTTTGAGGAAAAAGTGTCAAGAAAACTCTTGATTTGGGATGATTAGATCAGCATGCTTCATCTGAATATGTGGTCTATAGAGGCATAACCTCAAGTGTAGTTCTTTCATAGTTAATCACGCCGTTCTCTCTACTATAAACATAGTTTAATGAGACAGGATATTGTTATAATGGTTGGAAAAGAACATATGTGTTCTGGCCTTATATATGGGTCTTTTTTAATATAGAAGTCTGCTCTTTACTGCCATCGAAATCCACCCCCCAATCTGATTGCATTGGAGACGTTTATAAAGCACACGGCAACACCGTATCGAACGAACGCAGCCACTTAAATAAAATTGCATGCTGCCATAACGTACTTGCGTTTTGTGCCCCATATAAATCCGTTTATGCTCGCTTGGAGCTATTGAAAGTGACATGTATCGTAGAGGTTCAACAGCTTTGTTGTTGCCGTTGTTTTCAAGTGGTCTGCATGGAGATACGGTTCAGTGAAATCGGGCAGAATGAAATTGGCGAAGAGGACATTTTCGCATAGTGCCAGATTGTGGGACAAGAAATGGTTCCCAAAAATAGCACAACCGTATTAATTGCAGGAAATTGCCAGTGAAAGATTAAGTAAAATTGTTACATTATTTTCGCACCCCCAAAAGAGAGCAAAAGCAGCCGTGCTCGCATTCAGGGTTGTTTCCACTTAACAAAATCATTTTAGAAGAATTCACATGGCGCAGTTGTAAGAGAGCCAAGTGCCGATCTGTGTGTTAGAGGGAGAGAGAATGGCCGCTCGAGATAGTCACCACACATTACGCGGCCTTGCCTCATTTTGTGGCGCTAAATGGCCTGAACAAGTGCAATAATAAGATTTTGTGCCAAGACTTGAAATCCAACACAGAGTCATCGTTTTCTGTAACCTGTATGTGAACCATTGCATAGCTAACAGGGAATGTGTGCCAGATTGGGCTCAAGATACCACCCGGCATCCAAGTCGTTTTTCCCCGCTGACAAATTTTCAGTGGGTCTTAGTCACACTGTCAACGTTCACACCTCCTTATCTTATTCGCTACTGTTGAATAGAACAAGCCCCTCTCGATATGTCTGTGCTGAACTGTGCTGTCCCAGAATGCTTTGCCTGGTGAGCGACACCTGGCTTATATTAATTCTGGTCTGAACGAGTGTTATGCAATTTGCTCCTCTGTTTTCTAAGCTGGTGTGGGGAGGGGGGCAAAGAAAGGTTCATTTGGTTTGGTGTTCTGCTCTGTCTTTGAATCATAAAACAATTCACATGCTGTTTAACGTCTCGCACGGTATGTTCATGCCCTTTTTTCTCTCTCCCGTTTTGCCACAGGGGGTTCGGGGAAGGGGCACCGAACCAAAGAGCAGAAAAAGAAGTCCAACAAGCAGAGGCTGCGCTTCCGGGCCCAGAACCAGCACAGCGACCACCTGGCCTCTGTCCGGGCTGCTCAGTAAAAGACTTGTGGATGGAACAAAGACCAGAAAGCTGCTAACCCCTGCTCCAAACACACACACACACCTCCAAACAGGATTATTCACACTCGCGTGGACACGCTCCACCTGCGCTGTCTCCCACCTCCTGCTGCATCCCGCGCCACGTCCCTCGAACCCGTGACCCCACTGTGACATCATGGAAGACTATAGCAGCTGTTCATTGGGCTCATATCTTGTCCCATTTGAGGAAGAAGTGAGAGAACGGGCATGGAGACCAGACGTACGGAAAGGAGGCGAAATCGAAAGACGGAGAGACTGGAGAGTTTCCAAGGAGGATAATCAAACGTGATTGACTGAAAAAACGTAAAAGCGAGACAGACTTTTTCCGTATTTATGTACAAGTACACCATCCCTGAGGCAGAGTATGTCATGTATTGCCTTTGTCAAATAGGTACTTTGTCTTTGATAGCAATGTTACGAACACGAAACCATGCATAGTTGCAAAATTATTATTCTCCGCACAAAACGTTTACGTCCGCTTTATGCTTTAACTGTATATTGTGGGTAAGAATCTTAGTTGTTCAACTATAGCATGGCCACAAACTCATGTGTACATAGTTGGTGAGTTTATCTAATAATGGTAACATTGATGATAAGTAAAAGAGCATTACTGTATTTTCAGTATTGACACCTTCAGCGTTTAAATGTGTAAGAAAAGGTTATAATACCAGCTACAGTTAAATAAAGAACAAAAAGCTAAATAAAAAGCATAGCCTTCACATAGCTTTTACATTTATATGGTATATAATTGATTTATTTATTGAATCATTTTTTATTATTATTATTATTTTTTTGTTTGGTGAAAATTATGTCTCTCTACCAGATACTCCTCAAAGCTGAAATGTACTTTGAACCACTTATAACAATACAAATATCTCAAACAGTGGAAACTGATCATGTCTGATTTGCTGGTAAATGTTTCTTAGAGGTCAATGTGTAAACTTGATTTAGCATCCTGTACTTTGTTGATTTCACCACCTGCAACAGCTGAAGTATATCAGCAACTGATTGATAATGTGTATATTGTGTGCTATTAAAACGCAGTTCATGTTGCAGTTCGTGCCGTTGTATGTTTTTTGGAACTTCAACAAACTCCCGTTCCCGTGCCCGGAGTCAGATCTAAAAGCACTAATATTTGTCATTTCACGTCACACCAAAAGATATGCCCAATTGGCGACAAAGAATAAGGCCCTTATTGGTTGAATGTGACATCATTTGGAGCAGACCGCAAGTCTTTCTGGCAGATGCAGAAGCTTCGTTTTATACACAGATACTGCAATACATTCACCCAGAATTTGTCATTCAGCTATTAGGTACCGGAAACAGAATCATTATTTTTTACATTACATTTTACGTTCTGCCAAAAGTGTATAAATCGAGTCACAGACAATTAACCTTGGGCTTTGAGCTGTATAATCTGCCAAAGAGATTACATTCATCATGTATGTCAGAAAGTTCTTCTGGTTACCTGTACTACCATTTCCAAAAGATCACAAAGATTCAGCCACAGACAATAATCAGACAAATTGTATGTATACACCTAATAGATCAAATAGAGACAACTGTTGGGTTGTACATTACATATTCTGCATTTTCTGGTTCAAGTTAAGCCAATGATTCGGTTGGCGCCATTGGGCCCAACCAAGCATTTTTAGTTTTATATAAATGTCCAATGTTTCAACTGGAAACAAATTAATCATCAAGTGGTTATTTTAACCATACAAATAATTTAATCAGCATTTCTAGGTAATGTGGTCTCAAGGCATTGTGGCCATTCCAGTCCAGTGTCTGTTGAATTTCCACAAAATTATCAAAAAGACGTGAAGGACTAAAAAACTGGGATAAAAATCAAGGCTTTTTACATGAAGTATAGTATTGTATTTCTAATTCAACATATATATTTATTTAGATTTGTTAGATCTGAAATATCGGAAGACAACAAGATAACATGTACTTAAGTTATTCTTTAGCAAAAATATACATATATATATATATATATATATATTTTTGCTAAAGAATAACTTAAGTACATGTTATCTTGTTGTCTTCCGATATTTCAGATCTAACAAATACAGAGCATATATTTTTTTTACCTGTTTCTATAGTTTTCACATTCTGCAAATACATGCAAAATAAATGTATTTGTTTGAAATAAGAAAAATATTGTTAAGTTAAATATAAATATTTTTGAATATGCATACCTATAAATGGTGTGTACATAATAAAAAATGACAGTGGGCTTTAAAATGGTCTTGGATTTTTTTCCATAGATGTTCTTGTATGACTTTTTAAAACAAAACCTTTAAATAAGTTTTTAGTTCAAAATTTTGTTTGACATTCATAAATCTATAAATCTGTGATTAGGACCATCTATGTGTTGTCAAAGGGCACTGGATCACGTTTCACGTATTCCAGAAATTAGACCATGTTGCAGATGTCAGCGGAAATCTTTTATCCTCCTAATCATATTAACATACACTTAGAAATGGCTAATGCTACACATAAGGGGCAAACGCTATCTGTTTGTTAAGAATGGCATAATTACCGCCCATCTTTTAAAGCTGTGAGGTCCATAAACTTTGCATGTACTGTGAATGTATATGTAAACTTACCAACTGTGTTAAAACTCCCATCTGCTGTGGGTTACAACTTAATGAACTGCTCACAGATGTCATCTCTGGGGCCACACCATCACCAACCCAAATTGGAAACTGAAAAGCAGGAAAGGAGCACACTGAAGTGGATTCATTAAAGGGAAGACCACGAAGTGCAATAAAACATTGCATCATTTTTGCAGCTATAAAGCTGCTGCTCTTATGCAGTATGACTTCACTGTAACTTCTAATCCTTAGTAAGAAAAGCCAGGACATGCTGGCATTCATGTCAATGTCAGTTATGTTATCCAATGTCTGTCCACACATCAGAGGTTTGTGTTGCCCATTTCCTCTTCCCATCTCGCAATTCTCTTTTCATCATAAAACCACTTCTGTAAACTATGTGGCGGCTTAAAGGCAAAGCATCATGCTGTGGATGTCTGTATTTTCCTTGTGTGTGTGGTATGAGGTTCTGGTTTAGTCAAGTCTACGGCTTCCTTTTAATCTGACAGAGTGCATTTTCATTAGCTCCACTTGGTTCTATTATTATGGTATACTTCAAAGAGTGAAAAAGTGCAACCACAAACAGGAAATGCGGATCCTGTGCGATGTCATCGTTCTGTCACGTATAGAACATTTGTTGCCTGAATGAGACGTTTGTTCCGAAGCAGACGCCGGAGATGGAGGTTATGACATCGCCGGATTAATAACTTTGCACGGTACAATAAATGTTGAAATAATTTGCTGTTTTCAATAGCTGTGTAATGGGGCATCGGTTGCCCGCCGAGGCAAAGGAAATCTGGAATCATTAACCCCTCATTGAAAATGACTTTTTTGGCGAGAGGCGCTGTTTGGATGTATGCGCTCCAATGATACAGGCCAAACGTGTCTGCAACTTTTCCATATGTCAACATGCACAAATATTGAGAGAACAAAAAAGCATTTCTCATACACAAACTTTCTTACAGCAGTATGAGTCATTTTGGTAAATTTGTGCTCGTACAGACAAACTCTGACACTCCTCTTCCACGTGTGTTGAAAATCCATCAGTGAAAGGTAATTGTGTGTGACTTTCCTTGAGCTGATGGGAAACTTATTTCAAGAGAAATGTCAAGCTTTTTAAGTGTTGACACAGTAACGGTCAGAGAAACTCAAAATCAAGTGTCAAATTATTTAATGCTATTACACAAACAATAAAGAGGAATTAAGTTCGAAAATTAGAATTTTGTTTTCATTTGCTCACCAAATAGTCATTCAAAACTCTCTCAAAACAAGATATTGTGAAAAATATAGGTAACCAAACGACAGCAGTAACCATTGAATTGCATTGATTTTGTGTTGATACAATAGAAGTGAATGGGTACTGCTATTGTTCAGTCACCAACATTCTTCAAAGTGTCTTTTTTGTGTTCTGGAGAACAAAGAAAGTCATCCATGTTAAAAATTAAAAAAAAAGGTGAGTCATTCATGACAATTGTTATTTTTGTGGGAACTATCCCTTTAAAAGTAGAATAGATTAATACATAGAAGATCTTTTGTAAATTATCTATCACCAGTTAGCAAATACGGTACATTAACAGGATTTTACTGTAACTTCATCTGCATACAGTACATCCATATCTGTCATTGTGGTCTATAAATGCATTAGAGGTTTATCAACATTGTATAAATCAGCTTTTGTGCATATTTTATTGGCCTTCTGTTTCATTTCAACCTTCTAGAGACAGTAAAATAATATTTATTGCCTCATATTTGAGTCGGGCCATCTTGGTTACAACGTGGCAGGTGCACTAGCGGTCTTCGTCTTATTCCCTTTGGAAAGATATTTCCTGGCATAATGTGCCCTTGACCTTTTTATTCACAATTATTCTAAACAGCTTTTTTCCTTACCATGGTCAGTTAACATGTTTGTGACCTTTTCAGTATCCAAAGTACACCACACACAAAGTCGGCTGTTTATTTTCAACTACACAAGACTTTTCCCTTGAGGCCTCCAAGCTCCAAGTCAACCAAATCACCACCACCTACTTCCCCTAAAATCCAGTTCAAGTCTTACTAGAAGGATCTCAAACATGTGTTCTTTATCAGCACCGACGAGTACAGTTACGTATATTTAAAAGACATTAGCTAGAGCTCTGAGCTCTCTTTATGGGCAGACAGCGGTATGTGGAGACAAAAGTCACTTTTGGCCACGCTTCCGTGCCTGTTGCTGCGGATGAAATTAAAACCACCAACATGATTGAACACTCGCAATTCTGTTTGGCAACAGCTCTCCATTTATTGAATTTTATAGGGGTCTAGTAGCCACATTAGCTAGCGGTTTCAAGGGAGGATTAATACGAAACACTCCTTATTAAACCATAATAGTGCGACTGTTGCATATAGAATTACCAGCAAGGACCCAGAAGGGTGATATTGATCCCGTGGCTGACACAAATAACTCAAATGTGCGAAGGAAATTGTTTTGCTGTGGGGAGAGAGAGGTAGCTTTAAAGGGATAGTTTACCCAAAAATGAAATCTGTCATCATTTCCTTTTTGTTCTGCAGAATAAAAAATACATTTTTAATAATGCTTTCGTCATTTCCAACCTCTATCAATATTTTTACACAAAATAGAATATATTTTGAAAAAACGCCCAACCATATACCAGCGGTACACATTGACTTGCCTTAATTATGGGCATTCTTTGAAATATCTTCTTTTGTGTTCTGCATCAAAAGAGGGTCATACAGGTCGATGTGACCAGAACATTCTTCAAAATATCTTTGTTTAGTCTGGCTATTCTAAACCAACTAAAACCTCAGTGCCACAATTATAGGTGTTCTTCTTAAACCTAAGCACAAATTGTCACCAAAGGGTTTAAAGGTATGCAAGTTTTATGACTTGAACCATTAACTAGTTTGTTAATGGGAAGAAATCTACACAGTCTACACTCTCAGTTGTTTTCAAACTTTGTGCCATAACACCCACTGCGGCCTCTGCCAGACCATTCTGTGCTTCTTTCTAAATGGGGCATGGAATCCTTTCTCCATGTTCTGCACATTTTAATACCACAATTATGTTATTTATACACAATACTGAAATTAAGTTCGCTTTTGACCGTTGTTGATATTAATTTAATAAATAACTGGTAGAACAAACAAGGCCATTTTATTATTCTTAGATGGATTTTTCTGATTTAACCATGGACATGCACGCACGCATGCACGCATGCATGAACACACGCATACAGAACTGAATACAAATGGACCATTTTTAATATTCCTACCCTTCTCTCATATATTTTAGTTTGGCCTACCGAGGCTGACAATTCTAAAGGTTAAGTACCTCCTTTCACTTAAAATGAAAAAGAAAAACGACATTTTTAAAGAATCCCAGGGCCTATTTTTGGTAACCTGATCACGAATAGAGCCAAAAGTGTCTCATAAATGACAAACGGAGGGCAGAGGTGGAAATTGGAACGTTAATAGAAACCATTTAGGTGATAACATTGTCAAGCTCATGATTAGAAGCTCCATTTAATATTCCATTTACTTTTAAGTTCACAAAGCAAATTCTATTGATAACATTCACCAAAACGAAAAAAACAAACAAATCTGCTTCTATCTTTTATAAAAACACAGAATCCTTCATATTTAAATCATCGTGTCATTTATGTGGTTTAATAACAAAGAATCGCTCTGCTGATATTTATCACTCACGTCAACTACGGGCAGTTTGTCTGACTGCACACTGAATATACGTTATCATGACATCTTAATTAATGGCTAGTGTTCTGTTCAGGCCTTTAATTTAAGACATTTTCACAGGAGTATGTGTTTAACCTTTAACCTTTTTACTGAATGTTTCTGTGATTTGAGAAACCCCCCACACATCTTCTGCATGTGTGTTTTCTTTGTTTTCTTGTCTTATGTGAAGCACCTTTCGTAATTGAGAACAAACCAAAATGACTCTAGGGTATTGCCATTTTGTTTTTAGCAATTTACAAACAATTATTGGTTGACATTGGGTCGAAATACATGGTAAATAGAAAAATTCAGGGTGGTTGAACGCAATTACTTTTTACAGGTTTCAAATGACAAGAGCAAATAATTCCAAAAATATGTTTTGGGATGAACTTTCAGTTTAATATTTGAAAGGGAATTTGCATAAACAAATCCAATTTTATTCAATTTAATAAATCATGTTTCTAATGTGTTAGATATTTTGGGGATTTTTAATTTATTTTATTGCTTAATCAAAACCACCCAAACTCAAAACAGTTCACACATACACAAAAAATAATACATTTTAAAGCTTTGAAATTAAGAAAATATACCATTTCAATTTTCTTATACTGCTAGTCAATAAATATTTTATACTTATAATTTTTTTTAATGTAACATGTTTCAGGTACATCTCGTTTGAAACAATGAAATTTGTGTTAAGTGCAATATAAACAAAGTTTACTTGACTTGTCATGATAAACATGATTTAATCTGTACTAAAATCAACAAAAAATATTGGTGTATATTACAAGTATAATGCATTTGTGTAAAATAAATACTTATTTTTTTAAGGCTATGTAAAGAAAAACCCTTTAAATTATTTTCCACTGATTTTTTTTTTTAAAGATTGTATTGGGTCTATATTACTTATATAAAATATTTATGATTAAAGATTTAAGTTTATTTTGTGGTATTTACTGATACACATAAAAACATTTTTAAGTGCAAGTGCTGTTAGATATTACTTGAAATGCACAAAAAAGTTACAAAATAATTCTGTGAATCATTAATACAAAGTAAACATCATGTTTGTGTCCCTTGCAGGTTGAGCTGTGGAAAAAGAGGGTATGCAACTAGGCACAAGACATGGCATGAAGCCGAGATCCACCGTGCTGCTTAAAGAGACTGTTTTCTGGGGATGGCCCATGGCTCAGGGGCCTCTCTGTCTGACAGGCCGGCTACGAGGCACCAGTCTCTGCAGGGGAGACTTAAGCTCCAATCAAAACAGGATTATATAGAGCAAAGTTTAAAAGAGAGAAGTGCCCACACACAAAGACAGTTGCGCTGAGGCAGATAACATGGTGGGCACAGCTTTCTTACAAAACCTGATTTTAGGAAACTTTCAAGAACAATTGAAATGGGCTAAATCAGAGAGAAAGAAAAGAAATCCAATTCTGTCAGGTCAACCATATATACAGCCATTTTTCAAAATCATTATTTCTAATAAAGTATATCCCCTAAGCTTAGCACGGTGCTATCCAAGAAACACAATGCAAAACTTCCTGTGCCAATGTGGGTTGTAAAGCAAAGGTGCGGAAGGCCTGTCGAGACTAAGGTAAAGCTCACTTTGTTAGGTAAAGCAAAATATCGCTAAAGTTTCTTCCCAGTGGTGCGGCGCTGAATAAAACAAATTTGTGACAGAACATGGGAACTCCGCCAACGCATCTGTAACACAGTAAGAAAATTCAATGGGAGCCTGCTGTAATTAGACTAATAAATGTTTTACCGTGGATGTATTGGAAACAAAGCAGGGCTTCTTGCAACGTGCATGGCTTTCATTGAGAGACCCTGTCAGCAAATGATGTAGTCTACCGACTCAAAGTCAGAGGCCGTTCTTAGTTTAGCAACAAAACAATTAAACAGCAGCTCAGATGTAAAAAAAGATGTCTTGTACTACTAAGGAAGGAGCCTTTTACAATCGTTGAATGTTTGACGATTTGTATACGGAATTTTATGAGCTTATAAAAGGTTATGATACGCCGAGCCAATGTCATTGCATGTTGATGTGACAACGTTATTGGGAACGTGTGAAACATTACTATGCGTTTTTCACTTATTAAACACAGTGGCACACATGTTACATTAAACTGGCAGTAGTGGTGTGTTTTGGGCCTGATGTGGATATTGCTTCAGTCATAAGCTAAGACCTTTTTTAATGGCCCAGAGCCGCCATATCACATTCCTCAAGCTTTATTAAATATGCGGTTACTCAAAGCGTGTTCAGGGAATAAAAGAGGCAAGAGGGTGGGTTCATACGCCACTGGTTGCTTACAGACCAAATCAATGCCACATGAATGATGCTTACCCGAGAGAATTACAGGTAGGCTGTGGTCGCGTCGTGCCCACTAAAACGGCTGATTAAACAAAAATTCTAGACAGGTAACCCGACGTTTGCATTAGTCGGGACGCTCGTACAGTGCACGTGGGTATATTATGGCCTCCATGTGTATATACGCAACCTCCTACGGTATCTTTCATTGCTCTGTAATTTGCACAGACTGTGTCCTGTACCGGTTAATTAATCCTGACGACCCAACCAAAAACGACCACCTTGGTCTCTGCTGGCGATTTTGATCGGGACGGGTATATTTAGATGTCTGGTGTGCCCCTCTGAGGTGGCTGCTGGGGAAGTTGCTGTGAACTTTAGCCCGCTGGGTTAGTGACTATTAGAGCTATAAAAATGTTTGTGAAGTGAATATGCCCTCAGAATGCTTCACGTCACCCACAAAGTGACTCTTCAGTTAAACAAGCCATAATAAGAGACAAATGGGCCAATTTCGGCTCATTAAAGACATGTGTAAGCTAAGATAAAATACAAAGAGTACGTTATTTCTTACATTTTCTGCTGTTTGCAATGACTTGCAGTGTATGGACACATAATTAATTTAATTCACTGGAGGCCACTAAACTACAAACATTCTTCAGAATATCTTCCTTTGTGCTCTACAATAGAGCAAGTCATAAATTATGATCACATAATGATAAAATTTTTAATTTTACAAATATTAATAATAAAATAACAATTTTAACATACTAATATGTAGCCAATTAAATAAATTGTTTTGAGTTTAAACAGTTATTATAGATTTGATTTTATTTATTCATTAATATTTTAAATCGGCTTTCATTTTAATTCTTGTAATTTTAGGTTAATATTTAGCAACTTTGCAATTTACCATTTAATTTGATTATTTACTTGTCTTAGTAGTTGATGTTGCATATAATGATAATTCTTAGTTTTAATTCGTTTATTATTATCAATTTAAAAATAATAAAAACATATTTTAGTTTTATTTATCCAATAATATATATATAAAGCTGTGATAGTCTTGGTTTTAGTTTTATTTAGTACTTAATATTTTTAACTCGCTTTTTTATATTTTGTTGAAATTATTGTAGTTATATCCTTTTGTCATTTTATTATTTATTTGTTGGTTCCATAATTAAATTAATTAATCTGAAGTTTTAATATTTGTTATGGTTATATTTTTATAGCCTTAATGTTTCGTTTGCAACATTAATAATAATTTATATAAATTTATATTAGATTTAATTCCAATAAACAGAAACGCTAAGAATTAATTTAAGAGAAACTTAAATAACCTTGGAAGCAAACTGACTGTTAAACAGATCTGACAGTCAATTGCAGTCGATACATTAACTTTCATTAATGGAACATTTGCGGTGGAAGTCACCTAAAGAGTTTTATAGAGCAAAACGATTTTAACCCAGCGATTCATCTTCATCTTTCTACAAAACCCCTGTAGCTCCTCCAGTGAGCAGCTGGAATGACATAAACTGGAAAATAATAAAAATTGTGCACATTTTATCCATCTTGCCTTACACACAGTTTTCATAATGTAACATGGCACCTATTACACATTGAGCATCTAATATATTTTCTCAGCTGGAATACTGGAATAACAGTATGGGCTTTGCTGAGGTGTCGAATCTCAATAACACATTGAAGAGTGAACTCCAGCAACATTGGCTTGGGACAGAGAATCTGCCTCTGCCCACAAGAGGGGGTCTCTGAGGGAATACAGTATCTATAGGGGAGATAAATGTCCTGCCAATGATACATGCAGAAAACCTAGACATCATCTTTCTTTAATGCCAAGGGATGTAGGTCTGAACCGACTATTTCATCTCTTGGTTAGTGGAAACTCTTCCAAAGCGGAGCTACAGCTGTCAAATCAACCTGTCAGGAATTACTGAGCCTGGGCCAGAGATGAAACCTGCCAGATAATACAAAGCTGCAGATGAAACCTGTGATCCAAATACATTAATATGTGAAGGGTTGCTTGTGCAGTGTAGTGCACTTTATCCTAATGAAATCTGTCTGAAAGGGCCAGCTCACCCAAAATGAAAATTCGGTTATTTTAGAAGGAGAATTATCTCACACAGTTTCTGCCACTCTTGTGTTAATCTTGAGTACTTGTATTGTAGAACCGACTTGTTCAAATATCCGAAAAGCCTTTGGTTTTCTCATATTTATAGAACACAGGTTGAGCTTTACGACTGTTTCCGGAAAAAGCAGAGCTCCCGTGGCGGGCTGGGAGCAACGCTCGTGACCAATCCCCTTACAGGAGCATTACCTGGAATGTTACACTGATGCTCCGGCTCTTCCATGTTGTCTTATTGGTGCGTGGGCAGGATTTTACATGCCAATGGCAATTAAAAACACATGATCTAATGACTGTGATGGGCAAAATATTGGAATGAACCCTTCCAAAAAACACAAAAGATGGTATAAGAATGTTTGTAACCACCAACTATTAACTTTTATTTTACAGACATAAAAACAAAAGTCAATGGGAATTGATATTTTTCAAAATATCTCCTTTTGTGGTATGTAAAAGAAAGAATCTCATAAAGGTTTAAAATGTCAATAGTGTGGATACATTATAATGCAATTTTTAATTTTAGGGTAAACTATCTCTCTAAACAAATATCTACAAATAATAAATTAAGAAACATTCTGGTCTCCAGGTTTTCCAGCCGTCCAAACACTATCTTTTATGTATGCAGGACTATAACTTTTCACATTAACACATTTTTGTTTTCAATCGAAGAAATGCAGTTATAAAAACAGGATTGTATTAAATTTTTTACATAACAGATTATCATATTACTCATTTAAAATAAAAGCTATGCTCATAAGTTTTGCTGTCTGAATTTAACCAAAGAGCCTTTCCTCGGCTTGCATTTTGCAAAAAAATACACAGACATAAGTTTGAACAAGTGTGAGATTCTCAGATTACTCACAATAAAAACAGATACTCTTATAGGCCAACTGTATACATAGCATTGTGAGCTTTGCTTTAGGAGCTAAATAATAATATGATTACACCTTATAAAAGTAGCCTTTCAAAAATGGTTCATTAGTTCCATATAATAATTTTCACAGTTCTTGTTCATTAAGAGTGTGTTGCGTAACATGGTCAGGCTCTACCAGGTGCAAATTACTTCACGTTATAGACTTTAAAGTGATCCCTTCCTTTTCTTTCTTCATTGAGCTAAAAGGGGCCACGAAGAGATGAACTTTGTATGTATAGAGTTTCTTACATTTAAATGTACAAGAGGACCGCATTACCGTTTTTATGATTTTGATTGTAATAGGCCCTTATCAAAACCAGATGTATGTAGTAATAACAGGCAGCTGCATAACTGTGCCTTGGGGGTTTTCCTTACATTAAAAAATAAGTAAAAAGGAAAGAGGGAAAACTTCCACATGCTAACATTTACACAGTGATTTCTTTTAATTGCGCTCTGCTTTTTAATTTGCCCGGAATAATGCGTCTAAAAATGTGCAGAAGGTACTTTATTGACGTCCTGCTTACCGCTGGACTTGCTCTTTAAGGCCCTACCTGGCAACCTGCATTCCTTGTACATTTCCCAGGCTCAAACGTGTCATACTGCATGAAGAGCCGGAGAAACACGTCAAATGAGTGGTTTTCCGTCAACTTTGAGCTTCAAAGGATTACTGTAAATTAACATTCCTTATGTTGGGCTGCATGGACAAGTCCTGTGAATCGTGTTTGGAGCTCTGGGCCGAAGTATGGAGGCTTCAAAGAGAGACGAAATTCTCAAAGATGAAAAAAGCATTGCATGTAAACTTGAAGAGCCGTGATTGTCTATATAACCTTCTTACGAACACGTCTTAAGAAATAAGCCTATGATGTGTATTTTGGAGGACTTTTGGTACCTGGATCGCAAGAGCGTAACCATGATTTTCTTCATCATAATATTTATTTATCAAGTATTACTGAAAGCTGTTGGACATGTTTGATTTATTTCATCATATCGAGGTCATTGATAAAAACGTGGGCTTGAGGACAGACCCGGACCCCTGATCTGAAATAAAGTGGTTTGGTGCAATGACATCTGTGGGACCAGCAACAGAAGAGGCCAGACGTGCGGAGGGGAGATGTGCGTGAGGAGTGGAAAGTAAACCCAAGAAAAATAAACGTCAATCCAAAGAATTATTGTGCAGGTTTAACCTGAGTGTGACCCGAGAGTCACTGCGCTACTGTCTGTCATGCTCAGTCGAGTCAGCCCTCTGCTTAACCTGGATTTATAGTCTCAATTTTCCACTTGAAGAAGGTTGTAGACAGTGTAGGGATGCTTTGCTGGGAAACAGTTATGCTGTGTGTGTTTTTGTACAGAGGACATGAAAGACACGGATCGGTTTAAATCCCAGCACAGCATAATAACTTACAGTTGATCAAACAGTACCGTCATTGACATTTTTACATTTATATGTATTTGGCAGACGCTTTTTTCAAAGAGACGTTTTTGACAGTTTTATAGTTCGTAATATCATCATCCACATGCACCTTTTCCAAACGTACCTTGCTGTAAACGACAATAAGCCATATGTGAGCTGGTCTCCAGGCCGGGAACTGGTTTTCTGCTTCAAAACTTGATGTTGCTTTCCATATAGTTTTTATTTCATTTGTTTGGGGAAGTCGCTTCTGGCCAAGACGTTCCAATGCGTGGCCTGGTCACTTTTCCAAGGCAGTCTATAGGGTTAAAGGGCAAAGAAAACTATGAGTACATCTATAATGCAATGCATCTCTCGTCTAACATGCCAATGTTTTAGTTTTGTGGCGTGTGGCATTTTCTAACTATTTGTGAAAGCAAATATTAGTATTCTGAGCTCTGCATGGTATGAACATGAATTAGACACCACATCCCACAAACAGCCAAGAACAAAACCTAAAGTTAAGTATTTCATCATATCTGTTAAACTGAACAAACAGCACCATCTTGTGGTCAAAGTGACTATTGCAAGACTGCTACACTACAGGTCAAGGGTGTAAGAACTTTTTGAAGTTCTATGCCTAAATTAAATTACTTCAATAGAACAATATATGATTTGATACACATCTTTTTTCAAGACATATTTAACAATTTATTTAATGCAACATGTTTTTGAACTAGATGACTTTGACACATTAGGATGGAACAGCCAATAAGAGCACAGAAAAGACTTTTCAAGTTCTTTAAAGAAAAGCTGCATGATAAAATGACAGAAAAACATTTATGAAAATTCTAATCAAAATGTGTCTACACTGAATAATCATATATAACTTTTATTTTATATTATAAAGCAATTTCCATATTTCCCTTTGTTTTAATAAATAAGAAATGCCCAAAACGTTTAGATTCAAATCGCTTGCAGTACATCTAAGCCTTCATCTTTGTCAACAGAGTTTTACATATATATGTTAAAATTAAAATACATATTTACACGGAAATGTAAGTACATAAACAGCTTTAGATAACTTAACCATGCTTTTAAAAACAGTTACATTGTCTCACCTGTTGCTTCACCAATATACAGCAAATGCATTTTAGAAATACCTTCTAAAAGTTTAGTTTTGCGTTATGGCTTTACATAACGTGTTATATAAGTCTTTAATTTAACTTTACGATGTTTAATACTTGATATTCATATATCACGTCTTCATGACTCTTCAGCGTTTCTTGCTTTTGCGCATGCGCTGTGAAATGACAAGCACATGAACTGGCAATCAATTAAATGACTTCATGTTTTTTATTCATTTATTATTAGTTTTAACTGTAACACATAAAGACTGCTGATTTTCACGAAACATAAAAGGAATTTTATATTGAAAAAAAAATTAGAAGAAATATGTTGTCTCTGAGATGTCATCTGGAACTACCGAAGATGTCTTTAAGATGTTGCTGATTTAGTGAAGTTGAACCTTCAGCTCCTTCTCTCTCTCTCTCCTCTCTCTCTCTCTCTCTCTCTCGCTCTCTCTCCTCGCTCTCTCTCTCTCTCTCTCTCTCTCTCTCTCTCTCTCTCTCTCTCTCTCTCTCTCTCTCTCTCGCTCTCTCTCTCTCTCGCTCTCTCTCTCTCTCTCTCTCTCTCTCTCTCTCTCCTCTCTCTCTCTCTCTCTCTCTCTCTCTCTCGCTTTCTCTCTCACAGCTCTCTCTCTCTCTCTCTCCTCTCTCTCTCTCTCTCTCTCTCTCTCTCACAGCTCTCTCTCACAGCTCTCTCTCTCTCTCTCTCTCTCTCTCTCTTCTCTCTCTCCTCTCTCTCTCTCACAGCTCTCTCTCACAGCTCTCTCTCTCTCTCTCTCTCTCTCTCTCTCTCTCTCTCTCACAGCTCTCTCTCTCTCCTCTCTCTCTCTCTCCTCTCTCTCTCTCTCTCTCTCTCTCTCTCTCTCCTCTCTCTCTCTCTCTCCTCTCTCTTTCTCTCTCTCTCACAGCTCTCTCTCTCTCTCTCTCTCTCTCTCTCTCACAGCTCTCTCTCTCTCTCTCTCTCTCTCTTTCTCTCTCTCTCACAGCTCTCTCTCTCTTCTCTCTCTCTCTCTCTCTCTCTTTCTCTCTCTCTCACAGGCTCTCTCTCTCTCTCTCTCTCTCTCTCTCTCTCTCTCTCTCTCTCCTCTCTCTCTCTCTCCTCTCTCTCTCTCTCTCTCTTTCTCTCTCTCTCACAGCTCTCTCTCACAGCTCTCTCTCACAGCTCTCTCTCTCTCTCTCTCTCTCTCTCTCTCTCTCCTCTCTCTCTCTCTCTTTCTCTCTCCCTTTTGTTGCATCATGTCTCATAACCTTCTTTCACATCTGTGTTGGACGGAGCAAGACTTGCATTTTTAATCCAACACATACTTAATAATATCAGCCGAGCAATTTGATATCATAAATATGATGGTGTGGCGAATGACTGGCATTCAGTCGAGATACATTATAAAACCAAATAAATGACTTACTGATGACAACAAATCGAGGTTTATGTAAATCTTAAAGACTTTCTTGTTTTTTTTGCCAGTTTTCCAGTGGAACATGAAGAAAATGTGGTTTGGTTTGTAGGACAGACTCAACATCTTAAAAATGAAACACTCCATTTGAAGAAAAGGGGAAAATGTTTTGGGTATTTGAGGTAAAAGTCAATTCTTATGTTTTGGGTCACTGGTTGTGTCATAATGGCATGCTCTCTCTCTCTCTCTCTCTCTCTCTCTCTCTCTCTCTCTCTCTCTCTCTCTCTCTCTCTAAAAATGCTTAATAGTTTTTCATAACATGTTATTCTACATTAAAATCACTTAGAATCATGAATAATATTTACAGAGTTTGTATATTAAGAGACGTATGTTCGTCTGAAAATGGTCAAACAAATAAAGCATTTTCTTATCCAACTTGCCCTTAAAACAACTATATAATACATTTTTTAATAAACTTTGTGAATTGTGATATGATTTTTTTTTTATAAGAGATTTGTATTGCTGCACACTAAAGACAAAAACAGCAAATATCAAATGGTTTTCAAAATATATGCATGATAGTAAGAGATTCACTTCAATTACATCATATATCTATAAACCAGACAATTTTAGGACATAAATAATAAAAAAACAGATAATAATCTTGCTCAGTTGTAGATGTGACTCCATGTTGACATGTCAGCCACTGGAGGGGAACCAAGAGTCTTAAACTGTGTTTCTGTCTTTTATTTTGTTTTTACATTATCATTTTTATATTTCAGTCAAACAGGCTGAATAGACAAATAAAGCTGGAGGATCTGCAATGTATCTGATAGAAAAAGAACTGATCAAATATAACCTTTCAATAATTTGATTTTATTGCAATAGTTCTTTTCACAGTGAACAGTGCCAAGCAGAAACAGAAATATTTTTGTTTCAGTTTAGTTTTTGTTTGCATCTAAAACACAATATTTATTAAGGTAAACCTCATCACCTTTTATTCAAAAAACAACTATTTGTTTGCTACAAGAAAATAAATAAATTCAACACATCTTGTCATCAAAACTTGTGAAAACAAAACTAGGACTTTCTTCCACAAACACAAAAGAAGATATTTTGTAGAACGTGGGTAACCAAACACAATGCCCCATGATTTTCACTTCAAAGACACATGAGACATGCCAAATAATATATTTTGAAACATTTTCTTTTTGACCACATGAAAGTGATAAAATGTAGAGCGACCTTGTATGAATGGACACATTTTACAGTAAAGAATGAAATGTCCATATTGTTTGCCGAAAAATGTATAGATTTTTACGTTTTTAAAGTGAAAATTATAAGGCGTACATATCCAAGAATTGTACCTATTGAGTTGTAGTTAATGCATACCACACATCACAAAATCTAACTTCCTGTCTTGATCCATCACATCACGTCCGATCCAAGCTCCACATGCAATGTGTCATTTCCTCCTGGTGGCCTCCTTGTTATGAAGCAATCTTAAACCCCTATCCGACACACTACGCACACGTGAATAATCAGGCCCAAGCTTGTGTAGTTTCGTGCTGTTCAAAGAATTGATTTCGTGTTCAATCTTTACTCTAGCAATAGTTCTCTTTAAGGCTAGCGTTATTCATGCTTGGTTTCTGAGCCCTAAATTTTGTTTGATACTTCACATCATGCGCATGTACTCAGATTTCAAACAAACATATCAGGTACTGTCTTGCAAATCAAGTCTTTGGACACCAAAGGGTAGATCAGCTGCTTTCCCTGATGCGACACTTTCCAGAATAAATCTTTTGAGGCCTTCTTATTATTTTGAGATACATTCCTTAAACAAACCTGTAACAAACATGCCTCTGGTAAATAACTTATAACTTACACTCAATATATATTTTTGATAAAAAAAGTAGATTTTATCACTTACATAGCTTGTGAACATTACAAGCAGTGCGATCCCAAGTACTGTGAGGGCCACAATATTAAGTGTATGATAATTGTAAAATTCTTTTTTTCCAACTTTCTTATCATCTAAAAAAAAGATCAAATTGTTAGCTTGTAACCTTGTATCTTGTATTGATGCTTACTATTAAAGCAAAATAAACACTCACCATGAACGTTCAGATGGACATCGCCTTCCCGATTCTGTTGCCCAAGGGGTGCAGACAAAAAGCAGCTATATATTCCACTGTCTTCTGAAGTTACATTAGGAAGAAACAGATCTGTTGAGTTTTCCAGGAACTCTATGTGACGCGTGACCCCTTTAAAGGTTTCAACTCTGCTGTTATTTCCTATGAGTTTCTTCATTACAAGACCAGTTAACAATCTGGAAGACTTTTCATACTCTGCAGAGACCTGTGGATCAGAAAGAATTAAAATTTGTAAATTTTAAAGCTTTAAAATGAATTAAACATACTTTTAAAATTGTGTGTATATGTTAGGAAAAAATTAAATAAATCTGATTGACCCAAGTATTTCAATTCAAATTATATAACAAATATTTGTAAAATAACTGCTTGTCTTTTAATTGATTATAAAAAATAAATGTAATGTTTTTAAAAGGTTTTATTCATTTAATACAATTATTCATTTATGTGAAATATACTAAGCTCCATGAAATATTATATACAGTTAAGGTTTAATTCCATCTTCATTGATACTTCTTGTATTTGCCGCAGTAAAACATTTGAAACAGTTTTTAAAAATTGTCAGACGACATCCCACCAATATAAGCAAACACATTGCCAGTAAAGACTCTCAGATGGAATGATATAGTTTCCATTAAACCCAATAAAACTCAAATTATACTTTTAATCCATTATACTGTCATGGTTATTCTTGATCAAGCATCAGGTCCTTAATCTACAAATGTTATGCTTGCAGTTTCATAATAAGATTACATTTGTTAACATTATTTGCATTTGCCTTAATGAAGTAACAATGCGCAACAAGGTTTACATCATCTTTGTAAATGTTATTTAATACCCTGATGGCACACATCCATATGGCAGACATGTATTTAACTTTCATCATGTCTTCTGAGACGTCTGCTGTCAGATGACACATACACCTCTAGAAGATGTCTTTAAGATTTTTATGATTCACAGCTCTATAAGACGGTTTGTTTGTTTAAAAGCTGTCCAGATCTTTATCAGACACCTTTAAGAAAGGCTTTGCTATCTGGTTACAAATACACTTCATCATTTTATTTGTGTTATATAGTGCATTAGCTAATAATAAAAGTTATAATCAACGAGTATCAGTCGTTGTTAAAATGACTGAATTGAATTGAATTGAATTCAACAAAACTGAACAGAACAGAACAGACCAGAACAGACCAGAACAGACCAAAACAGACCAAAACACAACAGAACAAAACTAGACTGACCTGAACTCGACTTGAACAGAACAGAACTGAACAGAACAGAACAGAACAGAAAAGAATAGAATAGAATAGAATAGAACTGAACAGAATAGAACTAAACTGAATAGACTGACCTGAACTTGACTTGACTTGACTTGACTTGACTTGACTTGAATTGAACAGAACAGAACAGAACAGAACAGAACAGAACAGAACAGAACAGAACAGAACTGAACTGAACTGAACTGAACAGAACAGAACAGAACTGAATAGACTGACCTGAACTTGACTTGAATTGAACAGAACAGAACAGACAGAACAGAACAGAACAGTACAGAACAGAACTGAACTGAACAGAACAGAACAGAACAGAACAGAACAGAATAGAACTGAATAGACTGACCTGAACTTGACTTGAATTGAACAGAACAGAACAGAACAGAACAGAACAGAACAGAACAGAACAGAATAGAACTGAACAGAACAGAACAGAACAGAATAGAATAGAACTGAACTGAACAGAACAGAACAGAACAGAATAGAACTGAACTGAACTGAACAGAACAGAACAGAATAGAACTGAATAGACTGACCTGAACTTGACTTGAATTGAACAGAACAGAACAGAACAGAACAGAACAGAACAGAACAGAACAGAACAGAACAGAATAGAACTGAACTGAACAGAATAGAACTGAACAGAACAGAATAGAACTGAACTGAACTGAATAGACTGACCTGAACTTGACTTGAATTGAACAGAACAGAACAGAACAGAACAGAACAGAACAGAACAGAACAGAATAGAATAGAACTGAACAGAACAGAACAGAATAGAACTGAATAGACTGACCTGAACTTGACTTGAATTGAACAGAACAGAACAGAACAGAACAGAACAGAACAGAACAGAATAGAATAGAACTGAACTAAACTCTACAGAACAGAATAGAACTGAACTGAATAGACTGACCTGAACTTGACTTGAACAGAACAAAACAAAACAAAACAAAACAAAACAAAACAAAACAAAACAAAACAAAACAAAACAAAACAAAACAAAACAAAACACAACAGAGCTGGACTGGACTGGACTATGTTAAGTTAAGTTAAGTTAAGTTAAGTTAAGCTAAGTTTAGTTAAATTTAATTAAATCTAAAAGATAAAGTACAACTAAACGAAATAAAATGAGAAGGTTGTTACCTTGTACCATATCACTGATCGATACCGGACTCCGGGTTCTGTTGAAGCCTCACAGCGCAGGATGACGTGTTCTCCTTTCAAAGACAACATTTCATTTCTGACAGCTGCAGTCACAGCTGCAATGAGACAACAAGCACATGTTACATTTAACATCGTGTCTTCTTCAAGTCCATCATACCAGAGCAGATCATACCCAATGTGAGCCAGAGTAGGGCGCAGAAAAGCATGGTCCTCTAGTTTTCAGATGAAGGTTTTGTAGTCAGGTCTGTTCTGAATAATTTCTTTCTATGAGTTACTCGAAACTCCTTTAAATACTGGCAGACACTTCTGATCATATGTGGGGGAATCCCACATCCACAGCTTCTGCTTTATTTCACTTCTATCCCTTCTCAGTCAAGGGTGAGAGAACGATCGTGTCAGAGAACGATGATCAAATACTTAATATTTCTTTCTAGTGTTGTTCTCCATGGTAAGATGTTTCACAAATTTTACATTATTTTTCCATTGATCCAGAAGTATCAGTAAGAACTTTATTGACAATTGTGCGCGTGCGCATTCGAGGAACAAAAAATGGTTCACATGAGGTTTTGGTTTCTGTTGTGATCTTAATGCAGTCTTTTAGTGCTGTTTTTATGAAGTGTGGCATATTGATTATTAAATAAGCTTATTACAATAAAACAGTATTCTTTTTAGTATTATTTTTAGTATTATTATTATTATTATGAATATTTGATCAAATCAATCCATGGCACTTTCATTTTCTGTTGGAATTTCCCAAGGGACGAAATGCTTCCTTAAGGTAAAAATAGTTTTGATTTCAATTTGTAAATTGTTTTCTATTGTTTCCTGACATGTCGTTCAGGTTTTAAAAAACACATTACAATCAATGGCATACACTGAAGAAATAATACTTGTAAATGTCTAAATGTCTATTTTTCAATGTTGGAGAGATGAAGATATTTTAAAGAAAGTTTGTATGTAAAATGACTTTTTTGTGTGCGTTTAGTTTAACAGAGAAATTTTGTAACAACCCACACATACGATTAAATCTGCTAGCCATTGTTTGCTTACATTACAAAGCTGTCAGACGTAATGAAGATCCTTAGAAGATGTCTGTGAGATGTTTGTGATTTACAATGGATGTAGATTCAGCAGATTATTTAAACAGCACATTTTTTTTCTTACGTACATGCCTGTGCTATATGGGAACAAGTGATGATGAGCAAATGATGACAAAAGTGTTCTTCTCTTTGGGGTAAACTAAAGTAGGTGCCTATTAAACAATGTAAAGGAATGTAAATAATAATATTGAGATGTCATTTGTTTTAGTGATGGCTAAAGTCGAGGAGTCATCACAGGACTACAACTGTAAAGGAGATTTGCACCATGTTGAATCAGAGTATGCAATGAAGAACCCACACTGTGATCAATATTGGTCTTGCCAAGATAAAGTGAGTATGAACGAAGCATACATTTAAAAAAAAGAATATTTGATAAACTAGACTGATCCTCCGAACTCCATGTTTTGTTTTCTTCAGTCTATTGGAACGTTTTTGGACTCAACACCAGATTGTCATAATCCATGCAAAGAGTTAACTGCGGGAAGAATCGTTCTCACGGCTTGTGTCAATATCACTCTAGCTGTTATATGCATCAAAGTAAGTTATTTTTTAATGCATCACAGATCATGTCTTTAAAGTGTCTCATTAAAAAAGTGAATTGATCTGCTTTTGTATCACGTTATAGGCAGAGACGACGGAATCTCGTATACATTTTTATGGTAAAAGTATATTTTTTCTACATTTACTGTGAAAAAATCATTTGGTCTTTTAACACACGGTATTTTTGTAGGTAAAATGATCCCTCCACCGTCTCTTAAGTCTACAGAAAGGCATTATGTTGGTAATACATGATGAACTACAACCAATATTATAATTGAAACTTTTTTGGTTTCAATTAAAACTATCTTTCTCTATTCTGTTTTTAGCTGTTTGGTTACTTCTTGGTGCTTTAATTTTCGTTGCCTGTCTGCTGTGCATTGGATGGTGGAAAATCAGAAACAATGTTCAAGAGGCTGACGAAACTAATGGATAAGACTGTGACACATGACACACAGACTCTCAAACGAAGAAAGAGTTCTGTTCTCAGAGGACTTGAAGCTTTCTGCAAGCTGGAACTCCCTTTATTTTCCTGCTGTGTAAGCCTATACACTTATAGAGTAATATACCTGAGAAACATATTACCTCATTTAAAATATTATATATATTTATATATTATAAGATATATTCAAGATTTTTTTAAATATGAAAATAAATTTGGATTAACATTTATGCACAAAGCAGAAATTTTTATCCAAAGTGAATTACAACAATATACCAAGTGTGTGCAATCCCAGAGATTGAACCCATGTATATTTTATCGCCATTGAAAGCTTGTTGAGCCAAGGGAATGTTGAATTGAAATGTATTAAAAGTTTGGGTAACTTGGGATTTATGCAGTTTACTTTTTTCCATTTGGAGAATTGTGTAGTTCTTGAAAAAGACAAAACCAGTAAAATAGAAAACACTTTTCTGAATTGGTCGCTTGATTGACTGATGCTGTTTTTCTTCAGCATGATGTGTATTCCCCATATATTGACATCACATCAAACAAATGATCAGATTTTCTGGAAGCCTGAGATCAATACTGCGGATGTACCAGGAAACAAAAATGATGTTCACCCATCAAAGGCAGTTACAACATTTGTCAATGGTGCCAGAACATTATGACTTCATAAAGAGCCCACTGAGTGATGAAATAGACCAAGATCAGAGAAGATCAGAGAAGATCTCACTTTAAAGCATTTGCATTCAGTGCCACCCCTGTTCTCCAATGATTCAATAAAATATTTGTTGTTAAGATTACAACATGGCTTAAGATTCAACTTACCTAAATGCTGATTTAGGAAACCTTTGTGGTTATACAATGACCTACAAACTATTTTTGTATAAATACAAAAAGCATATTTTTAATGAAGTGTTGGAAGGAAATGCCCTGATACTTAATCATGTCAAGATAAGACCAAAAACATGCGTGTTCATCTTAAGATGATATTTTTTGTAAAACAAAAAATAAGGACAAGGCTGATGTACATTATGATGCTTTACAAAATTATTTACACGTCTACTGTATTTTAAATAACCATACGTCACTGATATTGAAATCGGAAGTGCTGGTATTATTGATTGATGCATTTGCCTTTGAGCATTCAACAGAAATGCCAAAACAAACTGCTACAAAAAGGGACCGGTAGAGTTTTTCTTGATTGGTGCCTGTACACAAGGATTTCTACTTTACTGGTAGGCATTTCTACTTTGGCTGTCCTGGAATGTTCTGTTCTTGGTACTGTGACTTCCTCCCTGTTGTTAGATCTGGGTAAGAGGGCCCTTGACCAGTCCCATCTCTTTGCGGACAACAGGTGCGTGAATGCTGCAGTCTCGTGCCTCGCACACTCCAGGTATCCCTGGACTACCGACCATGCCAGTCTGACCCACAGGTCCAGGAAACCCTCGTGGTCCTCGTGGTCCCTCAGCTCCATCCTTTGGTTCTGCTGGATGGCCTGGCCATCCTGTTGGGAAGCAATAGTTAAGGACATATCAGTATCATAATGACCAATGCATTTCAAGTAACATTAAATCTAGTTGCTGATAGAAAACCATTTTACCTCTGAGACCTTGATGACCATCATGTCCAGGAAGACCTTTACCAGGGTCACCACTTTGGCCTTTTAGCCCTTTAACACCTACATCAAAGCACATGCAAGTGTGTGTAAATTATCATATGTCATTTACGTACAGTTGGCAACATTAGGCAACATTCGAAGTAGGTTGTACCTCTGTTTCCTTGTTCTCCTTTTTGACCCTCTAAACCTCTAATGCCCGGAGGACCTCTTTCTCCTTTGGCACCTGGTTGGCCTGATTTACCCTGAGTGACAGAACATTATTTAAAAATGGTGTTTGTGTCACAGGACTTGGGAAATGTGTCTCAACTCACGGGTTTGCCCGGACTTCCAGAGGGTCCTGTGACTCCAGGGGGCCCGATGAGGGTGCGGTTGTTGATCGGACAGCCTTGCGCACATTTGCTACGTATTGATGAAGCATACTGGGAGATCTGAGCAGTGACTACACCTTGACACAGTTGTAGTATCTGTTCATCGGTTAGCCCTGGACCCTGCAAGTTGTATAAAGGTTTTTTCAATGAAATCCAAGCCAATACATTTTGAACCAAAGCAAAGAAAAGTTTGGTTTCTTAAAAAAATATGCCTTTTGGGGAAAACCATCCCTTTAAATGTATTTTCAAAAAAATAATTCATGTTTATACGCACAGGTTCACCTAGGTTTCCTTTAGGGCCACTTTGTCCTTTTACACCCTGGTCTCCTCTAGGGCCAATGTCTCCTCTAGGACCTGGAAGTCCTGGAGACCCAATAGGACCAACCGGGCCATCTGTGCCGAGCCGACCTTTCACTCCAAGCTACAATACATAATAAAACGTGCTTAAATGGATAAACAACCAAATTAGACAAAATGTCGGAATACGTCACTCACAAAGTTGTTGTACAGGTACATTCATGTTTATTTAAACAGGGGAGGTGCTCATTTTCTTGTTTTATTTGTCTTTGTCAGAAACCACGTGGTAGATTCATTTCACAATGCACAGTTGGGTTTACTCACTGACAAAATATGTAAACAAGTATGACAAACCTGGCCTTTATCACCACGAGATCCGGCTTCTCCCTGAGAAATAAAAGGAAGTTATTTAGAAAAATCATGTGATATTCAAGGAAAAAGGAAGTGGGCTGGCTATTACGACAGCAGTACCTTTTCTCCTTTAGTCCCCTTCGCTCCTTTTCTTCCTGATGATCCCTGGGGAAGTTACATTTTGTGGTTTTAAATCACATAATGACATTTTTGTTTTTTCCAAAAGATATTCAATTGTCATCCCAGTTATTTACCTTCTCTCCGTCTGGTCCTGTTTCCCCTTTGGCACCCTGTTTACATATAAAAAATACTTTTGGAATTTTTCAAGGAAAACAATTTGTTCGCAACATCAAAGCTTTTCTCTTATCACAACAAATAGTTTTTCTTATCATGCAACGAATAGTGAAACCAGTCAATGAGTGATTAAGAAAGTGAGATTATGTCATACTGTCGGCCCTGGCAGACCCTTTGGTCCAGGTTTTCCGGGAACTCCTGCATCCCCAGAGTCTCCCTGTGGACCCTGTGTCAAGATGTAATGACAAACTCAAGTAACTGATGATGCAATTGAAAAAGATACAGAAACTTTCACATAATTGAGATACATTTCACCTATGTGTTACACGATACAATAGTTTAAATTCCTTTAACTTAGAAAAACTCATTTAGAAAAACAAACCAAACAAAAATTAAACTATTTTCATAAGAAGCCGTACATGACTAGTGCATTATAGGGCAATTTCAGGAAAAGTCAAGTATGCAAAAATAGAATCTAGTTTCACTTTCAGTCATGTGGTAAATTCCTGTCATTTGGGTAAGTCCCCACAAGACCAAAATAAAAGTTTCCGGGTAATTCCACTTACAGTATGACAAACATCCTTTGTTTTGATAAAAAAAAAACGCATATTTCTCAGCAGATAAACATTTGATGGCTTCTGTAATGAATGTTAGTGGTCTTGTCAAGACTCGTTTTTAAAATAGTTAGTATCCCCTAAAATCTTTACATACCGCAGATCCGACTCTTCCAGGAAGTCCCCTATTACCAAGATCACCCTTCAAACCCTATAAGAAAAATGTATGGGAGAAGAAAAATATTAAAATATTTAATGAAACAAAACCAATGGCAACCAATGGGATTAATATATGAACCTTTTCTATTTTTCAAAAGTTGCTTCTAAAAAAAATGCTGTATATAATATCAGTGAAGCACACATTAGGAGATAAATATATGTACAAATATGATGTCTTACCTTAGGTCCAAAAGGCCCAGGCACACCAACTACTCCAGGGACACCCAAGGGACCCTGCCAAATATTTACTTTATTATCATTTCCATTGCCTTTCAACAAAATATTGAATTTTTATAACTTTTGTATGTTAACTTAATTTAATCATTTGAAGCTGATATGGATGACCAAAATAAATATTTCTAACAACCCCTTGTTTTCAGTGAACTCACATCCTCTCCAGGCTCCCCGTCACTTCCTGGGAGGCCACCTGTGCCTTCAGAACCCTGAGATAGGTGTAATATTAAATGTTATTTTGTGGATTACTGTTGTATTTTTAGTTCCTTGAAACAAGAGCAACATAATTGATAAGATCAAACCTTTGGTCCGGGCACACCTCTGTCTCCAGGGACACCTGGATAGCCCTAAAACCAGCAGATTGTGTTACAAAGAGAAAACCGTGGGGATTTTTGATGATAGAGTGAAAGAGAAGATATAATCAGATGGGTGTTTTTTTACCAGGTAACCCTGCTCTCCACGGTCCCCTGCAAATCCAGGTGCTCCTGTCTGACCCTGGTGAAGCAAAGAGAAAATAATTATTTATTCGTCAGTTATAATAATAGTATGACTAAATGACAATTGAAGTATTGTTTCATGTGATCTGTGCAAACGTAATGTCTAACTGAATGTTATGTCTGTAAAATGCCAACCTTTTGTCCTTGTCGGCCCTCAGGACCCAGTTTTCCAGTTTCTCCACTGGAACCCTGATAAAAAGAGAATTTTAAATACTTTATGAATGAAAACAAATTGGACAAATCCTTGAATGAGATCATATCTATGCTGCTACAGGGAACGTTGATAAATAAGAGATTCAACTATTTGAGTGCATTATAAGAAATATTAAGACTATTCTGCATTATGGTTACTGGATCCAACACACTTCTGGTTTAATATTTTTGTATTTGAACCTTGTTGTTTCTGTTTAAATGCTCTATTCAATGCATATTCTTTAAACCTTTGCAAAGGGTCAAAAACGTAGTTTTTTCCTGAAGAAATACACATCAACAAGGATACAATGTTGGAGCTGAAATTGGATATAACATATAAAGTTGCCAAAATAAATTAGGTCAAATTGAAAAAAGATACTAGTGTCTAATGTTTTTATTCAATCAGCTCAAATATGATTATGTGATGAAATGAGCTTAACTTGTTTCAATGCTCCAAACAAGTCAAGCTCATTGGTAACAGACAACAGCTAGTCAGAATGGGCAAAATCATTTATGGCAGCCACATCATCTCCACGGTGCCCCACAAGGATGTGGTCACTCCCTACGGCTCTTCTCTCTGTACACCAACAACTGCATCTCTAAAGACCTCTCCATCAAGCTCCGAAAGTTGGCAAATGACACTACTGTTACTCACTATATGGAACGGTGATGGTCTGCGTGTAGACAGGAGGCCGAGCAGCTGGCTCTTTTTTGCAGTTACAACAACCTAAAGCTTATCACGTTCAAAACAGTGGAGATGATAGTGGACTTTAGAAGAAACCCTCCTGCACTCCCCCCTACTTTCATCATGACCAGCACTGTGGCTGCAGCAGAGTCATTCAGGTTCCTGGGTACCACCATCTCTCAGGATCTTAAGTGGGACGCTCACAGTGACTCTATTGTGAAGAAAAGCCCAGAAGAGACTTTACTTCCTCCGACAGCTGAGGAAGTTCAACCTGCCACAGGAGCTGCTGGTACATTTCTACTCAGCTTTCATCGAATCAATCATCTGCACTTCCATCGCTGTCTTGTTTGGCTCAGCATCCAAAACTGCATTTACATTTAGGCATTTAGCAGACGCTTTTATCCAACTTACAAATAGTCGAAACTGACCTTAGAAGACTCCAGCGAACAGTCTGGACTTCTGAGCGAATTACTCGCACTACTCTTTCAACTCTTCAAGAACTGTACTCATCCAGAGTGAGTAAAAGGGCTTGCAAAATCCCTCTGGACGCCACACAGCCAGCACGCTCTCTGTTTGAACTGTTACCGTCTGGTCTGGGCTACAGAGCACCAAAACCTTGAGACATAAAAAAAGCTTCTTTCTTTGGGCCATGTACATCATGAACAGTTTAATGTTCCCCTACCATGCAACAAATGTGTGCCATACTGTACCTCTGACATTTCACATATATTTTTTTCACCCTTTGTTTCCTATGTTTCTTCTAACTTGTCTTATCACTTTACATTGTGTCCTGGAAGCTTATCGTCACCAAAACAAATTACTTGTGTGTGTAGGCACAGTTATGTGATTAATATTATTTTTTAGGTTAGTTTTTTGTTGAAATTATGAACTAAACTGACACAATATATGTATACATAAGGATAAAAGTTCATCTAAAAATGAAAAATCTATCAAGTAAGTGAATATATTTGGCTGAGCATTCATTTTATTATGCAACTGCACATTTACACTTACATAATTTAAACGCATTAAAAATACACCCAGACACATGGGAAATTAAACTTAAAAAAGTTGACATCAGTGGGCGGCATGTTTTTGTCAAATGAATTGACATTTAGAAATGACATAGAAGTTGATGTTGTTTTCCTTCTACAGACTTTCTAGTCCATCACATTTTTTAACTAAAGAGTAGAGTCACATATTTACCTTAATACCTTTACCACCTGGTTTTCCTGGTTTTCCTTTTGGACCGATTGAACCCTGTATTCAAACAGAAATGTACTCTTTCAAAATTAAATACAAATCTGTGGCACTAGTAGAAATGTATATGTCACCTATCAAGTAGAGCTCTTATAAGGCCTCAATCCTTTATGGATGAAGAAGAACACTATTTTATTTGGGTGATTATTTTACTCACAGTCAATCCTGGTTGTCCCACTCCACCAATTGGACCTTCCATTCCAAAATCGCCCTGCCAAAGAAGCATAAACTTTTCTGCAAACCCAGTTCATGTATACATTTCAAAACATTTTAAATAAAATATCACATCATTGCTTTGCCAGGCATTTACCTTTAAACCAGTAATGCCAGTTTCACCCGGGTCACCAGGTATTCCAGGAAGGCCCTATGAAGAATTAAAGCAGCTATTAGAGGACCATCCTTAAACATTAAACATTAGATTATGTGAACGTTTTACAAAATTTTTGGCTTACAATTGCACCATAGAAACCAGATTCACCATCCTCTCCATCTGGCCCACTGTCACCCTAAAGAGAAATACAACATGAGCTGTGTATCAAGCTTTCTTAAAGCGATGGTACCATCCAAAATAAAGAAAATGACATCATTTACTTATCCTTTAGCCATTTCAAACCTGTATGATCTAATATGTACAAACCTGTATGATCTGTAGCTAAAATATATATTTTTGTGTTCTTCAGAAGAAATAAAGTCATGCTGGTTTCAAATGACATAGATGACTTAAGCTTAATTTTTGGTTGAACTATCCCTTCATAGCTACCATATAAATCGTGCATGTATACTGGCAGTGCATCTCACCTCTGGACCAGTGTCTCCTCCTCGTCCTCTCACTCCTTTGGTACCTTTGTAACCCTGATAAAACAACACTTTAGTTAGGAATCCTGTTGATGCCCCATACTTAGGACTATGAGTAAGTCAAATGATACTCTCACCTCTCTACCTTGAGCGCCAGGGAATCCCTGCTTGCCTTGTAGACCCTTGGAGCCCTTGGGGGCAAACAAAAAAATATAACTACTATTCAGAACACATTATTTTAAACTTAAGATCAGTAAAAACACATCAAATTTGAAAGAAGATGATCAACCTTTGGCCCTGCAAAACCTGCAAATCCAGGCTCTCCTGGTTCACAGTCACATTCGGTGGGTCCCTCCTGTCCCAGCTCAGCATCACCTCCATAAGGAAACTCAGTCATCAAGGTTTTATCCTCTTTGGCGTAATCAAATGACTCCACGTTTGTGGCATATGGGTATGTGTCCTCTGTGATCATGGTGACGTCTGGGGCATTGGGATCATAGCCAGATGCTGAATGCTCATCTTCATCACTGCGTCTTGATTCTTGTGGATAGTTAACTGTGAAAGCACATATAAGCACATTATTGTTTTTGCATATAACATTTTATCTGTGATGCAAAAAAATTTAGAAATGGAGAAAAATTTCAAAGCTTTGAAGTAAGTAAAATATACTGTTTAAATTGTGTTTGAGTATGTAGGTAAAAGTAAATCTGACATAACTAATTAAAATATTTATTTTTGAATTCCACAAATATAAGGGTGTATATTTAAAGATGAAAACATATATTTTTTAAATAAAATGAAAGATTTTTTGGTACATAACTTGAAAAATACAAATAAAGAAACTAGCTGTTAAACTTTTTTATCAACTCTCCATCCCGCTTAAAAAATCCGTTAAAGGTTTTTAACAGATTTGACAAACATTACTACAAAATATTAATATAACTGCTTCTTTTTGTGATATATACCGAGCCACGTGAATTAATTTTTAAGTATATAGCTACTGAGCATGAATTAAATACAATAAATATTAGGATTTCTTTAACAATTTAATTTGATGTACAGTAATTAAATCGTTATTATATTTTTGTGGTTAAGTATAGTGTGTTAAGATACGAAAATAGCGCAATATAATGCAAAATGTTGTTGTTTAAATGTTTATTTCAGATCGACATATTTTGCATCAGTATGGGTGTATACAGTGGTATGCAACAATTTAGGAAGCCCTTGTAGAATCTGTGTTAACGTGAGAAAATTTCAACAAATTAAGAGTTATTATACCAAAGCATGTTATTTTTAATTAAGTACTGTGCAGAGTGACATATTTAACATAAAATGTCTTTGCATATATTCTTCAAGACTAAAATATGGCCGACATTATTAAAATGGCCTGTGCAAAAGTTTGGGCACCCTTGGTTCTTAATACTGTGTGTGGTTATCTGGATGATGGTTGAATGTTTTGTGTTCTATGATGGTTATTTATGAGTGCCTTGTTTGTTCAAACATCATCCAGGTAACAACACACAGTTTAAAGAACCAAGGGTGCCCAAACTCTTGAACAGGGATATTTGTATAATTTTAGCTATAATTTTGCCTTGAGGAGTATATGTAAACATATTTTACACAAATTCTACAATGGGGTGCCTAAACTTTTGCGAACCACTGTACATGAAAGTTTTCTTGTGTGCAATTTTGCAACAGTAACAGCTCAGGTACCACGATGGGGGAATGCAGAATGTTCATCGTATCGATCCACTACTGAGCCTTCATATATCTGTCCACCTGTTCTTACACAAGAGAGAAAAAAATACTTGACAAAATGTAAAATATTTCTGAATAGAAATTCTGTAAATAATTCAAGTATTTGGAAGTAGGGGTTGTGGCTGTATCTCACCTGAGAGGAGGCCAGAATAATCTTGTTGTGCCACTGCATGAAGAACACACAGAAGGAGCACAGAACAGAGACACACCACCCACACCTGACAGCAAGCAAAACCACCAGATCATTAATAAAGACATTATTCTGGATACTTCAAATCAACCCCGAAGGCATTCATAAACTTTTCAGTTACTTCATGTAACACCTGTTGTGTAGTTATATCATGCAGATGTAAATGTTAATTTCAGTGAAACTCATTCAAAACAGAAGAAAAGGGGTCTCCCCTCAGATGTGGTGTCAGGGAGATTTGTTTTTATTTTAGATTGGGGATTTTCTCATCGTGCTTGTACACATAGTTTCTAGATGCAGATTTAGCTGATTGAAACTAACATTCTATAGTTTTCGTAATCCAGTTTTTTTTCTTCATAATGAAAACAATCCAGTGTGCATGAACATGCTAAATTATTGCTTGATCAACAGCTTTTACAAACTACACTCTTAAAAAATAAAAGTGCTTAAAAGGTTGTTCAGAGCGATGCCATAGAAGAACCATTTTGGTTCCACAAAGAACCTTTTAGTCAAAAGTTCATATAAGAACCAACTCTTCCTTCCAGTTTTGTAATATGACGAACCTTCTTTTCCACAAAGACCCTTTTGCGAGACATAAAGGATCTTCAGATGTTAAAGGTTCTTCAGATGTTAAAGGTTCTTCATGGATCTATGTAGACAAGGTTCTTCTTTTGCATTGTGAAGCATCTTTATTTTTAAGTGTGTAGTCCAGACATCAAACAACTAAGTGTGTAATTTTCCATGGGGTTTTCCCCACGTTTACATAGTACTACCATAAGGTCCTACCCGTGCTGTTATATTAAAACCTTTGATATTTAATTACGTGTTCTCGGTTCTGTTTCCTACTTCCTCATGTGACTTGTTCAAATGTCAGTCATGAGGTCATGAAACATGCTCTGGCTAAGAGGAACCAAACCTTCAAAGACTTTGAGTTGTTTCAAACTTATAAAGATTTCTTTGTTCTAAATGAATGCAGGAAAATATATTTGTAAGAATGCTTGTAAGCAAACAGTAGTTACACTCCTCTGACTACCATAGTAGGATAAGTTCATTTATATTTTTTAAGGCACTGATATAAGATACTATGAAGAATGTAGGACACCTAAGAGTTCTTCATCTTCAGAATGTGCGCACGTCGAATCTTACAATGCATCTCAGAATTTGTGGTCTCAACTCTAGAGATGGGAGTTGTAGGAGGAGGGGGCGGGATGGGGTAACCACTGTAACCATATGATAAGAATTTGTCCAAATATCTTCCTATGGGTTCAACCAAACACAGAGATGTAAACAGGTTTAGAACTAGAGAGTAGGTGATTCAAGACTGAATTTAGATGTTTGGGTGAACTATCCAGTAATCCCACTTTATTGTATTGATATAAAAGTGTATTTTATAGCAAATACACAATCCGATATGACTATAAAGATGGAAATAACACAGGTTAAGCTTATTTAAATTCCGATAATGTTTACTCCAGTAAAATCTCCCTCTGGTCAGAAACGAAGAAGATAGGTCATGAACAGAAACTTCGAAATACCCCAAAATCACATCATAGAAGTACCTACGACTCAAAAACAAGAATGTATCAGAAATGATCACTTTAACAGAGTAGATTACTATCAAGCCTGCAGGTTCTTGGATGGCATGTATTCACATCCCCTGGTGGTAAACCTTCAATACTGCATTTTAGCATTGCTTCAAATACATCATATTCAGCCACTACAACATGAAGAAAGTGTGTCTGCTTTAAATCAGTTCAAATCAATTGTCATCTAATTATCATTAAGGTCAAACTACCACATATTTACATAGAAAACCATATCTATCCAACCCACTTAGATACAAAATCTGTGACTATGTATAATTTGTTTTTATATATAACTAGAAATCATATTTAAATCCCTGTTTATTATAACCCCAGTTTCTCAATACTAGCAAATATCCAATAAATTATGAAGGGCCACAGCTTTGATCTCTTATGGATCGCCAGCAGGCCCTCTGGGACAGTAAGGTGCAGATAGAATTATTAATTCAAAATCATCAAATCCATTCTTGTACCTGAATCTAAATAGATTTAAACAAGTAATAACACAATTGGTTTTAAGTAACATGATTGCATAGTATAATAGCAAACAATTTCTTTATCTGAAAAAATTGCATTGAATTAACAACTGAGATGTACTGATAAACTCATGGTCTACATATCACTCAATTCCCCCTAATCGATTCTTTTTTTTTCTGCATCTTACCTTTACTCTGGAAGTTCCCATGGCTTCCTATTCTCCGATCAGTCAGTAGTCCCACTGACACAGAGCTCTTACCCCACACACCAAGAGCAGTTTTTCTCTCTAGGGGTCGTGGTGCTCTTCAGAGCATTCTTTCTACCTGCAGCGATGCTCGCACCCCTGTGCGGACACAGACTGATCTCATGGTCCCTCACCAGAATCTCCCACCTCTCCTCAGCTGGGTGAGAAATACCTGGGCCCTTCCCAAACAAACACAATTTCTACTATAGAGATGGTAAAAAGAATAATGGCAATGTATTTGAAAAGAATTCTTGATTTAGTCAAGCTTTGTCATATCGGATTTTGCATGGGACTTTTTGCATTAATATAGAGACAAATGTATCCACTTCACTAGGGAAAATTCAGGCAGAGCATATGACATTTTGTGAACCTTTGGCCTACTTGGAAAAATGTTGGATGGCACTTGAGTAACACATTTTTCAAGACCCATAAAGGGCGGTTCTTGTTTGTCATCATTCAGCAACCCAAAAATGGGGATGACAAATTTCCATTAGAGGCATGTAATATTCTTTATTAATGTAAAATATGAAAAAATCTTATAGCAAGGATATTGAATAATGAAAAAAGCATTGTGAGAAACTTTTTGTCAAATATTTATTCACATTTTACATAAAGCACACAAAAAAGCAGACAAATTTAAAATATGAAAAAAATAAGAACATTCAGTACTTTAAGACTTGTGTTTCTTTTTTTTCTTGTGATGTTTCTTAGTGTTTGGAGAGCGTGAATCCCTAAGGACAAAAAATAAAAAGTTCAATTAATCAAGTCTCACATTTTGGGTTATGTTTCAGCTGATATTTTTGATTAATGCAATTTTGAGAATTGTAGACTCAAAGTTCAACCTGTTTTATTACTAAATTTAGTTGCCAAGAGTTTTTATATTTTATATTTATAAACAAACTAAACTTTCAATGGGGAAAGTAAAAAAGTAGTACCTAAATTGAAATACTAATTACCAAACTATTAGTTATGCACATTAGTAAACGTCAATAGGATAAAAAACAAAAATCATTATTATACTTTTTTAGTCATTGTGACCTACCTTTTGCTCTTACTCTTGTTCTCCCTCTCTCGGCTGCGATCGCGACTGCGTTTGCGACTACGACTGCGTTTGCGACTTGGACTGCGTTTGCGGTGCTGTTTGCGCCCATGATCATCACGAGAGCTGATTCTAGAATTTCGTGACTCAACAGATGCGGACCGTTCTGTCTCGGATGCATGTCTGCAATCAAATCAATGTAAATATAAATTACAGTCCATCTGTTCTCCCTATGGTGACACTATAATGTAAACCAGTGTATTACCTGTGAGATGACGGCTGTGATGCTTTGGACTCCTCCTCCTTCTCATCCTGCCAAAACCTGGATAGCTCTTCAGAGTGAACATCGATAACTTGCCGAATTACCTTAAAATTTTAAACAATATAGAAAGTTTTGAGATGCTTTGTCATGAAAGGAAACAATGATGTTTTGTTAGCACTGCAAACATTTTTATCGAAAATTAAAATAACATACCTCTGTGTAAGACTTCTTGGTGATGTGAACGTTTTTTGCTCTGTAAGACTGTCTGCGTCTTCTGTAGTCTCTCATCTCAGCCAAGACCTCCAAATGAGACTTGGGTCCACTTTGGTCCTCTCCTAAATTAATGGATGTTTTCAAACAAATCATCTACTTGGTACCATTAAGTAAATAGTCTTTACTAATAGTGTCTGGCCTTTTTTTCATGTACCTTTTTTAAGTTTCGCAACAAGATCTACATATAGATCCTCATGGTTTGATTGTTTTGCACTTTGTTGATTGGCATCTTGTATCACGTGATCGTAAAGAGCCAAACGGTCTGCCGGTGTGAGGTCACATAATGCACGTTTATGGTTGTGAGGTACATCAGGGGCATCTTTAGAATATTCACCTACAGAAAGAGCAAAGAGTTAAAAGAGGAATCCCAAAAAAATTCAATTTGATTCCTACTGGTATATTACATTAATACTATTCATATCTTAATAATAAAAATGAAACTATTAAAAGATTGATTGCATGAAGAGGGCAAAAAAGAGGGATGCCCCCAAGACGTAATGGGACAGGTCAACTTAAGATCTTTTTGCCTTTTGTCCATTAGAAATGTGTAATAAATAAAAAAGATAATATTAAGGGTATTAAAGGATATTGCATCAAAGGATACAGCAAGTATGAGTGGGAAATTGTCTAGACCAGACCTCCTCTTAATACTCACCACTGTTACTGTAAAAAACAAACACATATATTTATGGGGAACAAAACCCATAATGAACTTTGAAGACAATATTTATACAAAATAATACCGGTCAAAAGTTCTGGAACACTTACTCACTTTTAAGATTATAATTGTTCACATTTTAGAATAATAAGCTTATCAAAATAATACAAATAAAAAGAGATTCCATGGGAATTATGTTATAACTACATTAATAAAAATAATTTAAATAAATAGATACATGAAATCATCTTCAGTGTAGTCTCCTCTTCCCTAGAATTTGCAGAAATGTTCTCGTCATTTTATCAAGAGCTTCTTCAGTCATAATCCAATTTCATTAAATTAAATGTTAGTTTTATTCTGGAGGAAATCCGGCTTGTTGGCTAAATTCTATTAAACCGATTCAGAATTCAGGGGTACGACTTCAGTGCAAAACTTTTTCATGTAATAAATCTTGACGAATCTCACGTGTCCCAAAACTTCCGACCACTAGTGTACATTATCCTGATTGTGTTACATTCTGTTAAAGTTTAAATTGCCGTCCATGACATACTTTGTGCAGGCAGTCCTGCAGACCCCACCGGAGGTGCATTCGCCCGTGCCTTAGAAATAACCTGCTGCATTGTCTCTTTATCTGCAAAAGACAAGATTTACATCATTCAAGTCACATTCAAGTGTTCCACGGTCTTTGGAGGAGGCCCTAAAAACATCCGAACTCACCCAAAATGACAGAAGTGACGTTTGTGTTCTCATAGCAAACTGAAGGATCACACATTTCAGCCTGACAACAACCAACAGAGTTAAAATCATATGATAAATCATAAAATCAAAGTCTTATGGTTGTAATATAACAAGTTTATTACCTGCTCTTCTTTGGAGTATCCCAGCCGGTTGAGATGACAGCCCGCCATGTGTTTCTCCATCCTGTCCCGAGGAACTGTGTGATTGGGATTGTATGGGCACACATCCATCTGTCACATAAGCACACAAGACAACATGTTTAAACATCATGGAACAAGAAACAACAAAACTATGAGTTGTAACACAGAGCTGCGCAGACTGAGCGACCTATGACATCACAGTCCCGCGAGAGCAAACGGCTTCGTATGCTTTTGAGTCGCTCTCGCGAGATTTTGACAGCACAGTGCGTTCAGTCTGGATTCATGTTTTTACCGGAGCTGCGTGTTTGTTCCACTCCGGACTCCATTCCAGCGCCTCAAACAAACCCTTCAGTTCTGTTTGACAACTTTCCGTGAAGTCTGTGAGCTCCTGCAAACATTGCATTCGCTCTTGAAGAGTCGATGCAGACGTCTCGCACATTTTATACGGAGAACAAGCAGCCCCTCAACAACCTGCTCTCGGTTGTGGTTAACTGGCGCTTTAATATGACGTTTGCACCACGCGACCGAAGGTTAGGGTTGCCAGATCTGGAAGGAAATAAACCCGGGGTTGAGTTGCTAATTGTTTCACAAGATTTGACGTTTGGAATTATCAAAGACTGTTATGTTTTTTACAAATTAATTAATAATATTATTTATTCGTTTTTTATACATAAATGCAGATATTTTAAGAATTTTTTTTATCTTTATTTAGAAATTATTTAAAATAATTTTCAGATGCCAAAAATAAAATATATTGCATTTAAAATGTATTTTTTACTTTAAAAAATCGTCTTCTGTGAAATTTATATAGAAATTATTTACAATGATGTCCAGATGCCTAAAAATAAATTAAAATCTTAAATAAGTTAAGCTTTTAAAATGGAATTTTTTCTTTTTTATTATAAATTCAGTTTGATTCAATCATTTAATTTCTTGTAACTATATATTTTTGTTGTATGTAACTTTTTATGTTTCCCCTCTCCTATTAATCTATATTTCATATTTAATTTTATTCTATATCACATTATTTTCTTTTATATAATAATTGATGCCATTCAGTCGTATAAAGTGTTTGTAATAAAAACTCCTTTGAAGTAAAAATCCTTTAACAGGTTTAAACAAAGCCCAAGTTCTATTTTAGTTTAAAGCAGATCAATGATTTAATGTTAAATATTAACACACACACAAAAAACAACAACAATGTGTGCATATAAGTGTCAAACTCACATTTAAGTGTACAATATCTGTCAAATTCTAGTAAAAGTTATTCTAGAGACAACCACCAGATGACAGCACATATTCACATCTCCACTTTGTTTTACATTATTTGGGGTCCATAAGGGTGTCCACAACTGTGCAAAGACAATAAAAGCCTCACATCAACCCATTCATGATGCTCAACACATACTAACATTCACATGTGTGCACTGATGAGTGGAAAGTCATGGCCTAGTGTTCTGAGAGTTTGACTTCTAACCCTAGGGTTGCGGGTTCAAGTCTCGGGCCTTTAATACCTTAGGGGTGGGTGTGTTTGGTGTGTGTGTTCACTATTGTGTGTGTGCACTTTGGATGGGTTAAACCCACAGCACGAATTCTGAGTATGGGTCACCATACTTGACTGTACGTCACGTTTTTTTCCCTTTTATAATGCATTCAATGACAGAAAATGGGTTTATATATTTTATCAATGTTTCTAATTGTTAGGGGTCAAACCCATGACCATTGCATTACAAGCACAAAGCTCTACCAGCTGTGCCACAGAGACGCTCACATTTCATATCCTTCAATTATCGCAATGATTAAAATGACAAACGTAAATAAATCTGGAGATGTTTCATTGACTAATGGCTTTATTCTTTTTTGAGCCTTTTGCATGTTCAGCTGTGTTTCGTGTAGCTTCACAACACCCGACTTCACGTTAAGTATGAGCCGAAAACCCTCTCAAAAAGTTGAACTTTTTCATCTGTGAGTGCCAGGCCTGAAATAGAGACGGTGTTGGTACGGTGATTATTGTGCGCTCTGATTTCATGGGCCATCTGTGAATGAGTTTTTCCGTCTCCACGTTCACTTCATAACTAGCGTGGGAGTACTGATGCCATGTTAGCGTATAATGATAATACTAGTTACTCTCCCACGTTATAAGAGGTTAGTTCTGATGTCTGCTGGCTGCATTAACACCTGCAGATTGAATACCTGCACACCACAAACAATCAGATCATTATCTGTACAGTTCAAATATCCTCTAAAAAGAATTTTTTAATATTAAACGTTGGCTCTTTCATGATGTTGGCAGAAATACTTGCTCGAAAACATAAATGTCACATATCAAAATATGTTCTGTTACTGGGTTAACGTTTCAGACACAGTATTTAGAAATCTATGCTTGCGGATATTTACCTATGAGTCTGTACACGATTTCTGATATTGATTTCAAGGCTTTCACAATAGACTTGGTCCAGTTCTACGCCTCCCACCAACACTTATTGGGCCATGTTACACCCGCAGGCTTTTAAAATGAACCTATTTATATGTATACTGTTGCTATGGGTCCACTTACAGATAACCTGTCCATTAGTTTCAAAAATCGGAAGTTTTGGCATTTTTTACTCACCCTCTTGTCAATTCAAACCTATGTGGCTTTTGTCTGCAGAACGCATAAGAAGATATTTTGAAGAATATTGTCAAATGGCACCCGTTCACTTGCACTGGTACAGAATTGAGTGCCACTTCTGTTCAAGTGCAAACATTGTTCAAAATACCTTCTTCGGTGTACTACGGAAGAAAAATACAAACTTAAAATGGCAATAGGGAAGCTGACAGACTTACATATTCGACTGAACCGTCCCTTTAAAACTTAAAATTGCAAGTAAATCCTATAATTTCATCCAATTTGTCCAAGTTTAAAGAGACAGTTCAGTCTTAAATGAAAAGTCGGTCATCGTTTATTCCCCCTCTTGTCATTTCAAACCTGTATGACTCTGCCTGCAGAATACAGTAGAAGATATTTTGAAGAATATTGGTAAATGGCACCCGTTCCCTAGCACTGGTCCAGAAATGAGTTCCACTTCTGCTCAGCAACTAACATTCTTCAATGTATCTTCTAATATCTTGTGCATAAGGATGAAAGTCATACAACGTGGTAATGACAAAACAGTGAGTTAATAATGTTCGCCTCCATTTTTGACTGAACCATCCCTTAAAACTTGAAATTGCAAATAAATCCATCATTTTTCAACTTCTTCAAAGCTTTTCAAGACAGGTCTTGGCGTGGATATATTTTTGTTTCTGTGGCAAAACACCTCTGATAGCCCTTATCACGATGGAATCGAGTTTGTCAGGAAAAAGGAGGCAATTTTCTCAGTCCAGACACTATAGACAGACACCACCGGACAGCGACGTCTGAAGCGGAAAAGATTTGTGGCAATAAAAGTGTGTCCCACTCAGAGACCCTTACAGTTCACTCGATTTTCTCTCTTTCACACAGACGCCTTATTGCTTTTCCTTTTCTCGCTCAGTGGCCTCAGCCATTTTATTCTCGACGCACAAAAGAATGTCGTCTTCGATTAGTTTTGGTCCTTCAACTATCAAAATGACCCCCTCGCAAAAGAAATGATGGGAAAACCAGCGCAGGTGAACCGTCACGTCTCGAGACGTTGAGTGAATGGTGTGAAACGTTCAGGGAGGCTCGTCTGGATTAGCCATTCCCTGTCGGAAATAAACGTGTGGCCCGTGGCATACCAAGCACAGTTTATTAATGTGCAGCCCACGTGGGCAACAACTCTCTCAAAAACTCTTTCTCTGCCCTCTCTCTCTCTTGCTCTTTCCTCTCTTTGCTCGTGTCTCCTCTGGCTCAGTGGTGTGTTTCTAAGAGATAAGACCCTTGCTCATTTCACACATGAACAGAATAGACGGGCGAGGGGGGGTTGAAGAAAAATCAGCCCTCTGATGGCAGAAGAAATGGCTTACAGAGGAACTCCGCCCCCAGCCGTGGCAGCTGATTGGTGTGTCTCAAAGGTGGGTGTGTTTGCTTAACGCAAGCATACAGGGATGCGTATAGGATGGGACTAGCTGCAGAACTTTCATATCGAGCTGGTGTCCGATGTGTCGCAGGATTCAAGTTTTAAGGACCATGTGTGGTACAAATCAAGCATTTTTTTTTATTGATTCATTTGCAGAGGAAGGAAGAGCATTTAAAAATCATAATGCAAAAATGTATGTTTTAAAACCATTGCGGAGTATTCGTAGCATAAAACTTATGTTAAATTAACCAAAAAGTAAAATTCTGCCATGAATTAATCACTCTCTAAACTCAACATTTGTGTAAAACAATTTAAACCCCGAAGAATTTGTAAATTTACCAGCTGTAAAAATAAGTAAAGTAAGAAATTACATTAAGTAAATATACTGTATACATTTTGTAAGTAACAAAGTAAAAATAATGACCTCAAATATTTCTATAAAAAATCAGCAAAAAATATTGGTTTGTATTACAATATACATATGTAGATATATACATACTTAAAAACACGCATGTACCATAGGCATACCTACCTACCTACCTACATACCTACATATTTATGGATATGTATATATGTATATATATAGTATTTTTTCATTACATAAACTTAGAAAATCTTAATTGTTAATTGATATTAATTGTTGGATTTTGATAAATATTTTAATATCTTCCACTGAAAAATTCTATTGAATGATTTTAATAGATTTTTTTAAGTTAATAAAACTGTTTTATTAACCCCTTGAATCAGCAGATCAAAAAATCAAACCATAACTGCTCTGCATTGTCATTCAAGCTATTTTTAGGTACTTTCAGTCAAGCAATTTAGCCTATGCCTGTTAAAATATATATATTTTTTAATTGTTTACATAAAACTATTCTGCACAATGTAACGAAAAATTCTATTAATATAACATGATATCTTTTATATTGACTGAGTAAGACCGGGTCTGACAATGAAAACCTAGTGAAATTAATAGTTATTAATTGTAGTTATTAGTGCTTGTTTGAAACTTTTTGATTTTGATTTTCAGTTTTAGCTGGGTCACGTATGTAATGTTCACAGACAAAGATTACTTGTAAGCTATAAAATTATCAACTATAGGGGACTTTAAAGTCAAGTCAAGGTTTTGTAACTTCAGGTCAAATGTACGATATCGCACCAAAGCAACAAAGTAAATGACGGCTGCCTTTATAAGCAATGGCAGCTTGTAACATACACACCCTTATGTAATAAACAATGCAAGTAACACAAAGCAGTGTCAAAATAAATGTAGAATTCCGTTTATGCTACATTACACTTATGCAGTAACATTAAGGTGATCCTGAGTGCCGTTATATAAACCAAATTAAAGTTTATTTTTAGAAGTCTTGTTGATTTTAAAGGCCATTGCTTCAAAACGGATGTCCCAGGGGCTTGTGGGATGTAATTGTGAGGGATGAACTGCCCACAGTCTTACTGGCCTTGTGACAATCAGGACAAGAAAGAAGTTAGTCATGCAAAAACAAGTTAATAAAGTGTTTTCACGTCTTTGCGAAGGACCTTTCGGGTCCCTTTGTCTCTCTGTTTGTAACAGTGGAAAAGAAACTCAATTTGTGCAACACAAAAGAGTTGCTGAGCTTTGCTTTTGATTACTCTAGACCAAACAGCATCACATTTGTGTATTTCCACTGCGGAACCAATGCGGGGGTTTGCGTCATTGCAGGGAGAAATTTAATCTGACAAAAGGCACATTGTGTTATTAATTTCCTATTTTACATTTGTTATTTATTTCGAATGAAGAGGCGATATTGATGCCATCTCCAAAAACTCAGTGCACTCCAATTACTTTTGAAGTTCGGCTTTTTCTTAAATTAATTGCTCAAAATCATTGACGACTCCATTACGCAGTGTGAACAGCTTGTGTTGACAGCGATCGTCTTCAATCTGTTGGATAGAGTTTCAGGGGCCAGAGGTGTGTTTGCTCTCAATGTAAATTTGTTCCCCGTTCAACTCATCCCCAGTGGTAAATTAACAGAGCTGAGTCGATATGCCCGCATCACAGCGCCGCTGAATGTGGAATTACATTGCTGCCAATCTCTCAGCGGAGCAATGAAGAAACGTACGGTGACAAGATCAATGAAATGAACATCAGACATCTGTTCGGGGAGCAAATAAAAAAACGCACAAAAGGACAATGCTATTCTTCGCAGCGTAGAGCATCACAGGGCAAGATTTACATAATTAAAGTTACAATATTATTCAGTGCTCTCGGTCAGGATAGGTAGTGATGAAATCACAGGGTTTGCAGACAATTTTAGCGCTGGAATTAATTTCGAGAGAAAATGATCTCAGAGACCACCGCTGAACTTTGCTTTGCTTTGGTTATCTGTGAGTGAACAAGGCACATGTTCTGTTTTTGGTTTGAAAGAACAGTGTGTTTAAGCGATGGAAACAATTGCATTCCATGTAGACTTCACTGTATATACAGAGAAGGAGTATGATGATTTTCGACAGCATGCCAAAATCTCCCCTTTAAAAAAAAGACTCCATTTGTGGCTGTAACCGCAAAACCTTAAGTCAGTTTTATGATTGGCTATTTACATAATATCATTCTACATAATAAAAAACATACTGTGGAAATATCACCTTTATGTCTTCAATATTTACATTTACATATATTCATTCGGTATATGCTTTTATCCAAAGGGATTTACAAGTATTGTGCAGTGGTGAATCATCAGTGCAGAGCAAACAGGGGTGAGATGTCTTGCTCAAGGAAACTTCAGTCATTACTTGCTGGATCTGGGATTCAAACCCACAACCTCCTGCTTACAAATCCAACTCTCTAACTTCCAGACCACGACTGACCCCCGCTCCAACTCGCCAAGAATGTAACTACGCATCAATGCAATGTGCCACTTTAGCGCTGCGATTGGTCTGCTTGAACCCCTCTTGTTTAGGTAAAACAACCTTTGCTACAGCGTAGAGTTAACACATATGCATTCCCATGTTAACCATCTAAATACATTAAGTATTATTGTGCTTTTAAAAACTCAAACTGCAAACGTTACTGTTTACGTGCTGCTATCCCTGCTTAATTCTTAAACCACTGTTTCTTCTGCTACAGTTTTGGTAACGCAAGCAACATGCATGTGGCTACTGACAACTACATGCCATTGACTGTCGACATGGCAACAATGCACAAGTATAGAGAAAACGGAAATGCGTAGCTTCTTGCGTAGGTTACTGCGTACTGCTAGTAATTTACATCACACAATGCCAGCTTAACACCTGTTCAATATGCCAGGGCTCAAGTAAGTTTGGCATCTTGACAGATGAAATAAACTTGCTGTAGGTTTCGCTCTGCAGTTCTTGTCAAACATTGTCAAAATCACAGTTAAGCAAATTTTTATTGCGGTTTTGATAAAAGCTTCAAATGAGACGGTTCAGCAAAACGATAGTTAGGTCGACTCAATCTCCAGAGAATCAAATTTATTACACACACTTAGCAATAATGCATGTGATTCCCCTATCTATATATTTAGCCATCCTTCTGTCACAGATATCATTAAGTAAACATTTCTCTGTTATGATATAATTAGCAGTTACATTCAGAATGAAAGTGAGCGTGTTTGCCAAACCATACTTGGTTTGTATTCTTACTGACTAATACATCAAATAAGTAATCAAGAAGAAAATTACAGGAGACAAAATCTCATTTTAAAAATCACATTTCTACAATATTCATTATATATGCTGTGTTTTGCAAAGGAGACATATCACATACAGAGATTAAAACGTCAGCATTGATTTAAAATGCTTTAATACACATGCAGTATTTTCTCTGCAGCAGCAACTAATTTCTCTGTCAAGCTGTTGCTGGAGGGCCGACAGACTCTCGCAGAGGATTATCAGAGTGACAGAGCAGTTATTACATCTGCAAATCTACCTTTACAATTGAAGGTGTCAGGATATTTATTCACGATCAGGGGGATCTGTTTCTTCACCTGAAGAACTTTCAACATTCCTGCAGGGACTAATACCTGCTGTTCAACTCAACTGTTAACCTTTGGAACATATGCCAGAGGTCAGATGTTATTGACAGTGGTCGTTTCTAACATCTTAACCCCATCCGCTGCAACCTAGTTGATACCTTCAGATTATACTTTCAATATAGTGCCTCAGAAACCTGGGTAAAATCAGTTCAGTTCACCCAAAAATGAAAATTAAAACCTTTCATAAAAGAAGATATTTTGAAGAATATCAAAACTTATTTATTTGCATTGGTCTAAAAACCATTTCTTAGAAATGGAATTTTAGTTTATGCAAATGAAACTTAATCCATATTTTAGCTACAGCTCTGCACATATTCCACACAGTAAAAATATTTCCCCCAAAAATATTTACAATACAAATATTAAAAATATATTAAAATATTAAAAAAGATCTTTACTATCTAAAATAATTGAGTAAAATCTAACACTTTTTTATTTGTTTTTAAATTTACAAAGATTTTTTAAATTTATGTAATGAATATATATAAACTCTTATAGAAATATTTTGAATATTTTTAAGTGTAAACTGTTTCATGTAAAAACACTGCCCATTGTAAAAAATAATAATGTTGCTTGGAAAATGTCACAAAAACTATAATATAAAATAATAAAATATTTTTTTAGAAACATTAAATAGATATTTTCTAAAATTCTATATCATATATATATATATGTTATATACACAAACATTTTTGCTGAATTATAGAAATATTACAATTTCCTTTGTTTTACGGATAACATTCTTTATGGCAAACATTAGGAAAAGAGCTATTACCTTTATCAAGAACAAGCAAAAAGTGTAAAAAATGAGTGCCGAAAACAAACCGCACCTCCCCTTTTCTTCGAGGGAACAATCCCGGGTGAGAAGCATGCCATTAACATGGCAGCAATAATGAAGGTGGAGAGGAAATAATTAGACTTGTAGAATGTAAATTATGGAGCCATTAATCATTAAACCGGGTCAGTATAAGCACTCAGCAAAAGTGCCGAACAAACAATGGTTTAATTATTGCCCAATTAGGCGGCTAATAATGCTTTTCACGCGGAAAGACGGCCCCTGAAGCCCACAAATAGATTTTATACCATTTCTCGCAACAGGTCACTGAAACCACCATTACGCAATTCTAATGCAACACACATTGGTTCTTTCATCACCTTGACCCACACACAAAACTCAAGAGCGAATTTAACATGCCTTCACTGTGTATTTCACAGGTGAGGCGATGGATTTCATACAGTCCAAATCTCTGAAAACAACTCGCACTAGTCTGGAAAGCCAAAGCGCATTTATTAATTCACTTTTTAATTGAATTTTCTCACAATTTCTCTGCGTTGTTAATTCACGTGCTCTCCTCTGGAAGGATGATTGGCGTGTAATTACTAGCTGTCGGCAAGAACCAATGTGTCCTCCCTTTCTTTTATTCTGATTCCTTTTTTAAACTCTCGTTCCCAATTTCCACCTTCCTCCGGTTCTTTCTTTCTGCACCTAAAACTTAATTTCAATCTCTGGCTACCTCTTCTTTCCTCTCCCACAAATCTTCTTTATCTTCTTTTGCTGTTTAATAGTCTCCATCCTTCCATTAGTCAAACTGCCTTACACATCGTGAGGCTCCGTGTGGGTGTTTTCATGTAAAGCCTTCTTTATATGGCATTACAGGAGTGTTCACAATAATAATTATTTCTCCCTGCAGAATTATCTAACTGGGTATCTGCCCACGGACTACAATTTTCCAGAGGACACGTTAATAAAACTACAGGCTGATAACAGGAATTAATGCTCAATGGTTCATTTTTACTATAGAGGGGACTCTGGTTCAAGATAGACTTCCATTAAATAAATAGATTTTTTTATTTTTATGTCATGAACTATTTATTTAAGAAATAATATACACCTCATATTTTTGACACCTCATAATTAACTCAAATATTTCTGATATTTGAGTTAATTAGAGTAACATATTTCACTCATTAGAATGCACATCAGTTCACAACATTTTTGACTTGCATTATTCTGGATCTTTGATTTCTTTTATGTCTCTCAGTGTTGAAACCTATCATTAGGTTTAAAGATTGATCAGTCTTTGTCAGCCGGTCGAACAAACAAAATCAGGGTATCAAATACTATTTCCCTTCACTGTATGCAAGTAAAAAATAATTAAATCAGAGTAACTCAAATATTTCTATTAGAACTCACAAAATATTATGTGTTTGTTCCAAATATTTATACATTTCAAATAAATACTTTTTCATTACTTCACATTTTTGATGAAATTACCTCTTAAATTTTTCATCAATTATTTTAATACTTCCACTAATATTTTTCCAAAAAACTATTTAATGTAAGTTACTAACAGTTTAATTTTATGATACATAAATCAGTTTCTCAGTTTGAAAAGCAATAGCCTACTGAATTATTATGGGATTGCATATCAGAATGTGATAAAACAATAGGCATTGTTTGTAAAGCACCATAGAAATCTGTTTTAAACCTCAACCCTGTCATCCATTCATCCCAACCCACAACCTCTGCCTCTCTTCCTCTCTCACCATAGTATTAGCATAAGTAATTACAATTTCCTGTGTGCCTGCATGAGTTTCTAATTTAAAATAAATGTGTTGATCTCTTTGATTCGCTTTTAGTTCAGAGCGGTCTGTCTTGTACAATTAAGATAACAGGCCTTCGTGATGGGCGTCTGCAGCGGGGGTAATTGGAATTCCCTCCCTTTTTATCCGTTATCTCTTGGTGTTTTAAAGTCTTCCGAGGTTTCTGTAGAAACTCTCAGCTGTTCGCTCGTGCTGCATATTGAAGTCTGTGTGGCTAGCACCGTTATCCAGAATAAATAGCGTTTGATGCTCGCCGCTCATGTAATGCTATTGATTTCACTTCAGAGGAAATTTGTGTGAAACACAGGGATCCATATCCACTTAAACCCACGAATAACGCTTCACCCTGAATAAGAGAAAGATGTAAACATGTAGTGTTAAACCGAGCTTCGAAACAGCTGTCGCCTCTGAAGAAAATCACAGTGAAGTTGATTGTATTCAAATGTGTGTCAACCGTGCACTTGACATGAATGTGTTCAGCATGCAGCAGCACGGGGATACAGCGGGACATACAGCGCTTTATCAGGATGTGATTTCACACCGATTCTTTTTTCAACGACGTCGTCATAAAGAAGTTGAGGTACAACAGCTGTCAATAGGATATTGGGTCCTCACTTACTCACTCTTGTCATGTCAAACCTGTATGACTTTCTTTCTTCTACAGAACACAAAGAAAGATATTTGGAAGAAGGTTGATGGATGAAAACCATTGGGCCCCAATAAAAAACATTTTGTGTCCACAATGAAGTCAATGGTGGCCAATGAATAAGGGTTACCAACATTTTTCAAAATATCTTCTTTTGTGATCTTTCTATAGTATGACTCAGACTCAATTTGCTGTGTGATATTGTTTTTATGATATACTGACAGACATAAAGCTTTTTCTTCACTTGTCACTGCTTAAATAAAAAAGTATTACAGGAATACCAGAGAACGGAGACTTTCAAAATATCTTTTTATGAGATTGCAACTCAGTACCAGGCAGCTTTTTCCCCCTCTGAATTAAACAAAAGGAATTGCAGAAATAAAAGGGGTAATTACTGGGTCCATGATTTTTTGGCAGAACCATTTTTTGAAGTGTCTTCTTTTTAGATCTTTTTTTAGATCTTTTTACCCTAATGACTATAGACTTCCTTTGCTTTAAGTGATGGTCACTCAAGACCGGACAAACATAAAGCTATCATTCACCTGTGACTACTTAAATACGAGGTTACATAGTAATAGTTGGTTATCAAACAGTGCCATTAGGTAGTCAACAGTGCCATTTTATCAACTTTATTTTTTATGAGATTTACCTTAAAGATCTTGCAGATATTAAGCTTTACTCCCTTTTGAATACTTAAATAAAAGGTTTTACAGAAATATTAAAGGTAGTCAAAAGGGACATTTTTTTTTGTTACAAAAATCTTTCAAAATATCCTCCTTTGTAATCTTTCTTTCAATGACATTAGAATTTCTTGTAGCTATAGGAGATCACCATGGTGACTTATTAATAAAAAAGACCCATGATTTTTGATAACCAACATTTTTCTAAATATCTTCTTTTGTGAAATATCTATGACTTGAAATCTCTTTTGCTTAATGAGATTTACACTGAAAACCTTGTAGACATAAAGATTCCGTTAACCTGTCACTACTTTAATAAAAGGTATTACAGAAATACCAGAGGGAATATTTTACAAGAGGCAAACATTCAGAGACAATGGCTAAAGCCAAGAGAAGTTAAGACAAAAGAGTGAATTAAAAAGAATGTGTGAGAGAGCAAGCTAGAAAGAACGACAAAGAGCTATATAGAAACATTTCTTTGAGAATCTCTGAGAAGCCCAAGGGTAGATATTGTTCAACACATTGTAAGAAGATAGTCCCATGCCTAGGGCTGTATCAACAACTTCCTATTTTGCATGAATTAGGTTGTCAAGGCCTTGGAAAAGGCATCCGGTTCTGCTCATCATTCTGAGATTACTTCCAGTTGTGTTTGAAAGCCACAGGCAGGACGCTTTAAAAAGAGTTGCCTATTAAACCTGCACCAAAGGGGAGGAGCCGTAAGACAGGAGTAGACTCTTTTTTTGAATGGTTCTTCTGACAACGTAATTTGCATTCTGTAATTAACTGTCTCTCTTTAACCCCCCCTCTTCTCCACCATCCACCCCCCATCCGCATCAGAGGTTACTGCATGACAGTTCCAAGTCTGTGAATTAGGTCTGTGTTGCCTCGGTAACAGGTTTATCAAACACCAACATACTGCGGTAGGAGGAAAGCCAACGTCTAAACGCGGAGAATTTCTCTCCCACTTCCTATTCGTCTCTCGAACTTTCGCTATTTCTGAGAGGCTTCAAAAAAACTCCCAAACGTAAGTGAAACAATGTCAGAATATTCAATATGAAACTCCCTTACGGTATGAAAAACAGCAGTGGTTTTCTAGGTAAATGTCTGTCAGCTCACATTTCCGATATTTACATGTCATGCATAATACAGCGTATGGTATAATAAAATTTTGCCCAAACATGTCAGACAAATACCTGGAAAAAACGTTAAAGACTGTTATTCACTCAAAACCAAAACAGTTAATACAGTGTATGTTTTTTATATCAATTTTCAATTTAATGAACACAAAAGGAGATATTTTGAGAAATGTGATCAGAGAGTTGCTCTATGTTGTACAATCACCAACATTCTTCAAAATGTATTGTTTTGTGTTCTGCATAAATTATAACATCATAACGCTGGTTAAGATTCAGTATTCGTTCGCTCTCATCCAGCACTTGTGGTTTTCCGAGGTAGTCAATCTGCCCCGCGCCACCAAAATCAATAGGTGTGAGAGCCGAGAAATATCAACTGAGGCAAGAGATCTGTGCTATTGTTCACTTTAACCTCTTCCCTTTATGGTGCGAGCGACTGGAGGCCATTATGAAATGTTCAAAGTAATAGATATTGAACTAGGAGTTCAAATGGCGTGAGTGAAAGGTAATCAAAGCTTTCGATAATTACAGTGTGTTCTCTAGTCCTTCAAAAAAGTCCATTATGTCTTTAGTCCTCCTGATAATAATAAAACGGTATTCAACAGAGTGTGTGTACGTGGTTGTGCATGTGTCTGTGCGCGCGGTGTGTGTGTGTGTGGAGGGAAATTACAAGGGAATTGCTAGCAAGGGCAATTTGCTTTTACTACTACAAGTTGTAGATAATGAACAAAGTTTTCTCAGAGTGTTATTAGAAGGCAGCATATGTGCTCAGGCTTTTATCCATTATAAATAATGAGACTAAAATAGTTGTATTGAATAATATTAATCAGTAGTATGATCTGCTTGAACTGTGCTACATCAAAAGATATTGTATGAATAACACATTTTTTGTGGATTTTTTCTATTAAAGTGAAAGTTCACCCAATAATAAAAACTCATAATTTACTCACTCTTTTGCTGTTTCAAATCTGTAAAATCTTTGTTTGATTGAACACGGAAAAAGATATTTGGAAGAATGCTTGTACCCAAACAGTTCTTGGACCCTATCGACCACTGTATATGGAAAAAAATGACAAAGGGAGTCAAAATTACAGCAGAGCTGTAATATGTTCTTCTACATTCTTAAAAAAATCTCTCATTTTGTGTTATAAAAACTAATTCTTTCTGCTATGATAGTCAATAGGGTCAAAAAACCTTCAGAGACAAGCATTCTTCCAAATCTTATTCTGTAATTATCAGAACAAAGAAATTTATACAGATTTTTTGCAACTCAAATTTGGGTTAGTGACAGAATTTTCGGGGGGTGAATTTTACCTTTGAGAAAGTAGGTAACTGGCACTTTTGCATCCTTAGAATATTTATTTAAATGTTTAAACAGAGATGGTGATAGCGAAGCTCTAATCTTAAAGAGATGGTTTGATGAGCAAAAAAAGGTATTTGGAAGAATACCTTCACCAAACAGTTCTTAAACCTCATTGAATACCATAGTTGGGAAAATTACTTTGTAAAGTTCTTGTTCTCTTTAACACAAATGGAGATATTAAAAAAAAATTAAGGACAGCAAGAACATCCAAGTTACTTTTAACTACAATTTTAATGTGTCCAATTATTGTACTCAATGGGATCCAAGAAGTGTTTTGTTACAAGAAAAATATATTTTTCCGTGTCCAACCAAACTAAGAAATCTATACTAGAGTCAGTATTTATGACAGAATTTCCTTTCATGAATATCTGTTAAATTCTAATGCACTTGGTGAGTAATTATCAAAGCGGTTGTGTTCGAAGAAACTCTTCTCCTGTCTGTTTAAAGCTCTAATATAATGTTTATTTAAACAGACAAACAATATATAATTCGGGGACCTCACTAATTAGGCCATTGTCTGACTGAGGGCTGAACATTACCTCTTAATATCTCAGGGGAGCTGTCTTTGTGCCACGTAAGTGTCACATTGTAATTCTGCACAGGACCAGACCAGCGTCTGACTGTCATGCTTAATATAGATGGTGCCAATTAAACCAATGCTTAACAGGCTCACACTCTCTTTATATACAACCCACTTAAACATTGAGCCCACTACACGCTCATTAATCCAGACTTCATCGTTTTAACACACGTTCGGAATTCAAATGAACGTTGTTTAAATTTAGATTTAAAGAATCCGGGTTGTACTTACAGTTTATGTTAAATATTGGCATCTTGGCGTTCGATGAGTGTTTAAAGACAGACTTTGCATACAATAAGTAAACTCCTTTCTATTTAACTAAAGTGACGACTGTGCATTTAAGGTACAGTGTATTTTTCCAGTGTGTGTTTTATAAGAAATAATCCCACTACTTTGGGATACGTCCTTATAATAACAGGAATGTATTAAATGCAGATACTTTGAGCTGTAAGAGCAAACATGTCCTAAGTAACCTGGATTTAGTTGGCTTTACGATAATAAACTCAATAAACTGGATCATTTAAATGTTTTGTGTCCATAAGAATGAGTTTAACATTGAACTGAATTAGTCATGGGTTTAGTCCCAACCTGCAGATACTGAACTCTCAACCTAGAATTGGGTCAAAAGGTACAAACCCAATCTGTTGGGTTGAGAAGAATACAGTGGATTAAAGCAAGCCAGTTTTTAGGATCATAACAGCCATGGATAAGTTGGGTTCATCCCTAATGACCCATTGACAGTTTCTCTAAATTTAACATAATAGCTGTGTGTTTAGGTAAAGTAGTATTGCCAAATAAATACTTAAATATTGTTGGTTTTTCTGTATTTCTCAAACCTAAAAAAAAAACCAAGTTTATTTTCACAGTTACATGTGTATTTGTATTTTAATTTTTATAAAATTAAATATTTATGTGATAATCTTGATTTTTAGTAAGGTTTCATGTGTCTTGTCATGCTGTCAGTCTTCTGCTGTCAGGAGGACTCTATGTCACTAGAAAGTACACTTTAATAGAAAGTACACTGGACTCTAATGATCACAACACACCTAAAAATTCTGATTAAATGAAAATTTGGAATGATCTCATCTGTTGCCATATTCAATATTTACTTGACATATAAGTGAAGCATTACCATAATTTGAAATCTTATAAAAATTTATGGTGGTTATCAAACTCGGTACTCATTTTTTATTTATTATACTCATTTTTCACGGGCTGGATCACAAATTTATTAAATGAATGCACTTTTATGACACTTTTAATAAAAGCATCAATGCTTATACATTTGATCAAATACTCATTTTCCGTAAGCAACAGTAAAAATGATGCAATGTATTGCAAAATCAGTTATCAATGTTCCATTACAACGGTTGCATACAAAAACAATCAAGCAAATGCAAAACATAAATAGATTTGTTGCGTTAACAAACAACATTAATTACTGAGTATTTCTAAAAGGTAGGGGCATTCACAATTGAGCTACCATGTATACATTATATGAGTTTTATTGTTTTTGGTTCACAAGACTGATATTTCCTGGAAACTGTTGGTCAGTATGTAGCTGCTTGTCTGTTCTGTGGGCCAAAGATTTCAGAGTCAAGTATTTAGTTTCATTGTCTTGCAAAAATTATTCTGCTAAATTTAATGTAAAATGACAAAATGTATATTAATAGTAAACTAGGGCTGTGCAAATAATTACAATAAATGTTTGATTTCAATGTTTGCTTCCAAACATTATGAAAATGTATTCAACAAAATTGAATATCATGTTGGAAATGTTTTTAATTGATTAGTTATCAACTCATTTTCAAAAATCAAAACTGTAAAAGGTGACTTAGTAAATATCACAATAAATAAACAGTTATATTAACTAAATAAAATCTTTAAATACTTCTTTATATGAAAATATTTCTAGCTATATAAAACCTTTATTAAATATATTTTTAAAGTGGGGAAAAATAAAATATTAAATAACAAATTCAACAGTTAAATTCTCTAAAATGTAAAAATTTCACATAAATGTAAAAGTGCGATAATTATTCATGTAACAAATTTATATTTGTAATATACAATATACATATTTGTTCTAATATAAATATTTGAGTTGATCAGATCAACTTCATTTTTGTTACTTACATATACAAAAAATTTAACAGTATATTTGTTAAATTTCAAAGCTTACTTTTTGTGTAAAATGTTTCACGTAAAATACAAAGTAACAATTTTTTTAACTCAAGTCAATTCTTTTAAATAATCCTAATCTCCACTTTAAATATTTATGCAAAATAATCATAATTAATAATTTAGGGGTGAAACTAAAATAAAGCAGCCAACCTCTTACAGACAGGTCATGGATGTAACCACAAAACAGAAAAATCCCAGTAACTTTCCCTTCAACTCTGCTCTTCTCTATTCAATCAGAATCAAAAGCTTCTTTTGAAAAGTGGAGATGAGTACAAACAGAACTTCAAACTTGAAAATACAACAAGAAATGTTCCCTGTTTGTGTTTTATTTATGACATACACATTCCAACAGGGAATTTATCTGCAGGCGTCAGAAGGCCTGTGAGAAGGGGAACACCTAATCCCAAACAGAACGCCTCTGCTAATCTTAAATGGGATGGAAATCCGAGCGGTCCTGAATAACGTAAACACGCTCTAACTCTGGATGGAACAGAAAACAATAATTTGACAAACATGATAACAGACAAAAGTGAAATGACAGCTGAAAGGGAGAGATTTGATTGGGAAGTCTGTGCAGGAGTCGCAAAACTGTAAATCTAATTTTTAAGTCTTGATTCGAAGCACGAGTTGAATTGCATGTAGATTTATGATGCCACTCAAATTAAACCGTATTATGATAAAACAATGCCGTCTTTTGCTGATACATTTGCCAGCTGACATCACTGAACAGAACTTTAGATGTGTCCTATAAGGACACTCTTTCTTTCATTATTATATCACTTTGATAGTGTCTAATGATACTGTCACAAATGAACAAATTCAGCATTAAAGTATGCTAATGTATAGTATAATGTGATGTCTTGACAGCACCTCTTACTATCATCTTTTCTAGTCCTTAAGTATAGTGTTTTTATGTAATAGCTTTAAGTCAGATTTAGTCTCATGTTGATCTTACAAAAGGAACATTCTAAATTCCTTTTGGAAACATCAATGCCTCTTCTAAAAGAGTAAAACTAAGAATAGACAATTTAGATAGACTTGGGACAGACTGATGGTAGTGGAATTGTATTGGTTCATTGAAGGATAAGTTAAGCAACAGTTAAGCAGTTTAAGTGAATAGTGACGAGTGTCAGACTCATAAAATAAAAAAGCAAAATTTTTTTAGACAAATCACTACCCAGTGTGACAACATGCCCCACTACAGATGGCATTGGATTAAAAACGGAAGCTATTGGGTTACATTAACCCATCAAATGATTTATATTTGACCTAACAACAGGTTATATCAACTTAGCAACTCATGCTTGGTCGCTTGTTTCAAACCCTTATTGGGTAAAATAAACGGTGAATAATGGTCAACTGTCCATTTTTACACAATGTCGGTCTGAAATAACCCACATTTTTAGAGCATGCTTAATGTCTTTTCTATTTTATGGTTTACATAAAATAAGTTAATATTCCATACACTTTACAAATGCTGGGTTTTAAAAAAAAAATTGAATTTAGAAAAACTCACAACATTATAAATTGTGTGACATCTTTCCCAGTGTCCTCTTCATCAAAAAACCTACAGCAAAGAGAACATTGTTAATTATCCATTTTCTCTTACAAAGACTGTGCGAACACACTGTACACTTCACAAAATGTAACCACAGCAGGACATACATAAATGAAAGACTGTTACACTCCGCTTGCCCAAGGAAAGAAGTGTGAAAGACATTAATGTGTCGGGTGAGGTCAAAAGAAGGTAGGGTGGGAAAAGAAGTATAGACACGTGATGTGCTTAATTTGACAGATCAAAAGCAGGTTTTGTGTCCGGCTGCGCTGACTTTAACAAAGGAGATGGAAGTTTTCATTCGCTGTTAAGTTAGGGAATGTATGGAAATATAACAGAAGTTTCCTTAACACTTTTCATGTAAAGCTAAGAAATTACATACAAATGTCTTGCTTGAATATTATGTATATATACGTAAAAATAAGGAAATATGATTAACTCAAATATTTCTTATAATTTACATTTAGGCATTTAGCAGACGCTTCTGTCCAAAGCGATATACATATTTGTTAAATAAATATTTATTTTCTTAAGTAAATAATATATATATATATATATATATATATATATATATATATATATATATATATATATATATTTTTTTTTATGTATATGAAGATTTTATAAAGAAATATAATAAAATAATAATATATTATATAACATCATATTTATGTTTTGCAATATTTAATAAGCCACATGAGATAATTTAACAGTGTAGGATAGAACAAAAAACTTGCTTGTATAAATTGTGTGCACAGAAAAGATATTTTAAGAAATGTCCATACAAAACAATGGAAGTCAATAGAAATTATTTGGTTACTCACATCTTTCCAAATATCTTCTCATATATTCTGAAGATGAAATGCATACATGTGCTTAACACTAGCTTGATTATATATGATAATCACAGATTTAAAAGCACTTACTTGCTTTTTTGTCCAAAAAGTAAAAATAATCATTTTTCGTCCTCTTTGATGCCAAAAAAGGCTGACGCTGCAGGAGTCATCGTTCAACCCTATTTGAACCTCAGCCAGTGCCAGCATTGGGCCTTCTTCTTATTTCCTGATAAATCTCCAGGACTCCAGTCAAGTATGATGCCGTTTCAAACCTTCATGCCTGCCGGCAATAAGCGAGAGAGGGAAACATAAGTGAAGCAGACAGTGAGATAATCTAAAGGGCAGGTAATCACTGAGCAGCTTTGATCATTCCTCAAATTTTGTAGAAAGGGAGATGTAACTCGCTGTAGAAGACCTCAAGTGACTTTCACTTTTTTGTGATTCTGAGGTGAGTGAAAAAGCAGCAGATGATTTCAGGTGTTAAAGGTGTAACATGTTATATTAGAATATATACTTACTTAGTTAAGATGTATATTGTCCAAATGCATTAAATGCAAAAATGTATATTTTCAGTAGAATGCTTAGTAGGCCATCAGATAATTCTATTTCAAAAAAAGAAATTTGATGATTTGCTGACTTAAATAAGAATGAAAATTCTAGGTCATTAATCAAATGAGCAAGGCTGATAATGACATTGATCACTTTATCTCCTTTTTGCAAAAGGTCAGATCGCCTTGGAAAGTACAAGATGCTCTTTGGAACATTCTCAAATTTAGCTGGGATAACATGGACCATCAGGTTTCGCATAAACTTGTGGAGTCAGAGCCAAGGGAAACACAGTAATTAGTGGACTGCGGTCCAGATCCACAACTCGGATTGGCTCCAAATGCACTGCAGTTAAAATGAGAAATTAATTATAAACAGTATTTTTTTCTCCAAACGTGGAGTATTTAAGTTATCTTTATTAGTGCAAAGATGATGAAGAAGAAGCAGGAAAACTACTTATCATTGCATCCATTACCTGTTGTGAAGCAAACTTTAAGGTAAAATTTAATCATAAAACATCTGCTTTAATCTAATGGTGCATTTGTTTTATAAGCCCGTTCTGTGTATTTTTAGCACTCGATTCTCTAAAGGAATTATGCAAATGAATGCATTGCACAACTCCCCATTTTACAGCTGGGCTTTGAACACTAATTTGCGATGGATGGAGACATTCGTCATCTGTTCAGCACTCCACCCCTCTTATATAGACACCTAAATCACATTTAAGGTTCTCCTTTATTGGGTATTTTAATACAGCCATGATCTATAGGATACGCACGTGAGCATCTCCTTTTAATTTTATTCCATGGACTGTCTGCTTTCTGTGGTTGGTAATTGCTGGATGTTAATTACAGCAGACAAATACTGCCAGGTTTTGTTAACAAGGCGCAATCCTATAATCCTGTAATAGAGCTAATTTAAATAGAAAGGAGATATGTTTATGCAGAAAAATAACAAAGACTTAATAGTAACGGAGCTATTTTGGCATGTTTAGTATTCAGTTAAAGGAACAGTTCCCCATGAATAAATTTCTGTCATCTATAACTCACACTATTTTTTACTTACGCTTTTTCATTCCAATTTTATCCATTCCTGCAGCCCCCCCCCCGCAGAACACTTAAATATATTTTGAAGAATGTGGGCTACCAGACAACATTGTGCACCATTGACTTTCACTGTGAACACAAAACACAAGAGACATTTCTCGAAATATCTTATTTCTCGAAATAAAGTAATATGGCTTAGTGGTGAAGAAATGATGATAAACTGCCCTTTTTTGCTTTTCTTTCAACTGGATTGTGACAATGTAAGATGTTACTTATCAGTAATCTACTTGAATCAGTCATTGACCAAATCGATCAAAATATCTTTGATATGGCTTTAAATTCCTCTCTCCTCCTCACTTTGATCCTTTCTTTACACACACATTCAGCACCAGAGGGCACCAGTGATCTTCTAAACCACTGTCCACTTGTGCAAACTGTCCAGCATTAATATTGTCAATATCCTAGTGAAATCTGTCTCTGTTTGACTTGTATTTTGGTGTTTGCTGTTCTCTGTCATCTACTAATGCTTTGTTTGTACACCTGTGACAAACACATGTCCAGTAATGCCACACTTCTGTCTTATCTTTATTTAAATGTTCTGCATTATCAATATTATTTACTTACACCATGATCATGCCTGCAAATATTGCACAGGTTGCTATCTTGCTGTGCTCACTCCTATCACATGACATTGAGCCGACCAGGGGTCTACAGGAAATCTCACAGAGCTCCATTAGTCTGGCCACCGGCCCTCTGGAAAATTCTGTATCTCTGTATCTCCCATTTCCCATCTCCTCTGGGGGTTTGGTCCTTATCTGAATGAAATACATTAAAAGGAAGATTAATGTGGGAGACCTTTAAGAAGACTCTGGAAACTTGCAGGAGGGAGAGTGTTGGAAACCCCAGTGTAGGTCCAGCAGATGTTGAAAGCGTAAAGAGACTGACCATAAATTGCACAGTTTCCTTGTAGCTGAGATCACAAGGTTGTAACTTGTAACCTTTAAGGAGTCCCTGTGCTGTATGAATTATTCAGAAATAAGTGCTTCTCATTTTATAGATAAATTAACGGTGTCTAATATTGGATGCATGTGGGCTAATAGAGGTTCTCTAGCCTCACATTAATAGACGAATTGTGCAAATGGTAAAAAAAGGGCCGCAAACTCAACATTTTTGGTTTTCTTTCTTCTGCAGAATATATTTTGAAGCATGTCTGTAACCAAACAACTATGACACATGTTGACTTGCTTTAGTTTTGTGTAAATGCAGTGAAGTCAAAAAAATTTGCTGTTCAGTTTCCAACATTCTTCAAAGTATATTTTTCTGTGTCCTGCAGAAGACAGAGAGGTTTGAAAAGATAAGAAGTGATTGAATATGAATAAACGATAACAGAATTTATTTATTATTTATTTTTGGATACATTTTTCTTTTAATATATTAGAAAGGAAGCATGTTAGTGCAACAATGACTGAATTGCAGCAGAGATAATGTGGCCCATTAAGCACTTACTTAAAGGAACAGCTCACAAAAATTTTAAACTCTGTCATCATTAATTCACCCTCATGTAATTTCAAACTTGTATGAATTTTTTTTCTTCCACAGAACACAAAGAAGATTTTGTAAGACAACATGGTGCATCATTGACTCACATTCTATGGACACCTCTTAGACATTTCTCAAAATATCTACAAAATATGGTTGACTGAAAAATATTGTGCAGACTCAAAAATATCTGTATAATTCTATTACTTTAATGAATTTTGAAGAGATGAATTGCTTTATCAAATCTATTGACAGCAGACATTTGCTTCCCAAGTAATTTTGGTCACCACACCAAAAAAGCCCAGGTCCTGCACCACCAAATTACAAAAACTTTCATTCTATCTCTTCCTTTTTCTCTTTCCTGTTGCACAGTGGTAGAGTAATTGACCATCGGAAAACCTTGGCTTTCCGAGTCAGAGGATAATATATCAGTCAATAACCCTGAAGAAACCATTAAAAGGTGGAGAATGTTAGCCAATCTCTGCAAAGAAAAACAAAGTTTAAGCCTCTGTAATCTTTGCTTTAAAATGATCAATAAATCAAATTAAAGTTTGGGAGTGCTAAATAAATCCTTGTAACCACCTGAAGCTCGAGAAAGCTCTCTTAAAAGCCTGAAGTGTGACGCACATCGCTGTTTGTGTGTTTGTTTACTGGCTAAACAAAATTCTGAATTGTGGAACTTGATTGCTCTCAGTTCATAAGTGTAAATTTTAATCAAACGTTCCACACTCTACAGAAAGTTGAATCGAAGCAGGAAGTGGAAAGTCAAATTGAACCTTTTAACTGCCACTAAATGTATTGACAAATTCTAAAAGGTCTAATCAAAAGATGAATGGTTGCAATTCATTAAATCACAGACCTAAGATAAGGGTTATTGATAACCGAAAATCCTTACCATGAAGTTATTTTACATAATTTATATTGTAATAAACTAATCAGATTTTTATTCTAATTATATATAGTTTTTCATAGAATAGATAAACACTCTTATCATTTATTCGACCTCTTTATAAACTTGAAAGACTTTTTATCTCTAGAACACAAAAAGATATTTTGAATAATGTTGGTAACAAAAGATCACACTCATATGTGAAACAATTTACACTTAAACATGCTTTTTAAATGTATGTTAATAAATATCTAAATGAATCTGATTGTAGTAATGTTCAAGAAGAATAATATGAGTATATTCTACATATATATGTGTTAAACAAAAACATTTAAAAAATATATTTCTTTTCAACTACATATTTGATTTAATGTTTTTAAACAGTTCAAATTCTAGTTAATGTAACTGTTGATTTTTGTGATATAAACCAAGCCACATTAAATATGCAGCGGAACCCATTCACTTCCATTCGATGAAAACCAATGCAAGTGAATAGGTGCCAATAATCAACATTCCTCAAAATATAGTGAACTATTCTTAAATGCAAATTTAAGATGTTTACATATCTTACATAAAACTTTCAAGATGTTTTCGTCCGAATTGTATCCAGCATCAAGCCAAGAATATTGTAATACTTTAGTAACCTCAGACAATCTTTTCCCTCTGTGTGTGTTAATGCATTTTACTATTACAAGTTCTGCAGAATTGGGCCTGTCAGCCTCATAATTCATAACTGCACAATCACAAGTCCATTAATATGGCAAGAACGCAAACGTTGACAAATAGCTCACCTGATTTAACACAGGTGTAGAAACAGGTGCCCTGTCTGGAGCTGGCTAAGCTGACCGCCAAACATTTCCCCTTCTGCTTTCACGAGGTGTCTTATCATAAATTATTAATGACATCATATCCTGTGCGCACAGCGGCCGCGTGCACGCAGAGTAACTTTCCTTGTTAACACCGCAGCAATGGACTCTAAATATTTCAGTGCCCTTGAATTATTAACAAAAACGCAGAGCAATTGAAAGATTTCAAAGGATGGACCACATCAACAACAGAAGGATCCGTGAGTCACATCTCGCAACTTTTTATTTGGATGCTTTCCGTGACGGGCACGCGTAGGCATGGGTTGTAGGTCACGGGAGAAGGCTGGAGAGGTGCATTATGGGAGGTGTGGAGTGACCGCAACGTGCATGCTCTTTCCTTCTTACCTAAACCTGATTATCTCATTATGTTCTCCCTAAGCGTACATATCACTACAACATAGATACACAAACCGACACCAGTCACACTTGTTTGGTGTGGGATGTAATGCAGTTTTCTCATTAGGAGGAATTGTGGGAGTGATTTTGGTGTTTAATGATTTGAGGAGGAAGGTCATTTTTCCTTCAGCAGACTGAAACGTCAGACATCAGCATTCAGTCAGTCGACTTTCTGATGAAATTAACGCCTCTCTTCACTCGTCTTTCTCCCCGCATCCGCACTAAGCAGATTATAGCCCTTCAGGGACATTATTTGGACTGTTTATCACTTCACACACCAATTGAAATGAAGTGGAATCTATGGCGGTAAGAATATTATCTTTAAAGGGATAGTGCACCCAGAAAGTAAGATTCTGTCATGAGTTACTTAATCGTTGCTATGAATTTCCTGTTCTTGATAACCACAGAAAAATATATTTGGACGCTTACTTGCATCCCATCAGTTCCCCCATCAGGGTGGTAAAATTAGCTCTTCTCTCTCTATTATCCTACATTATTCAAAATATGTCATTTTGTGTTTAAAAGAGAAATACATTAAGAAAAATGTTTAAAACCAAACAGTTCTTGGGACACTAGTGACTACCATAGTAGGAAAAATAAAAATGGTAGTCAAAATGACCCAAGAGCTTCTTGTTGTCCAACATTCTTCCAAATATATCCTATTTTGTTCAACAGAAAATGAAATTTAGATGAATGTTTATAACCAAACAGTCCTTAAACACCATTGCCTACCAGAGTAGAAAAAATTACCCCTGAACGTTTTAACATCCTACATTCTTAAATTCTATTAAAACAAGGTAATTTTTCCTACTATGGTAGTCAACGGGGTCCAAGAGTTTTTTAACTATAAGCATCACATCATCCGAACAAAGAAATTTATACCCATTTTGAACTCAAACCTGAATAAAGAATGACTCTTTTTTATTTTAGGTGAACAATCTCTTCAAAAAATTGAAACCAAAGCAAGGAGTTTGCTGAACACGTGTACATGCCGTTGAGAAATTTGACAGATAGGAATACAAGGTACATTTTTAAGGATGTGAAAAAGCAGAATTTGTTTAGGAATGTTACAAACCGTTCGCTTTCAATGCGTCTTTATACACTGAGGCTGTCAGTTGCCTAACAGGTCCTTTTGTGTTTCGCAGAATAAAGAGAGCCGTTCTGGTCTGGAACAACATGAGGGTGAGTGAATCATGACAGAATGAGAAAAATGAATGGGAAAGAAAAAACCTCCAGTGACTCCCATCACGAATGAATGATGAGAATAATGAGCTTCATCTTTCAAAAATGATCATTCAGTGATCTTTTTTACTGCTGAACTCGAACGGCTCGGAAATTAGTGTTCAGCCAATGCAGCTCGACCTTATACTCTCTCTCTCTCGCTCTCTCTTTCTGCTTAGCGCACTGCGGGGTGTTTGTACAGTCTTAAAGATTAGAGGTGACAGCAGTTCCCATGCGGCCTCTATGGGAACGCTGTCAGACAGCTACACTGCACACAAATGTATAAATACCACACTGATAACATTTATGAGAACTTTGATCTAACTGTTGCTTTTAAGTGTAGGATTACTTTGTTACAGTTGTGTAACCTCATAACCCCGCCATATCATTCCAACGCCCGCAGAAGACTCACATGAAGCAGAGTATGTATTGCTAATTCAGCTCCCTGCTGTTTAATGGACTGTTCCACAGTGGGTGCTCATTCTATGCCAATTGTACGCTTCTTTACTTACCCATCGGTTTCCTGCTCATGGGATTGTCAATCTTGTGTTTGATCCGGTGGCACCTTCCATTACTGAATAGAAAGCTCCACACTGTAAAATCAAAAGATAGACTCAACATTTGTGTCCCTGCATTCGAAACCAAATAAGCACACATCTCTGGTAAACATAAATTTTGTGTTTGCATTTTCACCTGCAAGACATCTAGGAGACATTTTTTGCTCCTCTTGAATGCATCTCTAAGACGACATTTGTCAGACATCATAGAGACCTAGAAGATGTCTGTAAGATGATTTATGATTTAGAATGGATGTACAACAATACTTTCCATGACGACTAGCAGATGATTTTCCACAGCAGATGTTTTCCAGATCTCCAGATCTTAAGCAGACATCTTACAGAAGAATGTGGGAATGAATGTCCAAAAAGTATGCAAGAGCAGTAGGCAAGAAATAAAACAAAATAATGCTATTCAATCAGAATCAAATATTCAGAAAGATGCATAACAAAAGGGAATCAAATAAAAATAGCAGGTAACTTTACGGCAGGCATATTGCCTCTCGGATGGAATTTGCCCAATGAAAGTGGACAATGTTTTCAGATCTGTAGTATAAATAATTTTAAAGATAAACCTATAACGTTTAATTCATAAAAAAAGTCCTCTTGTATTTTTCTAATTTATTTTTTGAGTTTTTGACACTTTTCTGATTTTGTAGAGAAATGTAATATTCTCCAAACAAACTTGTTTCGTTTCCATTCCTTTTTTACAAAAATTTTTTAAAACGTTCATGTCAACTATACAACACATCTCTACACTTTTTTTATATTATTCTTTATATTTTGCCTGCTTGCCTGCCTGTGCATGTGTTCATTAAATTTCATGTATATTTATTACTTTGACAATTCATGTGGGTGCTACATTATATTCTCCTCCTTGGGGTGGGAAAGTGTACTGAGGGTTTTTGACCGTTCATGTTCACCCTTAGTTATTCTTAAAAAATAAATTAAAGAAAGTGTGTTAGTAATTGATATTTTAGTATTCTTTGTATATTTCACAAAATAAAAATGAACAATTATACATACAATTAAATATATAAATATAATTATAAAGTAGTCAATTGATTAAACAAAAAACTAATGTAAAACTATAAAATGTACTATCCTGTATTATACATTGGTTCTATGATAATACATAAACAAACTTATTATCTGGAAAAACAGCCACATGATGACTGACATGAGGAGGAGTGACTTTGAAAAGTGGGTGAAATCTTTTCCCAATTTTGTAAAACAGCTAGAAAACAGCTTACCCTAACTAGTACTCAGACTCCTATAATCGGACTTTTAAACAAACTTAAGATTCATTGAGTTTCTAGATGTTATCTACCAAAACAGATCTAGATTCAATCCGCTCCTCGATTGTGAATTGTAGTGCAAACCCTCGGCCACAAATCTCTCTCTCCTTCCGGTCTCCATTCTCCTGTTGGGCTGGAAGGACCACTCATTCAAACGCCACATGTTGTTTTATGTGCTATATGACAGTTGTCGGGGGAGTGCTGTGTGCTGGATTTAGAATATATCTCATACCCAGGGTTGTGGATAATAGCTTACAAGGGAGGCGTATGATTGGTAACGGGCGTTAATGAATTCCTGTGTAACATCTGCCGAGATGCACTCCACATGCTGGCTATTAAATGGAGGTGATGGAAAGCATCTCTTTCGTCAGACATTAATTGCTGTCTCCACCAGATGCCAATTCTCCCTCCTGGTAGGTAGCTGTGTGATAGACATCTTGTCTGAAATAAAAAAGATAACAGGTTATAGAGATGCTGCCACTGTGGTCCTTCCCTCCCATAGAACTTTCTGAAATGTTTGCTTCAGTTCCCCGGGGTTCCCTGGCATTCCCTAATTAATCTGTTTAACATTGTTTGTCTAAACAAAGCGCCACATTGATAATTTTCACAGCATTGTGCGGGTGTTTGTTTGAATCTGACAGCAGAGGGAAAGAGCAAGCTCGTGAAAAGCTGCAGCGCGGGCGTATATGAGTCACGCTGGCGGTGAAACTGTATAAAAGAGTGGGCAAAGCTCATTATTGACCTTGGATGGATGAAATCTGAATCACTGTGTTTCTGCTAACGTGTCTTCAGAGTGTCGCTGTTGCCCTTGCTGTGGTCTCCATGTCCTTGGGCTTGATTTCTTCATACTGCATGAAAGAAAATCAGAAAAAAAGAAAACTGTCGGCTTCATTTCGTAGAAACAACGAAATCAATTAGACTGTCGTAAAACTTACGCAACACCGGATGACCTGGACACACTGTACCCCGAGTTTTCTACATTAGCTAATGCCCAAATTGCAAGGATGACAGCATCATGAACCAGCTCTGTTTTTAGATTTAGACACAAGTGTGTTTGATGCTGTTGAATGCCAAAATTTCGCCTCTCTGAGATGTCCTGGCATCCACAGCATCTTATCAGTTTGACAGCCACCCTTCTGCAGCCAATTTACACACCTGCTGCGTGAATGACAGCAAATCAATACGGACAAAGTCACATGTTGGCTGTAAGCTTGCTGTCCAGTCATGAATCTGAGTGTGTGTGAAAACATGCTGTGAAGTTGGATGAGATTCAGTGCCAAAGTTGGCAGCTTCATAGTGTGTGTTATGTGTTACACTGTTTAAATAAGTGTGAGGTTAAAACCATAGAAAGGTGCTACCTGTAGCCACAGAACCTCTTTGCAAAACTTGGTATTAATATTTTACTATATTTATGGTAAAACATGTAATATAAATTTGTTTGGAAATAAAAATCCAACAATGTTTGAAATAATACAATGTCAATCTTAAGAAAAAAGGTTTGAGGGGGTGTTTGTAAAAACTGTTTTTAAAGGATTTTTTGTTCATCTTTGTTCCATTGTCAGGTTAGTGTATTGTCATATCCATTAAAGTCCATTGTATCTCTTAAAGAAATAGAGATAATTGAAAAGATGTTATGAATTACTCACTCTCTCGTTGTTCTAAACCTGTTTCAATTTCAATTGTTTGGTTAACACTGAGAAATATATTTGGAGAAAAAATGGAACCCGTTGACTAAGAAAAATAAATTTTTTTTCAAAATTATGCCAGAACTACTTATTGTCCTACATTCTTCAAAATATCTTATTATGAGTTTAACATACTTTTCCACAACTATGGGGTCAATGAGGTCCTAGAACTATTTGGTTACAAGCATTCTTTCAAATGTAATTTCTGTGTATATCAGAACAAACAAATGTATACAGTATTGGAACAACTATCGTTTAAATGTGTGCAAGAAAAATTAATTATTCTTAATATTGTATTTTCTATAAAGAAAAACTGTGCATCGACTGATATATTTCTGTTGTCTGGATTTTGTCTGTTTAGTTAGTGAATCAATATATTTGTTATAATATATGATTATATAGAACTCACATTTCAAGTTTTGACTGGAAATCTTACATCCTCAATGCTTAAATTAAAAAGCAAACAGAACCTTTTAATAAAAGAACAAAATAAAATAAAAATACAAACACCAAAACATGCCAAGAATATTAATGAAGCAGATAAGATATTTACACATTAATTATTCCTTAAGCAAATCATTTTTTTCTGTCTTTTAGCTGATAATATTTGTTGTAAACATTGTCAAATCAAGTGCATCAGAGGATATGAAATAAACGTGGAAATCCATTTGTGTCTGTTTTAAATTTTGCTTCTACCCACAAATTCTCCTCCATAATAATCTCCCAAACATCATAAGAGAACAATCTGTAATGACCACACGCACCTCCGGCCCCTTCATGCGGCACTAGCACGCTTACAAGAGGCCATAAAAGCTCCAGCATAGACACAAGGGAACAAACAATATGATTAACCCCCCACACCACGGTTCACCAATGCCTGCGGGCAAAGCTGAGAGCCCTGCTAAAAAAGGGACATCCCTGGAGAGCCACTCACAAACGCTGTCGTCCTCAGTGTATACAACCCACACTGTATGTGGGATCAGCCGTCTCTCTTTACACATCTCACAGTTGGCATATGACTACAGAGTTAATAATTGTATTCTGGGAACTGAGCAGAACATTCAGTGACAATGTCAGTAGAAATAGTCTGATCTGAGATTTAACTTATTCTTATATTATAACTTATATTCTCTAACTGTGGGTATATCTGATGTTCGTAAGATTTATTTTTAAAACATCAATATAAATAGTCAGCACTTTTATAAATAAGGGATGGATTTTACGTAATACTCTTACTCTTTTTTTAGCTATCCAATTTTGTAATGTCACTCCTTCTACTCTCCATTAAAGCATAAAAATACCATAAACATGTTTTCCTTGTTTCGCCCTTCAGTTAGATAAGATGAACAAGACACTTGGGAGTATTTAAAGAAAACAGTTTTCATTATGATTATTCTTTTTTATGATATTTTCAAGAAAAGTATGTAAACTCTGTTAGTAGAAAAGATAATGGAAATTTTTCAAATCTCACATTAACTGCAGTGCTCTAGAGTAGATGTCTGCACGGGTCAAAGTATGCATGCCCGAAACCGAAGAGACTCATAAATAAGCTGGATGGGACTGACCAGGATCTTTTTTTTTTAAGTCGGACCTGCAACTGTGAAGATCTGAGAGATACTGTCAATGCACCCGACTCGAACCTGCCTAGGAAGACACAGAACCGACTGTTCCCGATCTGCACGTATTGAACAGCCCACTTCTATTTGCCACTACAAACAAGTTGCAAATAACAATTGTGCTTCAAATAAAGAATGTTATAGCTTATCATTTTCAATTCAATATTGTATGTGTACTTCATGAAAAAAGTGTGGTGTTTAAAGTTATGTAGTCAAAAAATTTGAGTGCATCCTAGTTTAGTGCCGGTGCACCTAAGATAAAAAGGCTCACCAGTGCAACCAGTGCAAAATAAGTCTAGAGCCCTGATTGGCATATTATGATTTCACAGAAGTATGTGAGACCTGGAGGTATGTTCTCTCTCTTTTGCTAAATCGAAACCCTTTCTGGCTGATGTCATAAAAACGTCACAGCTCTTGCTGGAGGCAAAACAGAACAAAAACCCGAGTCAGCTAATGCAAAATCAGCACCAATTCGGACCAGCATTGAGAGCTCAAATGTCTTCTTGTTGTTCGTAGTTCATGTTTTTATTAGAGCAACTGTGCACACAAACAGTCTTTTACACAAAAGTGATCTGAGCAATTCCAGCCTTTTTACCGGGAAGGGAGAACAAATTAAGTGCTACACACTTAAGAGTATTTCGTGGTTGTTTCTCAGTTTACTATTGTTCACACAGAGACTATTAATCAACAATGCATCCTAGAAAACAGCAACGGATGAATATACAGACAGGTAAAGGAAACATGTATTAGGTCGGTCTAGGCAAATGACAGTTTAATGTTACTTCAAAAAAGTCATGTAAGAATTCATATTTTACGGGTAAGACAGAATCGACAGGCTCCAATTTATTTTTTGTTTTAGTTACTTGCTGCTACAAAACAATATTTTTGAGATATGTAGAATGTGGATGTGAGGTCACTCAATTGGAGGTCATCCTGTCAGTTTGTCCATGAATGAGTCTTCCAATCAGGTTCCATCCGTTAAATTAAAAAACGTGTGTTTTTCTAACCATACCATGTGTTCTGCCATCTCTGTATTGTGTTTGCCCAAAATGTTTCTTATAGGTCAATTGTTTAACTGTTACCTCTGTCACGCAGTATAATATAAAACAAAGGCAAAATCCAAACCCAGAATGAGATTGTTTAAAAACTTTATTGTTTTTTTGTGAAGTCATGTTTGTTTTTAACAAAACTATTGTATATGCACTGAAAAAATGGGTTATGGGAATTACTTCATGTTATCGTGTACATTGTGTAAATCAGTAAAATTAAGTAATTCCAACAACCCAGTGTAGCAGATGTACCTGGACTTATAGAATGACCACAAATCTGTCTTTGAAAAGGAAAAAACTTGACAAGGGCTCTTGTTTTAAAACTCTACAATGTATGTTATGTATGTTTACCCTAATTTTCCACAATAAGTCAATTGGGAACATAAAACATTGGGATTTCATAATCAAAAGTACACCCAAAATATAAAAAAAACAATTTTTCCCATAGGTAAAAAAGCTAAGGTAACAATTACATGTTAAATAAAAAATGTTCAGGATCTAAAGATTTAAGAATTATGTATTATAACACACCAAGTTTGTTTTACAGAGGACTCAAGTGTAAACACCCTGAGCCACATACAGCCATCAAATTCTCAATGTGCGTCACTAATTAAACTCAAACCTGCATGTGTGTGTAACGTGTCTACGCGAGGGTTCCTGAATCCACGCTATGCCGGGCTGGGAAAGCAATTGCATTGTTTAGTGAGACTGGAGTCGTCTGGGGTCAGGCTGCATCTGCAGAGCGGTAATAGATTAGAGACATATCAGGTGTGGATCCTGTAGACAGAGAGTCCCAGCGTGTGCTCCTCTCTCACATCTTTAATTTCACTCGCAGCGGGACTTTATCGCACAGGCTACAACACAAAACACAGACGATCTTCCGTCTTAGCAATGAGATTATTAAATATTAATATTTAATTGATGATACATTTTGATATAGATTTTATTTAATTAATAAGTGGAAGGTATTTTAAAACTAATACAGTACACACATGTTAGAGAGAAGTGAGAGAGGAGAGAACTTTGAGATGGGTCTCTTTCTGAGAAAGATCTCCAGCAAGTATCTGCTCAATGATATTGAATCCGCTAAAATTGACATATTTGTTGGGTTCTGTGTTTTATGGGGACCTTCCCAAAACAACTTTTTTACTCTAAAAACCTGACACTCCAAAACATGTGTTTATTCTATCACCAAATCCTAAACCTACATCTAAGTCCTGATAGCGGCAAATGTAAGTAATCCATTATCCATTTGGTAGACACTTATATCCAATGTTACTTACACTGCATAACCCTACACATTATTAGTTTTATTTAGTATCTGCAGTCCCAGGTACGAAACCCATGACCTTGGCATTGTCAGAGCCATGCTCTAACCACTAAGCTACAGTAAAGCTACAAAAATACATTACATAAATATAAACAATATTACAAACCTAGGGTTTATATGAATAAAATGTTTGCATTCAAGTCACCAAATCATTCAAAATCATCATTACTCTTTTCAAACCTGTATGAGTTTTTTCTTCCGCAAAACACAGAAAAGATATTTTGAAGAATGTTGTTAACTCCCACCTGTTCACTTGTTTTGGTTTTGTTCAAACAATATATGTTAGAATGCTGTTCAGCTACCAACTTATTTGTAAGTTTGTTTCACGGAAGAAAAAAAGACATACAGATGTGAAATGAAAAGAGGATAAATAAATGATGACAAAAATATTACGTTTGGGGGATATATATTACGTTAAGACGGGTGAATAGACAGATTTGATTTATCTTAATCTTATTTATTAGTTTTATTATTTATTTACTTGCTGTTTTTCTCAAAAAACAAGATGCATACAAACACTTGTTGATCGCATCACCGGCCCTGTTGCTCAAACACAGGGTTAAGCATACAAAGTAGAATTATTACTTTTGTTTAAAGTTAACTTCGCCTTATCTTTTTTTTACAAAAATGTCCCTAAAACACAAACACGCAAGCCCAGAATACCACAAAGAAACTGTCAATCCCATGTCATTGAGGGTGAATGTATACTAAATAAACTTCCCGGCAGCCGACACTTAAAGCAGCAGGCTTCACTAATACTGTCATTTTCCGTTCTTGCCACCGACCGTCAACCACAGAGTAATTACATTTTAAACGATTCTGCACACAACTGCTGAGGCATTACATTTTTAATTCGCACAAATCACACAGAGAACAAAAATCTAATGGGAGTGGGGGATAAGAAATGTTCATTCAGTGTTCCATTCCCTGATAACTGCACACAAGTTCTCTGTGCCTCTGGTGTCCATTTATAATATTTGGAATATTTATTTACTTTGCGAACTCTGCATAATGGCTTTGGCCATAGGTAATATCGGGAAAAGCCGGAGTTCCGCCTTATGCATTATTTATGAGCGACTGCGGAGGAACCAGGAGGTTTACAAGATAGGACTGTGATTTGGCAGAGTCATCTCTATCTTTATCTCCCACAAAACCTCCTGGACAAGGAGAAAAAGGCCACTAGATAGAACTGAATGTGAATTATGGGATAGAATGAGCAAAATTTCATAAGGATGAGTTAATGGAGATTAATAACTCGCAGGAGCTTATTCATTTAACTCAGAAGCAAAGTCACACACTCTATCCTCCAAAATAACCTTCCACTGTCTGCCTCCTGGGACGAATTTACTTTATGGGAAGAATGAGTTCACCCTGAAATGAATATCCTCTCAGTATTTACTTCTCCCACGTATCATTTCAAAACAGTACTGGTGATTTTTTCTACGCAATGACATTAAATGGGGACTGAGGCTATGGCAAGTATAAATAGCTTAATGTTTTTAAAATTGAATTTTTGTGTGAATTAATTCCTCATTTCTTTTTCGGTCTTGACCACTTCCTATCAAACGCTCTGGTCCATTTAAGGGGGAAAGTGCGAGCTGTACATCAGAGATAAATCACTTCATTAAAGTGTGGCTCTTTCTTTGCTGGAATGATTCTCGGGACCCCCGTCACACCACCGGAGATTATCAATGTCATAAGTTAATATGTTTTGATAATAGGATAATGTGAACACATTCGACAGCTAAAAAGATGGCCTGATGGGATTCAGATGTAGGACATACTGTAGAATTGATGTGTGTGTGAATTACAATGACTACACATGGTCCTTTTAAAGATATAAGGGACTGTACATTAATATAAAGGTTTAATATGCAATGCTCCTTCATATTATGAATGGCAACAAGGCTCCTAAAATGACCAAATATCCATCATAACATAATAACTTTGTAGGATAAGGCACAAAAAATGAATGACCTTGAGATGTGTTATTGCTATTTTGGTATGACAATAAAACATTTCATACTCAATTGGAAGGAAATATATTCTGCCAAAAGATTATCAATGTTTTTTATTTTACATTTTAAAATATATGGGCTGGTTCACGAGATATATTACAGGCCTGCTAAAAAGTTTAAAAAGTCCATACAACTCCATATGCATCTCCGGCTCGTTAAATAAATTATACATTTAAGAAATTAGTTCTTTCTAACTAATCTTTAATTTCTTAGGAAAGAATCTCGTTTGTTTTATAATTATATAAAGATTACTTTTCTCATATGATACACATTTCAAAACATTTTCTTTAAATAAATTTCAAAATCTTAAATGCTTGATTATATTAAAAACAACAAAAATGGAAAACTCTATAGTTTTTATAACACAAAATTGTAAACACCAATACTTATAATGTTCATTTTTCTGTCCTTAAGGGCAACAATTTAATAAAAAGTGCATAAAATATTTACAATTCATCTTACTCATGTGCTCTTCTGCTATCCTCATGTCACATGTAAAATGATCACTAAGGTTTGATTGATAGGTCTGAATTCTTGAATGTTTAAATCATCATTCATTTCAGTGGACAGATATGTAGTACGAATCCCAGAAGTCATTTACTACACCACAGCTAAGCTGGTCCAACCAAATCAGCACTTTAAATAGAGGATTATCACTGCAAGAAATAGTTCTTCTTTAGAGAAAGCTAGCAGCTGGAATCTGAACCTCTGCACACCTGTTCAAACCCCTCCAACCCTCAGGGCAAGCCTCCAGCGACCCACTGCCTCACTTAAGCCGTACAGCAGCACAGATTGATCTGAGACTCAGAGAAAATTGTACAGAGCTTCTCTCAACCTTCTCTGTCAGTGGCAAAGAGGAGCCAATCGCTCATTGCTGCCATTACTGGCCTGCATGCCGTGAATAATGCAATTTGTATTCTCCGTGGAGCGCATCCAAAACAACAACCAATCCAACAGACAAACAGCCGATCGGAATGGAAATCCACTTCAAGCGACAACCAAGCGAAATCTTTGAGTATTACTAACATGCTCATGACCTGTGAGGTCACCCTTAAACCTGATAACAGTGTAGAATCTCATTAGTTTCAAATTTTTCATTTGAGTCAGCAAACCCTGTGTTTTAGAGTTTTCTGTCTGCCATGATTTCTTTATGTCATGAAAGTTAAAATGAGAGCGTGCATAAATATAGAAATTCCAACGTCGTTTTCTCACCTTCATGTCATTTTAAACCTATAAGACTTTCTTACTTCTGCAGAACACAGACCTTCTGCTGATATTTTGAAGAAAGTTGGAAACCGAGCAGCAGTAAAACTCATTCACGTGGATTATGTAGACCCAAAACCAATGCAAGTGAAAAGGTGTTAGTTTCTAACAGTCTTCCAACTATTTTCTTTTTAGGTTTGAAATGACAAAGGGTGAGGAAATGAAACTAGAATTTTTAGGCAAGAACATTTAAAACAATATAAAACTAAGATGAATATATGTGAGAAATAATTTGATGCTTTCATTGTTTAGAATATTAAGGTAGTCTCTGTTTTAGTTCATCTCAAGGCAGCCGTTTTAAGCACTTCAAATAAAATAAAATCAAAGTTAAGAATGAATGAAAATTAAGAGAGACTAAAACACAAATGTAAATGCTCTTATGATAAAACGACGTCAAGTGTTACATTTTAAAAATGACTTAAAAATAATTTTGTAGTTATACTAACATACATGTGAATAATGTATTTTGTTTATTCGACATTATCCATTTAATATTTAAAATTATACTCACAAACTTAAAGAATTATCATATTGCATTGTTAAGCAGGTAACCAGACACTCTAAAACACTGCAGTTAATTTCTGTAAAATGTACAAATATTTTAAAATTTATGTAATGAAAGAGTAAGTATTAATTCGACAAGTCAATTTTTTCAATATACACAAAGTTTTCAGTACTTTTTAAAGTATTTGAGTTTATAAGATTATTTTTACATATGCACAAAATTTTAGTATTTCATTTAATTATTTTCAAAGATTTAAAATATATATTATCGTGCTCTCTATAAGCGCTGATACTGAGCAGAATGAATAAACCCGGTCTGTCTGCACTTCTCAATAGACACTTAATGTACACACAAAGTCATGACTCATATTCATGTAGGGTTATGTGCCACTTTTATAGTCACTGAAATGAATCTTAAAACCCTAAAACATGTGTGATGATCTCTATACAGCTGTGAGGAGATTTGATCTGACTCACAAACAAACATATACATATATAAGCACACACACGCACAAGCACACGCACACACACTCTCTCTTTCTCCATCTTTTCTTACAAAACAACACTGCTCTTTGTGTCCTGCTGGGAGATGTTCTGAGAGGTGTTAGATTTGTTGTACCTGGGTTTTAAAGGTCACCAGTTGACCTTCTCTAAGCGCTAACAGGCACTGGAACTGAAATGGATTGGTTTTAGTGGGGCATGTTCAATGACACAGAGATACAAAGGTTCAGTAAGCATAGATCATCATTACCTATAAAAACTGCATTTGCGGGAATAATGTCACGTGTGTCCAACAGTTTAAAAATACTTTTATTATTGTTATATGTCTTATATTCTAAAATAGAAACTAGTCTGTGCTATGTACTGTATAAAGGACTTCAAATGACTATAATGGACTGATAGTTCATACAAAAATAAAAATCTCAAATTATTTACTCTTTCTGTTTTCATTTTAAACTTGCAAAACTTTCTTTCTTCTGCAGAACACAAAATAAGAAATCATTAGGAAAGTTTGTTCACTTATTAACACTGAAAAAAGGGTTGTTGTAAATAAGTGTAAAATCCTGTACTTCAGTTCCATATATTTAAGTAAAGGGGTGATATGACAGATCTAAAATTATTATTGTCATTTGCATCAGGTGTAATGCATTGTGAATACACTTGTTTGTGATCTATAACGATGGAAATTGCTAAATTTTTTGTATAGTTCCCCAGATTAAGAGAGCAATCCTGGATGAAACATGCATCACACTTGAATATTTGTACCATTTCAAAGAAATGTGAGCCAGTCATTTCTGGTTATATTCAACTTTTGGAATCCCAAACCAAACAAAGCCTAAAACACAACGCCTGGACGTGTCTGCGGTGGCCATCACAACATTGTAATGACAATTAAGAATATGCTTTCCTTTACTTGCATTGAAATTTGGGCGGGCTTATTCAAATCATCAAATTTATTGATGTAGAATGTAGGTATTTTGTTCTGATACTTTAATTTTTTATATTTCTCATGTTCATATATCTATAATACATGCATGAGCAACTTTTTTTGATTTTCAATACATTTCAAGATAAATTATGTGTATTATTCAAGATACCACTGGTGTGTGGTCACCGACATTCTTTAAAATATCTTTTTTGTGGTCTTCAGAAGAAAGAAAGTCTTAGTGCCACGGTCTAGAGTAAAACATACAGTAGAATGCTATAAAATTAATTATAAACCATTAAAAAGGTTGCTTTAAATAACACTTTTTGTGTTATTGTATTTTAACACATTACAAGCCGTTTTGTGCTTCTTGAAAGGGAATACGAAGGATGAGTTAAAAATAATAAAAAATTGGGTTTTGTGGACATTTTTCAACCATTTGATGGTATGTATTGTACAGTATTTTAGATATTATAAAATCAGGAGTATTTAAAAAACTGTATTATAAAAACATGCTATGCAAGATTATAATCCTAATACCATAAATGTTTTTTTTTACAAAGAATAACATTTTGCATATTTTTCACCCACCGTTTATAGCAGATTTCTTTTTTATAAAAACAGTGACATGCAGTATGTTTAACAGCAACATTTGCCAAGTTAAAACTACCTTGCACAAATCCTTTTTCACTGAGCACCTTGTGAAAATGCCAGTTATCTCTTGCTCAAGAAATCAGAACATATGATGCGGGTTTGACAGAGAATTTAAAACCAATCCAGAAATGTTTGGTTGGCACATTTGGTATGTTATAACTGTATTTATGTGTCACACTCGCGAGGTGGAATGTGGGATTGACACAGTTGTGGATAAAGTAACTTACACTCAAAACTACAATGCTGTAGCGTTTTATTCAGCATTCAGCTGATTTTCTCTGCTTCTGTGAAAACGTACAGTTATAAAATAGCCAAACGTACAATGCATGATTTTATATTCTGATAGACGAACAGTTTATTTTAGTCTTAAATTATATAAAGAAAGTTTCCGTGCACCACTTCGAGAAGCACTGATCATCTTGTAACATCTAGTTTCTGATGCTGCACTTATTCATCCGAGTGCATTAACTCGTGTGTGAGTTCATTACATTTTTTTTCCAGCTCGGCCTCAAACCAATTCATTTCATTGTCATATTGCGCTCAACCGAGCTCGCCGGGACAACATAATCCCTCTATTTCCCCAAATTTGGTGGCGTCTCTCATCCATAGCAATTTGCCCGCATTGATCAGAGAAAAATCATTCCATGCAACAGGAGGCAGAGCAGAATGAACACGTTTCCTTCCCCCATGTGACACTAAATTATAGAAAATTATTATCTCCACATGTGAAGACGCCACTCATGCCCATAAGGTTTTGCCCACTTTATCCTATTGCTTTATAGTGCTCAGGTTGATTGGCCACAACTTCTACACCTTTGTCCTGTGTCATATTGTTTTACCTTCTATTATGTTTCTCTTCTTCCAGAGACTCACACAAAGCAAACTTTTTTTTAGTTTATAGAGCGAAGGGAAATACTGTCAGCATCTCAGGTTATTAAAGCTGGTCCCTGCACTATTATGAGAATCATGAGAGGTGGCACCGGAGCGAAGCAGATGGCTTGGAAGGCTTGGAGAGCAGAGAGGAGCTAGAGACGGTGACAAGGGCTCGAGATGATGCCGGAACAGACTGTGGTTCAAATGAGCTTCCTCAAGCTCCAAATGAAAATGAGCTTTGTTTGAGCTCTCTCTTTTAATGATGGGAATAATGCCGCTTATTAAATTTAATTTCTGAAACATGCGATCTGGAGCCAGTCAAGTCCCAGTCGCAGTTTCATGTGCACAGACTTCTTCAAGGATGTTTAGGAAGAAGCGGTGTTGTAGTCGAGACGACCTTAACCGAAACCAATACAAGACCAAGACCAGACAGTCAAGACCAAGACCAGCACTAAACGCTAAAAAGTCATAATATAGTAATAATAATAATAATAATAGAAGTAACTTGATTTTTTTGTAAAATGTTTTATTTATCACCTACCAATAACCCATTTAAAGTCCAACAATCAATAAAAGCTGTAAATACCCAAGGTAAAATGGAGTCCTTTAAGTGAACTTTAACAAAAATGTGTTACAAAAGTTGCAGATGCAAGTAATGATAAATCAGACAATGCACCAATTGTGGTCTTGACCTCCCGAGACCACCAAGATTAACAAAACCAAGACCAAAGACAGTCCGTGCCCGTCCCGTTCTTCACATCCTATATCCCATTATACATCATTTCCTCCTGAAGTTCTGAAATATATTCTCGGAACCTTGCAGGCCTGACCCAAGTCTACTTTGGAGTCATTTCCAGGCAAGGACTCCACAGAGAGAGCATAAAAAACCCAGCTCACGGTTCCAGACCCTAACTGCACACACACTTACACGGTTCACTGTCCCGCTCAGCTTAACTCAAAGCTTTCGACCCGTCTTATCGCACATCGCACACACCTCCCTCCTGCCATTCCGTTCCCTTGCGTAGTTTTTTTCTGTTTCCATTTACCTCTGCACCAATATGTTTTTATTCCATTCAGCTTTTTTCTGTATGGTTGGGAAGCGAGAGGGAGGCAGCAGACAGGATTCCACCGCTGAATACCGGCTTATTGTACACGCAGCTCCTTCTCGGCACATATGTCGCAGGCAGAGATAGCACCGAGATGCTGGTGTCTCTCCTATCTCACCCGAACAGGCACATACGGACCTTAGGAAAACAAGAACAAACAAGAAAAACCAAGCAGAATGGAAGAAATGTTTACCTTCTTTCTGAAAAGGTATTGATGGTTGTTCCAGGGGAAAATAAGAGGTAAAACAAAGCAAATTTCTCTGGAAGTAAATGAATTGTTGGGGCATTTCATTTGAGCAGCGAGGGAAAAGTCAGAAGTTGGCTATAGATGATTGATTTAGCCGCAGTGCTAATCACACCCCAGGACCACATCACTGAGAGACGGAGTCATTATGTAACAAGATTAGAAAATTAGGAGTTGAAGTTTCTTCGGAGAAACTTTCCGGCTTTTCCTGTACAAAAGGGGATATTTAATACGTTTGGAAGGGCTGCTGACTTCATAGGTTTCTATTAATCATCTTAAACTAATGCATTTCAGTTTAGAACGCTTACAGCACGGCCGTGTGTTATTGAGCTATTCATTTACAAACTGTTTAGCATTTGCATATATAATTCATTGATTATTTGTCAATAATTAGGGCTCGTTTGTTTTCCATTCCCATATACAACATTGATGTAATTTTATAAAAATGCTCTCATGCATTGTGATATTGCTATTGAAAAAGTTACAAAGGTGTCGTATTACAAGACATTCATACAAAAATAGAGTATTTTTTATCTTTATTAACCTAATTTTGTTGTTTGAGGGAACTTGATGATTAGAACTTCTGCCGATACAAAAACAAAAATGTCTGGAAGTCTGTTTAATGTTAATAAAGATGCTCAAGGTTATGTGCCTTGCACAAGGGCACGAAAAAGCAAACGTTTTCATTTTAAAGTCGAAGTTTGATTTCAGTTGATATATTGTTTATCTTTGAGGCAAAGAAATACAGTCGGTTTAATGTGTTCCTCTGCAAAATAAAACATGGTTTAAAGAGATTGTTCTTCCAAAAAGAAATGTTTGTCATAAGTGTTTTCATATAAAATCTTTCTACTTTTTTGGTGAAGAACACTATATATTTTTTTAAATGTTGGTCGCTAAAACATTTGTCCTCAGTGACTTTATGGTATGCATACAATACGATATAGAATACTTTGCTCTTAATGACATTTTTCTAAATCACTTCCTTTTGTTCATCAGAAGAAAGAAAGCAAACTGTTCTTTAACTATACCATTAATCACAGCATGTTTATAGTTGTATTTCTAGTACAATAATCTTAAAAAATGAACCACGGTTTAGATACTTTCACCGCTATTTGTAGTAAAACTGGTTCTACAATTACAAAAAATACATGTATATAAAACCATGGTTTATTATAAAACCATGGTTTATTTCCCCAATATTGTACTGTTTCTCTCTGTTCATTAGATGAAACTCTAAATACATTTGCAAATGATAAACATCCAGACACGCAGAACAAAATATCTTTCCACCTCCAGAGTCATTTTGGTTTGCAGTAAATAAAATGTGCCATCTAATTTCAATAGTCTATGCTTTAAATATTCCATTACCATAACCCCAATAAACATTTCAGCTCACCCTTTAACACCAAACCAAGGAAAAACCAATAAGAGGGCCATTCAAGTGTCTAGGTCAACATGAAATACAGCACAGTACGAGAGGTACTTAGAACACAGTACAATGCTGGAAGCAGCTGGCCTATTTCTTCTTATCTCCAGCAGCCCATCTGACCAAATTATTGCTAAATCAGCCAACCACTGTTTTGTAATGTTCCACAGCTTCGCAAAAAGGCTTGTCAGTTTCTATCAGCCGGATGCTGTTATCCACCAATTCAAGCCTTTCCCAAACACATCCCGTGTAATTTCACTTTCCTTCTGTATTTTTGGTATTTGGCAACTGTGCCTTCAGGATTCAATGTTGGGGAACTTTAAAAAAAAATGTGTTACAATATTGTGTTAAGCCTTCTAAAAGTAAGTAAAAGCTTCTCAGAGGCAGCACACACAATTTGTTTGCAACAAATCACTCTTTTATAAGAAAAATAATGTACTACAACAGCTCTCACTTCTTTACCCAAAATTGAAAATTCATTCAAATTATTGTTCAAATTTCTTTGGTTGAGAGAAAACACAGAAAGATATTAAGACGAATGCTTGTAAAAAGTAACAGTTCCTAATCCGATTGGCCGTAGAGAACTGACAATAGTTGTCATAAGACACACAGAACTTGTATATAGTGAAGCCGATGTGGGCCATGGTTACAAACATTCTTCGAAATATATTCTATGTTTTGCAAAAAAAGAAAGACATGCAATGATTTAAGAAGAATAAATTACAAAAAAATTGCATTTACTCACAATTTTGTCTTTTTGCCTTTAAACACAAAATAAGATATTTTGAAGAATTTGTATGATAAATAGCAATGGTTGCCCAAAGTAATCCAGAACTTTTTGCTGGATGCACTGTTCAAAATATCTGATATATTTGTTTTCACTATGACACTCAGTGGGGTCCAATAACTTTTATCTGTTACAAGCATTCTTCCAAATATCTTTTTTTATGTTTAACACAAACATGTTTACAGATTTGGAACTGGAAGGTAAGTAAATGATGACATAATTTTTATTTTGGCGTGAATTCTCTGTTTAAATGTTTTCCTTTCTGTCTCTTTAAAACGGCAAAACTTCTTTCTACTGCAGAACATATTTTAAATAAAGTCGATAACACTGTTGACCTATTCACTTTTTACCATAACCTCACAGACACATTTCTCAAAATATCTTCTTTTGGGTTCTAAAAAAGAAAGTCTGACATGAGAAGTTCAAAATGTCATGATGGTGAATAAATGAACATAATTAAAACTTTTGGCACTATTTGTGTTCCCAGGTTTGATCCCATGACCTTGACGGCACCACAGCCTAACGGTTGAGCCACAGAAACAATGCTTAAAGGAAGATATTCTCCTCTGTAAAGGGTAACAACAGGTCAACCCAGCAAGCAGTACGTGGGTGTCTGAGACTATCAAAAATGAAAAGAATGAAAAGTGAACACTATACGTGTGCTCATGTGTGTGTGGTGCCTTCATTCATTACTCAGCTTCCAAAAAGCCCAGATCCCGCCATTTCATGGCTGTCATCGGGCATGCCAAAATTAGCTGGCTCTCCTTGTAGGTGAGTGGCACACGAAGGAAGAAATTCGAAGTCAGACGTCAGCCAGAGCAGCCGTGTGGGCTGACAGAGGGGCTTCAACGGGTCCGTTTCTCAGCGGCTGTCACCCTCCAAGCACCATTAGCACAGTATTCCTGAGTTGTGTGTGCCCAGCCAAAGCGCCCGCGTCCAGCTGTCACATTAAAAGAACCACATGTGACATACTCGCAAGCCAAACACATTATCCTCCCTCTCTGGCTCTGATGCCTAAACTCTGAGGCAAACACAGATCCCGGTTGTAAGTGCACTGATGGCAGAATAGCTCTGTTTCTAAGCAAGTGAGCTTCCTGCATAGGGACCGTCCTGGTAAGGCAGCTTAACCATCATGACTTACATACGGTTGATTTGGAATGCTTGACGTCTTTAAAAAGATGGGTGATTTTACAAAAGTGATAGTTTATTTACTTTAGTTACTCATCCTCATATCATTTTAAACCTGTATGAATTTCAAAAGAAGATATTTTGAAGAATGTTCATAAGCGAATAGTACTGGCAACTGTTTTCTTCTATGAAATGGACACAGAAACTAGAAGTTGAATGATGGCCATGTAAAAACATTTTTAAAAATATATCTTGTTTGGAGGCAGAAAGAAATATGAGAACTAGAAATATGAGGATGTAAACGCAAATGCATTCATTATTATTTTTAAATAATTGCATTACTTTCTTTTTTGAAGGTGATTAGTATCTTGTGATCTCAAGGTCACTGGTTCGATAACCAGGTCCGACAGGTAACAACTGACATGCCTCTAACTCCTAACCCCCGTTCGCTCCACGGGCGCTGCAGTGATAGCTGCCCACTGCCTCGGGTTTACTAACATATTTCGGCTATGAGTCACAATATATGACCAATGCAGCGGTCACATTCCGGGTATGTGTCATCATACCTGACAAACAGTTCACTTTTACTTCAAATAGAAGATATTTGGAAAAATATTGTCAATCATGGCCCACACTGGTGTCCACACACAAACAACATAGACATTTCTCAAAATATATTTTTTGTTCCAAAGGCTAACACAAGGGTCTTTCTCTGAATTCAACAAAGACATGTTTACAGATTCGGAACTGGAAGGCAAGGAAATGACACAAGATTTTTATTTTGGAGGTGAACCATTACTTTAATCGTCTTCCTTTCTATCTCCCGTAACAGAATTTTTATATTTCTGCCTTTCTAAAAGCACAAGAGAAATAAACATTCTTTCCTTATTTACTCACCCTCATGGTATGACTTTTTCTTTCTTCTGTAGTTCATAAAACAGGATATATTGAAGTATGACAATAACCAAACCACACACGACCTATTGACTTCATTTGTATGGACTTACCAATAATTTTTTTTAAAAACCTTCTTTTGTGTTCCTCTGAAGAAAGAGTTGTATACAGTTTGGATGACACAAGGGTAAATATTTGACGGCAATATTGTATCTCAGGTGAGCTGTCCCTTTAAAAAAGTGTTTACCTGAGAAACATCTTTCAGATGTTATAATGCCTGTAGTGCTGTTTTTGTAGACAGCTCACTAGATTTTTGAACATACACACTGTACATCATGCACACTAGCAGTTAAAACATTTTAATGTGCTGTTCAAGCAGAGAAAACCCTGGAAAACAAATGGTTTATTATGCATTTTTCATGAACAAGTTGTACTTTGTTCAAAGAAACAAAAACACTGTTGATGTTTTCATTTATAACTTGTTTTTTATGCGCCGAGAAGCGTGTGCCCGGTCATTTAGACTCATTTCTCGGTTCATTTAGTGGTATTGTTTTAGTCCAGTAAGCTCTTGAAGAAGGGCCCATCAGGGCTCCTATTTGCAACCGCTACTTTCAATAATTCACATTAATGACTTGACTAATCAAGCAAATTGCTTTAACATTTTCTGAGGAGCAGCGCTCACTAAACCGAAGAAAGAAGAGAACGCTAGCTTTGAGTTAGGGGTTCGCCCGCTATTTCTAATAGATTTCGGCCATTACTATCCGCTGTTTATTGATTTTATGCGGTGCAACATTAATGCTAAATGTGTCTGGGGGAATAGGAGTCACAGCGCTGGATCTTATCTGGCATTTATTAATGAGATAAAACGCTGCTCTGCACCACTGCTTTGGAGGAATAACAAGAACAACATTTCATTTTATTTTGTTCCTCGTCGTAAATTGGATGTACCGCATAAATATGCACAGTTACCTTGGTGACCGTCATTATTCATTCATTAGTGCTGCTTGTGTTCACCTTGCTGGTACACTAACAATGACGTGCCCGCTCCGAAAATCAGCCACCTAGAGTTGATGCATCATGTCCTTCAACAGCGCACAAATGCATTTGAGGGATAAAAAAATGATCCACTTGAAACTGCTGTGCTGAATAAACATGCATATCGACATAAATGTGCATATTATTATTGAACATGCATAGGAAGCTCTCTTGTACATATTTGCAAAAATGACTTTTTTGTAAATATATCAACAAAGATTTGGTCATTTTCTTACTTCCTTTGGTCCATAGTGCAGCCCTAAATTTGCACATTTTACTCAAAATAAAAAAAGAAGATATTTTGAAGTTCTTTTTACTAGCCTGTCCCATCTTTCATAATTATTTTGAAGAATTAATTTTTTAAACCTATTCTTTCTTTAAAAAGAATTGTTTTAGAAAGTTGGCTACGGAACAATAGCAGTAGCTATGTTACTATATTAAGCCTGTGCTATCTTTCAGAATATATTTTGAAAAATATTTTTAAACCTGTTATTTCTTTAAGAAGATCTTTTGAAGGATGTTACATTTTAAAAATGTAATTCCTTTTAAAAGATATGTTGAAGAATGTTTGCAGCCAAACAACAGTAGTACCTATGTTACTTTATTAAGATTGTCCCATCTCTCAGAAGATATTTTGATTTTTTGAAAACCATTCTTTCATTAAGAAGATCTTTTAAGAATGTTAAATTTTAAACCCGTACTTTTTTAAAGATATTTTGATGAATGTTGGTAACCAAACAATGGCAGTACCAATTGGTTTTGTGTTCATACAACAGAAGTTAATAGGCCCTGCCATTGTTTGCTTACAAACCTTCTTCAAAATATATTGTTTTCTGTTTTGCAGAAATAAGAAAGTAATGCAGGTTTGAAAAAACAATGGGGTTAGTAAATAATGATCAAATTTTAATTTTGTATAAAATATTCAATTAATAAAATGTTCATGTTATAGTGTAAAGAATCTTACATGCATTCAGTTTGAAATTGTCCGTTTCCACTGAAATGGCCCCATTCCCCAGAGGGAGTCATGTAGAGAGAGTGCCATTACAGTTTTATCATATACGATTTACGAGGCACTGAAGCGCGTTCCATGAGCCGCCTCTTAACTGATTATTCTCAGCTCTGTTAATGACAACCTGAACAAGCAGAAAGTAATTTTCTTCCTGATGACTAAAGGGCAAACTCATGGCGTATGGAGATTGGAGAGACAATGGCCTCAGGCTACTGTTGACCAGAAAACAACCTGTGGCACATGTGACCCATATAAGGTGTGAGGTGAGGTGTTCAATGTAACTCTGTAATTAAACCACGCGTTATTCCGCATTGGGAGCATGGGGAACGGAAAGTGGAATACGAGGAAATTAGAAGTGACAGCTTGAGACTGGGGAAGGTGCATACTTAAAAGGCCTAGACTCATAAAACATTCATTTACTCATGTACTGACAAGATAACTCAACAAATGCACAAATCAGAGACAATTATCGAGGCGGTGAGTGCAAACACAAGGAAATAAGTGTGCATGCACCCTCGCGAGGTGCATGTGTATGCATGCATGTTCATGCACACTCATCCATTGGCTTTAAACCTATTTGACATTAGACAGATTTTTTCATGCTATCACGATTCAACAAAATTGATTTGCTTTCCTAGCTTCAACACTTGCGGAATGTTCTTTTTGCATGCACAAATCAGAGAGAAATAAAATGCTGATTTCACAGACAGATAACAGATGCACTGTTATATAAGTTATTGACCGAGGCTTGGATTTATTTTTAAATATTCACTTTAGATTAGAAATGAAACGTATGGTACATTGATCAAATTTGCTCACTGCGTTGGGCATCCTATTTATACAACCACAGACAGCCAACTAACTGTTGAGGAAGATTGTTTAGTAATCAAATTTTTGTGACTTTGCACATGACCCTGGTTTATTAAAAAGTGACACAATGCAGGACTGAGGGATTGCATGCTGTAATTTTTCAAAAGGGGTGAAAGGGGCAGATCCGTTGTTAAATGCCTAAAGAAATACTGCATGTAAAGAATTTACGTGTTTTTTTCATAAATTTATAGCCGCAGGATAAAATCCTGTTCTAAATTTTGTATTTTTTCCATTCCATTTCAGTGTCTGTTCATCAAAATCAAACCTCAGGTGTCATATAAAGTCTTCTAACAGCAATGTAAAGACTGACAACAAAAAATGGTTGTAAAATAAAAAAAATTATTTATACTAAATATTACAAATTTTATAAAATTCTATTAATCAAAAGGGAATATTTAGTTGTTTGAGGTTGTTGTTATGACCTGTTGTCCTGTTTTCAGCAAATAAATTCAAATGGTTTGAAATTTAGGAGGAGAAAAATTTGGAAGAAATATTGTAAAATGTTCACAGAAAAAAAAGGTAATTTACCTAAACACATACCTATAAAAAGCAAATTCAGAGAAACAGAAAATGGTCTTTGAAAATGTTCCCATTTTTCGCGGCTGATCCGTTTAAAATCCACTTGGCTCAAAAACTTGATACATATTTACAAGATTTTTATCGGAATATATATGCTTGTGCGTGTGTGGGATGTGTTCCAGGGATGTGGGCTCATCTCCATTACCTCAGATGTGAAGAACAGGCACTTTTCACTTCCTAGAAAAATAAAAGCAAAAGTTAACAGACGCACAATTGCCACACAGATGGTTGAAGTTCCTCTTTCTGTTGTCTACATTGTGTTTTACAGGGAAATCATGTTTCCATAATGAGCTCGGTGTGTTTCCTCACTGTTTGGAAAACAAAAACCCTGAATTACATTTACTAGTATCTGATAACTGCTTAATCCCAAAAACCAATTTCTATAATCCCTTTACATGCCAATTTTCCAATCAGCGTATAATGGCCTCTGTGTGCTTTTATATGCTTTTCTATTAACAGTGTAAGAGATGAGAGTATTTATTTAGCAATTCAGCGTTATTATATCACGTCTTGGTTGCATAAAGACGACATTTCCAGTACATCCTACATAATGGAACAAAAATGAAACCTTTTGTGTTGACTGCTTTTACAAAGACTGTAAAGCCCCATCTGTGTAAGAAAGAACAAGGTATCATTGGCACATGCTGAGGTTATTTTAAGAGGACTTCCACCACATACAGAAGCTTCTGTCTGGTGTTACAGTCGCAGACCTGTCACACTTCAATCGCCGCAGCAGGAATAACTCAATTTAATTGGCTGCCACGAGCGAATCGAGGACGAATCAATCAAATCGATCCATTTCTAGTAACTGAAATTTTTGAAGAGAAAATATCGTTCCTCTTTGGCCGCAGGGTTGACGGATGATCAATTCTTACAACACAGGCCATTTATTCCCATCATTTAGTCGTTCTCCCTGTTGCTACGTTACCATTGAATATACACAACCAACATCCCCTCAAGTGTAGTTAGAAATCAGGCAACTAATGTAACACAAAGCGCGAACTGCAAAATGTGATGTGCTTTTTCACCCTGGGGCAATTTTGAAATCGCCGGTCAAAAACATCATGGAGCGAAAAACCATAGGACAAGGAAGTTTGAGAAATGGCAGTTCATTTTCCCGGCCTACAATTTAAAATGCTTTTAAAAGAAATCGAGCATGAATCTCAAAGAGCACATGCCAGCCCTGATATCGGTTGCACACAAGTAAACATGTGAAACGGTAAAGCCCGATAAAGGAAGGGGGTGTGGAGACGGGCTATTTTTGTCATGCTTTTTGGTGCATGGCGATGAGGAAGTGCCAAGTGCACGCGTAAGCTGCAGGTGGGCTGTGAAGGTGTCAGGCTGGCTGGGTTAGCGGGGAGGGGGCGGCACCGCTCCAGCCCGGTCCAAGGGTCCACAGCGGAGCCATCTATCATCTCCGGCAAGCAGCAAACAGATCTAGCGGGCCCTGGAGTGCACTCACGCTCTGATTAGAGCTCCCTTTGGGCTCGTGTTGACACATTCGGACGGAATCTCGACAGATCTGCAGTACAATACAGGCCCTTATACACACATTAACAACCCACTTTCCACAACAACAAACATGCAGGATGCCGATGGGATTTGAACCGACGACTTGGTGCCACGGGCACACGACGAGAGACTTTGGGTAAAAGCCGCTCTGAGCCTTGGCGATTAATGGGTTGTCAATAGAAGGCGGTGATAACAGATGGAGCAAAAGAGGGTTCTTCAAAGCGAAACAGCTTTTCTTGCATTTCTGCTCTCAAAACCTCTTTTAGGCTTTCAGAATATATCCAACAGCATAAACAAGAAATCACTGTTCCTTCAATCAAATGATTTATGTTTGATTGACTCTAATGTACAATTCATTTTAACAATATTATGCATATGCATTTATGGAAAAAAAGTATGCATAGTATTTCCCAAAACTGATTTTGTCATCCGTTGTTTAAACATTCACATGATAATGTGATGGAGATGCAGACTGCTGCAGATTTTTTTACAGGTTGAATAGAAAAGTTAATTAAGTCTGATGGGACTGTTTCCTTCACATCGGTATAATTAAACTCTGGTTTAAATTACCAGTGCTAAAAATACTGGAGCAATGTGAACGGACAAGAACAGTATTGCTGAGCAATTGAATGCATACGCTTACATGACCCTTTTGCCTCCTTAGTTCAACACACTTTGCAGAATTCGGACAAAAGATAAAACATTAACTTTTTTAGTGCTGCATTATATTTTCATATATTCCACAAGGCAACATATATTTTAAAGATTTGATGCAAATAATTCTGTTTAAAGGTTTATGTCCCCCTGGTAATTATAAATGCTCTTTATAAATATTTATTTATCGACATGGACAGGAACTATGTAGAAGTCTTAGGCACATCATCATTCTCAACCCATTAAGGTTTTCAGTCAGTTATTTATATCATTTAGAGAAGTGCATCATTAGAAAACACAAGCTTACATTTCTAAACATTCGTATAATCGACATTTGTAAAAATAAATAAATGCATAAGATATGTAACAAAAGCGAGTGCTACACAAAGAGATCTGGTGTCATTACCTATTTTTTGAATGATCAAAAGAAAAGAAAAACAAATAAATCCAGATGACCTTTGTAAGTGTCTTTAAGAAGCTACAGCACTGCGAGAAGGCTCTTTAGAGTATATTTTAATATGTAACCTGATATTCTTTAAATACAAACTACTAAAATGATTTAAAAACTAACTCAAACCATCGAACCAAAGAAAGTACTGACATGCATAAGACTTTTGCACTGAACTTCTCAATTATAAAGTAGGAACTCAATGAATCAATATATCACTAATGTACAACCAGTCATTGATGATCACTGAAACTACACACTTTAAGAATAAAAAAGATTCAAACATGAAGATTTGTCAAAATGTACTCATTGCTTTGTCTTATGGCTTAATATTTGGTCTTCTCCTTAAAAGAGAAGTACCACTTTATTTAACCAATTATAAGTACTTTAGAATGTTTAAGATGTTTAGTTGTCATCTTCAATGTGGTCCATTTGTTAGTTAGAGTCGTAGCGTAGTACTTCTGTACTTCTTTTAAATATTGAACCTGTCACCCTCATTAGATCACAATATATTTATTGGCCAATCAGACCAATTGGCCAATTGACCAATCAGAGACGCAGAAGAGCACAAGCATCCGCAAGATTAAGATTAACATAAGAATAGCAGAAATTGCATGTGATACTTATAAAAATAATAAAATACATCTAATAAGACCAGCTAACCTATAAACTTTTATTATGTCTCAAATTTAAATTTACCACATTTCCGAGGGTTAAAAGAATAAATTTGGTTATGTCCTATGTACAATCAAAGGCTGATTAATTTAAATAATGGAATCTCTGTTCTTTAAAATGAGAGATTTCTCTTCTAAAACACAGGGAGGAAGCAGTGATCCAATGCTGGCATTTAAAGCCAATAAACAGAGCCCTCCGGCAGACCTTGCGGCAATTTGGGGATATACTACATTTGAAAAATCTGCTACATCTCGGATTTGACATATGCTGGATATCTGGAGGGGAAAACAGTGGATTTGGAGAGCTCAATTGAATTCCAGCCCACATATATCTTTCCTGTGAATATAGACATTGCATATAAATGTTTAATCAGCAATTATCAAGCAACTATGAAAACACGCTCCATCCTCTCTTATTATCTGTTCAGGCCGTTTGCTTTTTATTCCAGCTGTGAAGGCCCCTCATCATTCAGGGCTCTCACAGCTGTACCATGACTAATAATAGGACTCTCAGGACACCTTCATTGCCATGTCCCTACTACACGGAAAACAGTTTGGAAAATAATAAATATGGCGTTTCCTCCGAGGTTTGGGATAAAGAATGAGCTTTTAGAAGAACTGCTTTAAAAATAAAAAGATACAGGGGAGACCAGGGCAAACTATAACATATCGCTATATCTAAGAACTATTAGCTCTGGGGACAAAAGTCCAATAGCAATGGATTTGAATAATTGATTTAATTTTAATTTGCATTTCATAGCATTTCCTTTCTGATGAAGATGAATAAGGGTTTATTACACTTAAAAATAAGCTATTTTCAGGGCAAAACTTTTTTATATTTTCATGATGGCGTTTAGAAGATGTTTTTATTCAAAGTGAATTACACTGCATTTAACTTAATATTTATTCTGGGTATGTGCAATCCCTGGAATCGAATCCATGACCTTGGCATGACAGTGCCATGCTCTAACCACTGAGCTACAAAAAAGTGATTATTATCCCAAATATTCTGACTCAACAGCTTTTCATTTCAAACATGTATATCTGCAAAATACAAAAGAAGATCATTTGAAGAATGTTGGTAATTGAACAACATTCCTACATATTATATTCACGTCTATTAAATGGAGACAAAACCAGTGCATGCGATAATTTTCCAACATTCTTCAAAATATCTTCTTTTGTGTTCTGCAGAAGAAAGAAAGTCATTCAGTTTCAAAGGGAGCATAAATGTAAAATGACAACAGAATTATCCCTGAGAAATTAGACTTTAAAACACTTTTAGAAATAAACCTGCCCTGAGAAATATTCACTAGAATAAATGTGTGACAATTTCCCCCAAACAAACCTATTCATAATTGTGTCCCGATATCACCAGCAAAATAATAAAGAAACACTCAAACAACAAAAACATTAACATAGGCTTAAGGAGATTTCCTAAGGCTGTAATCCTAATGCAGTAAGAACATGAAAGGAAAGAGGACAGGCTTTACAACCAAACATTTCCCTCTTGTGTTTATCTAATAAAGCCATAAAGATAAAGCTGTTTTGTGACACTAGTATTTCTAGAACTAATCCAGTATTAAGCACACAGAGTAAATGTTACATTCCAACACATATCACTCAGCAGAAAAACCGGTGACGGAAGCGTAAAACGCAATGTGCGTGATGGACAGCAGTACTAAAGGGCCACTAAGAACACAAACACGGGAAATGATTAGGAGCCGTCTGCGGGACAGCGGCGTGATTTCCCTCGCCGCTAGTGCTCGCTGCCGTTTGTCAGCTGCGGTGGCAGGCGGCCTGCCAGCAACGTTCAATCACTGCGTTTATGAATCCAAACAACAGTCAGTTACGTGGTGCGAAAATCCACAGAGGAGGGCCCGGAGCATCCAGCCTGTCAACGCTGGCGTCTTGGGCTTCTCCAATGGCAGATGAGATAGATTGCACGAGGAGGTGCTTTCTATAAAATGCAAACAAACAATCTCTGGCTTTGCCAGTGTACGCCGGTCTGGGTGTAGCATGCTTGCTTTGGGAACGTGGATGAAGTAACGAAACACAACAGACGTCCCATATTTGTTCTCTGAAGCATCCATCGACGTCTTAAGAGATTTTACAGTCGCTGAGGGTCTGTTCCCAAAAGGTGATTTTCTAATTTAACAGCAGTACATCTGGCGCACACGTTTCAACGCTTCATGTGTTCTAATGAACAGGTTAAACACTCGGAACCTTTTGAAGGATCTGCTCATCTGTAAATAAATCTGTGCCAAAACTGTAAATTTGTATGCAAATATATGATGTTTTGTTCCCACAGCCATGGATTTTATTATGAGAGTGGAAAAGCCATACTGCAGGCTTCCCCTTTCCTGTTTCTTTACCCGTCCAACACAGTCTCAGTAAGGATCATCTCCTCCTGGCGGATGCCTCACTTCAGCGAGCCTCTGGGCTTGAATGATTCAGACCAGCAGTCCTGTTAGGATGTCTTTAGCTGCTTTGTCACAGGATACCGTAGATGCAGCTTGGTCCCGCAGGGAAACCTAGAGGTCTCTATTTTAATTTTAAATAAAGCACTGAGCGGAATTTACTTTACAAATGGATACCAAAAAGCTCCACATATCTTACTGCTGTTGAATGAGTTTTTGATTATTATATTGAATTAATATTAATCTGCATGGTTTATTATAAATATAATTCATTTCTATTAAATTCAGTGACAAATTTTTGACCTTGACAGTCCAGATGGAGACAATGCACTTTGATAAACTACACTAGAAGTACATTAAGTGCTTGTTGATTGAAGTTCTTGACTCTTTAAGCTCTGCCTCCCAGTGGGCTCTGATTGGTCAAATGGTTTGGTCTATTGTTATTTGTCAACTAAACTGTCAGTTAATGCATCATCACTAGTGAAGAGACAACATCATGTGGATCCAGTAACGTCAATAATGAGCTTCTGATGACAGGTCAGGGAAGTAACTGGTTGACTACAACCCTGGATTTGCTGTAGTCTAAGACATCGGATTTTTGTAAAAGATAATCACTTGGTTTAAAGTGAACTTTTGGATTTGTAACTTGATAGATCGTTTACAGGTACTCAACAACAGACAAACATACAAAGGAAATGTAAAATGAGGTTACGAATCAGAAAGACACTTTAATGTGCAAAAAATTGCTTTAGATACTCTTAAAGTATTAGTTCTTTTATAATTAACTCTACAAATCATCTTGACATTCTTTCTTCGGCAGAATAAACAAGAAGAATTTTTTAAGAATGCTTACAACTGTTACACATTCACCTGCATTGGTTTCGTGTCCAAACAATAGAATAGAATGGGTGCCACTGCTATTTGGTTGGCAACTTTCTTTGAACTATCCTCTTTTGTGTTGATGTCCGTTCCAATTCAGAATTGAAGATTCTGTGTGGGCATTCTGATACTTTTTGGCTGGGGACATCTTGGTAACTTGCTGTTTGTCTAAACACGACAAATCTTTATCACAAAACCTGGAAGTTGACGAAGTACCCATCTGGACACGCCCCTAGCATCCAAAAAGGCAAATCAGATTGCCTAAATTTGTCTATTTAAACTTTTATCAGAATCGCAGGTCTTGGAGTGAGAACATGATCTATATTATGGATAAAACCCAATGCATAAATTTGTCCCACTGGTTGACTTACATATTTTTTTATATTCAAACAGATATTTGCCATTTTGCCATTGAAAAAGTTCTGTTATAATGACTGTTACAGAAAGGTTAAATAAGAAGTGAAGTGAACTGTATCCTTTATCTAACATTGTCAGTAAACACAGATGCAGCAATCTGGTTGTAGATGTTTGTTAAAATATCACCCCGCCGTGAGTAAGGCCAAGAGATCCTCTGTATTGTTTTAGCACGCTGCGACAGCTGTGTTCTTTTATCACAGATCAAAAGCAATCTAAACACAACATCGAGATAATGTGCGTGCATCGTGTTTACTTTACGAAGACTGTACCGCATCTCAAACATCAGAGGATAAACGGGCCCATTAGAATAATAGTTTGAAGGACAATGGAGTGCCCGAGAAACACCGGCGGATGTGAAAGAGAGATAGAGAGAGCTGACGAGCAGAAACAGCGTCTACCACCTCCATGCATAGCAGATTTACTGATCTGTCTGCGCTTTATGTGGACGAAATGGAAAAGAGAATGGTAGCATGTTTACAACGCCATAAACTTTTCTTTAAATTCCCAAGGACTCGACCACCCTGAAACAGCGCCGGAGCCTCCATAAAGCTCGGCATAATGCAATCCTTTAAATCTGATGAAACATTTATTGATCTTTTTAGATCTTATTTTATTTTCCCCCCTTTACTTTTACCTCCAGCACAGATACAGCTTAAAGAAGGGATTTGCATCCAAAGGTATAAAAGCAGAAACTGTCATGGAAAAGTTGCGGTTCTGTCTGAAGCTGTAAATGACAATGACCATTGAGATCTTAAATATAATCACATTTAAATGTGAGATTAATGATCTCGTTCATACATTCCCTTTCTTTCACATAGAGAATACCGAGATTTGAAAGTAATATGGCATCCAAGTATGTAACATGTGCTTGTCCTCTAAGTCTGTCTCTTTTTTTCCTATACATCTAGAAATTTTTTTTTGCTTCTTTTGTGTACAATATCATAATTGCGAATACATCTAGGATATGACATTCTTAAAAGGGCCTATCCTAAAAATAGAAGCTGGGATACATAAATACATTTCAATACACAAGTGGAATTAAAAAAATACAACAATAATATTTAAGTAACAGTGTTGAAAGTTCATGAATTCACTTTGTCCGTTTTATATTAAAAATGTTTGAAATTATCAGATTTATTTATTTTTTATCAACAAACACACACCATTTTTATAAATTTTAAAATTCAAATGTTTTCTACATTTTTGTGTAAAATATTTATTTGTAATATACACCTATTATTTTTTATTTAGCATGTTTTTAACTAAAATATACACACAATATTAACTGTAAATGTAATTAATTTCAAAGCTTAGATTTTCATAAAAACAGTAATTTTAAACCTGTTTAAAAATGTTTTTGAAGTGTGATTTTTTAAATGGTTATTTTGCATTTAAAGAAGTACTGATATTTGTTGTTGACTATGAGTATCAAAAATACATTGTGTGGTGCTGAAATGTGGCCCATTATAGAATGACATACATGTATACATATTTAGATTTATTTTAGGGGTTATCCAAACACGGCTGTCAAATTTCAGGTTGCCAGATCTCAAAGCTCATTCTGTAGCTAATTCTGTACAAAGCGCCTTCAATAGAAATCAAATTTAACCACAGGGAATAGATTCATAATGAGGACATTTTAATAAATTAGTTGTGTTTGTCCTCCAAAGGACACAAACTAACATTGATTATGTGTGCTGTATCGGGTTCCATCTAAATTACATAAAGCCACACGTTGAATCAATAGTAATTACTGTGTAAATTAATACAGCAGAGCTTTTAGTGTTATCACATGCTTACTGTTCAACAACAGGCTTTTCCTTTTTGCCTCATAGTTCATTAAAAACCCATCAGTCCTCTAGTGATCATTAAAATAACCAAGTGTAGTTTGGTTTGGTTAAGATGTTCAAAGAGACCTTGAAACTGAAGAGTCAAAATGTCTAGACAAATAACGTTAGTCAACGTTAATGACTATTGATGAAAGCGAGAGCAAAAGGTGGACTCGCCTATAAAAAAAATCCTGTTATGACAATAAGATCTTATCACTAATGATATATCCATCATTCAGTTCTATGAAAGGAGGGTTGAATCAAGCTCTTTTCCATTTCATATATGTTCATTATGCATACAGAGAGGCTATTCCAAATGAACTAAGTATTGTGTTTCAGAAAGGTTGATTAGAACATTAATTGTTCATATGGTGTGTTCACATTTAAAAAGCTAATTTTTCTGCTCTTAATTACGTACAGTTGCATAGCAGTTTTAATAACCCTGTCCTCTAGTTTGGAAATAGGGTTTGTGTTGAAATGTAATTAGAAGGGGAGGGGGGATTACGCTGCTCATTCATTAAAAATGATTTGCAAAAATCATTGGGATCTCAACCCTTTGGCCTATAGAAATATTTATGATGAATGATGTCATGGAGCTCTGCTTATTAAGAATGTGTTCACGTGATGACCCTTATGAGGTTCATAAAAAAAAAAATCCTTCAGATGTCATCCTTGCTTTGTGTAGTAAAGTTGGTTTTGGATTGCGAAGAAAGTTAAGAGATAAAAGTGTAAGTGTCTGAGAACATCAGGTGATATCACATGAAAAAGCAAATCCTGCCAAACTCTTGATCTTTCAGAACTCATTGCTGGCATGTCGTGTCATAATGAAATATGACAAGACATTTTTCCCAGCACTAATTATTTGTTTGGAGGTAATTTGATATGATGAGAATGCGAAGACAGTGCCTTTGTGTTGTAATTGAATAACACAAGAATAATAAATTGGTCAAGTCCATTGCAGCAGCTGTTTTTGTTTTTGTAATGTAACTAATCTTGATGAAACAACTTCACTTATTTAGAATGAAATCACACACATTCAGGGTTGCCATGTTTTCTAGGACTTCCAATAGTTGTAAAGATTTTTATACAAACGCACACGCACGCACGCACGCAGGCAGGCAGGCAGGCACGCACGCACGCACACACACACACACACACACACACACACAGATTTTATTAACACGTTTCATTTGTTTTGCTTTTATTGAGCTGCAAGTGGAATCATCTCCAGTTTTTTTCTTCTTCTGATAGAAAGCTAGCATTGTTGCATGATGATTTTGTAATTAAAATTCTTTCAAAACTTATTTATAGACAATAGTGTTTAAAACTTGCAAATGAAGAAATTAGTATTTAGATTTGATTTAGTGAGTAAGAATAAAATTCTTGAATATATATATTTGTAAAAAACATTGAAGGTTTTTAAAAGATATTATTAAGTTATTATCATGATTGTGTTTGTGATATATATTAAGCAACATAAAACATTTTTACAGTGTTTTGAGAGTCTTGAAATAAAACGGATAATAACATCAGGAAAAATTATATTTTGGATATTTGGCATAATAAACACGGACAACTACTTATCTGTTTACTCCCAGATGAATTGAGAACACAATACAAAATCGTACAGTTGTAACTTTCTTATTTCAGCAGCTAAATAAATATTGAAATCCACAATATTTATTTTTCCCTTTGTTATGCTACAAAAATAATTTGTAATAAATGATGACATAATGCAAAAGGGAAGCATTTAATTTTTTCGATCCCACTCAACAAAGGTTTGTTATATATTTAACACATTTTAAATAGTTATAAAATGTGCATGAATTATATTTTCTAGTAATTTCACCAGGACCTGCAAAGACTGTAAATGTTCTCTGCTGAATGAGGACTGTGGGTATTCAACTAAATTATTCCATTTCATATCTAGATGAGGTGTCTCATGTTAATAGTTTATGGTATTATTCTTCAGCTCGCCTGCATGCGTGCGTGGCCGAAATTGATGTAAAGCTCTATTAAAATAGATGGCTGCATTTTTCAGCGGTGCGAGGGTCACTGTATATCGCCGGACGGACTCCGTTATTCCCAGTGGCTGTTGACTTATGCCTGGCTGTCTTGTAATTAAGTCGGGTAATAGCCTGCTCGGTTGAGGGCCGTGTGCAGGAGTGAACGCCCCTCGCTCCTCATCGAAAGAGAAAGAGCTCGTAATTGAGTGGTCAGCCTGAGACAACCATCAGCTAATGGCTGCGAGGACCACTGAACGGCAGAAACATGGTATAGCCATCAATGATCAAAACCCATTTCTAACCTTGAGTGCAGACATATATCATGACCATCCACCTGCGTTATATTTATCTGTGAAATAACGAATGTGTAAATGCAGAATTCAAGAACATGATTGCAGATCATCTCAATGAAGGTTAGGCCATGTTTTCTCTGTTTTGCAGGCAAAGTCTGAACAAATAGATGAAAATAAAAAGATCAAAACGAAACATTGCATTGTTAGGAATTATTGGGAGCCTTATAATACAATCTGTATAAGTTAAATAGAGTCTAATAAGCCATTTCTCTTACTTTTAATTCTTTAATAAGTGCCAAGGATAACGGTAACTGAACTTCTTATTTCTGTATCGGCTGATAATATGTTTGTGAAATACTGCAACCATCCTTATTAGTCTTGGTTCTGAAGCTAAAAAGGGCCAACTACCCTGACCTCTTGAAAATTGGACATTATCAGACACAAATTGATGTTGGGTTCCATATCTCCAGCCTCGAGTTCAGCCTCTTTGATCATCTTTCAAAGCCACATGCTTTAAAAGGCTTTCGTATCTCTGTTATTTACAGAGAAGGATGTTTTCAAAGATCAGCCCAATTCAGGTTTCCTTATTACGCATCCTGTAATGAACACACCGCCGCTCGACGTATGCGAGATCATCACTCAATTCAGTTATCGTTACAGAAAAAAGCAATGAAAACAAAAGGAGCTCGTCTTCAACCTCATGACATCCTTAACCCGAAGCGCAGACAAAACTGAAGCACTGAATCTTGCAAAACAACAATCTTTAAGATGAAAACACACAAATGCAATTACAGATAAAATGTTTGTAGTGGGAGTGAACGATTGCACTATTGAAACGCATACGTCTCTTGTGTGACTTTTTTCTATAATTTGCCTTATTGTTCATTTGTCACAATAGAAACCACAAAAAGCAAACAACAGGAAGCCATGTTTTTGAGTATATATTCAGATTATTATTAGTATAATATGTAATTTTTCATTCCTCAAAATATCTTCCTATATCTTACACAAAATAAAGTGATATCCCAAGAGAAGGAATAAATAATGAAACATTTTGTATTTTGGGTGAACTATCCATTTAATATGTATTCCCTGTTCAGTTCTATAACAACTCTCATGTGTGTAAAGGTCTTTGCAATCACACACACAGTTACTGAACAGAACGGTTGAGTTTATTTAAAACAAAGGCTGCCAGCCGTGTAAGAGATTCCAAGACAGTCAATAGTACGCAGCCTGGGAAGTATGCATGCTATTGTCAGTGAATAATTCCATTTCATGAATAAGCGCTTGACTGCATACGGTGACAGTCTTCATGCCGTCTCTCTGGGCATCTCTGCCCGTGCCCAACACTGACAGAATGTCATTGTAATGTTTGCGGATTCCAGGCTGAGAGCGGTGCATTCTCTACATGAACCTGCACCGACTCTGAATGGAAAAAAGGAAAATGACTGACATCCTACATTTAATCTCACTACATGTTTACTAGATGAAAGCATTTTGTGAGTCCATACAAAGAAAAAGGTGATGAGCGGTCGACAGGCGCTGGTACACACTGCCGTGAAACCAGAATCTAGGTTGTACGAGCATAATGTGGTCAAGCTGTTGTGTTAAGAGTGTTCTGAACCAATTTTTTTGGCATTCAACGTGGGATTAACAAACGGTTTTATAATAGAAATGTATTGTGGTTATGAAATTGTCTGAGCGCTTGTGTTTTTCTCACACAGAAACGGAATGATTTTCTCATTACCAAAGCCAACAACAAAAGCTCTAATTTGCAACTCTTTGTACCAGATGCAACAAAAAAATCATTGTGGATGGTTAAGCAGTGTTTTTAAGCGTGAGACAACTCGTTGGCGCCTGCGAACCAGGCCAAAGATCAAAACGGACGTGTTAATGCACGGGCCAGACAGAAGCGTATGCCTGATGGGACGTGGGTGCAATCTTCCTCCGGCAGGGTCTAACCGGCCCTGACAGCTTTCCTTTCTGAGAACATGCACGGAAAGATCCATTATGCATGAGAGGCCAGGCATGGGCAATGCCAGGCCTTCTGTTTTCTGACTGCACCTTTAAAAGCTTCACCTTAGAACAAACACTTAGAGTTCAGTGCGAGTTTATGTATGTCTATGGTCTAAAGAAAACTAAAGCAAGCTGTTGTTTAGGAGTAATTTCTCTTGTAAATAATTCACAGCGGACCTTACTGTTTGGTACTTAAGCTACGCTCATACCTCAGAGATGATTTTCTTGAGTTAACCCGTTTCCCACCATCACATGACCCTGTATTTATAGACAATGGGTAGTTTAGGGGTTTTGACTGACTCGACAAAGCCTGGAATACATGAAACAACTTTTATTTTTAAAGATTTCTAGTCTGGGCTTGTAATAATTGTTGCAGAATATCGGACGATTTTGGGAAGTCGGTGCAGACTTTTTCTCAACATATAGGGTAGTTGATGATGGGTACATACTCCATATTTTATCTGAAGACTAAAGTCAGATGATATTTACATTTGTATGAAAAGGACAAACCATTCTGTTTGATGTATGACATAAAACACACTAGTAATAACACGCTCATGATTTTTAAAGCCTTATTGTGACTTACAAAAGGTGGTTTCTAACAAGTTGCTTAAAGCAACTACATCCGTTTGGCGGGGACAATAAACATCGCTGTGCATAGAAACTTCACAAATGATGCAAAATGGACATCTCTACAATTGTGTATGGGGATTATTTACTTTGGACTTTACTAACCTATAAACAGGATTTGAGCAAAGTTTAGTTGGTTTATCTTGAGACACAAAACATGTAAAGTGTGAAGTAAAGTTTTCCACCGACCTTAATTGTTGCGATCTTCCAACAGTCGAAACAACATACAGTTTTGGTCGAGGAAACAAATGTGGCGCTAACTTACAGGATTAGTGGACAAAAGTCTGTCCTCTCTGAAGTACATCACAAAACCATATTTCTGTTTTTTATACACCTGACTCACAGACCTGAACCACATGATGTTCCTAGAGAATGTTTCGCATAATTCATAGAGAAATCAAAAGGTGTAAATTGACCGAGCGCATCTCATTTTGACAGAGATATTTTAGTGTGACGACAAAGTTGTCATCGTGTGTCAACATAATGATATGCTATGAACTCTCGATTGCTAGCTGTCCGACCGCACAATACATGCGTTCCTACTGACATACTCAAGATGTCATTATAAACACACCTCTTCAGCGACAGATCTATTTTCAAAGTTTTTTCAGATGGGAATGCATCTTAAAAACAGAAAGTTCCCAGGTGTGAACGTAAGTCGACCCTTGATCTCTACATACATTTAACAGTTTTTTTGAAAATGGGCTGATGAAAACCTTTTAACAAATAGCCACATGAACAAAAAGTTCAATGTATAGTTTACCCAAAAAGAAAGAAGAATAATTTACTCCCCCCTACGCATGTTAGATTTTCAAACTATATGACTCTCTTTGATTGCATTGATTCATTTACAAACAACGACGTTTCTCAAATTACCTTTTTTGAAATTCAAAGGAAAAAAAACATACATGAACATTAAATACATTACATATATGAACGCAGTGTACACTTCCCATTTGGTCTCAGTTTTAGTGATGCAACCTAATATATGTGGACATTAGCAATTAATACAATGTCAAAATCTCCAACATGCGCCCAAAACATCCCCATGACAAACAATGATGACATGAAGCTTATATATCAGTGCTCATGGATTGGAATTACTGACATTTCACTGCTCTTTAAAACCCAGCGGTGGGTGAGCAGCCCGGTTGTAGAGAACTTATGAAGTGTTGGGAGACATTTATCCATAAGTCAGTGATATGAGGCAAACTGTCAAAGCCATGATGGCAGAGCACACCACCCAACATATAAACATCTTTGCCGACTGCATACAGACAGTTCTTTTGTGCGATCAATGCCAGCCGGAGGCCTTTCAGAAATCCCTGATAACAAACATCCATCCGTTTGCCTTTTATTCCGACCTATATCTGTCAATGGCAAATTTGTTGTTGCCTTACGTCTTAAAAATATGATTCTGTATTGACTGTGCTGTCTCCTTTATCTGCACATGAGTGACTGCTATCATAATGGCAACCTTTAATAAATGGCTGTGATAAATGTGGCAATTAAAAGTGCTTTGAGTAGACAAAAATAATCATACAGTCCACAATCATTTCTAAAAGCCCATCTTCCAAAATAAACATTTAAGTACAATGGAATATCTAAATAATGAGCAAATTTAAATACAAATATTTTCATATTATGTAGAAATGACTTGTTTCTATAATAATAATAGTGATAAAATACAGTGGATGAATTGCCTGGTAATTATTGAATATTAAAATAAAAATATAAATAGTTTAATTTTGAATATGTCAAATGTTGGCATGTCAAATTAAAGCGAAACATAATCAAAAATATTGCAACAACAACAACAAAAATAGTAAAATTAGCAATACGAATAAAGATTAAGATAAAGATAATAATACAAATAATTATTTTAAATACATGTTTATTATCAGGCTATTTATTAATATTTTTGTGGCTATGGTTATTGAAGACAAAGATAAACTGCATCATTTTCAAATTTTAGCACAAGTGAAATATGAAACTTGTGTGCTTATTAATTAACATTGAAATAAATAAATAAAAATACTAATTTATATTGAATGCAGTAAAGTACAAATAACTTGTATACATTCACTGATAGTCTACTTTTTCCAATTATAACACAATAAATATAAATCTTTTACCCAAGTTGGCTTATCTGCTGTAGCCTATATTTAATATGTGTTTTCTCTTTATTTCTACTGCAATGACTTACTACACAATTTTATGTCAGGCAAACGTTGATCCACAAGACTATGTATCTAAAGCGATCACAAACACGACAATATGTTTCCGTAGCCCAAGCCATAAGAACGACTTTAATTCTCTTTGTAGAGGACAGCCTGATTCATGCTGCCTCAAGGAGCAATAACTCAGAGATTTATCCCTACTAACAGAGTTGCAAATGGGACAGCCAAGAGAAGCTGATGATATACTGTTTCTGCCAGATAGCCAATGTTGTTAGCACCCAAACAAAGACAAATTTAACAAAGACAGTCAGTCTGTTTTTGTTAAAACCCCATCTATATTTCTACAAGCATGTCCTCAGGGATTTGTGGACAGGACAAATATTACCTATAAGAGTTAGTCTCATTAAACAAAAGACAAACATGTACATATGTTTATACATGTCAATACAGTATGTAGGGGGATACTGGGGGTGGTTGGATGCTTATGTCTTTGTTTGTTAATTCTCTGGAGGACCGAACATTTAAAGAACTCGACTAGGTACAAAAGAAAACTTATGTTCGAAGGTAAAAAACAGATGCAACACATTTTTTATGATTAAAGTTGTGCTTTTGCCAGCCAACACCGACATACAAAATTCAGACAGAAGCTATTTTTACTTGTATTTTATACTCCACATGGTCACCAAACCCACTTGAAATGATCTCAGCCAGGTGGGAGAATTAACCACAAAACTTTTATTATTATTTTATTATTTTTTTAAAATAAAACTAAATGTTATATCAATTATATGAAAGTGGCTCACATTCAAATCCTCCTTTTACATTTACTGTGTGTTTGTTTTTTATGAAGATTTAATGGCATTCATGTATTTTTGAGGACTTGAGAATTATTAATAGTTTAATAACCAGACAGTTATAACCAGTCTCTCTTTAATTAGAATTATATGATCTTGAAATAATCATAATAATGATACTAAAAAAGAAATAACAATACAGTTATGATAATAATTTTATTTTTTATGTTTATGAAAAAAATACATAGTTAAAGAATAATAATTTTATGAAGATTAAAAACCAAAATGTGTAATATCAAGTAAATTATTCATATTTATCTTATTTTTATGATTACTACTACTACTACTACTACTACTACTACTAATAATAATAATAATAATAATAATAATAATTGTAATAATTAAAAATGAAAAACAAAATTTAAAAGTAAATATAATAATAAATATATATAATAAAAATAATAATAATAATATAAATAATAATACTTTTTGCAGCTGACTGTTTTTCAAATTCAGGCAATCGATGCCCCCGGATAAACAAAATAAAGTCACGCAAGTGTTCGACTTCTGCAGAAATCATTGAGTCTATCATAAAGCATATGGTAGCTAAACTCATCTGGCTTTGTATTCACAAATATACCTGCCTAATAATGTGATTGTTCCTTAAGAAAAATGGCAAAGAAATGAATAGTAGAATGTGATTTTCCCTCTTCACTCAACCCAGAAGCAAAGCTTAAACTTTACATTTATCAATGCATATGCTTAAGCAGTTTCTACAGCGATCCAGAAATACAGCAAGCATTAAAATTCTCTAGCAGCCCTCATTGATGTACCAGGCAAAATTGCTACGACAGAGGAAGCAATGGGTATACCTTATTCAAATTCTGTGTTCACTTTCTCTCGTCTGCACAGCCATCATCTGACAGTGAAGATAATCACTCTGAGGGGTAAAACCTAGTAGGCTTGTTGCCTGTCTTTAAATGAAATAGTGTGACACAAAGTTCCTGTCTGATATTGATTAACATGCTGCATGACTGAGCCGGTACAAAGCTATTATTTCTATAATTTTTATGTCAGTTCCTATTCTTGTAGAATCTGCTGATCTGGTATGAGCCTGGACTTTAAGAATGCATTTTGTGATATGGAAACGTTTGACTCTGGCTCAATGACATGTCATGCAAATGTTTATGTCTGTATGCATTATTTACTTTAAAAATAGTGTGATACATTAAGAATGTGTGTCACTATCATTTTAAACCTATTTAGTTTTAATGTATTCCATTTTTTTAAATAAAGATTTAAGTTGTCTTATCTATAAATGGAATTAAGACAAATATTCTTAAAATACTCATTTTATATATTTTTTTCCATAAAGACATTTCAGTAGTATTGAAGATCTTTACATGATCAGAAAAATCATATACCACCTGACATCAGAAGTCAAAAAATGGTGAAAAACATATTTTTACGGTATATGCATGAAAATGTTATTCAAAAAACTAAACGCATCTAAAAACTGACATATATTGGACCATGACTGTGATCAATATTAATAAACGGTAATAGTCATTTTATACCATTAATGACATTCAAGTTAAGAAATATTAATTTACCAGATTTTATTCCCAGAATTAAGACTGTGTGTATGCAAATAAATATAACCACTAAACCATCGGTATCGCCGGATATTATTCTGAATATTAGTACTTAGAAGCATTCTTTGTCAGGGATCCAGGTATTCTATTTTTGCTAATGTCTTAGATGTCCTAACAAATAATTAAAAAAAAAACTATTTTCCATTCAACAGGTTTTTGTATGGGTTAGGTTTTAGGGTGGAAAAAAGACTGGCCACAACTCTTCTTATGGGGGGATTAAACTTTGCCCATAATGTAAAAACCCATGACATTTACTACATTGTGTTCAACTGTACCTGTTCAATCCTGTTCAACTCACAAATATCAATAAACACTGAATAAAGTCTTGATGTTAGATTCATGATCAGGGGCAAGAGAAAACACCAGTAGTTTAGTCTAAAAATCAGTCAGAGTCCCTGTATCTGTGGAAATAGCAGGTGTGTGTGGGAGGTGAGAGAGAAATCATTGGAGACATTAATTTTTTACATATTGTTTAATCAAAGCCGGCAAAGAACAATTAAAAAAACAAGATAAACTATCAGACGAATATTAAGAGCAGAACAATCAATACAAGACGATTCTGAACCTTTTAAATGCATCTTCACTTCAGTATAAGTCTATTTATTTATGCTTTTATTGTTTTGCAAATAAAAATAATGGTCTTCTTTTCCCAACAAGAGTTCTGTAACAATATTGGGCTTCCCGCTGTATTCTATATTAGTTTATACTAGTCATTTTTGGTAAACAAATAAAGCAGGTCACAATATTGAAAAAAAGTCTTTAATAAACTGCATTTAAAGAAAGCTCCAGAAATGATCATGGCATTGCTTGACCGTTTTGTCACGGATACATTAACTTGCGCCTAGAAAAATACATGTATCTCACGTGTGCACAGTGTGAATAAGTTGCAATGGATGGACATGAGCTCATTTGCAAACTAACCAGTATGAAGGAAACGTAATGTGGGCATAAAAGCCCAGAGCAACATCAAGTCTATTTGGAGTTTGTTCTTTGATTCGGAGCAATTAACTGCACATTACAGTACAAAGCACTGAATAAAAATAGACTCTTTAAATTAACGTTCACACACGCACACCCATTTCCATACATGCATACACAGATAAAAGACCCGGTCAAACAGAAGTACAGAGAGAAAGAGGACAGGAGAAGAGTGCAGTTGGACACCTCTGAGTGTGGACTCCCTTTTCTACAGGAAGCTGGAAAGAGATGACAGCAGGTGGGAACACAGATCTCTGAAAGAGAATCACAGAAAAGGTCAGAAGTCACAAAGCTTTGTAAAACCGTCACAAGGGATAGAGATATGCCACCCAAACTGTGCCCAACAGGACCACAAACAGCCAGGAGGGTACCAATATTTGGTATAACTTTTAAGTTTTAACCATCAGAATGATATATTCCATAATTTCTTGCTCCGCCTCACTCAATCACAATCTGCAGTTCTAAAAGCTGCTTGATTTGATTGGTTAGTTTTATGACATCATTAACTAGGGCAGGTAAATACAACAATGGTTTATAATGTTACCCTTGCACATGGTTGTTTTAAAGCACACTTAAAAGTACATTAAAATAAAAATATGATGATAACTTCCATCATGCATTTATTTGAAAATATTTGAGTTATCTTCAAGTGTTGCGAGATGTTGATGGATGTAATCGGTACAGCTTGTTTTTACTTATCAAAACTGAAAAAACATGATAAAACAAACAGCACTGGACTGGTTGAGGCTGGTTCTGGTCACAAGTTGGCTTCAACATTTGTGAACCACTAAAAAAAACACTGCCAAACCTTGTGGCTTAGCAAAACAAAACAAAAAACTGGCAAACTGCTAGTGATCCCCATGTGAACGGATCTGGAACCAACTTTTAAACATTGTTCAGAAATTGTCCTGAGGTTTGGGAGGTAATTTATGGTTAGTAGTCAGAGTTAGAGTTTTAATGAAGTGCTGGCCTAAATTTCGAACAGAAGTGATTCATTAATCACAAAACCAGGGAATCCATATAAGGCCATGGCTCATCACTTTCATCTGAAATGATCTGTATTCATTGAGCAAACAAGAAACTTTTAAGTAAATGAGAGTTAGGAAGGCATTATTCCCTGTCATTGGATGTCACTTAGTATTATGGGCTGTGAAAAGAGTTTAGAATGGTGAGGGAAGAGAATGCAAGAATTAATACCGAATACCACATCCCCGAGAATCAAAATGATGACTGATCTCAAAAGACGACATTCCAAACATGCACACAAAAAAGTGTTTAATTTTAGGGTGAAAAATAAAAGTAATAAAAGAAAATATAAATTTATTTTAAACTATATTTTATGCAGTGATTTAGCCAAAACATGTTCTTTTGGCATTTTATCAGGTCTAACCCTGAAATTCTTCTAATAAAGGATATAAGGAATTTTTTGTTATGTAATTAAAGTCATCAGTTTAAAAAATCTATTATCTGGAAACACTTTTTTATGTTTTGTAGTTGAAAGAAATTTGTTATATACAATTTAATTTTCCAAAACTTTAAACTTTTTAAACTTTGATGAAACATTACATTATTTACTCATTTTTAACATATTGTCAAATCTGGCAATATCATGAGCATGATACACACGCATGTATGTGCAAACTCACAAACACAAACGCACGCACGCACGCACGCACGCACACACACACACACACACGCACAAGCACATAAACACATATTATGGGCATATGATTGTAAATGCTTCAAGCAAGGACCACAAGTACTTACAAGGGCTTGGTAGACAAATGTCACACTGGCTTTTAAATGAAATAAGGATGAAGTATAAATGTCTGTACAACACACTGGATTAACCTTTGACCTATTAGTTCTGTCTGAATATGAGCCTAAATTCCTCGATATCCCCATTTGCCAAAACGCTCCATCTGTGCAATAAGATGAGAATAACTGTCCAAAATAATCAGTCTTTATGTAACATGGAATGAAATCCAGCAGCCTGTGCCCTTATGCACCCGGCTCTCTTGCTACCACTGCTAAACACTTTAATCTGCCCCATTCCCTTAATTTACACTCCACATCTTTCAAAGCATCACATTTTACCCACAATTCCTGCTGTTTTTCTTCCAGACGTGCTTATTTTACCTGCTGTGCCCAAGACTTCCCGGTCACGTCACTAAGTTAGATCTCAAATGACTGTGTCTGTGTCCGTCTGACTCTGCGAGGCTGATCTGAGTGCACTGCTGACACACAGAGGGGTCAGAGAAGTCAATAAAATAAAAGTAAAGGGCTTGGAAACCTTTTGATGTGTTTCTCACATAATCTCCTGACCTGTGCGGCCGTTTCTCATCCACATATGCTCGACACAAAGGCAGAAAAACAGAATGGCCATGAGGACGAAGAGATTAAGTAAACATGGCCAATGAAAGGGACGCAAAAGAAATGAGAGGCAGAGAATAAAAGGCTGTTCATTAAAAGTGGGATGTGTGAAACAATGCGAACTAAAATACTTTGGTATCATCCGTAGGGAAGGTAGCGATGTTTTACCATTAACCGCTTGTATGATGTGAACAATTGTTGCAATTGCACTTAGGGTGTCATTTTTTTATTTTAGAACTTTTAAAATGTTAGATGTATTTACAATTTGTATGTATATATATATATATATATATATATATATATATATATATATATATATATATGTTGTATGTTCTGTTTGTTGTATTTCATTCGTTGTATTAAAAACTAACACACATGTTGTCTAAGACCAGGATTTGACTGTCTTCGAAAGTGGTCTATACAATATTTTTTCAGCCAAGTTTCATTCAATTAATTTAAATATTAATTTTTCATAAATGTTTGTTTTCATATTTGTTACCGTCAGAATCTGTGATTCACAATATTGTTTTACAAACAGCCAGATATGTGATTTAATGTCTCATATGAATTCCTGTAAATCAACAGCATTTATCACATGAAATTCTGCCAAAATGAAGAGGAGGTTTTAATGATCGAGTTGAAAACACATACATATACTCAACATATATATTTATAGTGAGCTACAGAGAATTGTGACAACTTTTTTTTGAGAGAATGTCCATAATGTCATTGGGCAACAAAAATCCCTTAGAGTTGTTCATCAGCAACTGTGTGGGAATCTTGGCTGAGCGAGATGATAAAACAGAGGGATAAGAGAGAACTGGTAAAAGAATAAAAGGATTGGACAGGGGATGAAAGGATGGGTGGTTGAGAAGGAAGGAGCACCTGCTTTCAAGTGACAGAGATCATAGGGCACACTCCACCCAGGATGTCTCTCTGGCCAAGAATCTCGCTCCGCCGGCTACGTTGACATCAAAGGCTGCTTCACATCCACCGCGGGGAGGATCTCCCCCAGTCACCATAAGCTTCTGTCTCTGCATGTGTGCCAACTATAAACTGCTATACCTATTATAAGATCGTCATGCTAGGAGTGGAAATGACAGAAGGGAGCTTTGAAAGAAACTAACTGGGTTACATAAGCAAGAGATGTGAGTTATCGTCTATTTGTGTTAGATCCATGCTATTGGAGTCTTAAATGGTGATAAAATTAAGTTATGGTGGTTTAACTATATTGTTAAAGAAAAACCCAAAATGAAAATCCAGTCATCATTTACTAGCTATCTTGTTCTTCTATATCTGCATGAATTTTATCTGCAGAACACAAAAGAGACATTTTAAAAAATGCCAAAATGTACATTCATATGCAGAACACAAAAGGAAAAACTTTGTTCCACATTGACTATTATTGGCTTTGTGTCCATTCAATAGCAGTCAAGGAGGACAACAGAATTTCGGTTACCAAAATTTCTCAGAAAGAAAAAACCATTCAAATTACTATTACAAAATGTTGAGTAAGTCATGACAGAATTTTTAAGTTAGGGGGAACAATCCTTTATAGTTGGATCAGACTATGAAATAAAAAAAAACATTCAAAAAGTGACCAGCAGACACAACTTCAGATCTTGGCCAGCTCAATGTGATATAAATCACGCAAGAGCCATAGCTTAGACTTAGCTTTACTAGGTTAAATTTGTTAAAGGACTGTAAACAACTGTTAAACATGCTGAGTTCTCATGTTCAATGTGCTGCATTTGTTAAAAACTGATTTAGACGCATGACACAGTATTGCTGTGCTCAATACACTCCCCCAGCACAGCCAAAAAGCTTCGGAAAGGTTCTTTCAAATATTCAACTTATCAGTGTCATTAGATCAGAAGTTATTTTTTGTCCATTTGCACCAATCAGAGAGCGCGAAAGAGGACGAGCATCAGCACATACATTCCAGGAGGAAACCCTCATGAGGAGATTGGTCACAAACATTGCTGACAAGGCCGCCCGAAGGAGCTCTGCATTTTCCAGAAGCAATCGTTAAGCTGTATCTGTCCTCTTTAAATGTGAGTAAACCAAGTAATCTTCGGAGTAATAAAAAACACATTTCTACCCTACAGGTACTCAAGATTAACATAAGATTGACAGGAACTGCCTGTGATACTTCTTATTCAAACATGTTACTTTAATGGAATCGATAAAAGCAGCTGTTGGTTCATGTCAAATGCCACATATCATACATTTACCCATACATACATGTTCTGATCTATTTTCCCAACCCAAATGCTTCAAGATTTAGATACTCAAGTGCTATTCAGGTCAAATCAGTGTGGACAGATGGGCGCCTGTACTCCAAAAGCATCCGTCTCGTCCCATTTCCAGTCAGTGTCCAGATGCCTTCTCCCGATAGCTCATATCAATCAAAGCCAAGCACTCTTCACAGCCAAACTATTGATTGTCAGAGAGGGAATTAAAGGGTACCTCTGCACCTCCACTGATGCAGAGAAATATTCAGTCGAGTGAAAGCGGAGAAACGTTGCATTCTCGTCCAGCTGCATGCACACTTTTAGATGCTCTTCCGGACACACGGTAAGTGCGTAAGCTTTAACACCATCAGAATAGACTTGCTATCTAAGAGCCAGTCAGCCATTCCTGCAACCTGTTCATTTGCTTTTTTGAAATGGTTTTGTGAATTGTCCCAATCAATCAAAGCACAGAAACAGAGTGAACATAGCTATATGTATTTTTTCCAGGCTAAAGCCTTGTAAAAAAGGTATACATTGTTAAATATATGTTTTGTATGATACATTTAGTTTAAATGCATTAACATATTTACTGATATATTGCGCAAAGTTAACTGTTATAAAATTATACATTTATTTAATTAGAACTTGTACAGAATGCACTTCAAGAATTGTAATCCTTTGATAAGAATTGTATATTTTGAATAAATGCAATATATTAAAAGTGTACCCGAAGTACACAGGCAATACTCGAGCAAAGTTAAATTTAAGCTCTTTTGTTGGACTCCGGCACTACTTCTACAACATTACATTGCATAAAAGTGAAACAAAATGATAAATTCTCTCATTATTTACTCACTTTTGTTATTAAACCTTGAATGATTCATCACGGTGCCATTGCAGTTTGTTGACCTTAATTTCTTCAGAATATCTTCTTTTATGTTTTGTAGAATAAAAAAAGTCAAACAGGTATAAAATGACAAGAAATGATAGAAGAATTTTACATTTAAATTTGTGTTCCAATTTAGCAGACTTTAAGTACAATGTCGTTTAAAGTAAAACCACATAGTATTTTAATTAAGTACATACATATTTCTCCCAAAATTAAAACAGTTGTTTTCCTAAACATTTTTGGAGTTAATGTTTAAGTTCTTAAAAGTATTGCATTTATTGATTGGCTTAAAAAAAAAAAAAAGCTCTGTATATTTTCCGTACTCGGTCGTAATCACAGCAATACTTGTACTAAAATGAAAAAAATGTCTAAAAATATTTTTTAATGCGATAATCCTGATTTTATCACAAATGTTAAAGGTTTTCTATGTACTGTAAGTTTTTCAATTGCTGAGCAGTTGAGGTTTGAGTTTGTGTGGACTGTGGTTACCACAATACATTTACAAAAACTGCAAAAAAAATGAATGTTTAGCTATAATTAAATGACTTGAATATGCAACTTCAGCATGAAATAAATGTATTTCCGATACATTTAAGCAAATTCTTTTTTCAATCTAGAAATATTTTCGTGAAGTGCACGTAGCCCGGACACAATTAAATCTGGCGCTGATCCCATGGTCAGTTTTACACCAAAATATAATCTGACCTGGCTGAATTAACCCTATTATATTATTCACTGGATATATTTTCATCTGCTGTAAAGTTGTTTATAATAAGCTAGTATGCTGCAAATGCAGTTTAAAAATGTATTTTAAATAGGTAAACTTTTAATCATTATTATATTATTCCCACAATATGCACAGCACACGTTCCACTGGAGCTACTAAAGCTGAAAATCTAATTTATTCTGATTTAACAACTCATATTGGTGTAAAAAAGGAAGCAAATAGAATGTATTCCCCAAAGACTTATACAGTCACAAAATTGGTAATTAGGGAAAAAACAATATTAGAAAACCTCAAAGCGTTCGGCTGAATAACTTTAGTATAAAATTTAAGGTTTACAAAAATAAGCGTAAAAATAAACCACACAGCTATCTCAATTATCCTAATTACAGACGAGCTTCTCATTCAAACTCATGATCATATATAATAACCATTCAAAAAGAAAAAAACTCCTAAAATCCCCCGAACACCTAATTCATATTGACACTGAGGAGAACTCTATTTTTATAAACAGCAGAAAATAAGATCCAAGTCATTAAAAACACATTTGGTGCTCCAGCCCAACAGCCAGGGCCTAGTCACGCCCCTGGTACACATTCTAAATTTGACAACGCTCAGCTGAGCAGTCGGCCATAATCCTCTGTCTATTTAATGTGGCGTCTAGCACATTAAGGTGACCTATCAGCTTTAGGTAATCTCACTTGTTCCCGAAGACTCGGCGAGCCGGATGGGGGCTGTCTTATTGTGCCGCACAGAGAAAAAACATCCGAAAAACATCCGAAAAAAAGAGGCAAGCGTAGTTTCTGTCATCCTCCTTTTAAGAGAGACGGTTCTATCTATCGCTCCGTTTCCTCCTGTAAGCTATAATGTTTCTCGGCAAACTTATAATACCTCTGCGGCACATCTGTTTCTCACATGGGAGCTACCGCGGCTGTCTAGCACCCCGAGAATTTGTCAGTAATCCCAGTGAGTCAAGTTCAGAGCGAGCTGACAGCACTAAAAAATAGATAAATAAGGATTTTCATTTTTCACCCAGTAATGGAAAATTGCACATTGCATTTCTCACTCAGCATTTATCACTAATCCATATCCCCTAATTTCTCTAAATCACTTCATTTCGGAGACAAGAACCTTTTCTTTTTGGCAAGTCAGAAAGCACAGTTTGTACTTTTTCTGTCATGTTTCACTCTTTTAGCAAATTTTTTAAGACGTTGAAAGGTAGACAGTACGACAAAGAGCCAACTTCACGAGAACAGAAGTGCACTCGGAAACTTGTATCAGTCAGGGAGGACAGTGAGTAATGTCTTGCATTAAGTTTGTTGTTTATTCTTGCCTAGAAGCGTTGAAATAACCCTATTAAATCAAGTAGCCGCCCCGCCATTAATCTCAATGCAACTGACTAGTTCCTCAAAGCTAATGGGGTTTAGAATTTGCATCAGGCAAGTTTACCCACAAAGCTTTGCCTAAGAGGATCTTAGTCTATATAGAGAGCTTATTGTCACACTTGTTCATGGACGGGGATTAAAAACACTAGTGCACTAGCTCCGGGTCCAAGTGCACAAACCGCCTTTCATTTCTGATGGCCATTACTAGCTGGTGCAAAGTAAAAAATTGATTTTGGGTTTTAGACTTTAGCTTCAAACTTTATAAAAAGTTATTTATGAGTTATTATTTATAAGTTATGTCCATTATACAAATAAGATGTTAAAGGCGCAATGTTGGACATTACAACAAGCATTAACATTTATTTTTTTCAATTATATTCACTATGATTTCTCTTACTCAGTCGATTTTAAAGATATCCATGTTATATTCCCAAATACTGTTCTTTACATTGTGTAGAATGATTTTATGCATAAAAGAGGAGAATACCAAAATCTGAATTTTTACCGCCAGGGAATTTTCAATATGAGCTATTTTTATCTACATTCATCGTGGGTCGTCTTACATGGAGTTCGCCGCCATGTTTCTACAATAGCCCTAAATTGACAAACTGCTGTACAGAAAACGTTTTGTTAATATGTTATATCATTAAAAATGCAATACCATTGTAGCATTGGACTTAAATGTTGTTTGCAGTGCATGACACCATTAGAAGCCGCTTAATTTCACAAACTGGACCTTTAAGAGCATCGCGGACTGATAAAACATTACGTCATACTATATTGGAACACGACATGGTGCTTGATCTTAGAAAGTATTGAATCATGTACACCGTATGCTATAATTTTCTCCGTCTCTTACGTTATGTCTTTCTCAGAGTTCTTCCTTTTCATCTTCTCAGCGTCTCATCACGGTGAATACAAGCTCAGTGTTGTCAACTTAGCTTTTTCATTTGAATAAGCCTCTTTCTGCAGGAACCTGTCGGCACTGTTTCACTCAGCCTAAATCAGCTTTAGCGGCTAAATATAAAAATGTTTCCTGAGCATTAATTCAGTCATATTTATCAGAGAAAAAGGTGCTTGAAATTCAGCTTTAGCCCCTTTAGCAGTTCAGAGAGCAAATAAAGACAAGCTTCACATAAGCTCTGAGGCCTCTGTTGATCCTTTAAACTCATACTGAAGTTTGATGTGTGAGACATGACTTTTATATGTGTGTATGTACTGTAAAAATATTAGTCGTAAAAAGAAATGTCCTATTTTCATGGAAATTTGCAAGCAAACATACAAATGAAACATACAGTGATTTTGGAAAATAAAGGAAAATAAAGAGTTTTCACAACATTCCCAAGACAGTAATATTTTTGGGGGTGGAAATATTTTTTAGGGCACTGCTAGAGTTAATACATTAATGTAAACTATAACTGTGTTCTAAACATACATTATTTTGCTATTGAATGAAATTTTGTCATCATTAACTCACTTGTCCTTTTGTATCAATAGGAACACAAAAATACATTTTGAAGAATGCTGTTGATAGGTTTGATGCAGGTTTAATATGACAAGAGTTTTCAATGGCTACAGCAAAACAATTTAACAAATGCTATACAAAATATTAGCCTTTTGAATTAATTTGTAAATAATTTTTATAATCTACATTGAAGAAAATATGATTATATAGCTATGATAAAATAAAAATATAAATTCTAATAACAAATATAAACATTATTTTGAATCAAATAAAAAAATATTTGTGGATAAGCTTTTATAAAGTAAAATAAAAAAAATTAATATAAATATGATTATGTATCAATTTAAAGAAAATTGAGGTATCACCTATTACCATAAAGTAAATAAAATCGAGCAAAGTAATAAATACTAATAAAAAATAACTAGACATGATAAAGTAAAGTTCATAAATGATTATTAAACAAATTAAATATAAACAAATTCAACAGTCATTAAAGTTCACCAGCAATCCCCACAAAACCTTCTTTCTTTAAAACATTCAATATTTCCAAAGGCAACACAAAAAACTGTGAGACTACTGATAGAAGTGAGACATGAAAGTATCATCTAAAGTTGGTAAATCTTCCATACATCCTCCGTTCTCTTATCCCAGCATGCCTGGGTGGGTGTTTGGGTCTGTTGAGTCCCTTTTCTCTGTGACTGTGCCCACGCTGCAGGTTCAGAGGTTTGTATGATGTCCGCCCACACAGGTGTAGGCCTGCCCACTAATCCTGTGCTCAGCGGTCAGCCTCAGACATGATAAGGGTGAAACCGAGACTTGGCCCGGCCATGCAGATCAGTGCCGAGGAGAACGGGTGGGTTTCGCTGGCCTAGTGGCCTTCTGCCATGTTAAAAAGCACCAGCCCACGTGACTTCAGAGACAGAAGGTGTCTTTCAAATGTGGGTTGTGAAAAACATAAACAATGTTTTGTTTAAACCTTGTGACAAATGCTCCACAAACTTAAAACTCAGTGGTGGTGACTCAATGACTATAAAACTATATCAAACTGTCCTTGATTTCAACAGCTTAGAGCAGAATATACGGATGGATGAATGAGGCAGACATGCACATACAGTAAAAGATTTATTCAAATGATTCTGTTAACAAGATGTGAGGACAGAACTGGCAACACAACTTGCTGAAATGGGTGTCAAGGAGCAGTTATTGCGTTATTTAGAGCATCATAAAGCGCACGGCTATTGATTTGAGAGGCAAAGCGGCTCTTCGGTTATTTCTGTCATTGCCAGGCTCATTAATCTGAAATATTATACTTCGCGTTCCGCCCTCTGCCACTCTGTCAGTCTTCCGCAACACCATACCGACTCCCTGATATATTTCCATAATCCTCTGCAACACTTTTGAATATTGTTAATATTTGTTCGATCTGTTCAGGTTTCCCATTTAAAAGAGTTACCCCTATGTCATTCCAAATCTGTATGTCTTACTTTCTTCTGTAGAACACAAAATAAGTTATTTTGAAAACTACTATAATAAACAAGATTTCAATGACATGATAATGGATATATGGTGCATTTATATATTTGTATTGATAGAAAGTAATATGATGCCTAAGTACTTTTTACAATAAATGCTTATTACCTTTATATAATCCTGCTCAGTTTAACAAACCCAATCTGCACCAAACAAGCAAACAGCTCGGGGGTTACGAGGAGAGGTTGAAAGAAATACATCACCAAATGTGCAGGGCATGAAACAACATCTCTCAGCAGAAGCGAATGGCCTGTGTTTACAGAGACTCAGAGCTGTTAATTCTCTATAAATCTATGCAGCTTTTGGAGCCGGTCCCTAGCACACAAGCTGGCAAGCTCTCCCGAGCTTATAGTCTGTTATGGCACTAAACCAGACTGTGAAGCTCAGGATGACAACCCCTTTCCCCCTTTCACCCTTATTTCACAAACCATGCACTCTGCAAACAAGATTTGGTACATTGCTCTACAGGTCTCTTAAACCGGTTACCTAATTTTACACGTAACCTGAGAGATAATGAGCAAACATGCTTGGAAGGCCAAATAAAAAGCCAAAATGGGTTTTTCAACATTTCACCATTAGAGAATTTTTCATTCAATAACGATAATATTCACCACTGGTTAGAAAATAATTAAATTAGACAGTATTGAAGGTATTTTCATGATCGACTCAAAACTATATATATATTAATATTATATACTAACTTCAAAACTATATATTCATTTTAGTTAGTGTGTAAAATTTTCTAACAAAAAATAATATTTTTATCTTTTTTTCATAATTCAGAAGTGGTAACTGCACATTTGTAGTTCATGTTTATTTCCAGAAATTGTTGTTAAAGAATAATTCACCCAAAAATGTTGTTATAATTTGCCTTATTTGCCCTTTAGTTGTTGCAATGTTTAGATGTTTAAAAATAATTGTTGCATCCTGACGTTTGAACAACTGTGCGACAAAATTTACATAAAACTTTGCTTTGTGACTTGTCTGAATGTGCAAACCACTACCGCACTAATGATGAGAAGCCATCAAAAGCTCCTTTCATTAAAATATCTTCATTTGAATTCAGAATATTTGCAACAACTGGAAGGTGAGCAAATTATTTAACTTTTTGTGAACTATTCCTACAGGTTTTCTAGGAGTTCATCAACTTTACAAACGGAATTGTTTCATTCTGTTAAAAAAGAGAAACTGGATTGCCAGCCCCTTACCCATATCACTAACACTACAATATAATTTAACTGTAAGTTAGGTCAAAACAACAGAAGCATATTAAAGTCTGTTAATTAATTAGCACTGCAAAAGTTCTCGATTTGAAGTGAACAGGGAATAGAGCAAAGGGTGGTTAAGTGGTTTTTAGGTGAGAAAATCTCTCAACTGTGTTTTAACGCTTCACAGTAGATGAGATCTTAGCAACAAAGCTCAAACAACTTTCACTCCCTGTTTCACTCAATTTCACAAATGCAAGTTAAGAGCTACTTAATTAAAGATGTTATCTGCTTTCTGTTTCACACACATTGCTTAAAAAGAGGCGCGTACGTGTTTTGTGAGAAAAGGCGCGAAAGAAGAGAGGGAACAGATCGATACCAGAGAGAGTCCACGCTGTCACTCAACCCCGTCCCCCCCGAGGGAGGCCGCAAGAGATCGAAGACTCGGATAGACATCAAGGAAATGGAGTCGGTCCTGATGCAGTTTTCAACACTTGTGCTCACGGATGGATGAATGAATAACCGACGAACTAATGAATGAGTCAATGAACGAATAAAAGTAGGTTGGGAGAATAAATGAATAACAGAAGTGTGTAATTGTCAGTTGGCCTTTCAAAGATGAATGAAGAGGTAATCCATCTAACTGATAAAATTCCTTTTCTCTCAGAGCGACTGCCCATGAGTGAAATATTAGTCTGAGCTATTTCACCATATTGGCTTTCTGTGGTGAGAAATAGCATCGTGATACAAGTTTCAGGTTGCACAAATGTCAAGAACCAATTAGTTGAGCGAGATCATTTCTGCTTTATTACAGATTTGATCATGTTCAAACGTTTCAGACTAGCTTGGGGTGACTGCAACTAGAGTTGCTTTAAGGGATAATACATGCAAAAATAAAAAAGTCTTTCATTATTTACTCTGTTCACCATCTGTTTCAATTTATTTATTTTGATAAACACAGAGAAAGATATTTGGAAGAATGCTTGTAATAGTTACAGTTTTTGGACCCCACTGACTAAAGCAGTAGAAAATACTGATGTTTTGAAGAATTTAGGACTGTCAAATGCGGTCCTAGAACTTTTTGGTTACAACTATTCATCAAAATATATTAATCCATGTTCAACCAAATAAAGAAATCTTTACAGATTTAAAACACCTAGAGTCATTCACAATTAATTTTCTTTTTTGGGTGAATATCACTTAAAAATATCCCAAAATTTAGTTTAAATGCATCAGTAGTGAATTTTTCTTACTTTAGAAGTACCTTTTCTGACCTTCTTTTTAAAGTTATTTATAAAAAGCACAGGGCACAAGTTGCGTCTCACCTGTGCGCTCGCTCTCATTTTCTGGCTGAGACTGCAATAATGATGATAAGCAGAGTCAGAAGCAGCGCTCCAGCGATGAGCAGATAACATTTCCTCTTCCTCAGCTGCGTCTGTGGAAAAAAGAAAAACCCTTGAGATATCATTGTTTGATGGAGATAATCCCTCTTAACATGGGTTGAAGCTACTTCAAAAACAGTTCTCCAAGCTGCATCTTAAACTTATGTGGCTTTTTCAAAAATGTAACTAAAATGTACAAAAATTGGTTATTAAAAACAAACAGGTCTTTGTTCAAAATTGTTTCCTTGCCTGACTTCAATTCTCAGAGGTAAGCTTATAAAAATGATTTATACGTTACACTGTAGGATATAATGTTACTGGAAATATCAGTTTGACGTCCAACCATGCAAGGATAAGTGACCAGCAATCTTATGTTTCAAACTGAGATGATGAAATTAGTTTATTATATTAAACTATACCTTTTGAAAATGGGGAGGTTTTCCATGTATAAAAGACAGTCCATGTATAAAAATGAATGCCTATAAAAGTTTTAAAAGGATTCATCTACCTCAAAATGTTTCTATTGTCAAGAAATCATGTTCTTAATGATGTTTGCTTGTGTTCAACAAAACAAAAAAATATATAACTTTTTCCTACCATGATATTAAATGGTGTCTCAGAAATCTCAGTTGCTAACATTTTTCCAAATATCATTCATGATATTTCCATATATCATTCATGATATGTCAATTCATGACAGAATTTTCATTTTTGGGTTAACTATCGGTACCTTAAAGTCATACATTTAAACTAATTTTAATAAAACTATAACAACAGCATAGATAACATTAATACATTTAAAGACGCACACAGAATTGAAAGATTGAAAACAAAATGACATACAAACAACAAAATCTAAGCTCATTAGATGTAATCCAATGTTTTAAGAAAACATGACATACTGTCACACTCTCTTTATTTAAAGAAAACTAAAAATGAATCAAGTCATCATTTTAAATAATCCTCAATACAGCCCAGATTATCTGTTAGAAATACCATTGACTGTTAAAATCCAGCAACAAATGAACTTAAAGACTATTAACAAAAGACTAATAAAACTTTTTAATAGCAATCAGCTCAGTAAAAATCTATAACACCAACATTTTCAGGTTATTAAATCAACAGTAATTTTCCAATATGAACAGCCTTTTGGGTACAAAGAATAAAAGAACAAGATTACACTATTATTTTCCAAATAGGTTCCCACCATTGAAGCACTAGCACAATATAAAATGAAGGCGCCGCCATCAATTGACCTCTATAGGTCCCCTCCTCAATACAGAGACATGCTTTGAAAATGATTTCTCACAGACAGAATTGAATCGTGGCCCAGAGTCAAGAGCGGTTGGACAAGCATGAGAGAACCGCTTTCTCTGCCGCGCCTGAATTCTGGCTGAACGGCGTTCGTAAAACCCATCTGCTCTTTGACTCCGATAAGACTCGGCGGTGGGAGGGAGCACTGCTCTGTTTTCCAAAGATTTTTGGAAAATTGCCGGAAGTTTCAATCGGGTCGTTCAAGACGCACTCTCTCGGGCCTGCTGGAATTTGCATATCTGTTGCTTTGTCATGTTAAGAAATTAGAATCCAGTTCAAACCCAATTCAACCAAGAAGTGTACAAATAATTATAATAAGAATGAATAAAGTGTCAATAGAATTTGCTCGCCGAGTGGATTTAAATGCACGCTTTTCCGACTCTGCAGGAGGCTCTGATGTTTGGGAGCTCTGAACGTGTGCTGATTCAATGTTGTGATGAAATGCCCCCCGTCCCCATCATTTTTTTTTTGACAAAGCCAGAAAGAGCAGCAGTTCTAGACCACAGCTAGGCTGGAGTCTTTAAATCCTGACGTGCTTCAAAGCGCAAAGAGCAATTCATCTTCTTATCTGAGAATGGAAACAGGCTTTCTATGTGGAAGTGTGTGTGGGGGGAGGGATGCGGGAAAAAAATGCTGTCGAGTAATTTTCCGTTTAAACGTTCCACTCCACAACAATTTGCATAAGCAGCCTGCGTCTGTGATAAGAAGATTGGTAATTTTCAAAGGCTCTGGAGGGATTGGGAATTAAAAGCCTCTCTCCGCTATCTCCTCTCTTGCAGCTGGTCACCACAGATTCCCCAGCTTCTTTCTTACATTTTCTCCAAAACCGCGCCTTATAAACTTTTTCTCTCTCTCCCTCCCCTGTGCATTCTTTTTGCTCGGCATACAGTCCCACGGTGCTAATTTTTTACCCTGCGCTATTCTGGCATCTACTGTCATTCAGAGTAAACAGGAAAATAAATCAGGTAAAAGGAAATTAAAAAGCTTCAGGTGACAATACAACTGTTGCTCATATTTTTGGATGCTGCGGTGGGGAAGAGAGATTGAGAGAGAGAGGGAGGAGAGAGAGAGAGAGAGAGAGAGAGAGAGAGAGAGAGGAGAGAGAGAGAGAGAGAGAGAGCAGAGAGAGAGAGAGAGAGAGAGAGAGAGAGAGAGAGAGAGAGAGAGAGAGAGAGAGAGAGAGAGAGAGAGAGAGAGAGAGAGAGAGAGAGAGAGAGAGAGAGAGAGAGAGAGAGAGAGCAAGAGAGAGTGAGAGAGAGAGAGAGAGAGAGAGATGGAAGAATGAGTTAAGGGTAACAGGAAAGCTGATGGTTGGAGTGTGGGAGAGGAAAATACATTTCAACCTTATCAATTTAGTCAAGCTGATATACAAATAGAAATACTGCAGAATATGTTGTATTGAAGATTTTGTTGGAAAAAATGATTTTCTCAGGAGTACAAACATTCAATACATTTACTAGGGAAGAAAAATGATTTCACGGGTAGTTCACCAAAAAAAAATATTGTCAATATTTACTGATTCTCTGATCATTTTAAACTTGTATGACTTTCTTCTGCAAACACAAAATAAAAGTGTAATAATAATAATATTTTGAAGAATATTAAAACTGTCCCCATTGATTGCTGTATGGACATAAACCAATGCAAGTCAAGGGACCGACAGTTTTCTGTTAATCTGTGAGTGGACTATACCTTATAAGATACAAAGCATTTTCTGATATGTTTGACATTTCTGTGGGGGTAAGAAAAGAGTATTTTTCTTAACCCTTTGGCCGTTGTTAACTGCATTTTTCCCATTAAACAATTTAATACATTTGTGACAAAACCATCCATCAATAATACATTTTTAGCTTAACTTCAGGCAATGTATACCTTTTGTAAATAGATTTGCACAATACTAAGTACTGCGAAATACTATTCTTGCTCTAACTAGCTCTTCAGACACACAGTATTTTTCCTTAAAGCGACACATACTTCTTATTTGATTTATTTTTGCATGTCACATGGATCCCTGAATTAGAGAGCTCTGTTTATATATTTAATAGGTTAAATTTAACGTGTATTAAAACCACAATTTTCCACTTTTAATTGTCAATTATAAGAAGGGCGACGCCAACACAATTTTTGTTGGGAAGCTAATGGGTTTCCAAGCATGAAGAAGAGCAGAAAATATTTCCTAACCTCTGTGCAAGGAGCTCACCTTTAAGTCAACTAAATTAAACCCTGTAACAAATCCTGCCTGCTAGAAACAATGCAGCGAATTTCCACAGTCACTTAAACCCACGTGAGTCACAGGGCTGCCTGTGGACATAGCAATTTCACAAGGAACAGAATGACAGACTTGGTTTGCATTCGCAAGTGAGAACGAGAGAGTCATTTACCTTGTGTGGCATGAGAAATGTCTTTATAATGCCATAATAACGTAGCATGATGATTACCGACATAATATTATTCTGCCTTTATCTCATCTGCTCAGAAAATTGAAGGTCCATAAAATAAATAATGTTTGTGCTGCCACTGCCTGGTTTGTAATCGGCTTACGCCCAATTTACATAAAAATTCAGAATCCGAGTCTTCCTGATTATGATGTTTAAAAGACGCAGCAAATAAACAGAACTTGAGGTTTTCGCTTTGCAGTTCTGCCTTTGGCAAACACGCTGTGTTCTACCGTCTGTGTTTGATCTAGCTCAGTGGAAAAAAGCATTACAGATAAACTGGTGGTTATACAGTTGAACCTTGATCTTAGACTACATAATTCTGAGAACATAAGCAAATTAATTTTCCCGACTTTTTAATGTTAAAGACCTTATTGTTATTCAGTGTGATAATTAAGAAAATGTAATTACCGATATACTTAACTTTCCATAATAGATCATAACAAAACTTTGGTAACACTTTACAATAACATTGTCTTGCTAATGCAATATTCAATATGCACCAGCAATAAATCACAACTTTTAATACTTCATTTATCTTTGTAAAAGAGTGAAATGAACTTCCAAGTGATCTACCCTTAAGAAAACCAAGCAAAAATACTGTTCATATGCTATAACTTGCAAGAACATTCTCTCATTCCAATACATATTCATTTCACTTCAACTTCAATATCATAAACGGGCCAATGTGGCAGTCATCACCCCCAGCAAACTCCATTCATCATCATTTCCTAAATTACACTCCATGATTGATTAGCATTGCTGTGCCTGATCACAGCATGACTTGGCACTGATCAACTCTGTTCTGCATACATTACATAAACGCAACATAGTTCCACATGAGAAACGCTACAAAAGCACAATAAGAAGAAACGATGGAGATCTATTTGGTTCACACTGGTTTAGTACATAACACAAAAATAAACACTTATATTTCTTACAAATCATTTAAAAATGTATCTTTTTCAGTGGAAAATGTCTCAAAATGACATATAAACAGTTTTTTGTGATTTCTAATAGAAATATTTGGGTTCTTTATTTTACTTTTATTTTTACGAAAATTAAACAGCATGTTTACTTGATTTACATGCACATTAAAACACACAGTTAAAATCTTTTGAGTGAAGATTCCTAAATGCTCATATTTTACATTCAAAGAAAAGGAATATTCCTTTAAATCTAAACAAAAACAGTTACATAAGTCAATCACATGTTACAAGGATATAGAAAAAGGAAGTTACGCCTTCTATATGTCCTATACTGTCTCTGGAACCTGCGCGGTAAGACATATATTTCTAAGCAAAGGAAAAATAAACATGCTGTCATACAATAGTTGTTAAACTTTAACTTTTTAACTTTGGCTAGAACTGAAGAGACTTAAGGTTCATTCGAAGAGTGAAGTAAAGCACTTTCACTTCACAAAATGGGCTTGTAATGGAAGAAGTGAGCAAATGAATAATGGTAATTGAAGTCTGAAGTCTGTGTATTATGGTGTGAACTCCTCACTGTCTGTTCATTTGAGTTTAGAGTTTGGAGCGGCTGCATGGTAATGAACAATCATGTTTCCTCCTGGTCCATTGAACTCTGATGGGGCTGATACAACATCATTCTTGTCACTTACAGACCTTCCACCAGGAACTGCTCTTGGCCTGATGGATTATAGATTCAATTTATTTCCAGCCTTCGTTGAACTGACATGTTGGGCCACGGAAATGACTTGCTATTTTTAATTGACTTGCGTGTGTAATGTTTAACAGTGTGGGTTTATGGGAGATGTTTGAAAGGAAACGGGAAAGTGCCCTAAGCCAGACGCGTGCACCCCCTCCCACCTCGGGGTGGGCGGCCGCAAGACTGGCGAAGTGCTAAATTGCTCTGCGTGAGTTTGGTCACGGCTGAGCTCTCCTTGAGATAATGAAATGACAATTAATCCGAAAGCTGTTGCTACTCACTCATTTACTCCCTTGCGCTCTTGTAAGTGAAGGAAGGAAGAGAGGGCAAAAACAGCGGCCAAGAGCAGAATGCTAAACCGCACACTGGGGACTCTCATTCGCCATCATAGATGAAGAGATTCATACGGTGGAAATACAAAGGTTGACAACATGAAGAAGGAAATAAGGGCAACCAGTAAGATTTTCTAATTTATATTGTGAATCTCGGAACTTGAAGGGCTGGGATCTCAGACACATACACACTGTATTTCTGTTTTTTTGTTCGGCTGTTCGTTCACCTTAAAATGAAAATCAATGAGCTCATTATTTACTCCTCTAAGGTGTCCTAGACTTGTTTGCTGTTTTTTTCTTCTTCTGTGAAGCACAAAGTAATAGTTTCTGATAAAGTTCCTCAGAACAAAACATTGTGTAAACATTGACATCATATATACTTCAAGGTAAACAAGTGAGGTGAAAAACCAGATGCTGTAGTTAGACGGCAGCATTCAGAAAATAAAAACAATGTGAGAATGATGAGAAGCAAGCAATACTAAAAAACTCTTCAAATTAAAATAACTTAATTTATCTCCCAAAAAAAGTAGCTCCAAAAGGCCTATATGCTGTGATTCTGGTTCAGAGTACTAAACAACAAATGGACTTCCATTGTTTTATTTGAAATTATCCAAAAGTTCTTTCTGTTTCTCGAATCTGATTGGCTGGGGGCCATAAAATATTCAACGAGAAACATCACGGGAACCTCTTCATTGTTAATAACCTTATCGATTTAACTTAACAGTAATTATTTGAACAAGATGACGGTGTCAATATTAGGAACATGTTTCATGGTTTTGCTGTGCTGTGCTGGAATTCAACAAGGTAGAAAGTAGACCCCAAGTTCCTGGAAATATCTAAGCGTTTTAAAGACACTCTGATGTTGTTTTTGTTTAATCTATACTCTTGTGCCATCGAACTGCTGTAAAAATGCAATATGACGCTTGTAGTCATGTGGTGGTGCTCTGGATAAGCAACTGTGATTACCTCTGACCTTATCACAGCCTTGCTGGTACAGAGCACCATCAAACTAATACTCCAGACATGTTGCATTAAAAACTTCCATATCCATTCATACAACTAACTATATACAATGACATTCTAACTATATATCTAGATATTCGACTATAATACTTCACTCTGACGCATGAAAGATGACGCTGTGTGTGGTGTCAACTGAAACTAATAAAGGAACAAGGTACAATCCATATGTTCATAAACTGTTCCACAGAGACTCTTTTTACATAAACATGCGTGAATAATGTAAACAATAAATGAAGTGTTTCATCACATAATCAAAATACCTGATAATGACTGGCTTTCGCAAGCTCCTGATTGGCTGTTTCAACGTGCGATGTAGTGGTCTGAATGTAGTCTTCAATACTGTCTGTGGAAAGAGAACATGTAATACAGTTGTCATTGTGTTTCAATGTTTCGTACATTCAAAATGTTCTTTTAAGCCTAAAGTCTCTGTCCGTGTGCCTGTAACCTTAAGAATCACAAGAGAATGTGTGACTCACACACACAATAACAAAGAATAACGTCCAAGAACAGCCTGTACCAAACCTCTTTACAAACACATGTGCATGTTCCTTTCCATGGAATAAGGGGATAAGAGCAGACTGACAGCAAAGCGCTTTCTGTTCACAAAACGGAGGCCACACAACAAGACTGGGGGTTTCTACTGTATCCACCATCATCAAAGGACATTTTAAATCAGTCTTGCTAAATATTATGTTATTCTATTGAATACCTCCAGTGGTATAGAACGTAAAAATGCAGGCATAAGTGGACAGGTAAACAATTACAAAATACATTTCTAATTTTATGTAAAACATAAATAGAAAGAGAGACCGGAACATCATGATGATGTGTGGAGCTTGCATTGTTACTGAACTTTTCAAGATGAATTTTTACATGGGTCAAAGACGTGATGTCCCCTTCCAAAGAAATATACAAAAGTGCTTTATGTCCATAATGCAGACAGCAAATTTAGTAAAATGTGTAATTTGGTTGAATTGTCATAGTTTTACTAAGTTGAATTGTCATTCAGTGTAAAAATATATGTATGTAAAAATTCAAAATTCAACACAACTTGCTGTTTCTGACTTAAATGTGTAAATATTAAAATATCTAAATAAGCAATAAGTGAGAATATTAATACAAATTGCGAGAGGCTGAGCTGTATCTTGAATAAATCACGGCTGAAGGGCGTTGAAATGAATAAGCGACCCCATTTATTAACCGTGCAAAATCAACAATAAAGGTTTTGATAATATTTGGTAGTAATCTCTTACCAGGGGAAAATAGCTTCGACAACTTAGCCGGTATTTTACTACAAAGGACCCGATAAAACAGACTTTCCCTACCAGGAATTCACACACATACTGTATGTTAATAAGGCAAAAGCCCACAAAGGCTTGGCTCTGTCCTTGCTTTCGTAATTCGGGGGAAAGTCAGCCAATTATTAACTTTGAATAATCCAAATGAGTTGTCTTGTTCCAATGCACATGTACTTATTCTAGCAAGTGAGAACATCGATTCAAATGCAAAGTCAATTCCCTTCCCAATTAAAAACAAATGTGTGGTTCACCACACTGGAGAGCGGAGCGAAAGCGAGAGAGCCACGGCGAGGTTAAAGCGGGGCAGGCTCAGTTGAGGGGAACACTGTGGACTACACCTCCATCTAGCTGGAGAAACTAATGAGGTTTTGTTTATCTTTCCTTGATTTGATTTGCTGTTGTTGGGATGTGCGGTACGGGGGGCAGGGGATGTGGGATAAGTGGCTGAAAAGAATATATTTTTCTGTATTTTTATTCATATATTCTCACAGGTGGCATTTTCGGGGATTAAGTGAAGCTCAAACGTGTCTATCATTTTGTAATCTTTCAGCCCACCGTTCACCTTTCTCCGCGTTTTCTTCTATTTCTAGCAACTGGTAATTTTGTCAGTTGTACAGTGAATAAACTGGGTTCTGTGCAGTAGCTCCCATGTATAATTAAATCTCCAGGAGCTGTTTTAATACAACTCCAATAGTCTCTTTTATATTGTGTTCTCTTTAAGGTCACAGGCTACTTCTCAGGTGAAGGTTCCTTAACAAGATTCATTGAGTCACAAACAAGAACAACAGCAAGAATGAAGTTAACAGTGAAACAAAAAGGCTGGGGTGAACACAAAGCAATAACCGAAGTAATTCACGACTGTCTTATTCTTTACGCAAGTGACCAATACACAATAACACTACCAACTGAGAAAAATAACTTGTCTTTGTCTAAGATATATGAAAAACATAATTATGTCTTCAGAGGTCCATAGAGTCGTGACATAATAATTCGTTATGTCTTTATTATCTTAGAATTAGATATTTCTATCTACATACACCACAGGGAATTCGCTGCCATATTTCTACAGTAACCCTAAACAAACAAACTGCTTCACAGAAATGATTTATCTCCTTCAGCAAAGAAACAAAAATGTGACGCTTAGTCTGGGAGGGGTAAGCAGGAGATGTTATTTGCCATTTGTAACCAGATGTAACTAAATTTAACAAACTGTTCTGACCTTTATAACTCGTAACACTACCCAGATTTTGTGTTGTTATTTTGTGTTACATTTACAAACTATGTCGGGTCAAAAAGGGACATGTATCAATGTTTTCACAAATAGTTCTTGAACCCCATGGACTACGGCTGTCGGAAAAATGCCCCAGAACTTTATGCTGTCCTACTTTCTTCAAAATATCTTATTTTGTATGATATGGAACAACAAAAGTAAAAAAGTAATTTTTGTGGACCAAAGAACTGTTTGGTTATAAGCATCCTTCCCATAAACTTGTTCATTCAAACTTGTTCTTATAAAAGAATAAAAGAATTGGATTTGCCACAACTGAAAGGTGTGTATGATTGTTATTTTAGGGGTAAACTATCCCTTTAAGAAAACCAAGGAATAGTATAGTAGCACATGGACTAATATTCATGTGTATTTGTTTATGTGTGCCTAAGGAGGAGACAGTGAGAAAATATTGACTTGAATTGGACTTTCAAATAATGCCAACAAAAAACATTGTTTTGGCCATATTGTAAGGTAGCACTACACAAAGCAAGTGGAACAGATTTATCACAATAATAATGTTAAATATTGCATTTGATGGCTGTAGTAATGTTTTGATTCATGTGTATTCATATACACTTTATGAACGATTCCTCAAAACTATCGCTTGAACTTTGGCTGCAGCACTTACTGCAATGTATTGCCAGCCATGCTGTGGAGATGGACTGCACTGCATTGGCGTCCATAAAGTCTAGAACTGTTTGTGCTTTTGAGATGATTCACACAACGGCTCTGGCCAAACAGGCCCCGATTCCCTCTTTTAATTTCGCTTTTTATATGCAGTTTTGCTCTGCAGGATGTACCCTTATCAAATGCCAAACACGGGTAAATAAGCCTCTAAAACCTAATAAAGTAATTGTGGCTCTTTAATTTCCACCAGCTCTACAAGCTCATTTCATTAAAGAATAAAAGAGACATACTTTATAATGACTGTAAATGAACAGACCTGACAAGTCCTTATCTGGAGACTCCTCAGTTGGTCACTACAGACACACACGCATACGCATGCTGAATGCTCCTGAAAACATTAGGCTAGAAATAATTACAGAATGAACCAATTAGAGAGCCACAAAGCTAAGCCGTAAAACAAACACCCAATTAGCTTGAAACTCAATTTAGCATTCCTTGCCACAGAATCAAATCACCTCTTTAGGAAATTAATAGATGCACTATGTACACTGACACCTTTAAGCAGTGCTGAAGCAGTAAATGAAAACAGCAGAATGAAGACGAGCTAATGCTGTATGAACAAATGTTGCTGTCAAATTACAAACAAATTTTAGACGATGCTAATTGCTGTGTATTTTAACATCTTTTATGAATGTTATCAATAATAGGGCTTTGCATATGGTGAAATAAGGAAACACAGACATTTATGTCTTAATTGTATTAAAACAGACTGCTTAAAGTAACCACTGCCATGACAATAATGGGATAGATGCGATCTTCAATATGGTCGCTCAGGTAAAGAAAGCACTACTGTCCAGTATAGAAATTCCAATAAGTAACATATTTAAGCTAAGATTAACAATATCTTACCCTCGGATAGTTGTATTCCTGTATACATTTCTTTGTTAGGTTGAGCATAAAATAAAGATATTTGAAAAAATATTAGCTAACTAAGATTTCTTGAGCACTATATTTGTCTAACCTTGTAATTTTGAAGAATTTAAGAAAATCAAAAGTTCTGGGGCAGCTTTGACATCAAAATTTTGTCAGCGAACCTTTGTCTATTCTAATTTCTACAATGGTAGTCAGTGGAAACCCAGAAATCTTCCAACTATTTCTATGATTTTTTATTTATGTTAAAAAAACACAAATATATATCTAGGTTTGAAGCCTCGTGAGCTAAAGTGATTTTTGTTTATTTGCTGACCTATCGCTTTAAAACAAACAAAAATTTACGTAAACTAATACATGAGAAGTATTTAAAAATGTTGGTCTCCAGACAGTTTAGTAAACCGATTCATACTGAATCTACATTTATAATGACCAGCAAAAACCTCTCTCTCAAACCTTAAAATATACAATACACACCTGGATTTGTTAAGCAGGTTTGGCAAAAAATATTGCAAATACCATTAAAAATGTTACGATTTCAATTTAGAACATTTTAGAATCTAGAAATTTCCCCAAGGATGTCCCTCACACATATAAGGAAACAAACACCCCATGTATTTGTTTGGTTATTTGGTGGTGGCACCTTTAACAGTACATTCTAACCGACTACATTCAGGTATTTGCCATGACATCACAATACAGGCTTTGTGTGCTAAAAGCCCCAATCCAAACTTCTCCGCTCTCCTAACGCACCCTCCTCTAATCACCACCATCCACAGATCCTCATTCACGTCCACCTCCCGATAAACACACACCCTGCAACAATGGAAAAGAGCAATTTTGCCACTTCTATTTCAACCATTGAGAGACTCTTTTAACTCTAATGGACTCCCAAAGCAAACCCAACCGTGTCATGCTGGCTTTTATTTACGCCTACCTCTGATCCGAGGGCTTTGAGGAAGACTTCCCGAAGCTTGGATACAAAATACCACTTTTTCTAAAACACTTTGTATGTATGCACATATGGAGGTGTATACGCTCACGTACATATGGACAAACTACGAAGGAAGTATATTTGAAGGAGCATCACTCCAGGAACATATGGCGATCACATGAAGAATAGCATATTCTATCCTTAAGCTTTGGCTTGGTAGGAAAAATGTTATGAAATATGAAAGATGATCGTGTTAGTGGCAGACGGGTTTAACAAATTCTTTCATTCAGAAAAAACTATAAAAAACTATACAAAATAAATAATATTATACCACTTCTGTTTTTGCAATGCATTCTGGGATTACGTTTTACAGACCTACATATTACATACGTAATGCTACATTGAAATATCAAGTTTGATTTCTAACATGAGAAAATTACTTATTTTCTAAACAAAACAAATGACATGAACTACTTTAGACAACCTCAAAATCCTCCAAATTCCGAATTCCCACAAAAACTAATACCAGCCGACCTGTATCCTCAAAAGGGCAGAACGGCATTATTTGGTCCATATCTGATAGCGTCCATGTATCCGTATCTTATACCCCACGGTGCAATAAACGTGTACAATACTTACCCATTTCATACACATTTCAGCATCTTATATTTTTGTAAACCATCTCACACTTGTTTCTCCGTTTTTCACTATTTATAACTTGGAATAATTTTACAATTGTAAATGTTAACCAGACTAAAGCTGACCCAGGAAAGTTTCCATATCCAGTTTGTCTGTTTTTTCACTTTCATTCTGTCTCATTTCTCCTTGAGCTGCTGTTATACTGTGACCATGAGAGTGTTAAATTAGGATAAAAGATGGGCAAAGTATATGTTTAACCTCTCCTGAAGGAATAATATCTTCACTCATCTGCTCTGCTGAATGTACAGTACACACAGGATTAATTAAAACAGCCGGACGAAAGGACATGGTGTCGGATGGCTACCAATTAGCATACGAACGGCAATATCCAACAGGGAGGCCATGACTGTACGGTAATCTCATGCAATATGTCACACTTAACTGTACTGCATATCTTTTTTTTATATATAATTTAAACATTTTAAGGTGAATACAATACTGATGTACAGTCAACAATACCATCAAAACTATTAAATTAAATCTGTTTTATTTTTCCCAAATTCCATTTGACACTTCAACCAAACTTGAAAATTCTATCATCATTTACCCCCCCTCTTGTTATTAGAACCTATATGACTTGTGGTATTCGTAGACCACAAAATAAGATATTTTGAAGAGGGTTGTTAACCAAACAGCGGTGGCACTGATTCTTTCCTACTGTATGGAAGCAAAACCAGTGAAAGTCAATGAGTGACCCCAACATACTACCAAATATTTTCCTTTGTGTTGTACTGAAAAGTCATACAGGAAATAAAAGAGGGGGAGAAAACGATGACAGACTTTTCATTTTTGGGTCAACTATCACTTAAATGTTTCTGATTTCAAGTTTTCCTTTCTTGATACTAAAAATTATTTAGCACAAAACCAAAATACTAAAGTACACTACTAGAATTTACTCATAAAAACAAACCTAGACACTACAGTTTGTTTGAAGGAAAGAAATCCCATTCAAAAAAGGGGACATACTGTATAACTAGGTAAAAACAAATCAATCCCTTAAATATTCTGTGTTAAGTCGGCTTACATGTAATTACTTTATCAATATTTTAAATACAACATTTTAACACCTTTATTTTAATATACTAAAGCAATTTCTAGAGTGTAGTACAGTGCAGTTATGTGGGTGCAACATAGTTAAATTATCTTATATTTTGATGAGAACACAGAATAAATAGATACATAATTAATATTTACTTCTAGCAGAAGATGAAATTTAAAATCTGGTCATAGCTTCTTTCTAGTCAGGAAATACCAAATTTGCTGGTTTCAGAAAATATTATATTATTATGTCTTGATTCTGCAAATTGATTCAGCTGTTGTAGATATCATAGGGCCTATGTACGGTTCGGAGTTAATGTAGCCAATGTGTAACCAATGCAAACCCGTTGAATCATACTTATATCTGCTTTCTTCTTCAGTTTTTCACAAATCTCTATTTTTCTCTGATCTCCTCAGTGCTGGGAGACAAACACACAATCTGTCATATATTGAGCCAGTGAAGCTAGCATCTTGTTCGCTCCTCTGAAACTCCATCCCGTCACAGCAGGGGATTATGGGATGGATATGGGGGGAGAAGTGATTATCAATAAAAGGCCAGACAAACAAGGCTGAGTCGATATAGACCCTTAACTTGAAAAACAGACTCGCAAAGACACACACAAATAAGATCTCACCTATGGCGTCTCCTTGTTCATGCACCATGCAGGCCAAGTCCTTCATAATCTGATTAACGTCCAGCATGTCTCTCTGCAAAAACAAACCAGAGGGTAAAACTTGCGATGAGTCCGATCCAAGGTCTATTTAAGAACTCTTAAATGCAGTTGTATGCTTTAAAGAGTTTAACGAAACAAACAAACAGAACAGGAATGGATTTTAATACAAATCAATGCAAACATTTTCAGAAGGGCTGTGAGCAAGAAACATTCATGCCAGTCATTCAAAACAAGCAACATGAAGTACAACTATAATAAATCTAAACCTCCACCACCTCTGGAGCTGTTTTATGTCAAACCTCTATTCTCTCTACCCAGAGCCGAAGCAACATGAAGGCTTCAAAACACTCAGTCTATCTCCCGCTCACAGGCCTTTTTTGTCCATACACAAACCCATGCGAGTGCAGCTGGGTCGGTGGAGCCGAAACCATTGAGCCATTCATCACAGGTGTCGGCAATTGTTTGGGAAACTGGCAGCCATTCTGGCTCTTGGCACAAACCGTCCGGCCGGAGCCAAAATGGCCCCTAGCAAAACCGACATTACTAAAGACTTTCAGCATTTTTCACTGTGGCTGTCAACACCATCACAAAGCAACATATTTATTTTAACCAGCAAGGTGCTTGTGCAAAGTCAAAAAAGTAGAGTTTAATTACGCTTGATTATTACAGAACTTAAAAAACCCAACATCAAGTCATCCATTTACAGAAAGTTAATTTGACGCTTAAAATGAGTCTGTAAGTAAATACCTCTCAGAGGAGCGGCATCCCCTTTGAGAATTGGTTTTGTAGCTAACAGGCGTTCAATCCAGAATAAATCAAAGCACAAGTCGTAAGCGCCACAACTGAGCATTCTGAGAGGTGTCTAGAGGGGAAATTCTGATGAAATATTAAGAAATTACCTAAATGACCTAAACAAACTTTCCTGTACTCTAACTTACAGGGAAAATATCTCTAAAAGGTTTCTCTGCAAATCTTATATAATGGAAGGTATGTATAAGTGTCTATAAGGTTACACTAATCTAAATGTATTGTGTCCAAATGTTCCCTTTAAGCCTTAACCCACTGTCTATCTTTATGTTATATGATAGTTCACCCAAACATGAACATTTTGACGTGATATGCTTATCCTTAAGTTGTTTTAATATAATTTATATTTCTTAATTCTGCTAAACATGAAAATAGATATGGATAATTGTACCCATTTTTCATCTTTCTTACTTGTACAGAAAAAATACTTAACCTGGTATTATCATTTTGCCTCACACATCCATGTGCAGAGGCATGCCAATTCAATTATATTTATACTATTCGCTCCTTATAAAAGTTTACTACACAAACAGTCATGCTCTATAGCTTATACATCTCATACATCTAATGTTATGAGTGATTGCCAATTAAAAATACTTCAAATTCTTGATCACACCAAATATCAAATAGACCATTCACTCTTTTTCTATGGGCCCCCATTCTGTTTTTTGTCCTACTTCACTCTGGTTTTCTTTAAACAGACAGAGGGGTATACAGAGAGAAACAGAACAAACGTAAGTCTAATCAGATACAAGTTTTGTTTTATTAGACACAAAATGTCAGTTGTTCACACGCACGCACGCACGCACACACACAAACACACACGCATGTATGCGTGCACATGTGCACACATGCGCACACACAATCTTCACAGGCTCTGATGAGAGGAACCGAAGCTACACAATTAAATATGAAGGCCGATAAACCTACAGATGTCACACCTCCTAACAAAAGATGATTGGCACTTCTATGAACACAACAAGCTAAGAAGTTTTGTAGGAGCTGTGACGGACAGGGCCAAATGTGAGTGACTGTAAACCATCAGACGCTTCTAGACAAGAAAACTGAGAGTAGAGGGGAGAGAGATATGTAGCGATAAACCGACTTCCTCATGGCACCTGAGGTTTATGTGACATGTGTCGACTTTGGACAGGAGGGGAGAGGTATGAAATATACTGTGAAACATAAAGATCAGTTTGATTTCTCTTCTCTTTTTGATCTAGTGTGAATAAAAGCACAACATGAGGTTACTTATGTCTTTATGTAGGTTATCTAGGTACAAAATAAGATTCATGACATTTAGTATTATAGAATACACTTTATGATAAGTTTATCCTCCCATTGGCAAATAGTTTTTTTTTCATTCTTTTAGCTATTTGGCTGATTTGGTTAGTTAAACTTAAAACAAGATAAGAAAAAACAAAGAAACAAACAAAAAGGGAGAAAATGCCAATGGGTAAAAAAACAAGATTTAATATTTTACAATAGTACTCTTTCTGCAAAACAAGACAAAAATCCTAATTCTAAAATGACCTTTTGGAGCCTACCGTATTTCATGTTCAAGAAATCTGGGAATCCTTTCCCAGGAATTTTTTGTATCAAGCGAGTCTGGGGTAAGTTGTCACATTTATAACACCAATGAATTACGCACAATTCTATCATTATTTATTCACCCTGTTGTCATTTCAAACCTGTATGACTTTTTTCTTCAGCAAAACACAAATTAAGATATTTTGAAAAATTTGGGAACAGAAATCTGTTTGGCCCTCATTTACCAATAGGGGCTTGGTGGTTCGAGTCTTGGACTGGTGAGAATACCATGGGAGAGGTGAGTCCCTTGAGCAACATATGGACACATTCTTAGTATGAACAAAATAAAATGTAATGCAATTGTAGTTTTTATCCAAAACAAAAACAAAATATTGATCCTTAAATGACTTTTTGCAGTTTATTCCATAAACCACAGACCTGGGCGCAATTATGTCATTATTTACTCACCCACTTGTCATTTTAAATCCGAATGGCTTTTTTTCTTCTGCAGTGCACAAAAGAAGATATTGTGACAAAGCGATGGTAACAGAAATCTGCTGAACCCCACTGACCTGCATTGTTTTTTTTCCATACAATATAAGTCATTAGAGATTAATGGTTTTGCGTTTCTTTGTGTTTGCAGAGAAAAGAAAGTCATACTGGTTTGTAATGCCAAAATGATGACAGCATATTTGTTTTATAGTATACAATTGCTTTAAAGTCATGAATATACAGACACAAACTTACTCTTATACAAAATGTTATCTTATGCAATTCTAGATTTTTTTTCCAAAACAAGACAACAATAAAAATTCTAAAATTACTTCTTGTAATCGATTCTACTTTTAGAAACAAAAGTTTCTATTTCAGAGGATCCTCGGAGCCATGACATTAAATGACATTTTCCCCCATTCAGGAAATAAGAGAAAACTAAAAATAACATAAGGCAACATCAAACTCTCTTATATACGAACGATAACCTTTTACAGCCGTAAATACCAACTCAGTGTTTACGGTCCAGGAACAATTCAACGTTCTTATGCGTTTACACGAGTTGAAATGCGCTCTGGATGATGCAGACGTGGTACACCGGGTGAAGATAATGTGATTTGACTACCCTCTGTGTTTCTGATTTCAAGTTCTCTGACTGAACGCAGCACGTATCAAAGCTCCCCCAGGGCTAACAACCTGAAATCTCCATATTCAGAAGCTGCCAGCTGGGCGTGTGTAACTCCGAGAGCGTGTTAGAACGTATAGCTTGAATTGCGTATGATAGAGGCAGAGCAGTCGGCTGGTGGCTGATAGCTTCATAATAGCCTGCGAAAAGGAGCGTTCAGTCACACCGGTAGACAATCAGCTGTGAGAGATCTGACCATCAGAAATAAGTGAGTGAAGGAGCTGTAGTAGAGAGAAAGAAACAGGTGAGATAAGACACGGTCGATAATCACAAACGAGGCGAAGCTGTGGAATATCTGATTAAGGCTGTATCATAAATCATCACGGGTACTTCCGTATCAACAGACGTCGTGCTCTGAAACACAGACGACTTTTCAAGAAGAGAATTGATCACTTTTAAGGGGACTTCCTGTATGGATTGTAACTGGACAATGGAGAAGGTGAAATTAGCTTTTGAGAGAGATAATCACATAGGGTTAATTAAATGTGTAACCACAATGCAATAATGAAGGCCAGTTGAGAGATAAGTATCTATACAAGCTATCACTAGGCCCGAGAGCCTCTCTCTGGGCGGTGTTTTTTAAGGTATTTTCTGTGTCATATACCAACCCTCTTGTCATTTTAAGTCAGCATATCGCAAAAGAAGATATTTTAAAGAATGTAAAATGCATAAAGCCACTGAACCCTTGTACACTGTAAACTTTTTTACTGTGATTTTTCCTGGAAACAACTTACACTCAAAAATAAAGTAAATTCTTAAAAGTTGAACTTTATTAAATATTCTGTTAAATATTGTGTATATGTACAGTAAGTAAAAAAATTTATTTTTTTACAAATATATTTAATTAGAATTCACCAAAAGTATTTAGTGTATGTTACAAATATATATTTGTTAAAATACAAATCTTTTACTGCATAAACTTAAAAAACAATATTTGAAATGAACTGTTAGATTTTTAATCCATAATCTAACTATTTCAGACTGAAAAAACATTCAATATTTTAAAAGATTTTTTTAGTTAATGTAACTGTTTAATTTTGTGATATTTAGAAGCCACATTAATTGACATTTAGAGTGTATTGTATGGAAACAAATCCTTGCATGTAAAACAGACAATTTATGAATAACACAAACTATATAAAAATTTATAAACATACTATAAAACATAAGAACTGGCCCTGGGAGCCTTACATTGGTCAGTGTAAACGGGTCTGGAGCATGGCCTACAGCCAATCATTTTTTTCTTTGGTCTACATGGACCCAATTGTTCAGCACCTGTTCTTATTAATTTTTATAAGCAATCTGATTGGCTGACGCCTCGTATTTGTGATTGAAGAAATGTTCAAATTCTGCCGCGGCAACGGCAATGATTCACAACAGACCCACAATTGAGTGTGGCAACACTTGACTTCAACTATAAAAAGTAAATAAGAAGCGTTGATGAAAAATTATTTTAAATTCAGTATATAGAAAATACTGTCCTTTTGTTTTGTTACTGTGATTGAAATGTTAACGTGAGATGAAGAATGTACAGCGCTGAATGTCAATCTCAAGCACCTCTTTCTAGTTTACTGCCACATCAATGCACTTTTGAAATTCTATATGAAATTCATATGCTGCAAGTGTGTTAGTCATCATTTGCTCGTAGCGTTTGTCATTACTCCAGTCATCCATCCGTCTACTGCACGTCTCCTCATATGCCCAAATAGTGCCTACAGCTGTTCTACCTTTCTAAATGCCAGTTTGTCTCTTAGTCAAACTGCAACCGACCCTGTGTGAATATTAGATCAAGTAATGTGCTGCAGAAACATGAGACATAAATAAAATACAAAATTGCACAACATGAAAAAAGAGAAGTCGGTAACCGAATAGCGGTGGTATCCGTTCATTGCTGTATTTACACTGCAAGTAAATTGGTGCCAGTAACATTCTTCAAAATATCTTCTTTTGAGATCTGTGGAAGTAGGAACAGGTTTAAAAGCAAAAAGAGGGTGATGAGGATCTTTATGATTTGGATGAGCTATCACTTTAAATGGTATAATATATAACAATCTCCATATACGTTAAGCTGTGGTGAGCTGTCACACCAAATTTCCACACTGAAAATCCTTCTCTCCAAGGCTACTCCAAACTGTAAGATATATGTGGTTGAAATTCAAGATATCTAAATATAAATGGCTTCATCAGACAATAAACTAGATTAAAATACAAAATGTTCAGAGATTAGAAGTAGATGTTGCAAATAAAACTATGTGAATGTCTGTCACTTGTTAACTCGTATTATCATATACTGAGGTATTTGTTTCTAAACTGGTGCTTACTTATGCACACGCACAAATTTTTTTTTAAAATGATGCAAAAGTGAATTCAAAGGCATTAATACCATGTTTTTTTTTTGAAAACAGGTACTTCAGTGTTGACCTACAATTCACACCAGCCCCTGCTGTCAATCAAACTAAGTCTCAGATTAGTGAACCTAAGGACAATGTCAGGTTTTGATGTTTTCTGATAAACATCTAGTGACATGATGTTTTATGTGACCCCATACATGCCCAAAGCAACATCATACACTTCATGTGAGCATTAAAACAATACCATGAGCTCTGTCTTTCGAAGTCAAATACACAAGAACACACAATTCTTACAAAGCAAATACCGTACATATTAACATTTTTAGAAATTTTGATCACACTTTCAAAAAATAATTTGTGTGGCTCAATAAATATCACAAATATAAACAGTTATATTAACTAAATACAATCTTCAAAATAGTCATGTGAGTGGAAAATATTACAGAATTGATTAAAAATCCAAAAGTTATTTTAAAGAAAATCCTAAATAAATTTACATTTATGTACAAAAAGTATTTATTTAACAATATATATTTGTTAAAAGTATATATTGTATATACAAGTAATATTTGGTTGAGTACGAATAGAAATATTTGAGTAAATCATACTTATTTGTTTCTCAAAAAAAAATCACAGCCACATTTTTTAATGCATACTTTTCTCCAAATGTGTGTTAGCTGGTGATGAAAAACCTTTGCGCTACCAACGCGACGTTCAACAATCGATCGGTAAAAAGAAAATCCATGCAGTAAAGGTTAAATCTTCCTCCTTTTAAAAACCTTTCAAACGCTTTGCAGCAACTCCATCCATTACGAACATAATGTAAACATTTTATCTTTGTATAGATCAGTTTTTAAAATGTTGTTTAGTATCTCTGAGTGGCATGTGTTCCCTAAGGGCCACTATTACACTTACATAAGTGCGTTTACATCGAAATAATGAGTATCATAAAGTAATTTCCAGGATTTGTTTGTAACACCAAGGGACACTGCAGCGTGCATGATTTTAACAAACAAAACAAAAATGAAAGAGCATATTGTGTTAGCGTGATGGCTGTACTGATGGCTGTAGTCAAGATGTGTACGCCAGCAAAGCTAGCGCCTGGGGAGACGTCGGTTAATTATTCTCGGTGTGCACGTTTTGTTTTAGGAGGGGAAGTGCTCTGCTGGATGCTGTATTTGCCGTACTAACACGTGAGGCTTTGATCTTTACCAGTCTAACAGCCCCGGCGCAGTCAAATTGGCAGCTTTTTCACTGCTTGATTACCATAGCTCAAATGATTTAAGGGAACAGGTGGAGTGCGAGCAGATCTTAAGCAACAATATATTGACAGAAGGACCCTAAAAATTAAGCTGTCCATAAAAATATATGAGTTTAGAATGATGGCTAAAGGGAAACGAATATCTAATAGCTATAGGCTGAAAGAACATGTTAGTAATCTATACATTGATCAGGGCTGTATCAATAAGTTCGATAAAAGGCTGAAATTCTCTAAAATGTATCAGTATGAACTTAAAGACATTGTGGCATATACTAAGGTGGTCTAATCCTACAAATAGAGTTTGATGATTAATTCTATCCTGTTTCTATATAATTCGATTTTTTAATAGAGCTTTTAACAAATTAGTCAAATAACTTTTACCTTACTGTTATAAAAAGAAACTTTTGGGTTGTCTTATATTTCAGGCCTAGGTTTTTACATGTAAGAAAATAAAATGTAGGTGTAAAAACTATTTAGCAATCTTTAAAATATTTAGAGCCTCTAATCTTCTTTTTCTCTCTCGCAAGACTACAATAAAATGTTATATTAATGAAATTTACACGTCAAAACACATGTGATGGAATCTTAATTTTAACTATATTGTTTTTTCCATCTATTTGATGTTTTTAATACAGCTTTTTATCAAAAAGCACAAAATAAATTTTAATATAACGTTTCAGGTTTACTACATTGTCTTATATTTGAGGCCTAGTCTTTTATGTGTCAGCAAATAGAAATGTACTTGTAAAACCAGTTCAATCAGAAAAGAAAGCCTCCACTAAAATGCTAACATTCATAGAAAAGCCTCTAGTTTATTTTTTGCTCTCTTGCAAGACAACAATAGATTTTAGAATAAATTATCTATGTTAATAAAATTTATGAAATATATAAGAAAAAATTTCTATGTTTATTTAAAGCGTTTATTGGTTCATAAGCGATTAAAAGCAATTATAGGTCCAGTATGTCCATTTAAGACAGATTTTTTCTGGCTCTTATTGGTGCAGCATTATTCCTAATATGCTCTCTCTTTCTCTCTCTCTCTCTCTCTCTCTCTCTCTCTCTCTCTCTCTCTCTCTCTCTCTCTCTCTCTCTCTCTCTCTCTCTCTCTCTCTCTCTCTCTCTCTCTCTCTCTCTCTCTCTCCTCTCACTGATAAATGTGTTTAAAGCTGATATGAGATCCCACCACATCCCAGCACCCCCTTCCCGGCCCAAAGGCAACGGGCAACAGGACGCCGTGTCACTGCAGAGAAACTGTTAAGCAGATTTACGCGCACGCTTACAGCCTCAAAAACGATGACATTTTTGCGCGTGGCCTGCTGAGGGCTTAAGCGTGAAACATCTCTTTCTGCCCTTGCTGAATAAACGGTTTATAATGTAAATTCAAATGTTTCCTTTCCATCATATCCCAAGGACCTCGAAACTCAAAGCGCACACTCCTATTTACAAAACACGAGTTTATATGTACGTGCATCATTTCAACAGGAAGTGGAAGTGTTCTCTGTTCCGTTCTCTCAATGAGGATTGAAATAAGATTTTTACAAGCATTTTGATACACACCGTGCCCATCTAAAAGTAGCCAGTAAACTACTCTAAAGCACTTGCTATCGATTGTAAAGCAGAAACCACGACAAAAACATAATCAGAAACACAGCACAATAAAGACACTAAAGAAGACAAGACAGATATTAATGTTGGGAAAAAGAATAGAAATTACTTTTCACAAAGACAAATAAATACAGCATTGTAATATCAGACTGCTGTTCTTGGTTGTAAAAGCTTTTTTAGTGTGAGATGATAAAGGAGCTCTGTCTTTACACGGCAATAGAAGTTGTTAAAGGAATCTAACAAATGTGGTTATGTTTAAGTATATTAGGAAGTTATAGATTACCCAGAAAAATTGGTTGTTAAAACTTGCATATGGCACGTTTTCTATATGAAACACAAAAGAAGCTAATTTGAGAAATGTTTTGCGTCCATACAATAGTCAATGGGGAAAAGTTTTTTGTTTCTGTTACAGTACTATTAAACAAAAAAATGTATGAAAATTCACATGTTAGCGTTATTCTTAATTAGTCGTTTAAAACTCAAAAGAAGAAATTTTACAGCTGTTTTGTGTCACTCCAATTGAAGTCAATGGGTCAAATTTATTAATTCACCCACATTCTTGACAATATCTTCTTTTTTATTCTGTTGAAAAATGTAAGGACTGGATAAATGTAAGTTTGGGTGAACTTTCACATTAAACAAATAGGAAAAACGCTTTTCATATGTATGCCTTAATCATAAATAGCAATATATACAGTACTATTATACAAAATAATGTACAACAAATGAAAATATTATTGTTACACTTAATTTGTTGTTTAAAACTTGCATTTTACTCTTTTTTAGGGAACAAAAAGAAGACACTTTGAGAAATGTCCTGGCGGTTTTGTGTTCTTAAAATAGAAGTCAATGGGGCACATGTTCTTTTGTGTTGAAATATCTTCTTTTGTCTTCACATATTATTGTTATTCCTACAGTAACTTCCTTCCACTGATTCAGGAGTTTTGATTCACTAAAAATACCCAAGTCTTTGTTTGGGAACTGTATTCCACAGCAGCGCAGTTTTTTATTGCGGTGTTCCTCCCACTCTGGCATAAAAGCGTGCATCCAGCAATTATTAACAAAACAGAAATGACACTAAAATCAATAAACCTTATCTGAATAAGAACTTCTTCTTTGTTCCCTTCCTGTGCCTACAATATATGATTAAATTGAGAAGAAGGATGAAAACGTGTAGAGGCTGGTCTTTCTCAACAGAGCTGTGGGAGAACCGAGAGCACGAGGGAAAGACAGAGAAAGCGAGAAAGCACACCCACAGAGTCAGGGTTGTTTGTTATAAGAATAACACCATCTTTGCCACACTGCATCAAAGTGGATCAACACAGGACGTGCTTTGACAAGGCACGTACACACACCATACATGCACAACTCAAAGAAAAAACAAACACTAACATTTTTACAGTTACGTGCCTAGACAACCACTAAGAGACATACTCATGCATTAGGATGTGGCCAGCCACAGAACTAGACTTTATTCCCAGAAGGTTGCCTTTTTATAGAACTGGAGATTTAGGAGTCCTCAGTATAGTTTATAAACTTCCCAACTTATGTATGGCAATTGTTATATTTTGATAAGCAACGCAGTAAAATAAATGAAAACTACACGTGTTTATTATAAACAATATATATACATACAACTAATTGTGTTTAAATAAAAGTGTGTGATTACATAATATATTGTTTCTATGACCAGTGCATATTACTATTCTATTTATTACTGTTCTATTACATTTATTTACATATTTAACAACAAGAAAAATTATATATAAACAATTAGTAATTTTATATATATATGCATGTATATTTATGTAAATGCACAGTACACAGACCACTATTATGTTAATAAAGACTTCATCTAAAATTATTTGATATGCGGATGCCATTTTTATTCTGGATGCATTAAAACATATATGGTACTTCACAATAGGCAAAATATTACACTTTAAGGTTATGCACTGAACGAAAAGCCTTTGGCAAAAAGGCATTATCTGTAGTTTGTATCAGGGAATATTGATTTTATTCTTATAAATAAATGCACACAAAAAAACAGAGAGGAAATAAAGCATTTATTGACTAAAATGTTTTCTGTTATTAAAATGTGTGATCCTTTCTTGGCGAATATTTTAAAGTTATTCTTCTAGACTGCCCTTATAAAATTAGTTCATGACAAACCACCTTGAATTTGTGAGCTTCAGCAATCCAAATACACGAATGCAGATCTAAGATAATCTTAGAATAAAGAGCAAAGATGTTTACTATCCATAGTAAGACATTACGTTTGGTCACTACTGTATATAAAACCCCAGGGATTCTAGGTTCTATAAAGACACTGTTTAAAAAAAAAAGTAAACCAATTTTCCGTAAATTGTATTGTGATTATGACACTTTCAATATAGATATCAAGAGTTAAACGTTTCATATCAGGCAAAGACATTTCTCATCAATGTGTTGGTCTGCATCACTGTGGTTTACTGTAGCTGCACTCAGCTTTAAAACTTCTGTTTCTAACTGAAGGGCAAATTGGATGCTCTGAACACATTTGCAGGGCAGACACGTGTGTGTATCTTTCTATTGGACGGGCCAGGTGTTGATTTCAGATTCCCCTTGAAAGTGTCCTTTGAAATGCCCTATGTTTCTTTTTCGAAGAATTCATTTTAATGAAATGATAGCCGAACCAATGTGTCAGAGGTGGGAATGGGGTTGATGTCATAAAGGTGGAAAGGCGGAGCCCGGCTCCTCCTTTTTAAATTGAATTTGTTAATACCGAGGTACTATTTATTACCCTTGTGGATCGCCACATAGAAAATGAAGATGGAGAATCTATAAGCATGAACAACCCTTGTGTCCTTTATCCATGCTGTCCCTTCCCACGGTCCGCCAGAGAAGGCTTCGCCCGAATGCACATGCCGTCAGAGTAAATGTGAACTACTGAAGAGGAGAGATCAGCTTTTAGTAAGAGAAAGAGAGAGCGAGAGCAAGAGAGAGGAACTGATTATGCTTTACACGGATAACAGACGTTCCATCTTCTGTATTTCCCATGGGAAGTGAAAGAGAGAAAGAGAGAGAGAGAGAGAGAGAGAGAGAGAGAGAGAGAGAGAGAGAGAGAGAGAGAGAGAGAGAGAGAGAGAGAGAGAGAGAGAGAGAGAGAGAGAGAGAGAGAGACAGAGACAGAGACAAAGAGAGAGAGAGACAAAAGAGAGAGAGAGAGAGAGAGAGAGAGAGAGAGAGAGAGAGAGAGAGAGAGAGAGAGAGAGAGAGAGAGAGAGTCAGGCTACAAACACTGCTGATTCATTGGAGAGTCATTGGTGAAGATGATGTGCGGGGCAAGGTGGGGAAGATGCCAGACAGGAGGAGCACATTGTCAGATCCGATCAACCTGCTGGACCCCGGGGCAAACGGCATCTCCGGAACTTGCGTCAGAGTTTCTCAAGCACAAACTGCCCTTCATCACTTTTCCAATCATGTGAGAAACCTGGTCCAATTTCACCTCGACTAAAATAAGCTGTCAGAGCTTTTCATGTTTTGTCTTTGTGACAAATGGGAATTTATTAGAAAGGCGGTGAGATGCGAGACTGTCTGATGCCTGTCCATTAAGCAGATGGGGTAGAGAGCGTTAGTAGCCAAACTTCAGATGGGTCTTCAGCTTTGAAATGCCATACATCTTAATTCCAAGGCTTTCTTAAGGTTGTCATGGTCATTAGGACACCCAACCCATCTCGTTTTTCAACTCTGCACTATTCAAACTAGAAAGCAACATTTGTTTTAAGAAATGCCATCTGTGCTACTCACAATCTATCTATTTTTCCATCCCCGTCAAAAATTATGAAAGGCTACATTTACTTCTGACCCATTCTCACTTTTCTCTTTGACCACACCACATCTTTAAGGCCCAGCGCATGCTACGTGTCCAAAACAAATGGCTTTGAAATCAGACCAAGCCCGTGTCAAAGAACAATAAGATGACCTCATCATAGCAGGTTCACATCTGCGGAAATGCACATATGGAGCAAAACAGCTGTTCGGCCACAGTCGGGACATACTTCAATCGTCGCTCTTGCTGTTTTTCAGTGGGGTATGAAAAGCCTTCTGCTTGTGTGTACCACTAAACAGCAGAACAAACTGTATTATTGAGAGGCGGGAAATTGGGCAGCGAGCTCGGTGGTAACAGAACAGTTACTAAAGATAAGGACGAGTACAGCAAATAAGCTTAAGGGTTTGTTTATGCACAAGTGATATAGAGATGTTCCCTTTAAAGATCCTGTTCATTCTTTTCAACGTGCCTGTGGTGCTGAAGAAAGGACAATGATAGTGTTATCCGCAAGCAAAATGTATAATACAACTAAGTTTGTTACGGACGGATAACAAGGTTAAAGTGCTTATTCTGCAGGGGGGTATTCAAATATTCATTCATCCTTCTGCTGTTGTACCAACATTTATGCAAAACAATATTTGGATACTTAACAATGTCAAAATACAGCTCAGAGATGAACTAAAAACTTTAAAATTTATGCATTCTAATTTTTAAGTTGGACAGAAATTAAGACCTTTTTTTCTCCCAGTACATAACGTAAAAGTATTTGTACTTTATAAGAGCATTTTTTACTTTTTTAGGTTTTAACTTGTCTCTGCATATGTATGCATGTGTGCGTGTGTGTGTGTGTGTGTGTGTGTGTGTGTGTGTGTGTGTGTGTGTGTGTGTGTGTGTGTGTGTGTGTGTGTGTGTGTGTGTGTGTGTGTGTGTGTGCGTGCATGCGTGCGTGTGTGTATGTGTGTGAAGATGGTTCATTTATATTAGATGCTTTAAGTCATAACATAAAAATCACAGTAACTATTGCTTTATTCAATGGGTTGACAATTATTCTTTAATGCTGGAAAAATATAAGAAATATACAAGTGATCCTTAACTTTCAATCTTTAGTGTTCATAAAATATAATTATAGTTATGTAAGTAGCTATAAAAATAAAGAAAGGTGTTTCAGATGTACTTAAGAAAATACTTTACCAATGTCCATCTCTTACCCAAGGTCACTGGATCAGCTACCCTATAAACCGTTAATGACTTTTTTTCTTTTGTAAATGGTATAAAAGTACTAATTGTAAATTAATTTTTGTGTGTTTTCAATGCACACATTTAAAATAACTTGGGATAAGACTGTGTAAGAAACTGGTTGGTTGGATGGAGCTCATTTATGAAATGTGGGTGTGACTTATGATCCATACCTCAATCTGAAGCAGTGCTTCTTCTCTCTGTCTCAGAATCTCCACGTCTTCCTCGCTGATCTCCGACAAGAACGCTTGGCCATCAGTATCCACGTTTTCGCCTGCCCCCAACAATGGCCCTTCCTCAACCAGTTGACTGAAAGGAGTCTGTTGGCTCTACATGGACACAGACACACAGCGATTTATTTCTTATGTTGTACTTTGGGAAATTAAAAACATTGTCTGGTACATTTGAGTAGTGCTGCGGTGACATAGGATTATCCTGACTTTGCTCAAGTCCAAGTTGGTCTTGAAAATTTATATAACTTATACAACATTTTTATCGATCAATTCGTAAACCGCTCCTATTATAGCAACACGCTATTTCACGGTTGTGAAGAGAGGGAGATAAACATAATGATAATGACTCGCCAACCACTATTTCAGCAAAGGAATTGCAAGGAAAGAGTCTGCCACCTTTGTTAGTCATTTAGGTTGAACTATCCCTCAGCCTGAAGGCTCTGAAGGTGGTAGTCGGTCACTTAGAGAAGAGAACATTGATCTGCTAATTTCTCAAATTGCATATGCATGACATCGATAGTTGCCCGAAGCGGGCTATTATTTTTTGCTATGTGGCGGATGACTCATTGTATTTTTCCTCTCAGAATTACCACATCCGATACATCTCGGTCCACATCGGAAACATCATCTCTATTGCGATGCCGCTGTCTTCCCACTCGTTCAGGATTCCAGGGTCTGTTAGGTCACAGAACGCCTTGTGTTTGGGAGGATTTCAAAATGTATTGACAAGTTAGATAACAGAAATTATGCTTTAATCTGTATGCAAGCCGGAATGCATAATTTGCCAGTGTTGCCAAAGTTTTGTCTACTTCAAACACATGTGACTGTAACTTTACAGTACATTGCTAGTTGGTGGATGGCAAACAGAACTGCTTTTGAGAATATTTTTGTATAACAAAAAAAAATTTATGACAAGTCAACCAAAACTAAAAATTATGAAATCCTTTACTCACCCCCCTCATTGAAAATCTTGTAAATAAATAACGCTTGAAAATGTTGGTAATTAGATAATGGTTTTCACTGAAAAATACGAACTCTTATAAATAAGTGTTTTGTTTTCTAGTGAGAATATAAAGGAAATATTAAATCAAGGAACTGTCATAAGATATTTACATGTTTTTTTTAAAAACTTTATAAGAATCAGATGAGTTAAGGTTTAAAACATCTTGAATAATATACCCATAATATGTATTTTTCCAAATTTTTCTTGTCTATAACCTAAACTTACCTTACTCTTACATTTTATAACATTAGGATACAAAATATAATTTTATAATCGGTTTTAATTTAAGAACTTTTAGATATTTTTACAAGAAAAGATGCGGTATGAAATGTGTATAAGGTAAAATAGTTATAGAGCATAGAAATTAATTTCCAACATTCTTCAAAATGTCTTATTTTGTGTTCTCTCGTTAATTTAAGACCTTTATTCATACCTTCACTAGGAGGTTTTGTTCTAAGAAATTTCTCAAGTAAAATTTGTTCAGAGTCTGATGTAACTGTGAGGGCTTGTAGATGTGAGACACTTTAATTATAGCAGAGAGCACGTTATATACATCAATGGAGATATTCTTCCGCCAATCAATCACAATAAGGAACATCTTGATCAACTTCATCTGTAATATTTATAAAGACAGGTTGTCTCATATATATTTAGATGTTTCAAGATACTCAATTGGGAGACTTTTCTTAGTTTCTTGTATATTAAATTCTTATGTTAACTGCAAGATAGAACTCTAGGTTAACGAATAAACTTCTTTACACCTATATAAAATGTTCTCAAAGACATGTCATTTAAATGTATACTGTAGATAAACATATACTAGGATAATTTTGAAATATATATTATATAAAGACATCAACCCCAGAGTAGCAGAAATCTCACTGGAAGCATATAGCAAATGGCTTAAAGTGATGATTTACCAAAAAAAAAAATCTGTAATGAGTTACTCAGTCTCTTGTGGTATCAAAGCTGTATCAATTTCCTTGTTTGGTTAAATAAACAGAGACAGATAATTTAAAGAATGCTTAAAATAATTCTTATTTGCCATGAATACATTTCTCGTCATGCAATCTTCAAAATATCCTATTTAATATTTTTTTCTACAATGGTAGTCAATGGTTACCAAAATCTATTAGATTACAAGCATGCTTCCAAATATCTTTCTATATGTTTATCAGAACAAAGAAATCTATACAGATTTGAAATATTTCAAAGGTGAGTAAATGATGAGAAGCTTTTTATTTTTGGGTGAACTAATCTGAAAGATGATGAAAGGACAGTTAACTCATATATGACTCACATGCTGTTGTGATTTTCTTGTTTTTACCATTCCTGATGATAAACCGTGTTTTCCCTTCAAAAACCCTTTAAAAAATATGACTCGGGTATAACCTGGCGATCAAACAGATCTCTTAATATTGCTTTACTCTCGACTATCATCTCAGCGTGTTATTTGTTTTGGGTGTGTTCTTGATGTTCATATGGGAACTACACATCCTGTTTGATTGCTCTGGAACTGTGTTTCCTGAGGGATTGTCGAGGGAGATGAGATCAGAGACATAGCCACAGGTGACAGAGTCTCAGATAAAAGAAGCATCTCCAGAGAACGACGTGAGAAAAAAGAACAGAATAAAAGTGGATTGTAATAGACCTGAGACTGTTAGATAGGAGTGTGTAGGTATGTATTATCGTCACATACTAGCTGAGTCAATCTGAGCTGCTGTTATGCACTGCTAGTAACATAGAAGACAATTGCTGTCATTCAGTCTGTACTTATCAATCATCAGGACATCCTTGAACCATCTCAGGTGAACGGAAAATGGAAGTTATGATGGAAGTTGAAAATTGTAAGGCGTCAGAAAAATGACAGATTTGTGGGTTTAAGTGGGGTTGGTTTGTCAACTGAAACTCTCTTCAGATGAGATTAAACTTCTATTTGTGATGATTTGCAGTGTTTTGTTTCTACTTTTTAAGATGTCTTTTCTCACAGTGAATCATAAAACCAAGTATGAGATTTCAGTTGCCCTGAAGTTACAAAAAAATTGACATTTTTATCAGACAATCTTTAAATTGAAGCTGTTGATATTAAGATATTTTTTACAGTACAATGAATTTTTTAAATGTATGTGACTGATTTTTATGTCGCAAAGCACGCAAAAATATAAAAAACACTGCTCGTGATATACTTAGTAAAAATCAAATATTAAAATTGTGTAAAAAGATATTTAAAAATATGCTGGAATCTGAAATTTCCCATTGGATTCTATTATATGTTAAAAAAATGTGCCAGGCAATGAGGACCATCATTTTTTTATCCACATTTTTCAAAATAACTTCTATTCTGCACTTTCTTTAAATAACATTTTTGTAAATTCTTACCTTAACAGTACGAAAAGTCAATTATAGAAAACAATTGGGCAATACTCCAGTATTTAACAATGACCCATTCAAATAAAGCGGAACAGAGCATAAGGACATGATGTAACACTGTTACCAGTGACATTTGGTCGACAAATAAATAATGGTCTTTGTTTATTCAGTTCTTTTTGTGTTAGTTTGTTCAATTTAATTTGCATTTAAGTTATGCTTTTAGCGTCTTTGAAACCTTTATCGTTGAAAGGACATTAAAGAGGAAAAAAGGAACTTGGGTCACCATGGTCTGTATGTCTCTGACCACAGGGCTACATATATTTTTTTGTTCCCCTTACGACAACTAATTCACCATGCCACACAACCCCTTTGTTGACCTCCAGACTTAAAATCTGTTTATAACATGTTCGATGACAAGGACAAGTATTCCAAACAGAAACAGAATTGTGGAAAAGCAGAATAGTGACCAGGTCTGGAAGTAACAGGCTGGTGAGCAAGTCAATATCTGACCTGCAAAAGAAATCTAATGCCAAGAAGCACAGAAGCATCAAAGAGCTTCATTCTGCATGCAATCACACCCTCTTAATGTTACTGTCACATGGACGTCGCAGAGCTCGAGAAAGAACAAAGAGGAAGAAGTAGACTCGCTCTGGACTCAGACATATTAAAGCCACTCACCTGCTTCCTGTCCTTTTGGGCTGAAGGAAGCAAGGCTCTTGAACGGTCTGCAATTTTCTGTCAGAAATGAGAAAAAAATGACATTAATATGCAAAAGGAGGCAGACACACGTGGCAGCAGCTCAGCTGAGGAGAACTTCAGAGTAGTCTTTTTCATGGCTTTAAATGATTTCTGCATGGGTGGGCTACACAAGAGGCACCTTACAAAAATTCAGAACATTGCGGTGTCCCCTGACTATAATTTTAAGCCCTTAATCTCATATTCGTGGTTTTTCTAATTATTTAAAATGTTAGATAAGTTATTATCTAACATAAAATTAACTTCTCATGAAGAGGCTGGTTTAAACACATATTATGGCAGTGTCCACCCCCTCATGTCTTTAAGACTTTTGGCCTGTGGGTGTTCTAAACTTTGAAAGTAAAGTTTATAAAATGGATATTTTTGATTCATAGTCAAGAAATATAACTAAATAAAGATTCTTAACAAAGGTTCACATCCTGTGCTGCAATTTAGAAAACACTTTTCCTATCATACGGATGCAGAAGCCCTTCTGGTTTTCATTTTATTTAAATACATTTTACAAATATTAATCTATTATTAAAGTTCAGTTAGAAATGAAACGTTAGTTGTATTGTGTACAAGTGTTTCTAAAGTGAAACAGGAAGTTCTTGCGGACCTTTACTGGACCAGCATTGTGTAACTCCGATAAAAGTGGACCATAACATAATTATGTAAGGTATACTTTTCTTATTAGATCTGGGTATTAATGAAATACTTTTTTAAACCCTTTCCTGTAAAAAGTCTGCCAAATTGTGACCCTGGGCCACAAAGCCAGTATATTTTACAGCATTACCCAAAAATAAATTGTACAGGTCATAATCAAATTTTCTTTGTACCAAAAAATCTTTATAACATTAAGTAAAGATCATGCTCCATTTGTGTATTTCATACATTTGCAACCATAGATACAGCAAAAGCAAAAAAATGGATACCGGCAAATTATATTTTTTGCAATTCCTAACTAGCCATTCATTAACAGAGAGCATATTTATTCATGTGGTACATAGAAAAAAATAATCCCTATGACTGTTTTTGTGGCCCTGGTTTTGTATTTAATATAAAGAGTAGACTTTTGTGACTTTTCCTGCATTCACAGATATCAGTTGAGTGGGTTCTGAAAGAGGTAAGAACGTGAAGACAAATAAGATTTTCATGTATACCTTCTGCAGGTCTCCATATCGCTGGACAGAATCTGACAGCTCGGTTTTGAGTCTCGTCAAACGGAGCCTGTCTTGCTGAGAAAGATTGAACACACCACCAGTTTAACAACTCTATAACATCACCATGACATATTTAAGCTGTCAATGCACATTATTCCATTCCCATTAGATTATTTTATAAGTGACAGTTACAAATGGACTGATAACCATTTATAAATCATACGTTTTTCAGAACAGAGACAAATGAGACTCTCAGCTTGAAATATAAAAGGACCCAGAAATGACTTTTACCCGTGAGGATCCACTGATGATGTCAGTGAGTTGCTTGACAAGTTGACTTGTGCTAGTTATGACTTTGTTGGTCTGCTGTTGTGTGGAATGTCTATAAGTACAAAAAAACAAAAGAAACAAATATAAATAGATAATCATGCGCCACCACAGAGGATGACTCCAAGCGGGACAGCGGCTATCCCAGCGAGCTTTGCCGGGCTAGGTTTACAGCCCTATTGAAGGGATTAGGCTCAACCAATTAAGTAAATCAATATTAATGACTGTGCAACAGAGGAACAGCTTTGTGCACTGATGGACTGTGTGTCTGGGCTGCAGGGCTCAGCTGATGTCAGGCCGGCTTTAGGCTCCAGGCAGGAGTCAATCTGCTGCCTCAGAGGAAAAGCAAAGGATTAGACGATGTGTACTGAGACAGCAAATCAAATGGAGGAAAGGTAGCAGAGCACAATGAAAGGGAATACACTTAATTCGCTGTTCTTCATGCATCAGCAGAGCGCATGAAATCCAGACTGTATCATTGAGGTTTTCGATGGTAATATTTATGATCCCACGAATTAAAGAGGGCAGAGGATGCAGAATGTAAGTCAGGGCATGCACTCAAAATAATTTTCCTGTTATTTCCTTGAAAAAAATTACAGATTAAAGAGAGTAAAATGTTAACTCTTTCAAATTAAAAGAATGAACTGTTCGAATTTAGTGTGTTTATAAATAAAAATCTTAATCGAAATTCACTCAAATATTTCTATTTGAATTTACCCCAAATATTAGCTGTATTTTTATAAATATATATTTGTTAAATAAATGCTTATTTTTCATTATATAATTTTTATCAATGTTTTGTTTTAATTATGTTATGTTTATTCACTAAGCCAAACTAATTATTTTTTACAGTGTGAGCTTTTGAGCTTTCTGTCTTTTGTGTGCAGGGTGACAGTTCTTAGAACTAAATGCATTCAAATCGGCTGTTGTGGTCTATGAAAAATATATATTTGATTCATATGTTTTATGAAAACACAATGTAAATTCAAAATGCATAATGTTAAAAAATGCAAAATGCAACCTTTCAGCAAAAAAGAGGTGACAGTAATAACTTATTTATAAAGGAAAAACAAATACTCACGCTGTTGTCATTCCAAACCTGTATGGCTTTGTTTTCTGTCGAACACAGGAGGAGTTTTAAGAGTGTTGGTTAGCAACAACCCCATTGACCTCGATTGTATAAACACAAAGCAACTAGGACATTTCATAAAATATCTTCAGTTGTGTTCCACAGAAAAAAAGATTTATACAGTTTTAAGCAAATGATTAAATCCTTTTATTTTTTAAGTGAAGTGTCCCTTTAAGACAAGTCTGCTTACATTTTATTTTAATGAATTTATTAGTATTTTTTTTTTACACAAAGTATAGCGAAAATTATTAAATTATTTAATAATTTTACAAATGGATTATTTTCGAATTTAAATATTTCAAATTATAATTTTTTATGATGACGTATGTAAAGACGTAAAAACATATGTTGCTTTGCAGCAATGAGAATGTGAAAAGCAATATACAAACAAACTGAATAAGACTGAACTGAACTGAAGTCCCACTAATTGAAATAGTTAAACATTTAAGAAATGAAAACCCTAATAAAACAACACCCTATTATACAACGCATAACATTCTAGTATGTTCTATAACAACAGCCCACAGATCCACAGAGACAAAACCCTGCCCCCTCCAAGCCTTAAACATCCCTTAAATCCGGGTGACAAAAATGTACCTGAAAAGATTCAGTAAAGGAAGTGAAGAGAAAGTGAACGCATTAGACACTGAAATCTTGAGCTTGTCTGTATGTTATTTGCAGAAGTGCACTGGGTGGTAGATGGAGAGAAAAAGGGGCCAGCAGGTCAGAAGCCGCAGAACAAATATAATCTCCTGATAGAAATGCAGTTTTCTCTTCAGGCGGAGCAAGGGGTTTGGATAAGGCCATTGATTTAGTGTCTGTGGCCGCGCCGTCTGATCCCTGCCTTGAAAACTCGAACCGGGACCGCCGGTCAGAGTGTCTCCTGTTCCCCAGAGATACGCGGTACAGAGCACAGAGCCCACCACCCACTCAAATATTGATTTAAAAAGAGGGAGGAAGCTATGAGAGATCCATCGGGAAGAAACATCCCAGTAAGGGTGGGGGCACGTCAATGTCGCTCTCAGTCCGCGAGACAGAAGCAAGACCACTGGAGCAGAAAAGCACCCATAACAATGGCGTTAGGAGCCGGCTTGCCGCATGCAACATAGGATGAAGGTGTACGGCCGACGTTGTGATTACACACCGGAAAAAGGAAATAGAACAGAGCAGTTCAACCATAAAGCTTGTAGTTGTTTTTTTTAACGTGATTATGTTGAAAGATTAGCAATGACTCAATGACGTCCCTATTTTTTAGAAGTTTTGGAAAGGCCGTTGTTGGTTAAAAAAGCCTTCAAGCTAAAGAACACGATGTGTACTAAAACAATGACCGAAATCTAAAACCCCTTATTGAAAGTCACGTCTTTTTGTTCTCTCCAGTAGTTTTAACTTGAGTTCTCTTCATATCTCTGTTAAATGGCTTGGCATTGGGTTTTAGGACATGTTTGATGGTGCCCGATTGGATGCAGCAGGGGGTCACTCTCATGAGCGTTGAATTAAAAGCTGATAAATCTGACTCAGACAGGTCGTCGTTTTGACATAAACACATCGCCTGCAGCCGGTCTGCACATTAGGAAGGTAGCAGTTTGGAAATCACAAGCATCGCATGCACCAACACAGTACCATCTGAGGCATAACACAGAGGTCAACTTGGCACCATTTGCATCCGTGTTATGCCACGGCCAGTGACACATTAGCGGCGGTTAACCTGGGGCCCGAGATAATCAAATATAAATGATCTCAATGAAATTCAGTTGACCGCTGCATTTGAGGGATATTTAGGAAGGAAACAGCTCATTGGAAAAAAGAATGAAAATAGTTCACTGTATGATAGATTTATCTGTATCACCTTTTGTTGTGATGAACAGATGTTCCAACAAATACTTGTTACCAAATAGTTCTTGGATTCCACTGACTACCATAGTATGAAAAATTATTTTATCATTTTTTTTATATTTAAAAACAAATAAATAAAGACTTTAAGACAACAAAAACTAAAAGTATGTTCAAACGCTGGTTGGTTACAGACATTATTTCGAATATCGTGTTCGTTTATCAAGGTTTGGAATAGCTAGAGATTTAATCATATTTATAGTAGGGTGAACTATCACTTAAAGAACTCTGTTAAGCCGGTTTTTTTTTCTGGTGAAAATATTTATTTTGTCCTTACAGAGATTGATTTATTTAAAATCAAACTGCAGATCAATAATTTTAAATGTATTCATATGATTGGTTAGAGATTTATCACATCATTAACCAGGGCAATTTCAAACCACATTTTGGTCAATCTTTTGTAAACTTTGATTTCATATTCAGCACTGGTTTAAAATGAAGATTTGCACATGGTTTGTCTAGTGCATATTAATAACACCAAATACACAACACTAAAAACTTGATTTTCACCACATAGGGTCTAAAGAAAACATGTATAACAGGAAATAAAATCACATTCTTACTCTCTCAGCTAAGTCAAATACCTGACTGCTGTAAATATCTTTTAAATGACAATGCTGGGGTTTAGTCATGGCAATAGTACAAATAGAGCCCTTTTGAAACTCTTTCGTATCTCTGTGACTCAGCCTCATTATATTGCACACTATGAGCAACTGAACGCTTTCAATACGCCCTCAATTAAGCCTTCCTGTGTTCCCTCAACAGCAACATGTAAAGCTCAATATGGCCTACACAATCTCAAGGGTCAACACGCAGCCACGCAAAAGTTTCGCTATTACTCATCCCACATATTCAAAAGCCAGCAGTTTATTTCCCTTGACGCAGGTTAGTCATGCTCTGCATTTAGCATGTTTTGTGTTCCCAAGACTCTCAGAGAAGTTAAATCTTACTCCTCCATGACTGACTTTGGCCATCTTGAGCATAATAAAGGCTCTGGAGGGCTGGACGAAGATTCAACCAGTTTTACAGCTGAGGCGGTTGCTATCGGAGACAAGGATGTGGAGGATCAGACAAGCCTGGAAGATTCCATCAGTTACATATCTAACATGAAAATCGTAAAATGTTGGCTTTCAATTAAGATTTAATACAAGAAGCTAAGTCTAGTTTAAATAGTTCTCCAATTTAATATTAAAGTGCTAGTTTGTTCTGTCCAAATATACATACATATATTTCTTCAAAAAGAGCCAAGAAAAATCCCTGCAATACCTTGGACAATTTGACAAACACAGCTTTTATAAAATGAAGGGTTGTGCAGAAACGAATCTTAGAAATAGACGTAGATGCAGGAAACCTGCAGCATGTCTCCAGAACACGACGCTCAATTTCAAACCCTGACTGCAGAACTCAGGGGTCAAGTCAGTGTCTTACATTGTCATTTTTTGTGTTCCCGCAGATAGACTCTGTGAAAATTACTCAAAAGCCATTTCTCTCCAGAAAGTGTGATGTACGGAGGTCATGCTGTGTGAAGTCTGCAGGGTATTTATTTTTTGAGTTTGTTTCTAGTTTCAGACATCTATGTGCGAGGGACACGCCGCTTTCCTTTTTTAAGGTGTTTTATTGCATTTCACACAGCTGAGGATTTTCAGTCCCTACTTATGATGGGTTCTGGCCTCTTGCAGTCAAACTTATAAATGGTTCTCACAAATATGTGTTCCTAAAACAATGGCGATGATAAGCACAACATTCTTCAGCTGTGCAGAGAGCTGTACAAAGCATTAAAATAATAGATTTTTATTGAGCCTGGATTTTAAAGCAACATTAAAAATGTATTACTGGGTGTTAAAATACAGCTCGCTATTTTTCTTGCTTGCTTGCTTGTTGATGTTCATCACAAAGAGAGCACAGAATAAGCTAAACACAACTTATATTTACGCTATACAATAAAAAAAATTGTACACCAGGGCTGGCTGCTTATTTTGTCACTTTCATTCATAGGTCATATCTTAAAGTGATTGTTCATCCAAATAGGAAAATTGTGTCACAGCTTGTCATTTCAAAGATGCATGACATTCTTTCTTCCACAGAACACAAGGAAGATATTTGTTTTTGCATTTGTTTTGTGTCCATACAATCAAAGTCAATGGGTGTCACTGCTGTTCAGTTACCAACTCACAATATAATATTTTGTGTTCTGCCACGGGAGGAAAGTCAAATTACTTTTATTAAAACGATCTGGTGAAAGGAGAATCACTGAGTCATGTGTGCAGGTAAATTAAAGACATACATTTATGTATGCAACTACCAAATAATAATAATAATAATAATAAACTCAACATAATTTAAACAATTGACTAAATCTTCTCATTTTAACCCAATCGTATGCCTTTAACTTGCCAATAAATACATAATCCATGCTATAAACAAACTTCAATCTTGTTTTTTCCACAATGTTTGTTCTAACACAATATGGCTCTGTGAGAAGTGTGTTGGCCTTTTGCCTCTGGCCTAATGACAGCCATACTGAAAAAGAGCACCAACACATGACTAGGAGTGCCATGTTGCATTTATTCAACAGATCGATGACACAAGTTTGTAGATAAATCCCAAACAACATTGAAATATCTTTAAAACCCTCCACTATTTCAAGGGACTTTGGGACTTCTTTCTTCTGTGCAATCCCAGCGTAGCAAACCATTAAACATACCTCACCTTGTTCAAATCAGTAGAGTGAAGTTAAAGTTAATAAGGATGTGTGAATATGCGTGTGAATAACTGTAAGTGTGATTTGCATGTAAATGTGTTTGTGTTATGTGTGCGAATTACAGACAAAGACAATAAAAACAGAGAACGCATTTCCACCTTCCATTGTTTTAATATAATTGTACACATTCACAGAAAGTCTAGTTCTGTTTCTCAACTTTTAATATGGCGGATCGAAACCAACTTGTTCAGGTGTGTACTGCATGCTTGTGTAATGGTTGCAAATTTTTGCTAGATTTTCTGTTATGTCGTATCCTGCGCTTGTCTACATGTGTTTAAGTGCTGAGAGTAATATGAACAGTGAAGCATTTCCTGTGATGTCTCTGATCAAATATTGCACAGCACTGAGCCAATCAGATTCAAGAGCCAGAAAGAGCTTCTGTATAATATGTTATAATTTATATTGTTATCAATAAAGACCAGAATCATGATGAACAAATGTATAATTACTCTATAAATAAAGTCAATCTAGGTTATTAAGGAGGAAAACTGAAATATCCTACATTATGATACGTTTTATATGAATAATACTGCACCCCAAACACCCTGAATATTAACTAAAATCTGATCAATAAATTCAAAGCAAGCTCTTCTTTTCTCCTTTAAAGACTAATTGTGTTTATTTAGTGTAGATTTAAAAACAACATGTAATGAAACTTTTGTTATTACATAAAATGAACAAAATATTAGGCATAAATCAGAATATCACCTGCTTCTCAGTTTTTAGCTGGCTGTATGGAGCATGAGGATTTTGGGTCACAATATTACACACACAATTGATTCTGTGAGTTAGCCTCAATAATGTGTTCACTACAAAAGTGCACATTTCAAACTAAACAAACACATAATCATATGATGTCCCACCACCTCTTGAAACTAAAGGTCTTCAATTCACGACATTGATGAATATTTCAGCGTGCTCATCCTGCACACCAGTACAGCCCGTCCGCAAGATCACTCGACCACTGAGCCGAGAAAATGTAGGGCTAATGAGCAGAAAACAATTATCCCAGTGTAACGTGCCATTAAACAGCGTTGTCGACCTGGGGTAATGACGCATGCAGGATCAGTCACGATGATGGACACCATTCTGACATTGTCAGATAAGGCAACGATCGCGCAGATGTCACATACAATCAAGATTACTGTGAGTGCACATCTCATGTTGTTATGACACTCGGTAATATAGTAGAAGTTATTTCTGTTTAGTGGATGGGAACATTATAAACTTAATTCAGCTAATGGTCTTTATAGTGCATCTTTCAGGTATATTTTGCATGTTGGTTTTATTAATAATATATTTCCCACGCCATTGATGAATTGGATTTTAATAGATGTTACATTAGCTAGATGAATATGTAAGTAGATTACATTTGTTTTGCTTTGAGAGCTCGAGGTGAGTTAGGCGTCGCTTGAATTAGCTGTTGATTTTCTGATTACTCTGATAATGCACAACTAACTTTGCATTAGGGTTTTAAGACACTTAATTATGCACACACTTGGACGTTTGCTGAGATTGCGTTATTAAATCATTAAATTCAGTATTCATCAGTATTACAAGCCCCTAAATAACATGTCTTAATAATAATCGCTGATGTAATATAATACAGAACATTTTAAATATTGGATTTAGAAAATACTAATTATATTATCCGACACTCTCTATTTGGGTAGTTAAGTGATACTTTATCCCGAAAAATCTCTTATTGTCTTTTAACCCTCTTTAAACCAATGCTACTGAGGAACATAAAAAAATATATTATGTTGGAAACTTCTTTTGTATGGACAATAAACCAGTGCAAGTGAATGGGGGCCAGTTCCCATCATTCTTCAATATATCTTATTTTAAAGCAAGTCCTACACATTTGAATGGACAAGATTGTCGTTAATTGTATTTTTTGGGGTGAACTATTCCTTTAACATGGATTAAAACATGTACTAGAGCTTTCAACTTAGCAAATGTCCCTTTGCTATTGTGGCAAAAAGTGTTACAGTGTTGATATATATTTCAAATTATTTTATTTGATACATTTTGTGTTTAATCTTTTATTTGATTAATGAATCACCTTCAAAATACAAATATACAGAAGTATTTTTTAAAACGGTTACTTAATACAACCATATATCTTAATATTTATAGCATAACATTATGTGAAGACTAAACACAAAATCAATGATCATAGTTTTTCATTTCATAGTTATTGTTATCGTGTATAAGACGTTCCAATCAGAAACAGCTGGCCGACAATGTCTACAAAAGGTTCAATTTTTAAAAGTAATAGTAACCAGTAATGTCACCTAAAGTCATGCATATATTCACATAAAAATGAACCAAAAACAGAAGTCTTGGACATCTTATGCTTCAATGTCCCACACTGTATGTCAAATGCATTTTCAACTCAGTTTTAACCTCTGACATCTCAGGTGGTGTTTTAAAGCCATCTTCTACTAGAAAGTATGTTGTCCATTGGTCCTTACAGGCTTCTCAGCATAAGGCACACCTTCTGTCAAAAAAAAATCCTTAGCAGAGGCCAGGAGAAATAGTACAGGTGTCCTGCAGTCCAAAGACAAAGGCCCTCCCCAAGACGTCTCGTATGCAGGAGACCTGAATGTGCAATTCTCCAAACAACACAATGACAAACTAAGGGTGTTAACATTTAATCCACTTAGTTTTGGTGCACGTATGGTTGTTCTGCCACAGAGAGGGTCACATGTAATCAGCCAAATTACTTTTGCTGACTTACGTCACATGTATAAGAACGCCTGTTGTGAGTGTCACTTTCAGATTGTGTTTTATTTTCTAGGAATTATAGACAATGCTTTTGTTTAGGCTATACTCAATACACATATTTTTATTTATCACTTAAACAGTAACATTCATTGGATTTATGTATTACAATATATGAATTGTAAAAAATATTTGTTGAATAGTTTTTATAACATAAACTAAAACTTTTGTAATTTTTTGGCAGGAATTAACTGTTGGATTTTTAATAAATAATTTTAATATTTTCTATTGATAATATCTAATAAATAATTTAAAAGGTATTATTAAGTTAATATAACAGTTTTTGTGATATTTTCCAAGCCACAAGAAATATATTTAAAGTAAAGTAATAATTTCAGAAGATATTTAGAAGAATGTAAGACAACAAAATGTTATGGGGTTATTTGATAACCATTTTTTGGCCAACCATTTTTTTACTTTTGGGAAACCTATCCTTTTAATAATCAATTAAAGAATTAAAAAAATGGAAATGATTGACAGGTCTCATTATAGTCTGTCATCCAGCAAAGCTATCATCGGCCGTCCAGTCAAACATTCCAAATCGAGCAGTCCAGCAGCCACCACCTCGCTGAACTCTTATAGCTCCAGTCTCGGAGGTCCACTGTGAGTCAGTACATTTTAGTGCTCTGCCAGCCCATATCTTGTCTGGTCTGTGACATTGTAGAGTAAATGTGTATGTGTGTGTGGAAGGAACTTTGGGAGGGGCAGTCTGCCAGGGCCTTTGGGCGACATATCGCCATCTGGGAGGTATGACCCTGGAACTATGAGGTTTCTGTGGAAACTGACTGTAATAGAATCACGGCTAAGGTGCAGCAGAGGGCAGAGAGACTAAGAAAATGGGTAGATTTAGAAAGCGTGTGTGCGAGCGATAGAGAGAAAGAGAGAGAGTGTGCGTGTTGCTGTCAAGTGCCCTGTTTAGAGCAACAAAGTCAAGGTCAGCTAACAAAGTGAAGGAAGAAACACCAACAGGAAATTGTAAATGCGTAAGCAAAACGGTGAGATGGTGGCTTTTAAACAGAATGAAAGGAGAATATAAAAAAATAGAAGAGAGGAGCATGTGAAAGGGAATGTGCACGTATCTGTATCTCTTCATAGAAGTAAAGTGGAAGCAAAAGATACAAAGAAATTTTGAACACCTCATCTTCTCAAATGTACATAGCTAAACACTTTCAAAAACACTTTACAAGTACTACACCAAAGACTGCTAACTCAACTCCACAAATGGAAATGAGAAAAAATAATGCATTTAATGAAGAAAATTTGTGTAACAAGCAATATAACGTGCACAGATACATGCAGCCACTGAGCAAGAACAGCAGAGGGTGTAGCAGCAAACAAACATGGCTTCTTATCTCATTTGGTTTCATGCGGCCAATTTGCTGCAAGGCTTAATAGCTTACAATAGATGTCACGTTGTGTCTCAATAATGGCGATACTTCAAGAAAAAACCATCCACATGCACCAAGACAGCGCCTATTAGATTTTCAACGCTATCATTAACAAAAAAAATGGCTGATATAATTGATGAGCCGCCACTGGACACAGGTAGCATAATGCATTTCAAACAACAGCAATTTCAGCCTGCCTACTTTGTCATCAGCCATGGGTTTAGCGAGTGCTGCATCCTCACTCCAAGAGTCAGATGAGTAATCAATACATGCTGGGCGGGAGGTGTTGGAACAGTGAGAGTGAAAGCTCATATATGGTTGGTTTTAATGCTGTCTATAGACAGCCAGCGAGACGCAAGCTATTAAAATGATTGTATAATCTCCCACAGGCCTCAAATGACCATTATGACATCATGGCATGGCACAAGCTTGCTTCTCTTGCAATGAGGGAGGTGTTCATACAAATAAAACAAAACAATCTCAAAACTTCTAAAGTATGCATTACTTTTCGAAAGACTTATAAGTCAGACATAAGTAAGATATTTCGCCAGCAATCTTACAAAGTATCACAGATGTCACAGGTATGTGAAATCCACTGAAGCCAACAAATACCAAGTAGTATTTCGTCACATGGACCTTTTAAATCTGTCTATAACATAACATAATCCAAGTAGAACATTTTAGATCACAGACATTCTAAGTGTTTCTTGGGTTGCAATAACGAATCGTTTTGATCGATAGAAAATCGACTTCTAAAAGAGTTGGCAACAAATTTCATACTGTCACAAACTATATCCAAGCTTTCTTCCATCATTACGATGTGACTGCTTAAGTATATATAAAAACAGAGTGATCTCTCTCATCATAATATATTTCATTGTAATATAAATGTCTTAACAGTAAGTGTCTTTGACTTTTTTCATGTCAAGTCATTGAACCTTGTGTACTGTAATATCATAAAGCCGATTGGTATGAGGAGCGTTGCATTATGACTCGAGGAAGTAATATTTGGGTTTCTGTTTTGCGATCCATCACGGTTACACTCACAATGCATGCAAATCACACCCGAGTCCAACTAAATCGCCCTCTGGCCCACCTCTTCCAAGGGGTTCAGAGATGGCTGAAAGAGCCAAGCCCTGCATGGTTCGGAGTGCTAAAACTAGTCAAACAAACCGCGCTTTTGTGATCAAACGCATTCATGCACAGTTCACACTGCCTAGTTTGAGAGCAATAAACATAAAAGGGTATTAGCTGCAAAATATGCAAAAGTTACATGTCATGGCACAGGATTACCACCGCAATGATCCAGAATGTGAAACGCAAACATGTTAGAGTGTTTGATTCGAAGGAAGGGAAATATGTAATTGGACAAATATATTTGTGTTCGTTGTAAGATATTAGTTACATTTTTGAATAAATTGTTGGAAATGAATGCTCTTCTTGTTTTTGTATTTTACATCGATTTAATATTTAATCAAAAAAATATTTTACAGATTAATCGATCATTTAAATAATCGTTAGTTACAGACCTAGAGTATCTTTGACATGATATAATCCTAAATAGAACATTTTCAATGTCTCTATGACATCATATATTCCTAAATAGAAAATGTTAAAAGTTGTATATGACACCACTGCAAAACCATGACACAAAGAGTTTAAGCGTTATGATATATGTAAGGGCAACATAACTTTAATAAGAGATCTACTGTTTCTAAGAAAGACTTACAAACTCTGTCGCAGCTCTGCTGTGTCTCTTGATGTTCCCAATGACTGAAGGTTCTTCTCTAGAGTTACGACTGCAAAGAACAGACAGTAATTTCCATAAGACTTTAAATTTCTCACTTTTCCCTCACAACTTCAATCTCATGCTGTCAGTAATATAATCCAGACAAACTTTGAGCATTTCTGTAAAGCAATTTCTGGGTTTTCCTGTTTAAACTTACCATTAGCATTGATCTGAAAGATATTAGAGGAGGTTTCCTGGAACACATCTTGCAGCTCTGAAGGACTAACTTGTGTTGCTGTGGAAAAAAACAAAATTTCAATAAAGTGCTTTTATAGCTTAATTTCCCATAATACCATGTTTTGCACTCAAAAAATTACCAGTACAAATAATGACTATATATGTGTGTATATGTATTCATTTATATAAATATATATATATCAATGATTGGTCTTTAGTCTCTGTATTTCTTATTATATTCAGGCTATAATGTTCTTTAAATTATTATTTAAAATATAAAAAGGTTCTATTGTCAAGTCATGTGTGTAAACGCATTCAGCAGGATGTCATGTTAGTTTATCTGTCAGACATATACAATTTAAGGATGTTCAAAAATAAACGATGAATTAATCACATTTTGGAAAAAGTTACGCAATAAACTGTATGTAATTGTACTGTGAATGTTAACTTTGTATTTCTAAAAATGTACATATTTACTTTAATAAACATACAAAAAAAATAAGAATTGTCTATAAATGTTTATATATATTGAAATCATATAGAAATACACTTTAATATTTCCTGAATGTATATGTTTTTGTGTTTATAAAAAAATATATATATTATGCACAGTTAACAGACATTTATTACGTAAACACATGCTGTTATTTTGGAAGTGATTAATTGCAAATAAATGTGTCTTACACCCAAATAAAGAAATCCTAATTCATATTGTAATATGTGATTATTTACGCGTTACAACTACGCATTAAAAGCTCATAATAGTTATAACCCTGCTTTTGCAGCATATAAACCATATACTGCAACATATAAAAACACCTAAAAAAAAAAACATGCATCTGGGGTGTTATTTATAATCTGAAAAATGGTGTGAAGCAAAAGCCCCTTACCCATGGTAAATCACCTCAAGTGGCTCATCGCTTTAATATAACATGTTAATGTGTGCCCGATGTTAGTTCTCTTTGACTGATGTACTGTAGCTGGCAGGGCCTGCTCATGAGGGTATCCATATTTCAGTTCACCACTCTAGCGATGCCAAATAAATCAGAAAGAGTTGCACACGTGCCAGTTTTTCAGGCAGAAGGCAGGCCTAAACAGACTGAGTCGTGAGCTGTCCCAAATGGGCGTGTGGGCACAGTCATTTTCTTCGTCAAATACATGTACTCTGACAAGAACAGGTAATCATCAAAAGCTCTTAATCAAATCCACTACACAACCTCTGAATCTGAGCACAGCCCACGAGTCCTGAACACACACACACACAGATGCACACATGACATCTATACAGGCTTTTGCCTACTTCTGCCCTCATAATGACTGTAATTGGTAAGCTGTTTTTCAAAACTCTTTATCTGAGCTCTAATGTATGTGCACTTGAGAGTAGAAAATCACAGACAATCTCGTGCACCGGTGCATATGGGCTAACAAAAGGTTGGGAACAATGTTGGGGAGGAACTAACTAAAAGCAGCTACGAGACTAACTTTATTACAGTTTCCAGTGTTAATAGTTCAGCTGTTTTACAATGCAGTGGTGTTGTTAAAACATGCCATTTCTTCCATGGTGCGCAAGAAAATATTACAATGCTATTTTACCTTTAAAAGATGCGAACACAGTATTGCAGTTTTTATATACACTTATAAAAATGGGTAGTTAAAATTGCTTAATTTATCATGTCCATCGGTTCCACTTGATTGAATTTAGCTGTTTTAACATCATTTATCTTGAAATGTGATAAAAGTTATGTTATCACAACGTTATTTAATTATGTGGAACCAGTGTACATGATAAAATTAAGTACTTCAAACAGACACATTTTTTTAATGGTGCATCATGATATATATTTAGTGTTGAGAGAACACTACACAAAAATGGGTTGTCCGAATTAGTCAAACTAATCATGTAAAACTGATGTACTTGATAAAATTTATTCGTTTTTTCTTCAAATATAAAAGTTTTGCTAAAACCACTCAATTTAATCATGAGGAACCGATATAGATGATAAAATTAAATAATTCCATCAACTTCTTTTTTTCAGCTTTGTAGTGCAAATGATCAAAAAACTCAGATTTCGGATCAAGGATCGGATCGTGTAAAAAAACTTGGTCTGGATATAGACAATAAAATTAAGTTGTTTTAACAAACCCATTGTTTTTACAGTTTATAATGGGTTAAAGATTTGTATAAAATTGGAAAAATTGTAAATGAACCCTAAGGATATCAGCAGATTAATTACACCCTGTTCAACATGATTAGTTTTCTTCTATAGTATGCATTTAAATATTACAATATGTAAAAAAAAATATCTGACCTAAAACGCAGACAACTGGATGTATAGTGATCCGATTCTAAGTGCAAGTGGTGTTATTATGGGGTTTGTGTATGATTAGCATAATTTGTCATTTGACTCGTCACAACATTGCTGCTTACACAGCAGTTTGAGTTAAGATATGTGCATGAATATTTTGCAAATTATGTTATTAAAAAGTATTTAACAAATATATATTTGTAATAAACACCAACAATTTCGCTAAATTCTAATATATTTTTAATATTTTAGTTAATCAGATTTGCTTTCAAATTTACTTAATTTTCACAATACTCAAAATTTAAACAGTATATTTAATTCATTTTAAAGCATTAAAATTAACAACTTTTTTGAGTGTAAATTGTTTCACGTAAAAACACAGAAAAAATAAATGACTTTCAAGAAAGAGTTTAGTATAATAAAGTGTACCCTATAATTTCTAAAAACTATTTAAAAATTCCTAGAAATTTTTCGATCACAGGTGTGTTTATCTGTACTTTAAAATGACCCATTTAATCAATGAACAATCTAAACTTAATAATTGTGGTGGCATCTTAAACTGCAAAAGTGGCTCAGGCAGATTTAAAATAAAAAGCACATTTTAGATATACATTCAACATGAGGGGGAGAAAACACAGGAGATTATCTGAATGCTGTCAGCCAGATGTGCTTGTTTGTGTGTGCATGTGTGAGCTACAAGGTGATAAGCTGCCGTCAGTGGATCATTTTTCAAGGAAACAACCTTTTGTGCCCTTACTGTTATCTCCATTGGCCTCCAGCTATGAGCATCCCTCTCATCCATTCTCTCACACCATCACAGTGACAGATAGATGTTCCATATTCATCTCACTCTGCATACAGCACTACCACTTTTTTCAGAAGGGGAGGTCTGACAAGTTTCTCTGTTTGAGTGTGTGTCTAAGACCTTCTGCTGGGGTGCAAGTTCAACCGAATGAGAGAGCGAGTCTGTGGCTGTTGACATGTAGAGTGCAACAGGTTAAAGACTTTCCTAAACACCTGTATGTCAAATTGAACTGTGAAATTGTAAGCAAAAGTATGCTGTGACAAAGCCCCTGTTTACCGGCGCGACAATCCTTCAAACCAGTTTTCTTCAAACATATTAAAAACACCACATAAACAACATTAATCACTTCATTTCAAGAAATGTAATCCAACATGACAAACCTTCAATGATCACATTAATTTTGAACCAAAAGATTGTTCTGATTAAAACTATAAACAGTTGTTAACAGTAAAAAAAAACATCTAAAATGTAATAAAAGAAAACCGACTTTCTTACAACTTTACACTTTGGAATTAAACACTAGACCTGTTGTTCCAGTCTGGAAGCTATGCAGCACTCTCTCTCAACCTCATAAGACCTGGGTTCACCTAAAATCCTTGATCAAATGACATAAAAGTGTACACATACTTACTGTGTTGGGAATCTCTGACATGTGTCCTATTGTCTAAGGTTCAATTTGTCTACCCACCATTTTTCTTGTGTGTGTGCCAAAGTAGAAAATTACACCAATGTGGCTAACCTCAAGCACTTTCTAAAACTGAAACAGTAAGATTTCTGTGGAATAAGAAACAAAAAAATCATAATAAAAACAACTGTATTTACATATTGCATTTTGGTGCAGCTTGCAATGTTCCTAATAATATTATATTTTTTATTTTTGCCTATATCAAACCTTATTTTAGAGTTGTTCATGTTCGAAATATAAAATAGCATAAGAGAGATGTCTCTTCATTGCATGCTTTTCATATTTTTTGTTCTTATTTTTTATTTGTTTACCTTTATTTCAATTTTTATTCAAAAAAATGATCTATTTGATGAATTATTACTAATGGCTATTGTAAAATCAGGTCCAGTTCGCCCTAATCTTTTATTGAAACATAACAGTCTGGAAGGATAAATTGGAGTTAAAAAAAACGAAAAATTGATCTCTGGTCCAAAGTGAGCGAGTAGATCTTAAATATAAGAGATGTAGCACAAATTAACTTCAGCTCTTTCAAAAAGGTGTTCAATTAGCATCTGAAATCAGGAAATCACTTAAATGTTTTCTTCTTTTCAAACTCTGCGTAAGGTCATCATGTGACTCTCTCTCACTGTTTCATAAAAACACAAGCTTAAATAGAAAAAGCAATCTCATGTATCGCCCGAGTGCTATGACATAGGGGAAAAAAGCTGAGATGAGCCCGGGGAGAGCGGGGTTTGCAGGCCAGAAATGGCTGTCAGACGTGCCATACAGTGCGAGACGGGGCTTTATCCCTGCAGTGCAACACCAGGCTGTCGTGCAATCCATAATGACTCACAAGAAAAGCAATGCATCTGTAACTGCTCTGAGTCTTGCACGCTTTAAAAATGAAAAATGCAGAGATCATAATTCTTCCGTTGTCTCGAGGGGATCCAAGCATTATGACAAGAATGACTATGATTTCTGTTTTACCTTTTAAAGAATCTGATCAAGGATTGTTCTAATCACTCTAAAACTGTATGTATTTTTCCAGAACACAGAAGAAGATATTTTATATCCACATATATTGCATGGAAAAAAATCCAACTTGAAAGGGTGCAAGATTCTAATATTCTTTAAAATATATTTATATGGAAGTAAGAAAGTTGTACAGGGTCAAAACGACAAGAGGGTGAATAAATGACAGAATTTTAGCACTCAATAGTGCTCAGTTTTATTGTTGTTTACTTTTTATAGTTGCTTCAAAATCATAGAATAAATGAAATAAATGCTTTCACACGCATGTGAGTTTTTGTCAACACCAGAAGTCACTGTGTGATTTAGGTTACGTGCACAGCATGTAAAACTCCAGTTAGTGAATTGAAAGGTTCTGGTAATGCATGTCACATTTCTTAAAATCTATAAACACACATCACAAGTGCACACAGTCCTTAGCTCGTGTGGTATCTAGTAGGTGGAAAGTTAAAATGTTCTTTACATAATCTTTACAAGTTTCAGTCAGTAAAAAGGACACAAGGGGTTACTTAATCTTGCACACACCGCTCACAGACACTTAATTAGTCAATCAATCCTCTCCAGCAGAAGCGGGTACGGGGCAAAAACGTTTTAAAAATGTTTATGAGTAATTGACTTGATGTTTAGTTGGATTCATGCTGCATACCAAGCTTTACATTTTATCCTTTACGTATCTTAATTATAATCCAATATAATAAAAGTTAGATCTTACACAACTTAGATTCTAGATCCTAAAATATCACTTGAAATGTAGAATACGCACAAACGTATGTAAACTATAACATCTGGTTTAATTTAAACATTAAATTAAAAATTAATTAAAAATGACAATCATCAAATGGACTAAAAGAAATACAACACAATGTATACATTGTGGGATTATTAAACAGAGATAAACTGGTTAAAAATGGTTACAATCCACTTTCCTTTAAAGTGATCCAAAGCAAAAAAGACATTATTTGTTCATCGTAATGATGTTTAAAACCTTTCTTCTATGGAATACAAAAGAAGATATTCGTGGTTTTAGATTTGGGCTTGTGATCCAAAGGTTGCTGGTTCGAAAGGCAGTACCAGCAGGAATTGTAGGTGGAGGAAGTGTCCACTTGGTTGAGTTAAATGCAGAGGAATAATTCCAAGTAAAGGACATCATGGTTTGCCACCTGTATTTCCTTTCACTCCATATTGCAGCTATAGCATAGAATGTTCTGCTATTACAGGGCAAAATTGCCAAAAAAAAAACATAATGGTCATTTTACACAATGTTTGACATATTCATTCATTCTCAGCATTTAACTTGTCTAAAATAATAGAGTTACCTGAGCGACATGAAATTTGCTCTCATTACTTGGGTGTAATCTCAGGATTCGTTTTAAAGTCTTCTAACGTAGTAAACGACCACCATAGCTTATTTCCAACCCAAAGTCCAACAATTTCAAGGCAATCAACATACTGACACACGGCCCGGCCTTTAGAAAATCATGGAATGCATGCTCACTTCTGTGAGGGAAAGGACTATTATTTCTCTCTTAATTTGCCTTTTATATTTTGTCTCTGTAACTCACAATGTGGTAACATACCATAATATCGACTTAAGTGCAATAGCACCGTGTGACGTCTGAGGATTGGAATCACAGTGAACTATCACACACAACTGCAGTAATTGGGCCTAAATGTAAAACCCAAAACACCAGACACAATTTAAAAGCTTCTAACAAACAAAATACAGCTTACAAACACAACCACCTCAAATGAAAAGCACAGTGAATAAGGGTTGTGTTTTGTCTCAAAATCAGAAGCTGTTTGTTTGTGCGTGTTTGGGGAAAGAAGCAGGACACCTGAGCTCATTACTTCCTCCTGCTTGGATGACGGCGCCGTGTCTGTGGAGCACGCCCCGGGTTTGGCCACTCGTCGTGACCGTTCGGTACCTGCTGGTGTTGAAGTGTCCCTTCATTAGTCTCTCCATACAGACAGACGACCAGGCAAACCTTCCTAATGAACACAACAGAGCCTGAAGTCTCACCCAGACACGGACTGACCATATGTGTTGAGCTTCTCATGACAAAATCCGTACTGGTGTAGTCTTAGATGAAAAATGCATAGTGAATGGACGGCAAAAGAGTCAAAAATCAACAAATAGAAATAAAGAATGGTCAGAATGGGTCGATGCAAGGAAATGTTATTCTAAAACAGTGGTAGAATGATAAAAAAATGGTTCCAACAAAACAATGGATAAAATCCAATACTCTTTCGTTAGTTCAGCAAAAAACTCATTATTTATTCTTCCTAATATTGTTTAAAACTTGTTTATTTTAATACAAAAGAAGATATTTTGAGAAATGTCTCTACACAATGGAAGTGATCTAGTTCTAGTGTTATTTGGTCTTCTTTTATGATCTGCAAAGTCATATAAGATTGCGAAGAAACGAAAGTGTCAACAAAAATTTAAGTGAACTATCCCTTTAAAAGACTCTTAGTTACACTTACTGCAGCTTAGCAACTCAAGCAAAGACCCAAAGAAAAAAAGTCAAAAATCAATTCTTAATTAGTTCTAATCATAGGCATTTACATTTACAATTATGCATTTAGCATACAAAGCAACTTACATTAAATAAACTATACCTTTATTCTCAGTGCAATCCCTGAAATCGAAACCCTTGACATTGCTTTTTCAGTTACAGGAAAGGAACGTATAGAGATAAACTATTTAAAAAAATGTTTAAAATCCATTACCCCTTACTAAGATTAATAGTTCAGCAGAAATGTCATAATTTATCCATCCTTATGTTTTAATAAAATCTTCCTTCTATGAAATGTAAAAGATACTTTGAGAAATGTCTGTGGTATTTTGTCTATACAATTTGAATCAACAGGTCCCAGTGTTATTTGCATACGTTATTCAAAAGTCATAAAGGATGGCGATGAACTACCCTTTGTAAAAGTCTCTTAAGCTAATAATCTTAGCTTGGCCACTGACCAAAAAACCTAAAGAGAAACGTCAAAAATCAACTAAATAAAAAATGAGGGATGGAAAGCAAGGAAATTTTGGAAAAGGAGAGAGAAACTCTAGGTGAAAGAGAGATATAAGAGATGGCAAAAAGTAAATAAGAAATGAATGAAGAAGGTAGATAGTGTACAAAGAGAAACATGGAAGAGAGACAAAGAAGATTAAAACAAACAAGAAACCAAGGAAAAGAGAGAGAGATGCAAAAGAGAGAAAGCACTGAATAAAAACACAGGAGAGAAATGCAGACAAACAGATGCAACAAATGAACAAAAGAAAGAAAAAAGGAAAAGCGAATGATAAAAGAAGTGACTGAAAAAAAGGAGAGTAACACAAATGCATATGCTGGAGGGGAGTTGAAAGGCTTGGCAGGAGAGAGGTGGAGAAAGATTAGCTCGACTGACAACTCCATTAGTGGCTTAACCCCGGCTTTGATCATCGCCTGAGCTCCTCTTCAGCCAGACTGATGCTAGAGAACCCAAACACAGCAAAGCTGACAGGCTCCTGAACGCAGGTCTGCCTGTGATCAAAGCCCTGTCTCATATAACTGAAGCCGCTTTTTCCTCGACCCGTTGTCCTGTGGGACCGGCAGCAGTCGAACGCTTCGAGAGCGAGATATCTCAGAATGTGTGATTTACTGAGGTCACGCTGTGTGAAATAGAAAGCTATTTGCTCTTGCATGTTTTGATTGTGCGAAAGCTTGCTGGGAAAGACAATGTTTACCTTTTTGAGTCTATTTGTCACGTCTCCTTCCAAAGCGTTGCCATGAAAGCAAACTTAACGCAATAAGCGTCATAAATCCCCTGCTCACTTTTCTTTTCAACATGTCATGCGCATAAATGCTTATTGAATATGTTACTTATATGACCCTCTATGTGTAACATCACTGGAAAAAAGGATATAATATAAATGCTACAGAACACAAATAAAATGATCCGTTCAATGTTTCTCCGATTATATTTTAGAAGTATGGTCTCATTTGTAAGCTAATGTAGTCATTGCTAAAATTAGAAACACATTAACAATCATTCTATAGCTAGAAGCAAACAAGATACATTTATCAATCCATCATCCATTCATCCGTCTATCCACCTAGAGGAAAATTGCTCCCATTTCATAAATTTAATCTATAAATAACATTTTAGGATGTCATTCATACAGTTAATGCAGACATTACAAAAAAGGCTTACCGTCTCTCTATTTTGTAAACAAAAAGGGTGTTTTTTATAAAAATTTGTAAATGTACAAGTATTGTTCTTAATTCATGTTAGTAAATTCATTAACTAATACATAAACATTAATATTTCACAAAAATTCTGTTATAAATTACTCGTCTCAAGTCTGGATAAACGACTCTATTCAATTGAATAAAAATAAAGACATTAAGAAAAAAATTGGCAACTTGGATTTCTGTTGCACCACTTGGTATCATCAACCAAACATTTTTTAACCCTATTTACTACCATAGTGGAAAATATACAATGGTAGTTAAAATTACCTCAAACATTTTTTAAGTATTTTTACTACTATTGTAGTCTTGAGGTCCAAGAACTTTTTGGTTAGAAACATTCTTCAAAATATATTTCTTTGTTCATAAGGACAAAAACATTTATACAGCTTTGAAACGACTCAAACGAAATGATAACAGATCTTTTTAATTTGTGGGAGAAATATCCCCTTAACTAAAATCAATAATTGCTCATTGTTGGTTTAGTTAATGCATTTACTTATATTAAAAAAATAGAACCTCTGTGTAAAGTGTTGCCTGTAATTTGTCTTGGCTGTACAAGTGTCCAGATTTTGTAGATTAAACCTTGCTGGCAAAAAATCTATTTAAAACAAGTAATGTGCTATTCCCCTTACTATAATATTGTGTTGTAACTTAATGGGGGCATATAAAGACAGTGTTTAATCCAATATGCATATGATTTGTTACTGAACACATCTAGCAGAACTTTGTCAAGTTGGCCATATGGCTGATTATTCCCATAATGATTTATGAGGAGAGAATAAATGCAGATTGCTGTGCTTTAGTAAATGAAGAGGGACCATCTCTTTGTCTCTGTCATATGATTTATAGTATTTTTAAAGAATGCCTTGTGATAAATAGAGGGAACACTGCCTGTGAGTATGACAAAATGGGTCTTTACCTACTGGCTGGTAGCCCTGCCTCGTGGGCCCACCAAATGGATTTCTGCTTCCGAAAGAACCTGCATCGATGGATCCGTAAGACATTCTGGCTTGGGTGTTTTCTCAAGCAGCAAACTGGGATTAAACTGCATAGACAAACAAAAACATCCAGTAAATATACAAAGCATGAAACAATAGAGACCAGATAAATAGGTACAATCGGTAGATCTCCTGGGACTGTGCGTCAGTCAGATTCATTTGCAAAGCACCGAATGTGTGAAATAAAAAGGGGAATCTGTAGCACGATATCACTCCGCAGTGACATGTATTTTGTGTGTGTGAGCATAAATTAAACTCTGTGACAGAGTAACACAAATCAGCCATGAGTCAGTCTTGAATCTTAACTCCTCCGTCATCTGCATCCCTTTCAAACAAAACTTTGGGAGGTGCGGGTAACACGGTCGGAAAGGTCAAAGATGTGTTAAGAAAGCATCCTCACCCTCCACGCAGGGTGAAAACAACACCCACTGGCACGTATATACCGTCATCATCATGTACACCACATCCAACTGCTACAAACAACAATTCGTGTTCACAAAGAGGCGGAAAGAACTAAAAAAATATCGAAATGCCATCCGCCTGGTCAATATCTGATCTTTATAATGTACTGTGGTCGATATAAACATGTAGGTAGATACAGTATATAAAAGGACCAATTCCACCAACACACATTTGTACCGGAACGTCCATTTTTCATGATGATTTATGTTTGACAACTTTAAATAGTCATTCACTTCAGTCGTGTGGTCTTTAATAATTCAGAATCCATTAAGGTTTTTTGGCAGTCTCTCTCCACCTGTTGCTTTAACAACAAGGATTGATGATGCACTAAAGTAATACTGAAAGCTGATTTGTTTGAAAGATTACCTCTGACAGTATCTTTGATTGTGATTTTGTAGGGTAAACGCTGCTAACAACTCAAGGTCAAAGGTTTAATCCCAGACTGACAAAAACTGCAAATCAGTAATGCACAGCAAGATGCGTTGATTACAAAATGCATACATGTAAATATAAGTAATGCAGTAGACAACAAATTTATCTTTTTTTGGACACATCTTTATTTTTTTATCATTTCCTTTCTAATGGGGAAATAACTAAAACCTCCATCTAATAGAATTAACTTTTTTGATAACATCCATAGAGTTGTATACAGTACATATCATGTATAAATCAAGTTTTATTTTCTCAAAAAATAGTATAAAATTCGCCATTTTGTCTGTTTAGTTGACTTCAAGAATGTCTTTCAGTGTCTGTAATGTTTAAGTTTAACGTCATGGCTTAATTTTTATTTTTAAAAACTGAAATTTCGAACTTTGCAAACTATATTGATTTTAAGCCCAAATTTAATCTTAGTTACGTTTCCCTTGCTTGTGACTTTACTGTGCTGTTATTATTCATCATTTAAAATAATATTATTTAAATATAGATAAAATTGGTAAGTAGAACTATTTTACCGATCGAGTAAAGATGTTCGGATCATTTGGCCAGGGTTAGGTATCGGCCGATAATTTCATTTTATGACTCTTTGGAACTGGACTCCATTGATGATGACAATGCATGAAGACTAAATGTAGATACTTTTTTATTAATTATTAAGCACTCTTACTAAGCACATACTTACTGCAAAAAAACAAATACAAATACTACAAAGGCAAAATCTCTAGTATTACTCTACCTAAAAAAGGGAAACAGTGATAAGAGAGCTTACATATATCAGTTATATACACTTGAAGCTTTAGAATTGGAATCAAGTCTGTTTATTATAAACATAAGACAATGAGATGATCCCTAAAATGTGTTTTGTTAGTTCCATCTTTAGTCACAATAGGACCACAAACACACAACTCATAAATAGAGTATTTTTTCAATGCCACCGCATCATTGTGAAGCAGAGTTGTTGCAGATCTCCCTGGCAAAAAGTAGAATGGTGTCTCTATTTTGTCTTTTGTCTGATTTAGATCACAGAATTGATAATGTGTAACACGCCAGGGCTCAGTGAATGAGAAAAATTAAGGAATTATGGAATTCAATTCTGGAAGAGAAACGGACTGTTTCTCATATTAATTTAATTCTTGTGTGTCTGGGAACGTTTTTTTATCAGAGATGAAGCAAAACCTGTGCAGTGATTTTAAAAGCTAGACTTTAAATTATGCGCAATCCCTACAATCCCTAGCTGAAATTTGATCCCTGACTTAAATGATTGTTATTCAGTAAGTCTGATTGGTTGATTTAGTCAATGTTGACACCCTCCTCTGATATTTGTGCAGTGATTAAAACTGAGAGGGCTGCTGCCTGTCAAAGAATATAAATATATACAATATACACATCTGCGCTGTAATCATTAATGAGATGTATTACAACTGCAGTTAATTTATTACTGTAATACATTTTCAAGTAGGCTTAATGTCTATTACCTTCTCTGATATTCTGTAAGTGTTTATCAAACTAGTACACAAGGTAAACTATATAAGTGAGGAAAGTGTACAGCGACATAGCAAAAATCACAAACAATAACACTGACAAACATCTCTAAGAAGAGGAGGGTTAAGGTGGCCAAGCTGCAGGAGGCATGAGACGTTAGATCAAATTTGCTGGGCCACGTGGCCAAATAATCAGATTCATTTCCATAGAGCAAGAAGATTAATTACTTTTGGCAGCAATAAACAATCCCTGTGTTTCTTGATTTTAAGCCCAGACAATGTTTTTCTGCTTCCTGCTCACTCACTAGGAGATCCTAGGGGATATTTACTTTTGACTCGGTTTTTATTTTAAGTATGTTTGGTTTTATTGCCTTTATTTTTTTGCAAAACAAACAAACCCTGTGCTGCCTTGCACAGAAATAAACTTTTGATATTAAATGCTGCTGTCATTTATCATTTCTTCCAACACTTTCCAACATGCCTAAACTAAATAATTTTGGTAGATCTACCAATAAACAACAGCCTAGTTTCATTAAACATAAATGACTTTAAGCTCTTGATGACAACTGAAGCACTGGGTTTTTTGGCTCTCTGGTCTGGCAGCGGCTCTGACTGACAGGTCACTTGTATATGAGACATTGCGGATGATTAATTCAGGTTGATCAGTCTGTCATTTACAATTAGTCAACCATCAATCCCTCAGGACAGAACCATGTTCAGGATAGAAAGGAAGTGGAAGAAACTAACAAGTGTCTTTATGAAAACGTTCAGTCAAAAGGTTTACACACATGATTATATCCAGAACACACGCTCATTTAAAAAAATGTAAAAAAAAGCACTAATATTACTAAATATAATTATACTAAATATACTAATATTGAGCCAGAGGTGCAGATAACAACTTAATCACTTATTTAAATGTAAACACTGTTTTCTTGTAATTTTTTTTATTTAATTTTTTTTTATGATTTGCAAATCATAATTTATGTTAGCCTATTTAAATGTTTGAAAAAGTGCTGATAAAGTGACCCTTCAAAATAATAATAAATTATTAATAATGGGTTGTTACGGAACTTGAGATAAGTTTGAGTTCAAATCAGGATCAAAAAAATTTAATTAATGCCTAAAACTCAACCAAAAAACAATGTTTGGTTTGTAATGGTATTTTATTAAAACAATTCCAATTTATTTGATAGCTTCGGCGAAGTAACCAAACCTGTCTAAAAAGAATCATATTATTTATCAGTCTTTAGAATTATGAGTTATAATTAAAACATAATGTTTAAATGTGAATTTTGTTTCCATTATTGCTTTTACATAATTAGTTGAGTTTTTTCACTTAAGAAAAATGCAGGTACGACACTTCTATCCAAAGTGACTTAAGTGCATTAAAGATATACATTTTAATCAGTATGTAATGTAATAACCTACTTTATATATCTTTATACATTGGTGAAATACTTTACTGGTGTAATCGTAATGCTTTACTTATTTGCAAAAACTGAATAAGCGATTAAAACCTGTAGATTAATCAACAAAAAAATCAACAATTAGTCGAATAATATGTTTAATATTAGCTAGATTAATCTAATTAACATAGTTTGGCACTATTCTCTGTAAATGTCCTTTGGAAAACACGTTATGGAAACAGCTCTAAATAAATGTAATGAATCAAAAATGATAAAATCAATTGATAAAATAATTTTTGCCGAAAAAAAGTAGTCCTACTAAAATCAGGAACCTAAAAAAGCATTGAGAGTTATTTTAAGTTTAAAAATAGAAAGAAGAAGACGGTATCTTCTCACAGCTGCCCACTGAGGGGTCTTCAGCCATGTGTGTGTGTGTGTGTGTGTGTGTGTTGAACAAGTGTGGGTGGAAGAGTTTGTCAATGCGTGTTATTGGAGGGCGGTGGAAGTGGGGCGGCAATAAATACAGCCATCAGAGCCCGTGCAGGATTGTGCACGCCTGTAGGGGGCCGACAGAATGCTTCATCTCTTGCACTCATACTGAATTTGTCCTCCTCACTCCGTTTCCCGTCTCCCATTATCACCGCAGAGAGGCTTAGCACAGCACGACGCCGAGCAGTCAGAAAGCGGAACGCTCAGGACATGCAACCACCGCTGTCACATGGACTTCTTATTTCACACACAGCCAGGGTGTACCCACCTGAAGGTTTTGTGTGTGCGTGTTACCCATCAAGTCCATAAACACCAGCGGTGCACAGTCTCCAAGCCCGTAATCTACATTTTTACGGAGTGATTTACAGGCATGTGAGGTGGATGACCCTCTATCTGCCCAGAGACTCTGTTTTGGATCATCAAACAATCACCTGTCGCACTTAAAGAGGTGTGCCAATTACAAACCTCTAAAATTTCCAAGATTAAAGATGTAATACAACACAACTGAGTTTAATAACTCACGGTAAGGCTTGAAAGAGAGAAATATGGATTTTGTTTTAGAGCTTTGTCTCACTTTGTATTCCTGTCAGAGTATTCAAGGGATTTACTTGTTAGATTTTTAAAGCTTCAATCTCTAAAACCAATGACTTTAAAAGACTTTTCTTAAAAGGTGTTGACATTCACAGAGAAAACGACACATGCACTCTCTCACATACGCAGTTAGATACTACGATCGGCCTGTCACTCATTATTGTGATAAATTGCCAAGTTCCTCAAAATAACCTGTGTTAAGCCAGACTGGTCATCTTCCGGGTTTTGGTTACAGGCCCAAGTCCCGTCTATGATCTTGTATGACTGAGTCACCATTTTTACATCACACCCCCATAGGACACTTCACAGCACTTGTACATTTATCACACGCCACGAGCGTCATTTAAACATCAAGACTTCTGAATTCTGCCCAACGGAAGTAAGATGGCCTTGGAGGCTTTTCTATGTGGTTGTGCTTTCATGTACAATCTTTTCTCCTTAAGAAGCCTCGTCTAGATAAATAAGCAAGCAGTGGCCAAACCGATGACTCACGATTTTTTTACAGGGTGTACTCGCTCATATTTTCATTCATGATTTTCGTTGGATTGCTCAATGCCACCGCACCTAGCCACAACTCTGGTGGTCTATTATAAAACAAAGCCGATCTAACAAGAACTTTAATGATGAAGGGATTTTCACTACGTTCTAAGAATCCTGTTAGGGAATTCTCAGCAGGCTTTGAGATCCAAGGATAGCTCGACACAATTTCCCAAGTAATCAGACACTAACAAGGGGTCTGGGAAATACGTAGCTTTGAAAATAATACAATGAGAAAATTATTAGCCTGTGCCTGCTTTTTTGTAACGGGTTATTATATTCAAAGCAGTGTTGTTTAGCACACAAGGCAAGGTCAAAAGCACTTATGAGAGTATTTCTAAAAGTGTGCATAAGCACTTGAATAGACATATTAAACACACCACAATGTGCATCAGGTATTTAAGTCATGATTACAGATCATGCAAAGTTCAAGTCGTGAATGCTTAAAACGTTCAGTTTCAAAAACGTACCATTGTTAGTTAAACGAGGAAAATGCAGTTGGAATCACAGAATTCAGGCAATGGAAAGTAGCGACCAGAAAGTAGTACGGAACAGGAAATTCAAACTTTGCTATAAATAGTGGTAATAAGCGGAAGTTCACACCATGTTCATGTGGGCAAATGATATCACTCTCTTGCAGTGAAAATTGGAAAACACAAAATTCAGAAAAATGTTAAAATGTTAATGTTAAATGGAATTTAGGAAAAACTAAAATGGATTTCAAAAGCCCCTACTAGTTTCATTTTGGTTTGGAAACCTGGTGGGTGAGTAAAATGGGAATTGTAAAAGAATTAAGGCTATTTTTGGTGAATTACGTCATTATTTAAAACATTATGTTGATGTCAAACTGTACAGTATGACACACAGCATGCAGACCTCGAGGAATTTAATGAATCTACGGATGGGTGAATAAAATACAATGGTAGTACATCATGGCTCACTCTGACGGTTAATATAGCACACAGGAATATAAGCAAACGTGTCCATGTAATCTGATAGTTAATAAAAAAAGTGTTTATTCAAGTCTACAGTAAAATTGTGGCGCCAGGGTGTGCACATCATGCAATTCAAAGCGATGTTGACCTACTTGATTTCAATGTGAAATCAACCAAACAACGATCAGCGAGCTGCACATACGTTGTTCCTGACTTAACCTGCTGCTTTATTAGACATTATATTAAGTCCAAACAATGTACTGATTTCACCCAAACGGATATTCATTCAGAAAGAGCGTCATGCAGACTTGAAACTACCTGAGGTAAAATAATATTTTGAAATCCAAATATTTAGTAAAATATTCTATTTAACATAATATTTAGGAGGTACTGCAAGAATGGGCATTGGGAACTAGTGGTTTTTGTAACGGTACACTGTGTTATTGACTGTACTCAGTGTGAGCATCCTGACCTGCTCAAGGTAAGCCACTGACTGACCTAGAATATTGTGATTCCGGAAGAATACAAAAAGATAGAAAGAAGAAAAGAAAAACCGCAAATCTTTCACTTTTTTTCCAGGGCAACTTAAGTATATTTCTTCAGCCAATTCCAGTCTCTGAATATATACTCACAAAACCACAGAAAATGGTTTTAATGGTTAAATCAAATTAAAATAAATAGGTTAAATCTTGGTTTAATGGTTATGAAAATGCTAACATTGATATAAAAAGTTAGTCATACGGATTAGAAACTGTCATGAATTTACCCATTGTTCCAAATCTGTATAAATGTATTTGATTGGTTGAACCCAAAGAAAATGTTAGAAACAGATGTTTCTTGGGGACCTCTGACTACCTTAGAAGATTATTTTTTAAATATTGTGAAAGTCATGGCCTTGTGGTTAGAGACTTTGACTCCTAACCCCAGGGTTGTGGGTTCTAGACTTGGGCCGGCAATGTCATGACTAAGGTGCCCTTGAGTAAGACACTGAACCCCCGACTGCTCCCTGGGCGCCTCAGCATAAATGGCTGCCCTTTGCTCCTGGTGTGTGTTCACAGTAGATATGTGTGTTCACTGCTGTATGTGTCCACTCTGTGTGGGTTTAATGCAAAGTTCAAAGTCTGAGTATGGGCCATCATACTTAGCTGTCCGTATCATCACTTTCATAATATTATGTTTTAACATAAAATAAGAGTATCTACAATAGGAAACAAATGTATATGTGATAGGATGTTAATATAAAAATGCAGACAGAAAAAACAAATTGTACTTGCACCTATAAACCCCGTCAACACATTTCAGGGACTGAAAGTCCTTTAGTTTTCTATATCTAGATCCATATAACACCAAATGCTTTTTGAAAACTGCTTCATTTTGATGATATTGTAAAATTTATAAGATGAGAAGACTGCTGGGTCAGGTAAGTATCAATAATGCTGTCCACAAGCCAAATGCAGATTGAAGTAACCTTCTATTAGAAAGGTGCTGGAGCAGAGAATTAATGATTTCATTTCTGAGAGTGCATTAAAACCCACTGGTCACACATCCTACACTTCTCCTCTTTGTTTGGATGTCACCGAAAGCTTTTTCCTCTTCTTTCTTTTCAATCATCTCTTCTCTGCATTTAAATGTATCATAAAGCAAGCCTGGCTCCACTGTTTATGTGTCATTTGGCTTTATCAACATGTTTTGCCTCATCATTTATTTAAAATGAGTCACCTGGGATCCAAAGGCACTTCTCCAGTTTTACTGTGAATGAAAGACTGACAAAGCCTTCATGGATGGAAAGTTTTTAAATGCGAGACCAATTTGCCCTTAGCCAAGCGCAGCCCGCAAGCAACAATCCATTTGCATACCAGGGCTCTAAGGCAACATGGTCGCATCTATAGGAAAAATAGCCGCAAAATTCCACCAGGAAATTGATCAATAATTAAATTTTGAACAACTGAAACTTCATGTACAAATATGTTATATTGTGCAAGTGGTGTATCCAGTCCATCTACTTCATCTACGATCACATCCATTCACTTATCTATCAATGTTTGCCCCAAAAACATGTAATTCTCACGTTGAAAAAGTATTATTAATACTGTGATGAATAAGAATACGATCATTTCCCCAGCTAAGGTAACTTAGAAAACAGAACAATAACAAAATGTGTTGCGAATATTATAGAGCTGCTCAATTAATCGTCAAAAGATCGTCATCCCGATTCGATCCCCCCAACGATATTAATCCAGCATTTTTAAGATTCAGGAAATTATATTTCCTATATAAAAATATAATTATATTATAAGTGAAGGAGAAGAACGCAGATTTAGGGATAAAACGCATTCACATAAAGCAGCGCAATGACGTCTAGACCTCACATCTGGTATTACCCAAGCCAGGTGTTCTTTTGTTAGTGCCAATTGTACAGAGTTTGCTTTCACCGAGTACTAAGAAACAGTGAGTTAACAGAAGGAGCGAGCAACACACAGGTACGTCTAAAAAGAACCCCAAAGTGGTTTTAGTACCAAAAGAGGACCCTTTTTGGTCTTTTTTAATCACCTGGAGCAGTGGGCAGCCATTTATGCAACCCCTCCTGGGCAGCAGTTTACGGTTCGTTGCCCTGCTCAAGGGCACCTTAGTCGTGATATTTCTGGCCTGAGACTTAAACCAGCAACCCTAGGTTTAGTAGTCAAACTATCTGACTTCCCCAATCATAGCTATACTCAGCAAACCATATTGAAAGTAATCTTCCCCATTCTGCAAAACATCACCTTCAGGTCTTTTGCATTTTTTGCACACGCACCAAGAGAGTCACAGCACAATACTAAACTGAGTTCTCATTTACATCTTCGAAAACTTATATACGAACACAAAATTGGATAAAGTAAATTTTCCATATAAGCAAGAATCTTTGTTTGATTTGTAAATGGTTGGGATGGTTTGCAAAAAGTTTGTGTTTATATATATTCATTTATATTTACATACAATTTAAATATAAACTTTATTTATTTTCTAGATTGTTATTTTTATTTTTTACAAACATACATGTATGTGTTTATGTTTATAATTACATTGGTAATATGCAAAGTACACACATTTATTAGACAAACACAAACTTTTATTTGGATGCGACTAATCTGGATTAATCTGTAAACATCCCTAATTGTAAACTCATCTATAGTTCATCAAAAAAGAATGGGCCCCAATAACTTTCACTGAATCAGTATTAAAGGACTTTTGTTCTCTTAAACAAGTTATTCAACTATAAGAATAAAACGACTTGGTTGTTTAAAAAGTGCTTTGTATATGGTTAAGCACTAAAATAGAGTTTATGATTAAACAGTAACATTTTTACTTGATTCATAATCACTGATTTGTATTGATGTATAAAATATGTTTGGGTTTAGTTTTATTTTATTTTTTATCTTACCCCACGATGTGACACTTCCAAATTGAGGGCTGGTGCCACCATCTGAATAACTTTTTGCCACCTCCCTTTAATTTTTAAAAACTTATAATCTATTAATGGACAATAATAACAGACAATTATGATTTTTTAATAATCGTGCAGCCCTAGGAATGACTGTGCAAATTGTTTAACACAACAGCAAACTGAAACACAACTACTAAAACCATTAACTGATGGTGAGACATGCATTTACATTTACATTTACATTTAGTCATTTAGCAGATGCTTTTATCCAAAGCGACTTACAATAGTCGAGGAGACAATGAAGCGGTATATAGCCGATACAACAATAGGTGAACAAGTGCTACAACAATGCTACCGAGTTACACAGAGAGTGAAGTTACAAAAGAAGGTTTTTTTTTTTTTTTGATAGAGTGAGTAACATGCAAAACAATTGAGATCATAGCCACTAACCTACAAAACGAAACACATAGTACAAGGCAAACAACCAAACATAGAATAGCAAAGCCACAGATGCATGCAGTTGCATGGACTGAAATTACATTACATTCTATCAACAAGTTTAGTCATCATCATGATTGTTGGTGAGGGTATTTTGGGCAACAGCGTGCAGGGAAGTCGATCCAAAAAGATGTTGCAAGATTTTACTGATGTTATGCTCAGGGGCTAAACACAGTCTTACTCATTTCATTTCAATTTCAAAACGGGGAGATCACATGAAAAGCTATCTCGACACCAAGAGTTTTCTAGAATATGACTATTTGCATGAAAAAAGAAAGCAAGTGTTAGAAAAGAGAGTGGGGTTGAAAACTTTTGGGTGCTTAAAGTACACGCAAACGACAAATGAAACGCGCATTCCAATACAGCACATTATGTAATGATATTATCGTAATTTCTAAAAAAGTTGAAGACTGCTGTTTGTTGTTAACATAATGGCAGCAATATCTTCATTTCACGAGACGAGGTGACACATGATATCTAGACGTTTACAAAGGACCCAAGGCTGTTTTGGCTGCCAGTGTTGGGCATGGTTATGACCCCCCTTTGGGATTACAAGCTGTTTTAGGGTTGGACTTTGGGAAAGCTGCTCTCACCATGAGCTCCAAGGGCTCCCTGGCTCAGGAAGGGGAGGAAAACAGATGGTACACTGGACCTCCAAGTTCTAGCCTTCTGGTTCTTTTCTCGCACCACATATGTTTCCCCCTACAGCTACAGTATATCCTGGTGATGGGTTTCCCACAATCCAACATACTCATGACCCAATTGACATAGGATGGGACATCTTTTGGCTGTGAATGTCAAAAAAAGTACATAAATCTGTCTGTATAGCAGCATGACACTTTATAAAATAATTCAAGGTCCAGAGTCGTTGAAAACACATGCTATAAAATACAGGTGCTCATTAGCACAGGTAATGACATCACATCTATATCTGTTTTGAGAATGAATGTCCGGGTGATTCTTTCTGACGTAATGTGGCAGATGGTAAAATCTGTTGAAGATGAATCACGTTATTTTCCGTAACCTGTCAAATTCGGTGTCATGCCAATGAGACATCTGATAATGAGCAGAAACTATTTCCAGGTTTTGGCTGTCTATACTGTATATTACAAAGTGCTTACCGAGTTATAAGATAAAGTGTTCCTCTCTTCAAGTTATGAATGTAATAAGTGCTGTAGATAAACACTGAAATACAGTGCGGGGTATCTATATAACAGATACTCATGCGGAGCAGGTTTTCTGTGTCACATATCTAGTAATCTCATCTATAATCAGAGCCATAAAATGTCTTTGCAAGATAATATCTCATGCAGTGTGCTCAAAACCCTGTTATTCCACTGTACTTAAAAAGTGATATTTATTGTGCTTTACATTCAGCGTGCTTCCATTTATCACAATGACAGAGAATTGGGTTTAACAGAGGGAGAATCAATTCACAGAAAAGTAAACTTCAGCATCTGGATGCCCTTGTCAATGCCTCCTGGAACAAATAAAGTTATGAAGCAGAACCAGGAACTAATCTCATTAATGGGTGCCATTTGTGAGTGATTAAGGCCTGTCCTCCTGCAATGGTGCACTGGACACAAAGTTCTTAGAGGTTAATAACCAGTTACAATCAATTACTCAACTAATATGATCAAATCAATGGGATCCTTTAATCGCATGAGGGAATGAAAGTAAAGCCAAATGTGATCGAATGGTATAGATATCTAATGCTTATGTTAATTTTCATGTTATGCTTATATATAATGCTAATCTTTTAGGCCCAAGTATATGTCCCCAAAACCATTAAAAATGCAAATTACAGTTTAAGGCATCTTCCGCAGCAGTTTTGGGTATGATGAATAACTAAGGAACTGTGAACATAGTTAAATTTCTCTTCCCATAAAAAGGTAAAGGAAGGGATTACTCTGGAATAAAGTGAGGTACGGATGGAGGGTAGCAAGTAAATTTCTCCATAAGAATAGCTCCGAGAAACTCAAAGTATCTACGTGTAACAGAGTACGTCCAAATTAAACCTGATTTGTAATAAACACTGGCTCCAGTTAAAAAAATTAGCTCTTATTAAACAGAGTAAAAAATTACATGTTAAGCGCTTTGATATGACAAAAGAGTGAGTAAAGGATGACATAATTTTAATTTTGGGGCGAACTACCAGTTAAACCATGCTGTTCCTCAGTTATTATAAAAAAGAAAACGAAAAACAAATTTGAATGCCAAATTATGTCTAAGATGGCACTTTAAGGTCAGAACGACCTTTAATGTGAACTAGGTTTTAGTTGTCAAACTAAAGCACTTTCTGTGGACACACATTTGATATTATAACTTGCGCCAGAGTAAATAATAACAGGAAGCAAAATGGGCAGTAAAGGTTAGCTTTTATATAATTCCACCCCATTGGTATATCAGACTGCACTTCTACAAGTGTCCCAGGCCTTATCTTTCAGCACTTTGAACTCTTGAACACATATTACTTTAATTAGATTCAAACCCTTATCACTTCATTATCACACATCACTAAAGCACATGCCTTGTTATCTGGTTTGGTGAAACCTTTTGTCTGAAGGAGTACACAAATTTATTCCAAGCTTGGCTTTTCCAAGCTGCCTGCTTCATAATGCAGCCCAATTACACAGATTTCAAGTTACTTATGCAATCAAGTAATTACAACCCAATCCCATGCCAGTTGGGAACAGAACATAGGCTTTAGATTGGCTGAAAAATTATGTCCAAGGATGCACCATTTTTGAGATGTGACATCTTAATTATGATGCCATTGTGTCAACTTGCTTACCCAACCTAATCAAAGGGAAATGTAATCATGAAAGTGGTCCTGAAATGTGAACCGCTGTCTTGTAATTACATTTTGTGCAAAATGGTGAAGGGAACATGCGCTTTTACTTTCTCTTCAATTTCTTAAAATTAAAGTTGCAATTTAAAGGACTACATGACGGACACAGGAAACATGATCTGACACTGAGGCCATGATTGTCTGGTGTAATTGATGTAGCAATACAGATGGTGTTAATTGTTACAATACCAAGAATGCAATGCTTCTATAAGTTGGTTTAGTTATTTCTTCAATCAAAATGAATTTTGATTAATTCCTCCTTTTTAATCAAATGTGATATCTGCTGTTGCAAACTAACCTAATTGGTAAAGATCTTACCAGCCAAGGCATAAGAATAAACCAAAATGTGGGGAAAAACAATAAAAAAAATTACTCTTTAATTACTCTGAATAATAATTATATTATTTTAACAACTGCTATGGTTACAATTTAAAAGTTAAAATTCAGTTTTAACAGAGCATAAGTGTTAATTGGAGTAAGAGTAAAAAACTTTTGGGAAAAATATGCAATAAAAATGCACTCAGTTAACTTTCTAGCCGCAAAACAATTTGAACCTATGTCAGTTAATGCTCACACTGCATAAAGAAAATAAATCACCTTTAAAATAAAATTCAAATGTTATTTAAAAAAAATTAATTCAACATATTTTACAGTTTTTAATGAAATAGAAAGCATCACTGGAACATTTCAAAATGATTGCATTCTTAACATGGCAAGCTGTCTTAATCGCATTTCTCCATTCATTCTAAAGTTGTTTGAGATTTCTGGTCCAAAGGTCCATCTTATATGAAAATGTTTGAATTCTCTACATACATTTTTATTAGGGATAAACCATATTGAGGAAACATGCGAAATGCAATATTGTTGTAGAAGTTGCGATAATGATATATCTTGCATTATAACATTTCCCAATGTATACCATTTGATTATTATTAACAATTTTTTAGAATGATATATACATCCTATGGTCATATTATAAAAACAGACCAAACAAATAATACTGCAGTACTCTAGGCTAACATTTAAGAGAGGTTGCACTGGCTACACCAGGGTATAGAGTTAGCCAGAGTCTGGGATGAGGCAAAAAACAGACATGTTTAATGCATTTGAGAAATCAATAAAACTAAATACAAATCATTGTTTATGAAAAGGTAATGAATTTATAATTTATGCATAAACTCTCTTTCCACACTTAACATAGATAAACCACATCTTTAAAAGCGAAATACTTGTATGCTACTTTATTTGTTGTGAATGACAAGTATAGTACATCCTTAAATGTCAGTGTATTTGGGCATGTTATGATTTTTAAAGAAAAAAATAAACTAACACCTTTATTAAGCTGCTGTCCATTAAATGGCGAGTAACTATACAGATATGTGGATCTAATAAACTGTAACATGTATATTTACATTCAGAAAACAAACTACCATTACAAGAATTCGTTGGTTGTTGTGTTTAAAAGTCATTTTTAGAGTAGATAAATGAAACCCTCTGAGATATCATCAGATTAATCATGTTTTTGTGCGGGGCACTGATAACTAACATATAAAGAGAAGAGATTAAACTAATGTGACTGGATATGGTGGGTGCACAATACAACATTTCTGTAGATTACATTTCTAATATGCAAAGATTATATATCGATCAGATTAAGAGTCACACTGGTACAACCACTAAGAAAAACTCCTGGTAACAGCAGGAAGAGTAGATGCAATCTAGAACCCCTGGGAGCGGGCATTAACCAAGAAAGGGTTCAATTATTGGTCAAATTCGAACAACATGTAACACACAAATGCTTAGCAAATAAATAAAAATTCATTTATCGACCTCAGCGATGCAGATATCCTTTAATTGCTATGATTTTTCGTTATATTGTGCAGCACTACAATTTATATAGTTAATTTTAAACATATATTTGGAAGAATAAATTAGCATAATTATTGCAAACTATTGCGACATTCACTTCTTGCAATATTGCAATAATTTTAGAACCAACCATGTAGGATTTCCATACTGTATAGTCTGTATTTATCAGTCCACTGCCAAACCAGTTCAAACTATTTATTATGTATTATTACAAAGTCAATGTATTATGTTGCTAACCACATTTCTTTATTCGTAATGCGGTATAGCACAATAAAACTCCAAAAATTTACCATGCCATGTCAGGGACAACTCACAGGTTTTGCACACCATACACATTCTGCTTGAGTTCCAAGTCTGCTGGTGCAAATTGGCCCAATTTTCAATATAGTTTTTAAAAAACGTGTTGTTAAAAACGTTATGTACTGAACGAATGTTGTAACAATGTTTTTTTTTATATTAATGTGTTATGTTTTTTCTACTCATACACGTAAATAAATCTTTCCATCTCCATGATGTTTATTTGTATATTTTACACAAATGAAATCTAATTTAATGTTAAACTACATGTGTGAGTAGGGTACAGAGTCGTTGCGAAACGATGCCATTGCAAACCACAAATACATTTTTTAGAAATATTTCAAGATCGAGCACTGCGCTTCTGAAGGTTATACATAATATTTACCTATTCTTTAATTAATACTTTCATACAGCGCAGAATGCAGTTTTCTATTTAATTTTTAACAGAAATGTGAGAGATCTGCAAAAAAGCAGACATAGTGTGGAAACGTGATTAAAAAAACTGTGAATGAAATTCTCAACCACCACTGCACAACAAAAGATACCCAAAAGAAAAACAGAGGAGCATTATTGACCCTCCACCTTAGGAAATGATTTATGACTACACACACACACATGCACACGCAATCACAATAGCCCTCTATAAGACAGGCCCCAGCCATAGTAAATTAGACATCATTACTCATTTAGCAAGGTATCCGTGTAATTGAAAGATTACGATAAATAAAATGTTCTCATACACTAACATATGAACCATGTCTACATGAATTTCATGAATCCATACACAACAAACACCATCATGCAAACTCATTGTTTTTTCTGAACATTGCTGCAGCAGAAAGCTGGTACCCAAGATAGCATCCTTCTTTCGCCTCTCCTCCCCTCACATCCTCTCCATCTTCACACAAATCCCTCAACCTGACATGAGATTAGCCGTAAAAAACAATGCTTTAAATCAGGCAAACAATTGAACATAGCTGATTTTCATACATTACCGTTTTCAGAGAGAGCACTTAGCCTTAGCAGTCAAATCAGACGAAGCCTCTCAGATTCAATCCCAGCTGACATCATCACATGACTCTGTACCATCTGCTCCTTGCTCCAGCTCATGTGACTTGATGCTGAGAGATTTTGGGATATGTAGTTTAAGTATGAACATTGACATTTAAAGATGTAAGTATACAGAAATTTTCCGGCTGTCATAATTTTCTTTTTACTTTGTGGAACAAACAAGGCTCAGTCACCATATAATTTAATTTCAGCTTTGTTCCATTCCTTAAAAAACAAAAAAAAATTGAAATGGGACTTTGGCTGTCTGCCCAAAAAGGCTTAGCATTTTATAATAAAAAAGATCAAATTTGAAGGAATATTCAAATAATAAATTTAGAGGGAAATGCATTAAATAATTTGTACTGTAAAATGATGTGGATTTTAATTACTAAATAATATTTACTGTATATTTTTGCAAAGGTTTTTCTTTTCTTTGCTTTCCATGCTAAAAAAAGTAATCTTTTTATACTTATTTTTGTCTGACCTTACCAAAAAATAAATAAAAGACAAGGATTTATGTTAAAATATCTTTGTGGAACATACAAAGCAAAGAATAGAAGCTGACCATGAATTTTACATTAGCCTGTGTGTGAGGGTCAGCAAACACACCTCTAGGTTAAAGGGAGAACAGAACGGACAGACAGTTGACCCCACAAAAGAGAGAGAGGTGTACACCTTCAATAGCGCTGCACTCTCATTGTTAAAGCCAGATTACATTTAAAGTAACAGTTAAGCTCACACGGCTTGTTCCCCAGAAGACCACAACTCACCACAACTTACGCACATACAAATCAAAATGGAATGAAAATTTCAGAATGGTGTTTGGAGTTTTACACAGCCTACCTCATTAGACTCTCATATAATTCTTACGGGTGATTTAGAGTTAATTGATAAGGGGAGAGATTTGTTTCTTACACTGTTTGTGATAGAGCTGTGGTGATGGGACATGATATAAACCAGCATGCAACAGCCTCCAGACTGAATTATAGATGCCTTCCATCTGTTAACAGAGGACCTTCTTACTGTTATCGGAGTTTAAAGATTCTGCCCATTCATTCTCACCTCTACTTGAAATAAGGGAAGCACCCCTTGACCTAACCGTTCACTAAGAAATTAGATTTTTCAAATGATAGAAACACTAGCCAGGTGACCATTACAGCTTTGCACAAAATTTTGTGATACTTTATGAATGTTGATTATATATTCTTAATGGTGTTTGCGTTAAATGTAAGGCGGTTAAAGTTTATTTTGTTTATTTTCACGACAATCAAATACGTACTTCTTATTTGTTTGTGTCATGGCAAGTTGCAATATATATTATTTTGCAATATATTTGGTAGAGATAAAGGTACATAATAACTGCAATTAAATTTGTGACACCTACAATCCAAAAATTGAACGCCACAGGGCAACTTCCGTTTGTTCTGTCAATATAAAAGTTCAGCAGGGTACAGCTGCTCAGTGTCAATTTACAATTATGAAATTATAAATCACCTTCATAAATAAAACCTTTTGTCAGTTTTTACTGGGTATAATTATTTGAAGTTATATCTGTATGACATTACACAATTATTGGATTATATATTTTGAATTAATTATTTTATAATTGGAATCAGGCAATTTTGTATAAATGTCAAACTTACCATGAAGTTTTTACCGAATGTTTTTACCATACTCATAACACATGCGTCAATATTTGGTGGCTCGGTTACCCATGCAAGGTTTCTCTTTAAGATTTAAGAGCTTTATTTTTAGTGAATTTTCATAGAAAGTAAGGGCTATTTTCAGGATTGTCACATCCATACCACTATCTTACACTGATAAATGTGTACATAAAAAATTCTAATAAAATAATTCTTTTACGTTTTATAAAGACCTATCCCTTGTGCATTTGTTGGAAATTATTGGCTCTGGTTTGTACATTACAATTCACACAAATCTTAAGAAGTTTGTTGCCTCCCAAAAACTCTGTCCTTTTTTGTCACATTCATAATTTTGGATAGAAAAAAATAAATAGAAAAGTTGTTTATAGACTGTTATTTTTTATGTTTAAACACTATAAACAAGGATTTTTTATAATATAATTGGTTCAGTTTGCTGGTTACAATATAATTCTAAGTGTGTTTTTATGTCACATCCATAATGCTGGAATTGCCCAACTATGTTTTGGTTTAGGTTTGTATTTTGTTTTTAAGTCACACAATTGTACAATTATTGGAGAAAAAAATATTTAATGAATTAAAAGTTATCTCTGTTTAAGTTAATTTATTCTTGGACGATAGATATTGTAGGATTTGGATATTTATTTTTGTTTAATTTAGTCAAATCGATCATTTAGATTATTTGATTACACAAAGATTTTAGCAGATTTTATTTCATTTTTATCTCACAGAGAGTCCTTGATGATACAATTTTGAGGCCGTTCAATCTAAAGATCTGAAGTTCTTCTGTGGAGCAACTGAATACTTTCTCTAATTCATTCAACCCAAAGGAACAGATACAGTAAGAATCTCTGAATTACATTTTCTTGCTGAACAGTGTTTTGTTCCCTGGTAATTGTAAAGCCCATTAAATATTCACGATATATGGCTGCACTAATTTAATCTTAAATAATTTTGTCCAGTTGTAACTCAGTGGTATTGTGGGTACTTCTTGCATTATGTACATTTGCTGCGCCTGCTATCTCTGATATCCCTACTACATGACCAACCTTATTGACAGAAGTCCATGTGAAATAACACTTGAGAAAATTAAAATTCACATTTTCTTTAACCGTGGGATTTAATACATATATTCTTAACCCTACTTAAATATGAACTGTATTTTTGACCAGAACACCTTCTTGCCATTAAAGACTAATCGGAGAAAAAATGTTAAGTGGCATTGCAATGGAAAGTAGATTTAAGGTTTTGTTTCCACTCTGCTAATTGGAATATTTTTTGTATTGTACTGTGCCTTTCCTCTAAAACTTTTATTTCTTCCGTTTGTTTATTTTAGATGTACTATTCTTTAACTTTTGTTTTCAGTTATTTACATCCCACCAAATTTGTGACAAATCTGCGCAGGACAGTGTCAAATACTTTATGCCATGCAGTAAAAAAATACACAGCTCCGTGTTGGTGAGCAATTTAGAAGTTGGTGCCAATATTCAGTGTAATCTTACTGAATGTAGACCCATTACAGCACATGAAACTGATTGTGTCTGCTTTACGATTCCCCATAGAGTAAAATAAACACGTACAGCTGGCAAACCCCTTGTCTGAACATGAAAGCAAACCAACCCACTACGATCTAGTTTAATACACCCTCCCACCAAACTGTAATGACAACTTTAGTCTCGCGAACTGATGGGCCCTGACACTAGCTGCCATAAGGAGAATTCAGAAGTGATATTCAGTTTCACAGTCTTGGTGCCAAGTCTTGTCTTACAGTACTAACACAAAGACTGCTAGCCCGGAGAAGTCAGCTCGCACTAAACTCAAGGGTGGAAGGGAGGGAGGGATGGAAGTATACAGCTGGGTTCATTTTATTACCAATGAAGGAGCAACATAGATCTGGCCCTAATTATAACACATAATAAAGTGCAGGTAATGAAATGTAATGGTGCACAGTTGCTGTGATAAATGAAAGAAACAAACCAGAACAGATCATCACTCATGCCAGACAGCAGATACCTGAGTTTGGACTTGTAAAACCGCCAGGCAGTACGGAAGGATGACTTGCATGTTAAACACAAACTCACGTGGTCCTGGGTAAGCATGAGAGACTGATTTTATTAATTGTATATTGTATGCATTATGCTTTTATACATAGGTTGTTTATGTGTTTTTTTCTTTTTCTAAACATATTTACTGTAAAAAAATAAATTTCGTAGAATGTTGGTAGGTGGGACCCATTCCTTGTGTCTTGTTAAAAGATACTAAAGGCTGTCAGTGCTTTATTCAAAATATCCACACTAATGCCTGTGTTTAATATATTTCACAAACCTTGAAATAACATCTTATATGTAAAATGAAAAAGTGTTTTATTAACAAAACTATATTGATGTTGAAAAGTAGCACTTTAACATCATATGTATTTCGTTTCATTAAAAGAGCCATTATGGAATTGTTTTTAGGTTGCGTTAGGAAACATCCAAAGTGTCTTTAATGCAGCATGATTTAAACGTGCAAGAAATTCAATAAATATAGAGATATTCTGCCATGCATAATATTTTAGATAATTTAGATAATTTAAACATATCCTTTGTAAAAATGTCTAGTAAGGATACAACAGTGTATAAAAATATTTTCTTTTATGAAATCATAAAATGAAAATGCGACTCTGTAGCTCATATGCAACCAAAATATGGCCTTGCTGTTCTCCTGGCAATTGTTTTTTGGATGCTGCTCATATCATATAATTAGAGGAAAAACCGACTGCATGCCAGATTTTTGAAGAATCCAAACAGAGAAGGCAAAAGAAACAATTAACTTTTTGTTTGGCTGTATCGTAAAATCCTAATATCTACAACACTTATATTGGCTCTAAGCATTATTGCCCAAGATGCTGTTAAATTGTATTGTTATTATAGCTTGAATGGGTTTGTCAGGGAGAAGGTCATTGGTTTGATCTCCATGGGGCACGTGCAATGTGTACCTCCTCTTAAAGTTAAAGGAAGATCACATAAAAAATGTTATAACGTTGTTGCAAAACTATCTAAGCTTCTTTGTTAGAAAGATATTTGGAAGAATGCTTGTAACAGAAGCTGTTCTTGGGCCTGGTTGAAATGAGAACTTTTGACTGCCAATGTAATTTTTCCTTCTCTGATAGTCAATTGGATTCAAGAGCTGTTTGGTTACAAACATTCCTCCAAATATCTTTTTCTGTGTTCAACCGATTTGAAACAATATATGAGTGAATTCATACAGAATACAGAATATACAGAATATTCATTTTTCGGCGAACTACCCCTTTAATAATCATGATCAATTTTCTCTACAATGTTCTTAATGTTTGTATAATAAAATTTCAAATTAAGCAGGAGTCATTGTACAAATGATCTGCACAGATAAATGAAAACACAGATAAAACTAATCTTAATGAGTTTTACTCATAAGTCTCCAGGAGCTTTTGTTCTTTCGGTAAAACATCTTAAACATAACCAGGATACTTATTAGAGACGCTTTTATGATCCTATCAGCCCCTGCGGCACGTAACGTTAGCTTTAAACTGCACCCTACGGACATTGTCTCCTTATTGGGTTTAAAGTTTCAATAAGCAGTTGGGTCAGACGTTCCCACTGGCTGCTATTACACATTGTGATTTCCTTCAAAGAATGCTGACACAATTAAGAAGCGAAGGAAGGAATTAGATGACATTAATTAAAAGGAGCCAAATGGAATGGGCAATGGTCTATTGTGTAGGGTGCCAGCAGTGGTACGGTGATTTACATGAATTGTGGACTTAAGCGCTTCTGTATAAAGCCGGCTGAAAGGTTAATACCGAGGTCCCCGTCCTTCCCTCGCATCCAGCGTGTCTGCCGCGTAGCATTTTGGGAAATTGTTTCTGTGGGTGAAAGATAATGGATTGGGTCCGGCGAGGGCCAAGAGAGAATTTTCACAGTCAGAAGAATGAGGTGACAGGAGAAAGTTCAGGGTGGCAGTAAAAATATTGCGTGTGTGAATGGATAGTGTTTTTTTTTTACATTTGAACAGCGGACTTTGTCACGGTTAGGATTAAATAATAATATTTTCAGCCTCCAATTCCAATTAAATTAATGAAAATGAAAGCTTAACACATCCCGTAGTGTTGGAGAGAGGGCCGAAATTAAAGCAGCGAGATGCTCTGCCCAAGCTTTTATTTCCTTTCATTCTCTTTGGTTCCATGCTGAAACTGCTCAATTCACATGCCACTTGTCACATTATCATTTCTCACAAAGACATAGATGCATTGAAACCTCTTACTTGGCACATTTTCCCAAACTTCACCTCAACAGACCGGACTATGAGAAAACCCTCTTCAGTGTCTGACAGTTCATGACAAGGCAGTTTGAAGTTCTGTTGCTTTTTTACATAACTGCTTTTTACCACTTACACGATAAACTCATTTGCATCCAAGTCACACGTACCTGTCGCAGAGTCTGTTCGTCTTTAGAGCAGGGCTGCACATTTCACTTACAGTATGTATTTCTAGCATATATTTTCAGAATCACAGCCACTTGAAATCACAATCACAAACTTTTCTCAATCAAAACAAGGACAGGGTGAAAGTGTTGAGAGATTTGGAATTGGAAATGTAAACTGGAGCAGCGTTGGTGTAATCCAAAAGGCATTTTTCATCGGGGAAGCTGGGTTGGAACAAACCCTGGTTGTAATTTTCAGCTTTTCAGCATCGTCTCTGTTCAGTCCAAGCTCAGTGTGAGTTTGCAAAGCGACAATACAAAGTTAAATTACCTTCGGATACATTTAAAGTTTGACATTAAAGCCCGGACCGCACACTTGGAAAAATGTCGGCAGTCCACCTGAACATTATGAATGCCCTGTGGACTATTTTCAGTCTGTCACAGGTTGACTTTCTGTATGAATATTACACATTTTTCACATCATACGTTACAGTCTTCGAAAGTCTGGTGGTTAGAGAGTTGGACTTGTAAGCAGAAGGTTGTGGGTTTGAATCCCAAAGCCAGCAGACAACGACTGAAGTGTCCTTGAGCAAGGGACCTTAAAGTGATGATTGAATACTGGATAATACTCACTATGGATAAAAGCGTCTGCCAAATGATTAAATGTAAATGTGAATGTAAGTCTTGTGGAGATTGGCATTGGCGGAGCATATACAAACAGACTGATTTAAGGATGTGCTGCATTTCCCAGCATGCACTTGGCCTATTGGCAACAGCATACAAAGTTTCATCTCTCCAAGATTTTATATCGAAAAGGGAGAAAAAGGAAACTTTGTTTGAACACAAAGTAAGATATTTGCAAGAATGCTACAATCAAACAGTTATTGACCACTTAACTACCATAGTTTTTGTCCTACATTCTTGAATGTGTTTTATTTTGTCTTTTGAAGAACAATTTAAAATTATTATAAAAAGTAATTTTTTCTTACAATTATATTCAATATTAAGTAAAAACTGTTTGAGTGTATATACATTTTTCTGTATTTATAAAGGAAAGGTAAGGTATTTTTGGCTGATTTATCTATTTATAAAGCATTATTTTTTATATTTACATAAATTTATCAAGGGCTTTTTCTTTGCAATGTGTCTTACATATTTAAGATACAGTTATTTCTTTGTTTGGGGGTCATAAATGTTAAACTGTTAATGTTTTTACTACTGATTGATCTACAGGAACAAACTAAAACATGTAATGTCTCTTTGTATTGGTTATTAGTATTCACCTTTGTTTGAATGTGTGAATAGTCTTTTTTGACCTGTGAATGATGTCTTTGGTCTCATTAGCTTACATGTCTTTGAGAATCTCCAGCATCATTGGTTCGAACACTGCCAAGTTTCAATCTTACACTACCATGTCTCAAGGTTGAGATTTGGCTTGTTATTAGGCAATCGGCAATGTGATTTAGTCACAACCTTGTGGTCCTATCAGTGTGGGATCAATTATCAAGCTTATTTATTAACTTCAATAAAAGCTTGACACTTGACATTAAGCACAGACCTACAATTACGCTTTTAAGCCTGAAATCAACAAGCCGGTTGATGTGGTGGTGCTTAAGCTTTTGTAATGAATGTGATCATAATGGATACAGAGCACTTCGGCGGAGAGGTTCTTTACTGCCCGAATGACCTCTTCCTTAGTCGCCCCTTAGTTTTAAATGCCACTTGCAAATGCTTTTTAGGGCAACTTAAAAATCCATTTCCCACTTCACTTCCCCATTCGAAGCCCATTCGTCTTTCCTGTATTCTTGTGTTTTATATATTGATTTGCTGCTTTGATCTGGCATGGCGCGCTACAGGCTGAAGGAGACCTTCAGAAGAGCGGGTCCATACTAGAGTCGTCTCTGCCTTGTTATGATGTGTTCTCTGGGAGAACAGGAAGTGACTTTGACCCACATTCGCATGATAAAGAAACACATTGTCGGTTGACAATATAAGAGAAGTGAAAAGAAAGTGATTATTTCTTCACCGCTTTCTTTTTAGTGAGGAATTGTATTGACGTTTGTTTTGTGCTTTACAAAACTGGCTATTTCACATATTTGTTGGGCATTAAACAATTGTTCATACAGAATGATAGCTGAAAATCACATTGTGTGTCCTTCATGAGTTTGTCCTGTAACTGTTCGTTGACATTCAGAAAAATTTTCTTGCTGCACATTTTTTTCTGCTCCAGAATGTTTTGTTGCCAGTACATAGATGTACACTAAACTGTAGTATGGTAGTTTTTATTAAACTAAAGAAAATATTAAGTCAATTAGGCTAAAAATGGGAAATAAAATGATTACCAAAAATAAAAACTGGTCCAAGGTGGAATAAATGTATATAGTAATAAAAATATAAACAAATTTAATATAATTTCAATACTTAAATGCTAATCCAAAATTGTAAAACTATTTAAAACTAAAAAAAAATATATTTTGATGTAATGTACTTGTACTCTCAATAATTTATATTTGATAAATTTTTATGTTGTCTAGTAATATTTTAAAAAAGATAAATTTAATCATCTCGTTGTTTCAAACCTTTATCACTTTCTTTATTATGCAAAGTTGAAAATTTATTTCCTATTTTGATAACAGTTGGTCCACGTTGCGAAAAAAGAACAACTGTTGGAGCAATTGTTCGAAAATGGAAGAAACTAATGATGACTCTCAATGTCACTCGGTTTGGGGCCGAAAAGAAGATCTCTACTCGTAAGGTATCAATGATGCTTAGAGTTGTGAAGAGCCCATAACTAACTGGGACTGCTGTCAGTAATACATTAAGACGTCATGGTTTGAAGTCATGCATCGCATGGCGGTTCCCTTGCTCAAGTCAGACCATGTCAAGGCCCGTCTAAAATTTGCCAGGGACCATTTGGATGTTCCAGAGGATTCATGGGACATGGAGTGGCCTAGCCAGTTTCCAGACCGAAGTCCAATTGAATGTATTTGGTTGGAACTGAAACTCCCCAAAACCAGACGTATCTAGGGGAGATCTGTGTGGAGTAGAGGCCAAAAAAAACCTCCTGCTGTGTGTGCTAACCTGGTGAAGAACTACAGGAACAGATTGACCTTTGAAATTGTTAACATAGGCCACATATACATTTTGCTGAGTTAAGTGATCAAATACTTATTAGACATAGTAATTTACAAATAAATTATAAAAAAATCCTAAAATGTTATTTCCGGATTTTTCTTTTTAGATTCTGTCTCTCACAGGGGACATGCACGTATACTGAAAATGTCAGACCCCTTGCTGAGTTCTTAGTGGCAGAACTTGCAAAATCACAGAGTGATAAAATACTTATTGACCACCCTCAAGGTTTTACACAATTGTATTGTAATTCAAAGTAGCTTGCCTGTGGCAAACAGGCTGCCTTCTCTTTAATTTTAACCTGCATATATCGTGATATATAGCCCTCAAGCTTCCACCAGCCAGACATGCTGACCTGTGTATCACCCTCCAACAGTTCTACAAACATACGGAGCAGCCATCCTTTCCAACACCTCCATGTCTGATCACAGCCTGCCCCACATCTCCATGAAGTTCCGCTGACGCCTTGTCACCTTTGTCCCACTTGATGTCCTTGAGATGTTCAGCATATGACGGGATGACCAGGCCTCAAGATTCCCACCATTTTTGTTGCATATAGACCTGAAATTTACCTGCAACCTGAAAAATACTTTTAATATATGTTTAATATAAGCAGATAACAACGTTTTCATGTAGTTTTAATTGTTCCTCCTTACACTAATGTTTTTCATGTGAAGGTGAAGGTCATGGCACACACTGTTGTGACTTGAAGTGAAGTGATTTGACATGTGGCCAAGTATGGTGTCCCATGCATTTAGCCCATCCCAGTGCCGGGAGTAGTGAGCAACCATGCAGCAGCACCCAGGGAGCAGTGGGGGGGACGGTGCCTTGCTCAAGAGACTTACCTCAGTCGTGGTATTCCTGCTGGGTACGAGTCTCGAACCAGCAACCTTCGGATCATGACTCCAACACTTGAACCACTTGGACACTACTGCCCCTGTGACTAAGTAAATATCATAAAATATCATAAAAATAAACAATTATATTGCTTTAATAAAAGCTTTTTAACACATTAAATAGATTATAGTGGAATAATGAGTCAAAATCCAACAGTTCATTTTTTCTGAAATGTAGAAATATTTTTATAGCTCATAAAAATATATATTTTTAACAAATATATGTTTTTAACTGCTTAATATTTTAATTAACTTTAATAGATATTTTTATGTTAATCTTATTAAGTTGTGTTTTTGCTTGCAGATGAAAATGTAAAATTAGGGTCAAGGCAGTGGAGAAATGTATGATTGACAAGTTGATATGATGCCTTTCCACCATATATCTTATTCAGGCATATAAAATGCTAAATGTTTGAAAACAGGATTTCAGGAAAATCTTAAATTTAAAGTTAGAAAACACAGCAAACACCTCATGCTATCATAAACTTTAATGTAGTTGCTTTAGGTACATGTTTCTGGTGCTCCTTATGCTGCAGACACAGGGGCTGCAGAGGACCAAACGGTGAACAAGAGTGACCCTAACAAGTCATTCACCTGAAAAAAGAGGTCAGCCCGACAGGTGCCGAGGGCCCAACGGATCGATATATCTAAGATCGGCTAACAAGTGGTATATTTAGCCTCCGGTCTCCAAGTGTCAGAACGTGGCTGCGTGGGTTTCCACCTGCAAAGAAGCTTTCATTTCTGCTTCTATGTCATTTTTTCTCACCCATGTAGCGAGGATCGACGTTCATGCGCATGGAACGTCTGATGCTGAGAGTTTACAGGTTAGTGACACTTTTGCACCGCAAAGCATTGATGCATGTTTTACGGTTTGAAGTGCAACCCCCAAAGATAGCATTAATTTACTGTAATTTCCGAGTTAAAAACCTACTATTTTCTTTTGAGTGCGTCAGTGCAGGTGTGTGCATTTATGTGTTTTAGTCGTGCTGTACATCTGTGGCTGCATTTGTATGATCTGTGAGGTTATCCCATACGCACAATGAAGTGAATAATTACATATATCTTTTATTCTCTCGTAAGAGGGCTGATGCTCAACCTTCCAATGCTTTAAAAGCATTCTTTATTTGCGAGAGAGAGAGATTTCAGCATAATTATCCTGTATTAACAGTAACAGATTTCAGGCTACGTGGAAAAGGCTTTCCTGACGTGCGACATTAATTAGGCGGAGTGGATTTTCTTTGTGGAAAAACCAGGTGTATCTATAACAGCAGGCCGGAGGTTTAAAACATGGTCATCGAGTTAAACTTTTGTGCTCAACACAAAATCCATTTATGACAAATCCATATAATTGATACATCCTCCTGCCATTGTGTAACTAATGCCATGCTGAATTCAATGCAACAGTGATTCCTGTCCTGACGTGAGAGAGGGCCGAAATGTATGCAAGTGTGTAAGTGTTTGTGTGAAAATAAGCGTATTTAATCATTTGGTGCCGCTCCAGCTCCTGTGTGCCAGAGGCAGTGCCGGCGTGGCGGTGTGTGACTAACTGGGCGGGGGGGTTGGCAGAAGAACTGGGTAGAATGTGTGTCATCTGGGCTGGTTTCTGCTTCCTGCTCTGCATGGAATCCGCTCGGCCCCGGTTCAGTCTTCATTGGAGACCATGACATCATGATTCTGCCTAAGCTGGAATACCGTGTGTCACTGTTGGTAAGGTAATGAAACACGGAGGTCACGCATATGATCCGCTCCGTGCATTCTCGTCTCTGGACCGAATACATTGTGGGCGTGCAGCTCTTGCTTTGATACACAGATAAAATCAGACTTTGCTCCAATGGAAATCATATTTACGGTGTCTGAATTGTTCTAGTACACTATGTACTATCCACCGTGTACAGCACAGTAGTAATAGTACATTTCTGAAGAAGATTTTTATTGAGATCATTATTATTTAGAAAATTAATCCGTAAACTAAAAATATAATAATAAAATAATTTTCTAACACAATGGTCAACTTAAAAACAAATAATTTATAACAAAGATATATTTTTAGATATAGATATAGTTTTAAATAATATACAAATAACAAAAGTCATGCAAATCTAAACGCGGCACAAAAAATGTACTCGATAACTTTTTTATTTTAAAAATTGTCAGAAGCCATAGTTAATATTAAAAATCAATTACTATTAATTGCTTAGCCCTTTCTGTTATTTCACACCTGTATAACTGTCTTATGCAGAACTCAAAATATATGAATGTTTTTTACTTAAGAACTTGGATCATATTGACTTCACTTGCATGACCTCAAAGACATTTCTCAAAATATTTTCTTTTTGTTCCACAGAAGGAAGAGTCATACACAGATTTTGAATGACATGATGGTGAACAATCCCTTCGAGAGGGCAAAAATAAGAGAAGTACACCATATCTGTTGGTTAAGATAAAAAATTATCTTTTTTAATCAAAATTGAGCTTTTAATTTGGTCTTATTTAACTGTTTAGATTTTTTACACTATAGTTGCTAACACAATTTACCTTCTTTTGTTTTTGCTTAGATTTTTTTTCTCTACTTCAATGTTCAACTATCAGAAGAACTATTAGTCATTATGTGGCCCACATGGTCTAAAATACCTAACGGCATCCGGTATGAGAAATAATTTTCAAGCAATCACCTGATCTGTAAATGACTGTAAATACTTAATTGGCAGCTGCAGGATAATTGCTGTATATCCTGATTGACTGATGGCACACACAGGCCCGTCCGTAGAGACTATCCTGAACTCTGATGCCAATAGCAGACAGGAAAAATTCAATGGTATATATATATATATATATATATATATATATATTAGTGGTGGGCCATTATCGGTGTTAACGTGCTGCGTTAACGTGAGACTCTTATTGGGCTATAAAAAAATATCACTGTTAATCTATTCTCAAAGTTGGGTTGGGAATAAAATGACTTTTCCTCTGACAAATGGATGAGTTCCCCTGACAGAAGCCTCCCCTGCGTGAATGACGCGTTGGATGCGAATGAGGAAATTGTACATGATAATGAAATTAAATGTTCAAGCGTCAAACTACACGCGTCTGGTGTGAACGCGGCATAAGGTTGTTTGCACCTTGTGCAAAGATTTACTTTTGGTCATTATTTGGGTAGCACACATTCTGAATGCCTTCGACAGAATTCAAATTAGCAATTTTAATCTAGATTTATCTAGATTAATTCCAAGTTTACAGTGAGATTAATCTGGATTTAAAAATATAATCTATGCCCACCACTAATATATATATATATTAATATATATTGTGTCATTTACTCACCCTCTTGTCATTTTAACCCTGTATGAATTTCTCATTTCTGCAGAACACAAAAGAAGATATTTTGAAGAATGCTGGCAACCAAACAGGAGTGGCATCCATTTACATCTACAGTAAAGACACAAAACCAATGTACTGTAAGAGAATGAGTGCGAGTCAAAAACAACATAATGTTTGTGTTCTTCTATACACGTTTCAAAAAATGTTGGTTTCGTAAACAACCCTTTGTTCATATCATTGTAGTTTCAGCATCTACCTGTTCCAACAGGGGTGAGTTTCAAAGCCAAGTAGGAAAACCTTAAACCATTGTTGATTTATGAAGAGCCTGCATGTGTGCTTCTCTATACATACATATACAATATACATTGTGTATTCGGTGATGTCGATATGTCACTGTGCTGGCATGCTTCAGTGAGAAACAATTTGCATTGCCCCATGAACCCTGCTGTCAGGTACGGTCCACCTCAGCTCTTCCACGGCCTTGCTGAAAAATAAAAAAGGAGCTTTTTCACCGAATCAGCATGGCTGTAATTGCATGCGACAAGAATGGATTTCCCGTCACTGCTTGAGTTTATGAAGATGGTCTGGAAATACAGTCCAGGTTTTTCAACTCCCGCAGCTTGTGCCCTCAGACCACCGCGTGTCCCTTCGGGTGGTCGGATCAAACTCTCTGTAGATCTGATCAATCTCCATGGGCATTTTGTAATTACTATTAGTAAACACAGCCAAACACCGATCTGATCCACACTACATCACATACACAAACACTTTTGGAGTTTAAAGTGAAATTAAAATCAATGAACTCATCCCATGTCATTTCAAACCTGTTTGAATGTATTTTTACCGCAGAACACAAAATAAGATATTTTGATGAATGTTGGTAACTGGCACCCATTTGGATTTGTTTCTATATAACAGATATGAATGAGTGCCACTGCTGTTCTACCAATTTTCTTCAAAATAGTGTTCTGTGGAAGTCATACAGGTTTGAAATGATGAGAGTTAGTAAATGATGACAGAGAGGGATTTTTTGGAGAGTGAGCAGATAGAAGCTGTTGGCTGCTTTGAACGTTTTGTCTCAGATTAAAATGGTATTCGAGGATAATTCTGTTTTACATCCTGTGCAAAGCGCTTCATGTCCACTATAATTTGGCTCCTATAGACAGATTGTAACGTAATAAGTTGCTGAATTAATGGACGCTTGACTTGGATCAGAGAGTTGATGAGTACAGCAATTATTGAGACATTAAAACATTATAGAAATGACCGAGCAGGCCAATGAGAAGAAGAAAAAAAATCAATATGCACCAAATCTATTTTATCCACTAGATTTATAGTTAATTCGTCCCTTTCAATTATATTTCTCAAGCCGTCTTGTTCTATGTGTTTATTGAAGAGGCCAACATTAGCACATAATTTGAGTGCCCGTGATGCAACACAAATGGTTTGCGGCGGATTTGTGGCTCTGATTGGTGTGTCAGGAAAGAGGCGGAGTACAGTTGTCAGTGAGGCATGTCTGATTGGTAGGTTATAAACATGCTCTGTTGAGTCGCCTGATTGGTTTGATCTGTTTTCTTTGATGCCTAGGGCTTCTAAGCCGAATCGGTTGCGTCTATGAATGAGACTCACCGCCGAGAAGGTTGCAATTTGGATATTAGGATAATGTGTTGTTTAGATCCCATAAAAGTTCCCTTCAATTATAACAGCAAGGATGATGCTAAAAGAATATTGTGGCATTTTCTCGCTTTGTTTGGCTGTCATTTACGATTTGCTTTTATATTGCCTGCCTGCTGTGTGTTTGTAAAGCAAGATCTTCAGATCAGCGTTGATATTGTCATGTGGAAAAGAAATATTTGGATACCTAGATTTCTACTCTCATGTTTCAGCCCTTTGCTGGAGGAAAGATACACCAAAAAGGTCAATTATAGTTTGTTAAAGGGATAGTGCAACTCAAAATAAAATTCTCTCATTCTGTCATTTATTATCATTTTGAAGCTGGATGACTACTTAACGCAGTACACAAAAGAAGATATTTTGAAGAATGGGGGTTCTCTTTGACTTCCACTTGAACACAGAACACATGCAATTAAATGTTTACCCCTGTTGTGCGGTTACCAACATTCTTCAAAATATCTTCTTTTGTATTCTGCAGAAAAACCGTCTGTCATTTCAAACCATTATGACTTTTTTCCAAAGAAAACCAAAAAGTTGGTAGCTGGCACCCATTTACTTGATTTGGTTTTGCATCTGCACAGTATAAGTGAATAGGTGCCACTGCTGTTTTGTAACCAACATTTTTCGATATTTTCTATTGTCTTCTGCAAAAGAAACAAAGTCAAACAGGTTTTAAATGACATGACAGGAAGTAAGTGATAAGCAAATTTATATTATGGAGTGAACTATCCCTTTAACATTACTTTATATTGGCACACAATAGATTTATGTTTAAGATCAATATATACATTTTTGTTCTGCAGTCTGCCTGCGTTCCAATGCTACTCTTTCTTTTTTCATGTGTACATTTTTTGTTTGGCTTCACAAAGACTCTAGAAAGATGAATCTTTTATTAGTTTTGAGCATCTTGTTGTGAATTATGCAATGCGCGGGCCGATTCTCCCCAGGCGGCTTCACCTTGCCTGAATGGATGGGATCTCAAACTGACCCGACTTGTCATTTACCGGTAAGCGGTAGGCATTTCTTTTTTATGTGTGTAAGACAAATTTGTCTTCTTGGATCACAGACCACTGTAATGACATAAGAAAGTGGAGACAGCAGATTTAATGATGACAAATTGGTTTTAAGGCTGTGGTTTTCTTCACAGATGGTAATAAACAACGCAGTCCATTACAGTATCTGATAATTACACAATTATGGGGGTGGGATTGGATTGGGGCAGAAATGTCTCAAACTTGTACACAAACGCCTTCACATGATATATCTAACATATGTAATACAATATATACTGTTTAAGCAGTTAGGTTACCAAAATATAAAAAAAAATGTTTTGACATAATAATATTACAACTGTTTGAAATGAGAAGCTAGTGAGAAAATGATGACAGAAATGATATTTCACTTTTGTAAAGAAGCTGATGGTCCCCAGTTTAATTTTGGAATATTGCAAGCCTTCATTGCATTTGATCTCTATATTTTATCTGTATTGTAGTCTGTACATTGGGCTGTGGATTTATCCTACCAGTGGTCTGAGTAACCCTTCTGAAGATATTTTCACCTGCTGGTATTAGACAGCACTGCTTACTTGTCCTTCTCTTCTTCCTGCTGTGTCCAATTGCCCATAAGATCTGACTGTTACCCCATTCTTGAGTAACTCACACAAAGTTTTTCTTAGAATCCACTTCCAGTCATGTCAAAACATACATTATCTGTCCCACTGCATGTGGTACATATCTTTGTTTGTACTGTATATGTATTAATGTGTTTTAGCACCAATCCAGACCTTTTACATGGATAAAAAGATATTTCAGAGAATATTCCACAAAAGGCATTTAGAGAATATTTGGCCGAAAATGCTATTCATTTCCATTTTACTCTCCTTTTGACACCTTTTTTGGTACATTTTTATTGTTTGTCTTTTTACTTAAGCACAACACAGAAGATATTTCTGAGAAAATTTCACAAAAGATATTTTGGAGAATATAGCACAAAAATATTCCCCGAAAAATGCAAATAATCTCCCTTTATGCTAGAAATTATTATTATATGACTTTAACCTTTAGCAAAAATAAAATATAAAATGTGAAGAATATTACACGAAAACTACAAAAAATCTCCCTTTAGACTTTTTGTCTCCTATTTTTTATAAATTATTATCATATTATCATTTTACTTCAACATCAGTCGCTTTAACTTTATCATCTTACTTTCATAGTATCAGAGACATTTCTCTATATATATAATGAAATATATATTAAATATTAAATATTTTATATTTAAATATAATTTATAATTTGATTTTAATATTTTTTTAGTAGGTGACATTTATTGAGCAATGTTTTCAATTAATTAAATGTCGATTAAAAGTAATAATTTTTAATTACCAACTGGTTCACAAAACTTGTTTTACTTTTTGTAGTAGACTTCCAACATTCTTCATCATCTATTTACTTAAAAGTGCAAAAACATTTTCTCTTAATTGATCTTAATTTTTTCAAAGTGCCTGAGGACAACTGCCTGCTTGATTTCCCTTTGCACTTCTGCATTAAAGTAGGATGTATTTGATATTATCAACACAAATTAATTAACACCATCTCAAAATATATTAAAAGCAGCATCATTTCTTGAAAGCTTTGAGGAATGCAAACCCGTAGCTCCTCAGCATTTGATAAAATGTTGAAACCATAGAGCAAAAGCGTAAGTCAAATGATCTTCCACAGGGAGTTACAGCAAGAGCAGCGTGAAACGAAATAAAGAGATTTGGAAAAGCTTCTTTGTGATAAGATGTGTCAGAGGTGCTGCCGAAGCCTGTGGGTTCATTTTTAAGAGCAGGTGCACATACAGTAAAACAGCAGTGTCCTGTGAAATGTTTTTGGCTGACGGATGCTGTTCAAGATATGATGTTCATTAAAAGTGTGGGAGGGTTCCATAGCATCTCGCTGCATCACTCACTCACGAGAACCAAGAATAGGACAGAACAGGCGAGAAAATCCCTCCTGGGGAGATAATGAGAGACACTGATAAACAGGATGCATTAAAAAAATCACTCATTTTGTCAAGCTGTTTTATAGTTAATTGAAATTTATATAAAAAAATCAAACATTGGATATGTTTAGTAGATCTGCTTACTGTGATTTAATAGTTCAACAATGTAAATTTGCTCACCCTCCTTCCATTCTAAACCTAAGTGTTGACTTTCATTACATTTCAGAGTTATGCTCAACACTATGTTTTATGTTTCATTAAACATCACATATGATCCTATGCAGAAATAGTGATCCATCCTAATGTTTTCCTAATATACATGTTTTCCTCTGTGGAACACAGGTGTTTTGAAGATCTTTGTTTTTCATACAAGAAAGTGAATGAACACAGAGGCTGCCACTTACATTTCTGCTCGGCATGTGCTTTTTTGTCTCATAAATGAAAGGTTATACGAGTTCAGAACATGATGGTGAGTAAACAAATGTTTATTTTCAGATAAATTATCCCTCTCAAAGAAGCAACTGCAATTTAATCCAAGCAAAGCCCATCCAGCATTCCTGTATCCGTACATGAGAACAAATGTCTTTGTTCCATCATGTTGTTAGGGCAAATCAATAAGCATGTTTAAAAAAAGATTTTAAGTGAAACTGCTAATCTCCTGCTATGACCATTAAAGGCTACAAGCACATAAAGAGCAAGTCAATGAAAAGGATTAGAGAAGAACAGGAGAAATAAAAGAAGATAAATTTCGCAGAGAGAGGAAACAATTGTGAACACGGAGCTCATCGGACACCACTGCTTTAAACGTGGATGAAATGTCCACGCTTTTCAAGGTTTCCGGTGTGTTGGGAAATGGTATATCATCCTGAAAAAAGTCCACCAAGCGGAAACCCAGAAATGGTCCCTATGCGATAAGTTTTTTCCTCTAATGCTTGTGTGTTTTCTCTAAGAGAGAGGGCATTCAGATGTTCTCCAGGCTTTCACAACAGCACATGAAATGCTTACTCTGTTTCCATGGCCGTGACCTTTCCTGCCTGAAGTCAAACTGTCTGACACTCTGAACATGAACATTCTTTCCTCTCTTAGGGGTAAAAGCAGTCGGGAAGGAGGCCGAAGCCAACAGAGCAGAGCGACCAGCGCAGCACATTTTACGAGAGGAAAAGAGCTACACCCTGCCAACTCTCATCTGACCCCTCCATAACACCTTGGACTCCGATTCAGGTTTGTTTTGCTTTAGAGGTTTACATGCGGCATTAAATGCTAGATTTCTTGAACTTTGGTGCCACGCGGGTTACAATATGCTGGCGCGTGTGAGCAGGTGTCTGAGGGTCCATATATGAATTGTGCATGCAAACACACACGAGCAGAGGCAGATGGTTGCATTACTCATCTGAGACTGAATAACTGACACATTTTCACCCCCCTTCCTTTCTCAGCAGAAACACGGCCCACAGTCGCACGGCGCTGTGCGTTCGCACGTCCAAACCTCCCCCGTATTCAAGCAAGACGAGGCGCTTGGATAGAACAGTGAGCGCTGTCCTAAACCCTTAGCATCTCTGCAGAAGCCACTCCAGTGGAAAAACAAATATCTTGGGTGTAAAATAAACAAGTCAGCAAATAAAATCATGTACTCCTGACCGTGTTCTCGGCCATATCGAGTTTTTTGTATAGAACACACTGTTTGAATTCAAGATACCGAAACGCGTGGCATCTGGAAAACAAGCGAGGCATGGATGTGTTGTAATAAGATTTCTACCATGTTGTGAAAATAACATCTTAGATATATCTTCTCCAGATAAGCCATGATTCAAACATTCTTATCTGTTGCAGGCTTTGGTTATCTCTTCTTCTCTTCCTGGTCTACCTGCATCTGTGATTTGAGCACAGCCAAATGCTTCCTGCAGCCTGACGTGCATTCAGTCAGTAGAAATAAGATTTAAAACACATTTCTGTTCTCCAGCACAATGGTCTTTTCTGTCGCCCGTGAGCTAATCTACTAATGTTTGCCCTTCAGTGCGCCCCCACAAACCCAATCAAAACCACCAACTCACCTGAGATATTGCAGGGAAGTTTTCATCTTTATCTCTTATGCCTTCACTGGTAAAAATAGTAATAATAACCTTCACGTCTGCCCACACCTGGCAACTCACTCATGACGCTTCCTGTGTTCCGTAGATACGCAATGTGTTATTGTAGGTTATTGTTAGAATACTTGCACAAACTTGATATAAGTTTAGGAGATAGATCCATGCATGGATATGTTCCCTATTTATAACAGGCTGAATAAACAGCTGAACAATAACTCTTGATGAAAAGACGTAGGTTTTATTGCTCAGGCGCGACAACTAGCAGTGCTTATTTAGAGCTATTTTAAGCTCTCATATAGTCCTAAATGTAGTTTTTTCTGTCTGTGTGCTGAACATTAAGGCGTGAGAATAAACTTAATTGTAGCCTTTTATTCTTTGGAGCAATTGTGACCCTGCCTTTGAAAACCCAGCTAAAGTCACTTTTTAAATTTTTCATTTTTTCATACATTAAACCATACCACACAATGTAAGGAACGTTCTCCGAGAATATAACATTGATGATTTTGATATTAACTGAGTAAAACCAGCTGAACGATTGAAATCAGGGTGAAACTAATAGGTAGAATCAAACTTTAATGTTAGTTTTTTCCGCACTTTAGTTTGGTTTTCACTGGCAGGGTCACAATTTTATTTTTGTGCTGCCGTCTTCTGGAATATTTAAAGGTCACTGTGTTGTAAAGAAATGATAACTTACAAATAGTTGGTACGTTAAAAAGGTACAGTATAGCTTTCAGGTGCAGCACAGATTTGTTTTTCTTTGTTTGAGTTTCCTCTGCTTTCCTGAGAACATATTAAGGTGGATTGTGTGTGTGTATATAGGCTCCAAACATACACACTGAATTGAATTTACTGTCTAGGGGCAGGCAATACCTCTTTTGTGTACGGCCATCCCGAAAACAGCTTTCTTAGCCATAGAAGTCTTCTGAGTTAAGACACCGCTCTGTGCCACCTACAGATACTGGGAATTGATGCCATGCATAAATGTCCTAAATTATACGTTTATGGTGCCTAATTATACGTTTATGGTGCCTCTGTGGCACAAAAAATCATATTGTGTGTATATTTTGTTGGGCCTTGCACTGTAAAGGTGGCTCACTGCTGCAATGTATATGCATTTATTTGATGATAAATAATAATGTTACGGCCACAAGCTTAACTGTAAAAATGATTAATCTTGGAGCTGTGTTAAAGTGGTAGTTCACCCAAAGATATAGCTTTTATCATCATTTAATAACTATTGAGTTGTTTTATATTTGTAAGCATTTCTTTGTTATGATGAATAAAGAGTAGATATTTGGAAGAATGCTTGTGACCAAACAGTTCTTGATTGGTTATTGTTCTCTGTTTTTTTTTTTTTTTGAAAGAATGTAGGACAGCAAAACGTTTTGTGGCCCTTTTGACTACCGTTTTTTTCCACAAACATAGAAATAAAGGTAAAAATAGTTGAGTGAATAATGGATGATAGAATATTCATTTTTGGGAGAACTATCCCTTTAACTGAGGTGTAATAAAATTGGATGAATTTGTGGTTAAAGCCGCTGACTGATCCACTCTGGTTTAAACTTGATAGTTTTAAACTCTAAGTTCTAAAGCTTCCTATCCTAAATTGCTTAAGTTGACATGAAGACGTGTCTTAAAGTACCCCTCGGATTCTAATCCACAGGTAATGGTTCCTTTGTATGTTTGTGTGTGTGGTAGGAAATTAGAAATCCCAAAGATCATGATGAATGACATATCTTGGACTACATCAAACGCCAGGATTGCTGTCATCCAGCTGCATCTGTGACGTGTTGTCAGAGACCCGTCACGGAAGTAACTGGATGATGTCACGTTGTCACTGGTGGTGATGTGGTACCTAAAAGCGAGTTGACCAATAACTGTAGTCCACAGCGTTTGACCAGTCAGAGGTATGCGGGTCTTAAAGAGTCAGGAACTACATCTGAGTATTTTGATGAAAGACAGGTAAAAACAGGTAAATAATAAAACTAATATCGCATTCTTTAGAGATTTTAGGGCATATGTGTAGTTGAGTACTTAAACAAAACATACGTAGATAGTATCATCACAAAACAAGAGGCTCTTTAATATACATCTGTATGTTATATACAGCAAAAGAGAAAATAAAACTCTATCATCCTCACATCATTGGGTTTCCTACAGCTGTGATGCCTCCAGGGACAAACTTTAAATAAGAAGTGTTCTTTGTACATCACATTTGTGTCAGACATCAGAATCCTCTAAAGCTATAGTGTTGTTCTTAAGTCTTCTTGTATAGAGAAACATCTGAACACTTCACACCTCCTTATTTGCGTCCGTGCCTGTTTTCTCCAGGCAAAGCCATGTGCGAACTGAGCCGACGTGACGACACGTTATGGCTTGTGCGTCATGTTGTTCTCCTCTGTCGGATTTCTGTCGTTTACATAAGAAACAGATCTAACATCAGAAGCCTCCCACTCCCCGCCCTCAGACTGGAGAACCCAGAGTCAGTGCGCACGAGCAGGTGGCCGCCCACGATCAAGCGCTGGAGGAGGCGCGCATCCACACTCCCATCCCATAGTGTGACGCCAAATATCATATCCATATCGACAATGATGCATGCTAATATCTTTATACTTGAAAAAGAATTGTAGGTTAATAAATCGTTAAAACATAATAGAATTGTTTTTATACATTTCTGTAGTTTTGTTTTAATGCAGTTCACTTCCTTATCATAAAGAGACGTCTTATAATAAAGCCAATCAGGATATGCTTATACATCTCTCTCTCTCTCTCCTCTCTCTCTTCTCTCTCTCTCTCTCATCTCTCTCTCTCTCTCTCTCTCTCTCCCTCTATTTCTCTCCTCTCTCTCTCTCTCTCTCTCTCTCTCTCTCTCTCTCTCTCTCTCTCTCCCTCTCCCTCTATTTCTCTCTCTCTCTCTCTCTCTCTCTCGTCTCTTCTTTTTCACTCACACTTTCACTCTCTCTTTACACTCTCACTCACATTCTCTCACTCTCTCTCGCTGTGAGTTCTTTTCTCTCTCTCTTTCTCTCTCCTCTCTCTCTCTCTCTCTCTCTCTCTCTCTCTCCTCTCTCTCTCTCTCTCTCTCTCTCTCTCTCTCTCTCTCTCTCTCTCTCTCTCTTTCTGTCTCTCTTTCTGTCTCTATTTCTCCCTCTCTCTCTCTCTCTCTCTCTCTCTCTCTCTCTCTCTCTCTTTCTCTTTTTCTCTCCTTTTCTCTCTCTCTCTCTCTCCTTTCTCTCTCTCTCTCTCTCTCTCTCTCTCTCTCTCTCTCTCTCTCTCTCTCTCTCTCTCTCTCTCTCTCTCTCTCTCTCTCTCTCCACAAGGGGGGGCTGCTGGATATATGCTTTAGTGTCCAACTCCCTGCCTCCAAACACCCAATCCAGTTTGTGCGGGCGAGGACAGCCCCAGAACCCAAAGGAAGATTCCCACATCCCTGAAAAACCAAGCACCTCTCCATAGATTCCAGATCACTCGAGGACTCCTCTCCCAGACAACGGAAGGAACATTACCATTCATCAGCTTTGAAGGTCTGGATTCAGCCACAAACATTTGGGAAGCGGTGCAGAAGTGCCAGAGAAACACATTAAGGGGATCTGCTGTGAATGTATGGATGCTTGCTCCTTTCCTGTGGGAATCTCTCATCCACTGGAGACAACAGATCTTTGTGTCATTGTTTCAGCAGATGTTGCCTGTTGAGAGAATGAATGCAGACAACTTGTTCTGAAGAAGTTGGAGGAATAGTCGGTGGCATTTGGAAAGGGTTTTACACGCAGGGAAACGGATGGAACAACTTTTTAAAGGTAAGAATTATGAGTATTTATGCCACAGGATTAAAGCTCACATTGATGCTTATTCAATCAAATGCATGACAGATTCTTTAAGATCCTCAATAATCATATTATATCTTAACTCATGTGGGAAGATGTTTGCCTCTTATTCAATTATAAGGTTGATTTTTGGGTTTATTTTAAGGGTGTCTGAACACCCCGCTGCGTGCGTCAGTGGCGCTGTCCAAGGTACCGGATCGACATCCCGCTGGACAAAGCTGGATTGCCACAATAGCATCCCATTAAAACCATGTTATATTTTAAGGGAATGTTATTTACATGGCTTTACATTGTGTATGATTGTTTCTAGTCTCATCTCCCCTGTAGAATGGGAATACTTCTCCTGTCTCCTTTTATCTGCGCACTGATGATTAAATGTCTTATAAGTCTTTTTTTTTCTTTAAACATCTCTGATATTTTTTCAAAGTGTGCAAGGTTTTGTTAACAAGTGTGCTTCTCACAACTTTTCCAAACACAAGTTGTCTTTCCATGATTAAATTCCATGTGTTTTGATACAGACGCACTTTTGGTCCTGATGTAGGGATGCTTATTTGCGCAGCTTTGTCTTGGGATGATTGCACATTTGTTTCATGCAAATGGAAATACTCAGAGCTTTTTGTAATAATGTCCCTCTTTATCAGTGAGAACTAAAGACAAGGTCTTTCTCAAGATAAACTTTTGGTTTATACAGTGTGACAAGGGCTTAATATTAAGCTGGGAATATGGTTTTGGTATTTGGCTGATGGTCAGTGAGTAGAAGTTCCTTTTTGGTACAGTAGGGGGAAGTCTGCCAGCACTTAATTCCCTAGGTGGGAATAGGGGTATAAACAGGGATCAAGGAACAAGAGATGCCTCACTGCGCACTTTGAGCCTCACAGGAGCCTCTGGAGCCCAGGTGTGTCTGTGATCCATCAAACCAACAGGTTAGGATTAAACTTGACCTAAACCTGCACCTGTTCATTTTACTATGTAATAACATTTACACATTGAAGTGTGATCTGATCCAAAGTAAGTCCAACCAGAAAAACTGATAACGTTACTCAACTTTTACATTTCTGGGCCAACACTTTTGAACTGATGCCCTATCTATGCCACTTGACTGCCATTTTTCTCAATGCCCGGCCGTGCAGCTCACCCAATGCGAGCCTCCAAAGAGGCATAGGACACAGGACATGCCCCCTGGCCTTGTTTATTCGGAAGGCTGTGTTTTCTTAGGAAAGAAGGGGGGCGATACATGGAGAATAAAAATAGATCTCGGCGGGGCAGGCTGACAGCATAGTTTTGAATCACGAGCCCGGGTGAGATCGGGCGGCCTGGCACTGTTTGGAGGGTAGCCATGCATGCCTTTTAACCTAGATGTCCCTCTTTTGTCTCTCTCTTGTATAAAATTATTCTGTCTTTTATCTCCTACATGTATATGGAAGTGTACATCACAAGCTGAATGATATTTTCCACATGCTTTTTGAAAGTCTAGGGAGGAGGGATGTATGTGTGCACACATCTCGACGTGTTTGCTAGTCTGTTCGTGACAGGTTTCTGCCGAGACCCTTAATGCTATCTCTTTCTTTGTTTACATGACGCCTCATCTTCTCAAAATAGCACTTACTGCTTTCAGTGTCAAGGAACTTGGAAGAGAATTCAATCTGCAGTGACAGTCTGTGATAAAGAAATGCTTTTGTTTGTCAATTTGGTTTGATACTGATATTTAGTAGGCAAGTGAGATGGATAAAGTTGTGTCAGAGGCTCCAACCTGCGTCACCCACGTGAGCAACATGTCTTTAAATCCTTCAACCCACATAAGAGTCCAGTCAAGGATTCGTGATGTAGATAGCTGAAAGTAGGATGGCTACCGGTTTTAGAGCTGAGATGAAAAGGGAGGCAGGTGCTAAGGGAATGGATTTGGTATGTTCACATGGTGTTAACCGATTAGTTTTGTGATTGTGCAGAGGGAGCCTGTGGCCCCTGGCCATCCTAGATGAGCACGGTGATCAGGACTGGAACATTCTGCATTTGGCTATTCTATCTGTAATTATGGTCTGAATCACAGCCTGTGCTTCTGTCTAATGAATCTTTCAGACAGTTAGAACGAGCTTGAAACAAGGTGAAAAACAGGATAAGGAGCATTAAGTTTCCTCAGGTCTCGTCTATTATCCTGAAAAAAAAGTAAAAAAGTCTGGCTTTTTAAGCATTGCACAGATGGCTTTGTGTTTGTGTTGCATGATGCAACTTTAGTGACTTAGGAGTAAACGTGTGTACGTTTGCATAATTTCTGAGACATTGTGCGGCACACTTGGTCATTCACTTAGTCCATCTCCGCATTTTCATCTCCTATCTTGTATTTTATTTTTTTGTGCAACAGGAAAGTGTTGGGTTGGTAGAGAGGGGAACAGGTCGGCCAAAAGAGCTTTTGGACTTTATTTCAGTGCGCTAAAATGTCCCCTGAGAAGACTTTCGAGATCTCAAATGTGTGTTTCAGAAGATATCTCAGCTGTAAATATGTGTATCAGTATAAACTCTTATTTTGGTTTATATGAATTATGAAATGCTATGAGATCAGGTTACTGCTATAAAGTCTCTGAAGTCCATTCTTATTGAGACATTGTAGTAAAACCATTTCATTTTCAAGGTATAATTGAGATCGCTTTCAAATCTGCAGAGCTGTGAAATGGCAACATCTAAGCAATAAAATTCTTCTTTGGGTTTATTCCAAATTTAACCCAATCCTCATCCAGTCTAAAGCAGTCATTACAGACAAGGACTCATATAACTACAGGTGCTTCGAGATGAACCTTTTTGTCTAAATGGTTCTTACCTTTAACATCCTAAGAACATTTCTGTCTCGCAAGAGGTTCTTTGTGGTTGAAAAAAGTTCTTCAGTTTTAAAAAGATAAGAAACAGACTGAATGTTTCTTTGTGAAACAAAATATGGTTCTTCTGCGGCAACGCTGTGAAGAACAATAAAAAGCACCTTTATTTTTTATAGTTCTTCTCAAACCGTTGACGAACCTGTTCTTTTCAAGGATCACTGTGAAGAACCTTTGTGGCGCCTTTATTTTTAAGAGCGAGGGTGAAAACACAGGAAATGGGTAAGGCTTTTGAGTTCTGAGTGCAGAGTCAGGCTGAATGCTTCTGCTCTTAGAAGCAGCGATCTAACAGATCCGCTCTCAAAATAAACTTGCGATAGCTTCAGGGAGGGGAACACCTTGTCTGAGAATGCTCCTTTCACACCCAAACACATGTGCAATTACGCAGTTAAGCTCCAGAAGTGGAAAGAAGGCAGATGACACGTTTGTGCGAGGACTTCACCAGCGCCGCACGGCACATTTATTGCCAATTATAGATGGGAAACTACATGATGACGAAGAAGCTTTGTTCTTAGCCATGCGCTTATTCAAATTTATAAATGTCAAACGATGAGTGTGGAGGAGTTCCTTTGTGTCTGTTGTATCCATTTGGATGTTTTTTTGTCTTTGATATAATTCTCTTTTTATCTACTGTTTGCTTGTTCTTTTTTTTCTTTACTTTAATATGCATGTTTGTAGATTTTTCACACATTGTTAATAAAACAGCTGTCACTCAGTTTTCTCACCTTTTCCATGTGAAACTAACTCACGTGCAAGAGATTTTTGATGATTGTGCATAATGAAATGGAAGTGTCTCTCTATTAAATGTTGCTAAGGGCCTTCAATGATAAAGTAAGCATGGAATTCAATTAAGCGTTTCTCTTCTGTCTCTCCCAAGTGCATGGATATATTTTATACATATTGATACATAAGCCATCCAGGTCAGGATCTGAGTCATTTAGGCTTTATAATGGGATCTATAAAGCAGCCGTGCAATATCATTATGGATTGGAGCCTATAAACAAATATGATACTAAGAAAATGAGTCAGTTAAGAGATGAGGATATAAAAGTGAAGCTACAGAAGAGATTACATTACATTGCAGATGACTAACATTCCGTTTATCCTTTCATTTTAAATATTTCTTCATTTGCAGTGAAATTTGAGGAATATAAAGCACCTCACTTTTTTCAATGACTAGCTTATTTTTTCGGACTCTGAAGTCATTTGTTTTGTGAGAAGACAGCATGTCATTCATGGTAAAACTGTTTGCACAAAGGGAGTCCCTGTCTGCAGCCATGCGTGCAAGAATAAACGCCTCCAAATTGTTACATCCTAAAGCGCCACTGTGACTTCATACAATAAATCTTTTTTTAAAGACTTTCTTAAAAATGTCAAGACTTTGTGCAACGTCAGTTTAAGGCCATTTTGTGTACAAACTTCAATCAAAGGGGCCTGTAATAGTGAGTGAATGGATGTAGTCGCTCTTTTTCCGCCTGTCTATGTTCTCTTGTGAGAACAAAGCTGTCTTTGATGTGAAGTGCATGCATAATCCTCGGTATCTTGGATTGCATCTGTCTTGTTGCAAATCCCTCTCGAATCTCAGAAGACCCTCATCTCCAGAGCCTTGTTGTTAAGCCCCCACCGCGCCGGCGTGTCACTCTTAGCATCGATGTTGCTGTCAACACCGTGCTTTTGTAATTCGCCCGACTCCATTTCTATAACCGTTTCAATTATGATGAAATGTTTGTGATATTAAATGGATAATTTACCAAAAAATAAAGGTGGGTCATCATTTGGTCACCTGCTTGACATGTTGGATGTTAGTAAACAAAAGCCATTGGTCCACAGTTTAGTTGCATTGTAAGGACACAAAACCGAAAGTTTCTGTTAATGGACATTCTTTCAAATATCTTCTTTAGTGTTTGGTTTATTTTTAAGACTCCCAAAGAGATAGGATAAACTTTAATTACAGTATTTATTCACCTTTGAGTTTAAGAGCGGCCTTTATTTGCTCTGATGAGCACAGAGGAAGATATTTTGAAGAATGTTTGTACCCAAACAGTTTTTGAACCCAATTGAGTGCCATAGTAGTTTTGTTTAACAAAAATTAGATATTTTGAAAAATTTAGTATATTTCTGGGATAATATTTGTGTAAAGCTGTTAATCAGACCAAAGAAATGTATACAGGTGTAAAAGTGAGTAGAGAGTGAGTAATTCATTACATAATTTTCATTTTTTGATGAACTCTCCCTTAAAGTTTTTTCTGAGAAGTCTTTCTTGGTGAAACTGGTTACTTTAAATGCCAGTAAGTTATACATTTTTATTTCCAGGTGAACATTCACTTAAATCACTACGGCAATGTTCTGGTCATGCATGTTGTCTTGTATTTCCGTTCTGAGGTTATTTTTCAGCTCATAGTGCTTACGTCGTCTGCTCCTGCACAGATAAACTGCGCCGCTGCTTATCTGTATTTTATAGGCTAACATGACCGAATCAGTCCTCAGAGCGAAATACATCTGCAACTAATTAGACTCGCATTTCTGTCTTTGTTTATAATAATGTGTTTCTGTATTTTTCCTCTTCATTGAACAAGTCGAAAGATAAGAAAAGCTCAAGGAAAAATAGAAAACATCTGCTGCTGGAAGTGCAGAGCGTCCAATCTGGCCGTGTCAGCCTTTCTGAAAGCTCTGGTGAAGTGGAGCGTTTATGTGTGGCAGTGCAGCTCCAGCCTTTCCATCCCATTAATTTCCAAACTCTGCGCAAATGTGCTTTTCCTCAGGCAGACTGCAGCTGCATAACTGTTTACTGCACATATATTATGTGCCGTTTGTGTACCGGGGTGGTCTTTAAAATCTGAAGAAAGCTGTCTCTTATCAATCCATTTGGCTCGCTTGTGCAGAAATTGGCCATCTAGTTTTCTCATGTTGCCAAAGAACTTTGAGCCTGTTACTAAAGCCATGTCATTGTGACTGGTTTAACCACAAAAATCTTGAGGAGATTACATTTTAAAGAATTTTCTTGCAAATGTAAATCTGTTCCACACCCCATAAATTTTAGTTTAAGGAGACTGTATATCTTTTGTAATGAGAGAGCGAGAAAGTGATTATGCACCCTATAATCTCGCTTTGTCCCTATCTCGCTTTCAGGTCAGGACAGTTTGATGGATGGAGTTGGTCATCTCTCAGTTGCTGACAGCGATAGCCTGTGTCAGGTCTCAGATAGTGACATGGCTCGATCGTTTTCCTCCCCCTGACGTTCATGGGCTCCTTTAGCATTATCATGACTGTACTGAGGACAGATGGGATAGAGTTGCTTTAGAGAAGAGGTTTGGATTACAGTGTTTGCCGTCCCATCAGTGCTGTCAATGCGTGTAATCAACCATATCCCCCTGTGTATACCATGTGACTTGGCCTCTCATACGCAACTCTGCTGGAAAAACAAGGTCATACCAGCTTAAGGTGGTCAAGCTGGTTGTTGGGACACGGTGGCTGACACAAGTCCTAACCAGCTGGTAGTCCAGCTGGTCAACCAAACTAGTTTGGATCAGCAAATGACCAGCTTGAAGCTGATAGAAACCAGCCACCGTGATCCGAAACACAGCTTCCAGCTGGTTTAAGACGGATTTGAAATCCTATGTAGACTGTGCATCTGTGGGTCGGTTTAAAACCAACCACACTACACTTATGTAGGTGGTGTCCCACCCCAGGATCGTCCAACATGCAGCTGCATCCGATGGCAATGACGTTATAAAGGCAATGAAGTACTAAAGATTGTTCACTCAAATATTAAATATCGGTCATCATGTACTCATCATTTTATCGTTTGCATTGGCAGAACACAAAAGTATTTATTTTGAAGAATGTTGCTTACTGAAACCCATTCACTTGTATTGGTTTTGTGTCCATAGAATAGAATTGAAAGGATGACACTGTTGTTTGATTTTCAACTTTCTTCTGAAAATCTTCTTTTGTGTTCTGAAGGAGAAAGTTATGAATATTTATTTGGGTTAACTGTCCTGTTAAATCCATCATACAAAAAAATGTGTAAATTGTATTTTATTCATAGTAAATCACATCTACATTTTGAAGCTTCAAGATGTAGCTTCAATATTGTAACAGAAATATTATATTATAGATAGAGAAGATATATTTTGCAGCTTTCTTTGTTTACTTTAATCTGCAGGTTGTCTTTACAATGATTCCACATAAATCTCCCATCTTGTCAAATGTAAAAGGTGGTTTTAGAATTTTTGGGGGGTTAGATCTTTGGCATCATGTAACGGTATTGTACAATGTACGAATGTTGGATTATTTTAAACCACTGTTGGTTGAAAAAGCAATGAATCCAATTTTTGGATTATGTCGAATTGTTTCAGACTAGGGATTGCATCTCCATTCATGAGTTACTATTGTTGACTCTTTATGTTTCTTAAATTATGTTTTCAATTCATTTTACATCTTTATTCAGATAGGACAGTAAAAAGCTGACAGTAAAGCTTTGGCCAGAGATAGTCGGAGCAGCTTCGGCAAAGGACTCTCGAGACGGGAATCAAACTCCGTTTGCCATCTGCACACTGGAGTTACAGTGTGTGTCAGCGGGCTATCACCAGGATTATTGGCACAGTCGGGTTTTCCAAATATTTAACCAATTAAATATGACAGAAAAGACCTTGACAACACTGGAACTATTTAATTGAATTTAAAAACATTGGTATAAGCCTTGCACATTTTAAAGGATATGTATGAGACCACCCTACTGAATTAATACAATATAAATTTATGAAAGCATTACCATAGTACCCAAGCATAATTTTTGGAATGAAATCCAAAAATGTTAAAAAATAATAGCTGTGAATGTCACTGTTGTAAGTGGGGTTTGAAAACACGTTCATTCCTCCAGGCTCCATATGGACGTATGCATGCCTGATGTCTTCAGAGACCCTGCTGTAGAGGGCCTGTGTGGAGAGCTAATTGTTGACACTGGATAATTGTGCCTTGAAGGTCTGTCTTGTTTTATTTAGTTCTGTGACGAGCAAACCACGGCAGGCCCCTCGGGCTCCGTAAGGCCGAGTGGAGACAAATCGGGTAAAGAGAAAGCGAAAGAGCAGGCGTTTAATGCAATCATCCAGTGAGCATAATGCTTACATCCTTATTGACTTTTTGCTTGTTCTCGAGACATCTGTGTGCCAGCGCCACCACTTCATCAGCTCTCTTCAAAATCCAGTCGCCTTATTTATCTATTCATTTATTCATACCCGTGTAGTAAGATGTTATGTGCCGTAAACCTGCAGGTAACGCGCGTAAATTTCTCGCCATTGATTTGTAGAAGATATGGATTTTCTGAAGCGGTGGGGAGAAATAAGCTTTGTTTGGTGGGCCAGCATCGTGTAAATCTGCCTGTGACATTTTGATAGCTGGAGATGTAGTGGAGAAAAGCAAATATGATTAGAGAGGGGGCCGGATTAAAAACTGTCACTCAAAGTCTCCATTATCAACGTGTCACACTCAAAATGGATGAGGGAAGGGAAAGACGAGTAATCCTTAAAGATAAAATAGACAAAGCCAGACAGAGAGACGGAGGGATGGACTCTTGGGCTAGTCAGTCCGAGAGTCTTTCGGTAAGCAGGGAGTCGTAAATATTTCAGCCGTCATGGCAAAGTGTCGACAGCTGTTCCCATCTGCATGTTAATGAAGGCAGAGGCGAGAGACCCGCGCTCAATGGGTCCCTTCAGCTCCTACACTCTCTCACACTCCCACACACCCACATCCAAACGCTTTCTCCCGGGGCTCACGCCTCTCTATCAAAGGATGTGCATTGTGCTCACCGTGCATCCCTCTGGCCCACGTATCTACAGACACTTGTTCGCTTGTTTTTCCAGAGCAGCCGTGAGGTCAGTGGACTTAGGAAACCCCTCCTTTTTAAGAGAGTGACCCAGTGCAGTTATTTTATGATATATATTGGATTTTGTGGGAACAGCTGGGTTTAATTAAAAAATGTGATAAAAAGTTATAAATTTAAATTCATACAAGAAATGCATGAGTAAAGTGATGGGAGGTTAAATGCCCGCAAGCGTTTTAATATTTCATAGGTTTTCTTTCCAAAACACTAAGAGCAACATTTGGTTACGGACCAGGTTGAGGGTGAAAACTGTATTGAGTGTTTTTAATTTATTTACACTCACTGCATCCCAGAATTAAATGAAACCTCATATTTATGCTTTTGGCTAACACTTACATTTAAAATAATTTGCGGTTCATATTATACTTGTATAACTTTTTAATAGAATCCATGACCTTTGTGTTGCGTAGCGACACGAAAACTTTATAACCAATATCTAGACTGTAAAAAACTAATAAAAGATAACATGATGCTATCCAAAAATATATAAGTCTTCTTGATATTACAGTATAAGGTTAAATCTTTTGTCAACATTGAGTGAGTATTCTTCCGTCCCCTCGATATATTCTTCTTTTATTTTAAGCAAAGGAAAATGTTCCAGCTACAGAGTCAAATGAAATATTGAACTTTAAAGCTCAATACTACTCAGAATGTAGATCCTTATAATTCCAAATGAGCAAATTGATACCGTGTCATAGACAAGGTTGCCAGATTCGTGTAACACATGCAGCTCTATCAAAGTTAGCACAGTAACCGAGCCTGAAAAAAAATCTCAAAACATGTCTTCAAACACTTGATGAAACCTAAAAATGAGCACTGATGAACAAAATTGCTGAAATGAAAAATCATATTGAACAGTTTAAAGAGGATGTATCACATGCATTTCTGCCACACTTTTGTTAATCTTGAGTAAGTGTAGTGTATAATTGCGTAGTTCTTATATCCGAAAAGTCTATGGTTTACTCACATTTACAAAAGACAGATGCAGCTTTACAACTGTTTTCGTAAAAGGACTTGGCAACCCTGAGCGCTTTATTATGGAATAAAATCAATACACTGATCACCAGCAAACTGGTTTTAAACTTTTACTTCTAATGTATGACTACTCACATATATATATCTTTCCTAAGTGGTCAAAGTCATGAAACTTTATATAAAATGACACTGTGATCCCTACTAATGCATTAACTAAGGCTGTTATTTGCAACATTAAGGCCTGATTATGTGTGACAGCTCTGTAATTCTCTTCATAACGAATAATACATAATTCCAAATAAGCAAAACTATTGTGCAGTCCAATTCAGATGTCTTTGCCTTGTGTGTTATAGAGTCCTGATGCAATACCCTTGGTTACGCCAACTGACTGCATAATCCCCCTTTCCTCTCCCACCGCAGATGTCCCCTACAGTCATTGGGTGGGAACTGACTCATGTTAACAGAGTGGAATTGTTAGTGCTGTTATGGAGCCGATGAGAGCCGTACTGTGTCTGGGTGACATTGAGGACAAACGTCGCATGCTTCTTAAACACACACAGAAGATGATGTGAGGTCATTTAGTTTCTCAGCTGCTGGACTCCAGTCCTTGACCTTGCATGCCCTCGGAGTCAACAGAGCTTTGTGCCGTAATACTGATCGAGTGGAGGTTTTAATTTTTAATTAGCTTGAGTCTGTCTTTTAGGCACTGTCCCAAATGTCATTCTCATCATCATGGCCCTCCTTCAAATCTACAGTGTGCTGCATGGGCTGTTGGGTTATGGTCCTCTGTGAAGTTCACATCGGTGTAGTTCCCATCCAAAAATGTTTTAGTACATTACATTTAAGTGTTTTGATGACTCTTTTATCCAAAGCAGATATTGGTTTTTGTTAGTTTGTGTTCCCTACTTTGTGTTCATATTTTTGGGATTTTTAAAGCTTTTCTGTGTTTTTAAAGCGGAGTTTTCCATATTGTCCCGTGATCCTTAAATGAGCACATACATTTTTTTATGTTTTTGAAAAAATAATTTCTTCTCCATTTGTTGGCTGTTGTTGCTTTTGGTGTGCACGGTTTAATTTACAGAAATCCCACTAAGTATATAGTCCCTCCTAAACATCCATCTTTTTGGCCACATCTGTAAAACGTACATTTTCCCTTCTTTAAATATGGAATACTAATTCATAGACTGATATTTTTCTCTATCATCAGAGGTTTAACCAAACATGGCCAGATGTTTCAATAAATTTGTGGTAAATACATTCTGTGAAAACTTAATTTGAACTAAAAAGGGCACATCCGTAACGCTGGAATAACCCAAATACAATTCTCGACTCATTGGGCTACATTTACTCTAGTAGACGTAAAGGATGTATGTGTCCATTTTATGTTATTGTCGTATAAGTCAACTGACAGAGTTTTGTGTTTATCCTAGCAATGAAAAGGTTATAGGTTTGATTCCCAGGGAATGCACATACTAAAGTATATTTCTTTAATGCTCCCATGTTGCTTTGGATGAAATCATCTGCAGGTCTGTGAACTGTAACATGAATTGTAGGTTTGTGGTCCTTAAAGTGATAGCTCACCCAAAAACGATTCTGTCATGAATTATTCCCTCTCTTGTTTTAAATCTGTATTCATTTCTTTGTTTGGTCAGACTTAGAGAAAGATAAACGGATGAATGCTTGTAATCTAAGAGTTATTGGACACCATTGACTACCATAGTAGGAAAATAAAAATGGTTATCAAAAGTACCCCAGAACTACATTCTTCAAAATATCTTGTGTTCACCAGAACATAATTATAAAGCAACTTGTCCGCTTTGGTAGTAAATGTGGTCCTAATACTTTTACAAGCACATCCAAACATAGAGATTTGGAACAACGTAACGCAGAGTATATAACTCAATATTAACTATTTACTATCTCTTTAAACGGTGTCATATATTTTGGCACATTGTTGCTCTATAACCTTGTGTGGCTATAGATGTGCTGTCTGGCTCATTTGCGGCGGGCGTGATATAGCTTGATTGGATTTGATATTCAGTACAATTCCCCCTCATATGTATCTGATTATGTTCAGGCACAAAGCACTCATTATCCGTGGGATTGATTCTGATGGAAAGAAAAGAGGACAGTCTCCACACCATCTGCAACAGCCCCACTGTGAGATGTGTGAATTATGAGCGATTAGCCATTTCATCTCCCGAACTCTCCCCAACACTCCCTGCACGCTAAAATGCACACAGAGACACTCGCGCGCGCACACAGACGCTCACACACACACTGAACTCGTGTTTTTCCAGCCACGCTTGATTCATTTTGTCACCCTTCTCCCGGAATTAAAGGACCCCTTTTAAGCTATCCGAACTACGGGTTGTAAATGTTTTTGTCGAACGGCCGCTACAATAAATCTGTTTATCGTTACCAGGCCATAAAAGTGTTTGAAAAGCCACTTTTGTTATTTTCTTTGTTTGGTGGCACTATAATTCGAGTTACGGATGTTGTAAATTCTGCAGGCATGAAACCTAATTAGGGCCATATTCAGCGCCGCATCCTTTCCAAGCCCCTGTTTGGGTGTCATATGCGGGAGATAATTACTTTCTTTCAAGTGAGGAGATGAAGCCATTGGACATTTTCTGGACGGGCGGACAAAACCCACCCAGATGTGGGCGCTAGATAAGAGGGTAAATTATTTATTTAATGAACTGTTGGTTCACACATGTTATCAATTGGGGGAGGTAATGAAAGTCCTGGCCCGGCGAAACTGCGTATTTTAGCCGATGAAAAGACCTGAAAATAGATTCATTAAAGATGACGACACTTTCGCTTGAAATTGTGACGAATCGCAATCGGTTGCATTAACATTCGATGGATTCACAGCAGGTGCATCAACACAAATTTGTTCTACTTGTTAGTAAAATTGGAATATTTGGAATCAAAATTAGACTACAATGCAAGAAAGAACTGGGAACTGGAATGATATTTTGAAGAATGTCTGGAGACTAAACAACAGCAGTGCCAATTCATCTGCATGTGTAGACACAAAAAATCCCCATAATCTAGTTGCGATCATTCTTTAAATCTTTTTCATTTGTGTTTGAAAAAAAAAAGAAAAGGACAGAAAAGTTGGGAAAGGATGACAGAATTTTTATTTTAGGGTTTAATTTTAAGGACATTGGCACCTTTCACCCAGACCATTTTTCTTCACAGCAGGTGCAGTGTGTTTGAAATGTTGGATAAGACTTGAATAAAAGAAAGTAGAGAATTGGAAATGTCCAGTCACCGTACAACAGCTGCACCCGTTTATGTGAATGCATAGACACAAAAACAATGCAAGTCACCATTGTTGAGCTACCAACATTTTTCCCAATATCTTCTTTTGTGTTCTGCATGGGAACGGCATAGGTCTAAAATGACAAATAAGTTGTGGGTGAACTAAACCCCCTTTCACCCTGATCATATATGTTCACAAATTTGTTCTACCCTGTGATAAATTTGGCGAGTGTGAAATTGAGACCCTAAATTGAGGGGAAATATCGTTCTAGGAAGATACTTTAAAGATTGGCTGGGAGCTGAACAACAATAAAGCTCATTCATGTTAATATAAGCACAGAAACTAATGCAAGTCACCACTGTCAAATTACCAACATTCTTCAAAATATCTTCTGTTGGATTTTGGAGTAGTTAAAGAAAATGTCTGAAGGTCAAGAGTAAGCGATTGCATTTTTGGTTGAACTTTAAGAACACTGGCCATCTTTAACTGTAACATTTATCTTCTTTCACCTGTCTTATTGAAATGGTATGTGTCTCTCTTGTCTCTGCTTTGGCTCTTCAGACAGTTAGACGCCTAATTGAAATTAGCATCAGGTAAGCGTTAGTCTGTGGCAGGGATGACAGGGAAAACAAACAGAGCTGGAGCAGGCGTGCCAGGGGAAAGAGTGCATGCAAACGCAGCCTGTTAGATCATCACACAAACAGATGTTCACTTCCCTTTCTTTCCCCAATCATTTGTCCTCCTAACATTCACTCCATACATGTCTGTCTACTCTTACCATTCATGTCAGTCGTTCAGCTCTGTTTTTCTTTTGAACATCTGGTTCTGAAACTGCTGTGGAAGCTATTTAAATGTTTGTGCATTATTGGTTATCCATAAGAATCAAGAAAGCTTTGGGAAGTGCTGTATTTAGTCATTGACCTGAATAAATGCAATGGTACATCATATTGTAGAACTTGAATCCAGGGCCATAAAGCCATAAAGTTTTTCATGTGAAGGTAGATTTTTAGAGGTTTTCACTTTTTTGAAACTTTATTTTTTAAAAGAAAGGCTTTTGAAAATGTACAACTAGCTCACCGAAGACTGAAATGATCTCTAAAAGGATCCTGTTACTCAAGCTTTCTGAACTGAAGAAATTGCTACACATTTTTATACTGACTTGAATTCCTGGAAAAAAACTGTAATGTATGAAAAGTTTTAGTTTTAAGATTCTGTGTTTTAAGGGTTTGACCCTGATTCACTTTTTGAACTGTAAACTTTAACATTGATTCTGGCTGTGTTCTGTAAATCCTAGTCTTGCTTGAACAGATTTTAAAAGAGAGATAAGTGGGCTTTTACCTTTTTCAGAGCAAGAAGAATGTTACAATTTCCTAGAACTGTATTTATAGTTTAGATGTAGTGTAAAGCATCAAACGTAAAACTTTAAAACAAAGTGTACTGTCTATTCACTCCACCATCTAAAGGATTCTCCAACCAAAAATGAGAATTCTGTCACATATTACTCACCCTCAAGTTTCTTACCTGTTCACATTTTTAGTTCTGTTAAACACAAAAGAAGATATTTGGATGACTGTAACCAGCGGAAATCTCTGGGTCTCAGAACTGTTTTTGTGCAAAATTGTATTTAAAAAATCTCCACTTGTGTTCAAAAGAACAAAAAAAGGTATTTTTTTTCAAGTGGGGCAGTAATGGTTCCCCAGAAATCTCAGCTTCTGTCATTTTTCTAAATATCTTTATTTGTGTTTGAAAATTAAAACACCTTTGGGGTTGTTTTATTTATTTTTTATCAAAACCTATGCAATGACACCAATTAAAACCAATGAAGATACTTTATACATTTATTATTTTACCTTTAAATATACTGTAGAAAAGTTTACTATAAGATCTTTATTTTCATTATTGTGAGCAACATTGTCTTGTTTGTCTCCTGTCTCTTTGTATCCTCCCAAATGTAACTTAACCATCTGGATGAGAATCTTTTCTTTTTTCATGTGCCGTTGGCTAAAATGATAAGTTGCGAGTGGCTCAACAGGACTTTCTGAGAACAAGAGCACCTCCATCTGGCATGAACCGTTTTCTGATGTAAGATGCTGAACTCGACCGCATTTGCCTTGCAGGAAAAGATGCAGGTTAGAAGTTGATAAAAGAAGGCCTGGCATTTAACAGTAAACACATTCATCACCACAGACAGATAATTATCTCTTTAATTCCACAAACGTGCGAGACCTGACGCTTGTTTGGTATAGGTGCTGAAGAGCAAATAGAGGAGAAAGATGTTTGTTAGTAAAGAAGCAGCCGTGCTGATGTCCTCCGTTTGTTCGAATAGCCCTTTTGGCTTGTAGAGGTTTCATCTCAGAGGCATGAGAATTAAATAAGGGTAGGAGCCAGGAGAAGTATAGGATGGGTTCCCAGGATATTAACAGCTGCTCTTTTTGTTCCATCTCCCTATTTTATACTTTCATGACTGTTTGTCCTCTTGTATGTAGGGTCAGTCATGGTCTGATGGTTAGAGAGTTGGACCTGTAAGCAGATGGTTGTTGGTTTGAATCCCAGTACCAGCAGACATTGACTGACGTGCACTTGAGCAAGACATCTTACCCCTGTTTTCTCTGCAGTGATGATTGACTACTGCATAACCCTTGTAAGTCACTTTGAATAAAATCGTCTGCCAAATGAATAAATGTAAATGTGAAATGTATGTATTTTTCAGCAATGTTAAATAAAACCCAGCAAAGACTGAAATGAATAAACAAATGTCACACTGCATGTAAAGAAGTGGGCGGGATTTACTCACACACGAGACGTACAAAAACTCTACTCTCTCTCTTATCCGCACATCAATGTAATAGACTGAACAACCGAGAAGAAACCCCTTCCTTCCACCTGAGTAGTTTTCCGGCATGTTCAGAAAGCGTATCCCTCAACAGCATCTGAACATCAGCCCGTGTTTCCATAATGCCCCGACGGTTCCGAAAGATCCCATCAAGGCCTGTTCGCATGTGAAACCGACAGATCAGGAAACCCTTTTGACTGCGAATGCCAATGACTCAAATCAAAAATCGATCAGGCTCTGTTTTCCGTTTACCCTTCTCTAGTGCATTATTTTTCCCGAAATGCCGTTTTTAGAGGCTCATCTTCTCTCCCCGACTGATGTGGTGCGTGGAAGCCTGGGCTCAATTAACTGAATAGCAATTTTCTGAGTGTCACGGCTGTACCGCCGCTGATCAATAAACACGACGTGTAGGTAATGAGCTGGCCATTGCGTGACACTCTGAGCCCCTACCCCAGTGGATCCTGGGATGGCAGATTCCTCAGGGCAGGAGAGAAATCATGAGTGAAGGACTATATGATCATTATCCATGCATTGGAAGAATTGTTCGAGAGAGAGAGGTTCTGCCTTGGGATGTCTCGGTTAACAATAAGGCGGAGCCTAAGTCAAAGGATTAGATGATAACAGCCTCCAGCTTCATTACGGATACCACAACCATGAAAAGCACTGTTTATTCTGTTCGAAACGCCCACTCTTTCACTTAGACTTGTGCTCTGAGCATCTAGAACACAGTTTATCTGGGACCCAGCAGATACGGGCTATTGTTTGTGTGTGTATAAAGCAGTGTTTGAGGTCATGCTGGGATCAATTGGAGCGTTTCTATATTATCTGCCTTCGTAGAGCTCGTAGGGAACATGGCCCATACAAAACAAGACATTAGAGAGTCCGGGCTGTTATCCACCTCCAGGTCTCCAGAATTTAGTGAGAGCAGTAGGTCAAGGTTTGGTTGATAAGCAATTTTTTTGTTTATTGATATTTTATAATAGCATTTTTTCTTTGGCTCTTGAAAGAGTAATATGTTTGGATTTTTTTCACAATATACAGTATATAAATATGACCCTCTCTGTAAAAACCCAGCTGTAGTTTTTTGCCTTTTACTTAAAAAATAAATAAATAAAATCAAGCTTGAATTCTTGTTTTCTCAGTATATGATTTTCCAGCTTAAGTCTGGTTTTCACAGACAGGGTCACATATAGTCATTGTACACTCGCATTCTCATTTTAAGGTTAAAAGAAGTGCTAAAGAGAAGTTTATTGTGGCTGTTAGTTGTACCAAAAATTTGAAATGTATTTAAACCAACATCGCTTTTGTTTTTACCCTTTTTATAAAATAACACATCGAGTCTTGTACATGCAATAAAGAACAGATGTTACAATATAGAGAATCTCAACAGTTTATCTTTTTTAAGTTTCTATTTTGCATGTTTTTATGTGTTGTCTAAAGCCCTAAATTAATTTAAAAAAAAGGATAGAAATAGTACATACACTTCTACACACGTACACTTTTTTTTCTCTCAAAAGAATAATTTTCAGTATGGCAGTACACATTGGCTTGCATTGTTTCCATGTCTCTATAATACAAGTGAATGAAACCATTGTGGTTTGGTTCCAAACTTTATTCAAAATATCTTATTTTGTGTTCTGTGGAAGAAAGAAGTGTTCTGTGCTTTAAGAAAGCAGTAAAACAGAAAGCAGTGTCCAACATTTAAATAAAACATTCAGTTATAACCAAAATTGTATCTGTGATACCTGTGACTCTCTTGAAGACTATTAGAATAATAAAGGAAAATTAATGTAAAGCAGTTTTGAATTGATCTGTATTTTTTAAAGGTTACATGAAATCAACATATTTAACCGACAGTTTTTGCTGAAAGTGTCTTGCATTATATGTTGTTTTTTTATGTGGGGTCGAACCCATGACCTTGGCATTGCTATTTTCATGCTCTAACCACTTAGCTTCAGGAAGCTGTAGTTAAAATAAACCTAGCAAACCATACAACTACCAACCACATTTACATTGCGATTCAAAGATTAAAAGTACACCTGGATATTTAAAAGTAATTGTTATACATATCACATTGTTTTTGTGATGCTTCCCATTTGTCCTTATTTATTCTCATAATCCTCTTTTATTAGTCTATAATAATAAACAGCTTTTTCTCATTTCTTGCATACTGAATGTAAGGAACAAAGCTAATGGTTTGGTGAAGGTAAATAAACCCAGAATAAAAATCTGTGTGGTATCTTACCGTTTAGTTTCTGGCTCACAGGGTAAGCCCCCTGCCAGGGTGAGTACTTTGTAAAGTGACTAATAGCGTATGAAAATGTTACGATTACATCCGAATAGTCTCCCAGACGTCTGTCTGCCGCTCGCTCATGTGACCTCACATATTTCTTGTTAAGTGCTGCACGAGACATTGAATTGTTAAGGAAAAGAAAGACGCCTTGGCCCGTTTTAGAGATGATCCATCCGCTTTTAGCTTAATGATTCACTGAGGTTGGAGCTATTGATCATTTTGGCGTGAAGCAAATGCACTGGAAATAATGAATGACAGCAGGTGTTCATATTTTTGTAATTGATGGGCTCATAATTGCAGAAATTATTGCGTTCACTGATGTCATACAAGATTGGGGGTGATGTTTTGTGGAATGTGATTGCTTGTGGGTTCTTTCCCGGCACAGGTGCGTTGTGGTCATTTCTGGATGTCTATGTCAGTCACATCGCCATCTATATACAGAAATGAATGTTTATTTGCTCAGTAGCTAAAAGGTGTTGATTTTCATCTGACTCATGCTATTTTCTGTCTTCTGATCCTACAGATCTCTCTAAGGCGGTGTGACATCATGGGCGGCGAAGTTGCTCAATGAGCCATAGTTCCTTCTCGGCCAGGACGGTTCTGCAGATATCCGGGAATATCACTTTGTCAATAAAAGGATTCAACATTCACTCCAAGGTGTAAATAGATCTTCAGCCTCTTCTTCTCTTTTGGGCACCTTTTTCATGCTAAATACAGCCATGATATCGAAATTTTTACGGAATTGTCCGTCGCTGGTCCTGTTGTTGCCACTTCTCCAACTTTTGCGAATGGACGTGCTCAACGCTGCCCCTTCCGGCCCTGAGTCTGACATTTGTTCCACCCTCGTCCAGAGCCGTTTTTTTGGCTTTTTTGTCTCATCTACGGTGTTTTCCAGCACCCCCTGCTCCTGGACCTTGCAGAACCCTGACCCACGGCGATACACAATTTTCATCAAGATCACAAAGCCAACCATTGACTGCGTCCCCAGACAGCATCGGACCTTTCAGTTCGACTCCTTCTTGGAGACAACGCGAACCTTCCTCGGGATGGAGAGCTTTGACGAGGTGGTGAAGCTCTGCGATGCCTCCACCCATGTTGCCTTCCTGGAAGCAGGAAAACAGTTCCTGCAGATCCGGAAAGGGCTGCCCAGGGCAGGCTCTGGGTCAAGAAATGGGGATGGGGAATTTAAAGTGGAGTATCTCGTGGTTGGGAAGCGTAACCCCAGCATGGCTGCCTGTCAAATGCTGTGCCAGTGGTTGGAGGATTGCCTGACGTACAGTACCTCTAACCGACCCTGTGGCATCATGCAGACTCCATGCCAATGCTGGGACCAGCCCCCTTTGGACAAAGACACCAATGGATGTTATCGAGATGGAGTCTATGAGGAGAACTGTAGTCCTGTTGTGAAAGACAGAACATCTGATCTGGACTCGATTGGTAAGTTAAAATTTTAAGTCTAGTTTGGTAGCGTTAAAGGTTGATAATGTTGTATCAGAGTGACGTAACGTGTTGTCTATAGAGCTTGAATTTTACTGGATTTTATTCAAATTTAATTAGTGTAAAAAGTGGATGAACTTCAGATGTTATTACATTTCATTTTTAAATAGGACTGGTGTAATAAAGTACATTCTTAACTCTGTCCTCACCAGTGACAAGATTTTTGCATTTGAGGTTTTTCAGCATGTATGACAAGACTGACAAGTTTTTTTCAAAGTTTTTTATGTTTTAAATTATTAATCGAGATTAATTGCATCCAAAATATGTGTTTACCTGGCATATTTACGTATTTACAGTACCTATTTATTTTGTATTTATAATTGCATACATGTATATATTTTTGAAATATGAAAATAAAATATAGCTCACAAATTTATACAAATAAATATGCACAACATATTATGTAAATAAAGACTTTTATTCTGGATGCAATTCATTGTGGTTTACAGTCCTAGGCCAAAACCAAGCAAATGTTTTATAAATGCATTGTTTTTGCCATTTATTTTCTGATTTTTGGGTCTGTTTGTTTGTGTTCATATATTCATAAAACAAAATTTGGGAGATTATTAAGTTTTCAAATAGGTACCATGCCTTTAAAATCCCAGCTAAAATCCTTTTACTGATGTACTGTTTTACCCATAAAATAATTCTACATTATAGAAAAAAAACATTTTGTGTATATACTGTATAATTTTTCTATATTTAATATTGCCAGAGTAATGTCCGGTGAAAGATCGAAATTTCATTGAAATGATTGGCTGAAATCGAACTTTTTGTCTCTTTAGCCTGATTTTCACAGGCAGGTTCACAATTGAAAAATAAGTTTTGAGCTGGCTGGAAATGTCAGATATGAATACACATTCAATAGAAATATCATAAAATATTAATAATAACAGACCCACCAATTAGATTTTTCAATTTACATCAGACAAACTGTATTTGAATTTGATAGATTTTAGTTTTTTACATTTTTTTGTAACTTATCAATCTGCATTTCTGACACATTTCAGATAGTTCCAACCTGCTATTAATATCAAATACTCAGCATAAATATCACACTGGTTAACCTCTACTTGTCATATTTGGCAGCAAGCCTATATGATCTTTTCAAAGCTAAAGAGTTCACATAGGTCTAGCGAGGTTAAATCAGACAAGTGGTGGAAAAAACACAGGTTTTAGGTTTCAGCTGATGTGTCCTAGCTGGGTGACCTTGGATTCTTGGCGCCATGAGTGTTCCTGTGAGGGTTCAGATGGGGATATTGGATAGGCCCGTGGGAGACTCGATGCAGCGGACATGCTCTGAGAGTGACACGGGATAGCTGTGGCGCTGGGCACGGGGATCGATTCTTTGAACGGGAATGGGCCGGTTACAGAGTTCAGAGCTATGATGTGATGTTATGCCAGAGATTGAATGTAGCACAGAAACTCAAACCTCTAGAAGAGGCTTCAACAATGGGAGTGGAAGATCAGAAACCAATCACACCGTGTGACCTTTCGCTAGACTTCTGCTCTTTTATTTTTATTGCCTTTGGAAAAACTTAAGAGGGGTGATGGATCTCCACCGCATGCGTCTGATCCGCTCAGAAAAACTGCAGGCTTGTGATTGTTATAAAGTAGAACCTTGTGATAAAAAGCGGGTCACATAAATAGATGGATGGAGGGTGAGATAAAGACTGGACGGTTTATAAATTGATGGTGAGCTTGGGAGGTGAGCCAGGCAGGTCCAGCTGAGCTATCGGATGGATTAGTGGCCGGGGTTGGATGGCAAATAAAAGATGATATTTGAAAGACAGGCTCTGCATCATTACATTGTCGCTCTCTGGGACGTATCAGTCTATGGACAGTATTAATGGCAGGCTTACCGTTGTACAGTACGTGCGGCCTGTTTGGTGCTCTTCCTTAAAACCCCAGGAGAAAAAAACAGGCCGCTTCATAGGAGCTTGAAAAGATGAGTGTGTGTTCCATCTTAAAATGCCAAAGGCATGTCTATTGTGCCGGCGTGACCCACTGCTCAGAGGCAAGGCATCATGGGAGATGAGTGGATTCATCTCTCGCGGCTCAGAGCGCTGACAGATTACAGACTGGATTTGAGAGACGGAGTGGAAGGAAAGTGGAGTGGGAAAGAATGAGACAACCGAGAGAAACCGTGGGGGGAATGAAAGTGTGAAGTGACAAAAAGCAAAAAGAATTCTCTGAAAGTTTTGATTCAGTTTTTTTGCTGTAAAAATGTCACTTATAATAACTTACACATTTCAATCTTTTTAACCTAAGTGTTTAAGTTGAATTCATTTCCTTTACAAGTCACATGAACTTATAAAGTTGATTTTACTTAAACCATTGTTTAAAAGCAGCCTTTTATTGTTTTTAATCAAAATGGAGAAATACTAGACAATATGCTATATTTTGTATATCAAGTACATGTGTTTATATCAAATACGATATTTGAAATCATATATGAAATCATAATAAAGTATAAGTATAACTAGATTTTGAAACTATAGTCCTGCGGAATGGAAAAACCCACTACAAACCAGCTCGCAAATCTGGTAGAGATGACTTGCCCTTTATCTTACTTTGGACCGATGTGCTTTGTTTTAGTAAGTTGAAAGAGCACATACTTTTTATCTTGGTAGGATGCTTTGCATTGAGAGCAGGATGATAATAGAAGAGCTGTGATGTTGTTGAATGAAGGAATTTAGATTGACTTCCCCGCAGACCGCAGTTCTCTCAGTTCCCTCTTCAGACACAAGAACAAGGTTTAACAAATTATGTTTTTCATTTATATCTTTTGGGCACGACCTAGTGAGCCTTGTCATTCTAATCAGTTTCATTGTAGATTGCGTTTCAAAGTCGCTGAGGTTGGGATTGGCCACTAGGTGTGCACTTTAATGTATCATACGGCTTAGAAAAGTGCTCCCAGTTCTTGCAGAATGATAAGCACAGCCCTTATCTCTGTTGGGCGGATGGTCTCTCTCTCTTTCTCTCTCTCTCTCTTATGCTCTCTCTCTTACATTCCGTGTCTCTGAATGTTGCCAATGCTCCTCAACAGCACTCCGGAGCTCATGAAAAATTCATGTTTTAATTAAGCAGTTTTACAGCCTCTATGCTCCATCATAAAACACGCCTGAGGTCTAGTGTTAGGGTGTGTACGGGTGTTTTTAGTATGTATTTTGGCCTTAAGACTATGGGCATTGCCATGTAAACACACGAAGGAGAGAAGAAAAGGAAATTTGTCAGACATCTGTTTTGCTGAAGGGGTATTTTCAGATCACTTTCAAATGGGATTTTTGAAAGGATTTGTTCCAGGAGGATGTTGCTTTGCGGTTTGGTAAAATATCAGGTTTTTATTAGCTATTCTCCATCCAACGTTGTGAATTTTAATTATGTGCAAAGCTGGCTTATTGTATTAAACATTCGCAGTGTTTCCACTCCCAACAAATAAGCAGTAACTTTCTGATCACTTGGCTCTGAATTACACAGAGAAAGATGGAAGTTCCAACAGTTGGAGACGCATCTGTAACTATCAATATCAATATCAAACTTTTGTTGTCACATGAACTGATCCTCGTTGACAATTTTATTTGATCTTTATACTGTGGTTTATGCGCATTACTTCTTATCAAATATTTTTCCAATTCAGTAGAGCGTTTTATGGGAACATTTTGAAAATATATTCAAAAACTTAATACAATAATACAATATGGATCAAATGTTTGTGATCACTTTACCAGATCGTAAACTCTCTAGATCTTAAAATATTTTTGACGGTATATGCTTTAATATATCGAGTTACTTTTGAAGACAAAAACATAATTTTGTCAATATGTTTATTCCTTTCCTCATTTTTTATCAAATTAAATTAATAACCAAATATCTAATAAATGGAGCCAATTAGAATCAAGCATTGATGAAAACTCATTTATTACGTTTTATGAAATTCTTCTAGATGAGTCAATTATCTTGAAGGTGCAAAAATATAATCTACTTTTATTTATTTTGCATCATTTAGTCTTTGTTATTCAAGTTGTTTGATTAATTTAATTAAATTTCACGTGGAAAATATAAATAAAGAATCAGTAAGCTATCCTAAACCTCTATCCTTTAGTCTTTAATGCAGTTTTTCAAAAATGCATATTAAAATTGGTGTTTATTGTTTTCTTTTCATCTCAAACAATCTCAGACTCTCATTATATCTGCCGTGACACTTCCTTGTGTTTGTCAAAGTGATTGGTTTGTCTAATTGCTCTAAACCTGTGGGGAAAAAATATTTGATAAAAATAACAGTAATGAGTATCTAATGAGAGTCACCATTGAGAATAATGACTATTACACTCCAACATAAAATAATAAAACACATGATGATAATGAGAATCAAGGAAATGATTTTACATACCTTGGGAAAATATAACAACACGGTTAAACTAGTCCTAATATAAAATGTATTTTTAAATGACCTGTGTATGTTTAAATGTGTGGCACGCGCAGTGATATTTGGTCCCGGCTGAGCTTTACAAAGGCCTGGGGAGCTGCTTAATAATAAACACATGGTCCTGGTGTTGGACCTGTTGTGTTTGTGTGTGTGCCGTATGTGTATGTTTGTGTGACAACAGTGCTGTGAGAAGTTCCTCCCTCCTCTCCAGTCACATCAATCCTCAGTCTTGTCCATGACCTCTTCAAAGAAGGGAATAAGGAGCATGAAGGAATCTCTAATGCGCATATGATTTGGTACATGCATGTGAAACTGGGGGTTTCCATAGGAACATTATCTTAGAGTTAATTCTGTCAAGTCCCAGAACTACTGGATGCTTTAGTCAAGTTTACATCATTTGTGGCTTAATGTAATGTACCCTAATTTTAGAATGTTATGTTTCTTTATCAAACATATTAAAGGAACTTAACTTGTCTTACCTTTTATGTATGTCTTAAAATGATAGTTCACCCAAAATTATGTAACCATATTATGTTATAATTTACTGACCCTCTTGTCAAAGAAGATATTTTTAAGAAAGTTTGTAACTGAAGAGTAGTATTACCCAATCATTTCCATGGCCACAAAACCAATGCAAGTGAATAGGGCCAGTTACCTACATTTGACAAATATCTTCATTTGAATTCTGTGAAAAGTCAAACAGGTTTGAAATTTTAAGAATGTGATTATATCATTACAGAATTGCATTATTGGTCAACTATAACATAATCAAAGCTTTTAAAGTGATAGTTTACCTACAAATAAAACTTTATATACCCTAAAACTGTATATGCCTATTTCTTCTTTATAAAACACAAAATACAATATTTTGAGAAATGTTATTTTTGATATAGTTAAGAAGTGATTTTTTAATATAATGACAGTTAATGCGGACTCTTTAAATTTCTTTAAAATATCTTCTTATGTGTCCTGCAGAAGGAAGAAAGACACACACACACACACACACACACACACACACACACACACACACACACACACACACACACACACACACACACACACACACACACACACACACACACACACACACACACACACATTTGAATAACAAGGGGGTGTACAAATGATAAAAGAGTTGTCATTTTTGGCTGAAATTAGGGACTAAAACGAGACCAAAATAATACAGGATAAAGAAGAGATGCATGAACAATGCTATTTGCAGGATAAGTTATCTTGGAAGTCAAAATTCCAGTGTCCTCTAAAACTGGTTTTAATTATCTTTTTGTGTTTGGTGGATCCATCTTAATATCCGCAGATCTAGAATGAAGTTGCAGTAGTGGCATCAGTTGAAACGTTTATAGGGAAATGCTAAAGTAATCAAAATTAATTGTTTAGTACCTTTAAGTTTTTTGTAAATGTAAATGTCATAGTAAATGAAGTTCATTAAGTCGCATGTTGTTCTAGAAAGTTCGACCAACGTTCGGCCACGTTGTCAGTCTTTAACCCTGGCAGTGAAGGTGAGAGTGTTTAAGTGTACATTTCTGTGAGCGTTTCTGTGTCCACTTGTACGCCCACATCCTTCCGCTCATATGAGCAGATGTTACTCTGGCCAAGATTGATGTGGAAAGGGGAAAATAAGAAAAGCTTATTTTTCCACTCATCAGTGGGACCGTGAAAAGTGTGAGGCCCATCTGATCCTTTTAGCGAAGGTGTTTTGATTCACACTCTATTTTTTCTTTCCTTTTGTTCCTGTTGAGGAGAGGCATCCATCTTCGGAATTGAAACGTCGACTCCCCTGCACCGCACCTGCAACCAAAGAACATTCAAGCAAACCCCTATACATATCCCTGTCGTATTTCTGATCTGTTAATCTTGATGCTCATCAGTGAAACGTCTGGACTCTGAGCACCTCACCTAACACGGGTCGTGATCTGTTACGTGTGCACTAAGCGACCCCTGCTTTTGTCATTGCGTGATAATTGAAATTCAGTGAAATGAAGTTTGATCCGTATCTTCACAAATCTGGTGCAGCAGTTACAGAGTACCTGTTGTATGCTTGGTTAAATTAAGATGAAAGTTCACCTAAAACAAAGATTCTGTCATCATTTACTCCCTCTTTTGTCATTTAAAACATGTATGGCTTTTTTTCTACTACAGACCACAAAAAAGATTTTTGAAGAACTGGTGACTTATCACATGCATTGGTTTTGTGTCTACACAATATAAGTGAATGGAAATGATACTGTGTGATCACCAACTTTCTTCGAAATATCTTCTTTTGTGTTCAGAAAAGTTGTCCCGTGTGTCTTTCATTCGGACAATACAATGGATTCTATAACTTATTATGCATGGTTATTTCTAATGATGTGATAGTAGTGAGGCCTATTTGGGTTTGAAAATGAGATAAACTAGAAAGAATAAGGATAATTCATTGTCAGATATTTGGTCATTTTAGTACATGAAAATGTTTTATTTGTAGTGTTTGTCTGAGCTGAGCTTGTGTTTGTCAATGAAATCTCACATTTCAGACATGCTCATCAAATATAAGCAAATATTGGGAGCCATATTTCAACAACCTAAACCTAACTGGTAAGATTGCAAATAATTATGAAATATTGGCCTAATGTAGACACCCACGTATGCTCCGGAGGGAGACCGAACCAAGTGGCATAATTTAGGGTTATGGCATTAAGGTGTTTATTGAGCGTGGGTTTGTCATGGTATGTAGGGCTCGTGGAGGGGAAAGATTAGGAGAGACGGTAAGGGGAGCAGACCTGAGTTGTGTTTCCTGCCCCTGGAGAGAGGATAATCAATGAGATGTGTAAGCACAGCTGTTCAAATATTTATTCCAAGCAGAATGCTCCAGAAATACACACAATGAACACTGGATTAGACTTTAACCAGCAGAAGCACCGATAGAGATGGACGGAGAGAAATGGGGGAATGGAAAATGTGTGAGATGATAAATGACTAATTTCCTTTTGCTGAAATACTTCCCAAAGCCATTTTATTCATTCATCAATAAGCTTTGTACATCTCTATCAAAGATAAGATAACAGGATTTTTTTATATTTTCTTCATTTTGTATTTTATCAAATCCAAACAAACTTTCTTACGCTTGCACGTGTGCCAATGGCTGCTTGTGTCCTCTGGGTGTCAGCACTTACCATCTTTAACTTTTTATCACTGTGCCACCTTGATACGAACTGTTTTTAAACAAAAAAGCCATGAGAATTCTTTGGAATCTTTAGGCCTTTAAGTACAAGCGATTTGATGAGATTTTGTAGACCCTTGTCTGACTATCTCCAGGTTTTCAAGTTTTCCCGTTGAGGTTTGGACCTCGATGACATAAAGAATAAGAATACATGAGCACAGTTTCAGATTTTTTTTGAAATATTTTCCACGGTTCTTAGGAGAATCTATATTGGTACTCTGTTTATAACGTCTATTAATCGTATTTATTTTTGTTTGAAATGAACCATTTACAATTTTACGCATGTTTAATGGGATGTCTTTTAATATTAAACAACTAAATATCATACCTCCTGTTCTCTTCTTTTAAAGAATGCAAAATGTTGTGTTTCGGGGTGTTTGCAATAAACTGTATTGCACTTGTGCGCTGTGGCTTATTACAATACTGAGTTCTTATTGGTCAGTCGCTATTGTTTATAATTCAATAATAACCATAAGTAGAGAATTTTACTATAGAATTTGGATGATAACTTTTACGTTATAAAATCTAGAGGGGTGGTGATTATTTTACAAATTAAATACTTTTTGTAGTTCCTTAATGGGGATTTCATCTCGACCACTGTTGGTACTAAAATTCAACTTTGAGGAGAATTCTGAGCATATGCAACGCCTTGGCGGTTTCCCTCTATGCTGTTACTCGATTTTCTCAGGCATAGTGAAGGTTTACTTCACCGTTTCATCTGCATGGTATTTGTGATGGGCAAAAATAAAGTCCTACTGTATTTTCAATGGCATATCCTGGTGAATGCTGCCGCTGAAATGCAGAAAATGCTGGAAATAACAGAACAATAGAAGTGAGAAATAGAGAGCAACAGGCAAGCTGAGGACAAACATGAGGATTTAAAGATGATTTTGGAGGCACCACTAGCTACTACTGAAAAACAGCACAATAAATTATTGAAGGCATAATAAAATGTCCTTGGGGAGACAGGAGGAACACTGCATTATTCTGCACCCATTTCTCCTCCAGAACGTGATTATTGGGCCTAAAAAAGGGTCGTACTCTCCCAATCGTTTTTCACAGAGAGAAAATCTTATCTCTAAATTGAGTATTATTTTTTTCTATCAAAATTGTATTCCCTTATTCTCGTTTCTCAAGATTGTTTGCCCTACAAATAGTCTTACCCTTCCCAGCACACCCAACGTCCCTTTAGAGTTTTATTTGTTTTAAATAAGTTTGAAGGTTCATAGGTTATTGGAGACAGATTGGCACTACTTATGGATGCCCGTGGAGAAGGGATTGGCTAAACATACTATTTACGCAAATGATTTGTTGATGAAGCCGTTTGACGGGGCGCGTGATTGGTGGATGGGACTGATAAGGCCAGCGTGCTTAGCCCGCCTGCTTCATTTTGCTTCATACTGCTCAAACAAATGGATATTAATTCTGCCTTCAGTGAAAGTGCTAGCATTGGCATCAGTTGTTTTCTACTTTTTGTTGTGTGGCACATTGTATTACCTGGAGCATGGCATGTGGCTTTCTTCAGTAAAGTTAATGCTGTTAATGTTAGGGTCAATGACTTGACACTCATTGTTCGCCTTAATCTTTTGTTTTAGAAATACTTAGAAATCCAATTCAAACAAGGGATTTAATAAACATGAATATCTTACATAAGACCACTGTAAATGCTCAAAACTTGAGTAAAGGTCAGGATGTTTTTTAAAAACTCACGATGGAAAATTATTGTCATTTTCATTAAAATGTAAGGTTATTTCGGGTTTGTTTTCTTGTGTATGCTCAAATGTAGTCTTGAAAATTATGATTTGATACAAAGCACTGTCCTCCATTCACAAAAGCATTATGTTCTGATATTTTAAACAAAATTTTAAAGTATAACGAACTTAAATAACAGAATTATTAACAAAATATATCATTTTTATAACATGTATGTACAACTTGTTGAATTGACCACTTTCAAGTAACTGTAACCCTTATGGAAGCTACATAAGGTGAAAGTTAAGACATTAAGTAAGACAAATATACAGTTAAAATCGAGTTTGCTTGAAAATAAAATAAAGAAATTTAAACTCTATGAAATCAACTTTGTAGAGCAAATAAATCTCACAAAATAAAAATAGTTTTTTACCCGTACACTTGATGCCAGGATGTAAAATAAATGTACCTAACTTTGTGATACATATTTTATATTTATATCGTAATAAAGTGCAAATATATGTTGCTATGTTAAATCAAAAATATCAAATATCAAACCCATTAAAACCCTGCCAAAGTCCTTTTTGTGATTAACTGTTTTCTACATAAAATCCTTCTATTTAATGTATAGAAAATTTTGCAAGAATGCAAACTTGATATATTTGATATTGACTGAGGAAGGCATTGTCAAAGATTGATATTACAGTAAATTGAATAGCTAAATCCAGATATGGTGCTCATTATCTCGGACTTTGGTTTGTAAGCCTTGTTTTCACAGACAGGATAACATATTTGTTAACAATGTATGTTATGCCATTATCATCCAATCAAATTCCAAAATTGTACACAAAGATAATGGAACAGTTTTGGCACAGGACTCTTGGGATGGGAATTTAACTGGGAGTGGATTGGCACTACGGTGTCAGCACGCTTACCAAAGAGCTATCCATGCTGACAAATAATTCCCCTTTTCTTATCTGATCTGTTTATAATAACACGAACTGATCTTCAAGATCAGTAGTGTTAACCAATAGACATTTAACTGAGCTACAAGGTCAATATAGTCAACAAACCAATACACAGTTAACTAATTTCTACCTGGTCAATATGGACCCCTCCGATTCAAATGCCACAATCTTCGGATGGATATTTTGAGTGTGAGCTTTAAATGATTCTATCTCACCCAGTTTTCTATTCTCATTTCTGGATAGACCATGAAGCACTGAGTGTAGAATTACAGATTCTCCCTTGTACAATTGATTTGTGAGTAATTAAAAATGTCTGTAACTGGACATGGTCCAGCTTCATGTTCTATTCATGCAGATTAATACATATTTGTCTGAGCCTCTGGGATCAGACGGGCAGCAATGTCTGATATTAAACATTCATGAAAGAACAGAACGCTGGGACTCATATCCTACTGGTATTTATGGGTCCAATCTTACATCTTAGTTCCATCTTAATGGATTATGAAATCAGAACATCATTGCTTATCTGTGATAGAGATTTAATTTGCATCTTGAAAATTCATGTATTAAATGATTTTTGCTTTGCCGATGAGTTCCCATGGACTGTGTCCATTGATGCTGTACATTTGGATTCAATGCAGGTGGCTGGACTGCGTGGGGTGACTGGGCCGAGTGCAGCAGTGAATGTGGGGGCGGGGTCCAGACGCGCACACGCACCTGTCAATCACCTCCAGAAGAGGCGTACCTCTGCGAGGGCGTTCTGGAAGAAGGACGTCCTTGTAACGCACAACCCTGCATTGGTGAGTTGTGATCGATGCATGTGTGCATGTGACTGTTCATCTGTTCACAACCACAAACATCCTTCTATCTCACTCCTCTCTTGCTTCTTCTATTACTCACTATGTCCCATAGGAAAATATTTAAAATCCCAATCATCTCAAGGGATTTCATAATAATGAGATTATTTGGTGTACAAATGGAGGCTTTGCTAAAGTCATCTGCTACTTCGGACACCCATAATCTCACATTTGTCTGTGAAATCCAAGCAAAATTATAATTAGCTAGTATACTAAAAGGTCTAAAAAAGCTAGGATCTAAAATCTAGAATTCTAGTATTTCAATCTAAATAAAAAGTAAGTAAAAAAGGAGCTAGAAATCAAAAACAAAATAGCAAAAACATACTCTACGTAGATTTTTCACAATCAGGTTCAAAAGAGGTCTACCGAAAACCAAATTATCTGATCTATATCAGATTATACCCTTATATTTCTTTTGTATATACAACAACTGTCTCATTTTTCACTAAAACCTTTTAGATAAAGCATCTGAGACAACATTGTTACCCCAAAGGGAAAGTTCACCAAAGAATGAACATTTTGTTATCATTCATTCCACTTCTTGTCATTTTAAAGCCATAAGACTGTAGAACCCAAAAGAAGATATTTTGAACAGTGGTGCATCCATTGACATGAATTGGTATTGTATCTGGACAATAGAAGTGAATGTGTATCACCGTTGTTTGGTTACCAGCATTCTTCAAAATATCTTCTTTTCTGTTTGCAGTACAAAGTAAGTCATACAGGTTTAAAATAACCAAAGAAGTACATTTTTGGATGAACTATCATTTTAATACAGTAATATCTTGACTACTGAAAGAGTAAAATAAAAGACTTTCTCTGGGCTGACATCTCACGTCTTTACGTAATTCACATTTCACCGTTGAACACAATGTGTTGTGTGAATGACATACAAATATCATGATATGATCATGGAATACTGGACTGATGCTAGAATATGCCATTTTTTGTGTGCTTTTCATTGAACCCATAGGATACAGGCAGTATTCCTCTAAGGGCAAGGGTTTATATCCAGTGAAATACAATGGAGTACAGGAGGCCATGCTTGGTAAGAACACTACTGATAGTGTGAGCGTGACTGTAGTGAGTAGATCTTCACTTTAGTCTGTACGCAGGCCATGAGTCAAGAACCCGGTCCATGGTCGAGGTCATCACCTTCACCTTGACTGTCTGTGTGTCCATTCCGCATGATCTGCTTATTTCTCATCCGCCATCCACTGCTCGGTCCATCTCGCTTACTTTCTGCACACTCTCGTTTTACGATTTTCAAATCACATGGTTCGAGACGACAAACGGTTGTGGCACACTTCTTAGCTAAACTTCACACAAAAATCCCAAGCATGGCTGATGGTGGCTTAGTTGTACAGGTCACACAGCACCAATCAGAAGTCGACTGTAGTTGTTAACCCCACCCCATCCTGCAGGCAAAGGCCGACTCGGAACACGCAGCCAATCGCTGCGCTCGGTGGACAGCCGTAAAAGGGAGGACTCTGATAAGACCCGCAGCGGACAGCAGTCTTCCCAAGCAGGTAAGATGACATCAGCCTTCTCTGCTGCTTGGGGTTGCACACACACACATATGCACAAACACACACTGCAACATTTCACCCACTATCTCACATACTATAGAGGACTGGATGCGTACAGTATGTGGCTATGGCCTTGTGTTTGTAAGTGTGATTTATGTTTTGTGTGTGTTTTATGGCATGGTTCATGGTGGTACATGGGGATGTCCATGAATCATGGACGCCATTGCTTAATCTGAAGCTAAAAGAGTTTTAAAGGCTCTTGACCCTTTAGTCGTACTGTAAAACAAACAAAAACAAGACACCTTGCTTGGGGGTGGTCATGTTTGGGTTTGCATGATAGTGAAATGCTCTCGACTTGTAATTCCTAGTTGTAATATTTTGTCAGTTTTGTGAGTACTGCATGATTCTCTCTGTCTTTTTTCTGATACGACCAAGGTAAGTGTCTCCAAAAGTAATCTATATTGTGTATGTTATTGTTCACTATCAAAATGCCAAAATGGGTTTTATGTATAAGAAGTTGCAAAACAATGCAAAAAATATGTTTATTTTTTATTGAAAATGCACCCAAGATGGTTTAGGTTATACAGTATGTATACAACCTTATTATAAAGTATTATTCATTTTTTTGCAGATTTATACTATTTTCATATTCCAAACATTCTTAATTTTATTGTTTAATCTGGATGAAAATGTCAACCTTTTTGACCTCATGACAGTACAGAAAGGAAAAGCCAAGTGCTTCTTATTTAATATTGAAACTTTCCCATTCCATCGAGATTGCATTATGATTCCCTGCCTTTTTCATCTCTATAAGCCTGACAGATCTTAAAGTCTTGTAAAATCCTTATATATATACGACTGATTTACATATCCCAAACTAAAGCTCTAGACTTCATCTACTCTGGATATGAAATCAGCCACAATTTTTAAACCGCCCCGTCAGACGACTTGGCTAATCCTGCATGCTAATTAGTTTTGGCCCTATTTCCTACCCTTTCCTCCCCACCCTACCCCATCCCATCCTTTACCCTACTCCAAACCCTTCGCTCCTTCCCCCTCAGTGGATCCTCCGTCGGGTGAGGAGTGGTCTGCGTGGAGCGTGTGTTCGGCCACGTGTGGCGAGGGCTGGCAGAGCAGAATGCGCTCCTGCGTCACGGTGCCGTACAGCAGGCAGTGCAGCGGGCCGCTGCGCGAACAGAGACCTTGCAATAACACGTCTGTGTGTCCAGGTAAGCCCACTACAGGCCGCTCCTCACCCCCACCAGCTTCCTCATCCACCTCCCGTCCCATGCACCTCCACTCAGCTCCACTAGCTTTCCCCAGTTGCAGAGGTTTACTTTTTGGATTTGGTTGTACGACTGGTCCCCTGTGAACCGAGGATGACGGAGAGCCGTGGTAAGATCTCAGTGGATTTGAGCACAGCGCTGTAGGAGGTCCCTGTAGTTTTATAGCATGTCTCTGGTTGCTTTATTCCCTTTATTTTAACATCTCAGGGGGCCCGATGAACATCTTTTTCTTTGATTTTTTTTAATCTGATCTAAAATAAAACAATGTTGTAGTGGCAGAAGTAGACACTACTTAAAGGTGCAGTGTGTAAAATATAGTGGCATCCAATGATGGCAATTCAACCCTCCTTTTCGTGACACGTGACAAAAATCTACTCTGCCAATCTGTAGAGTAGCAAATCTGGGAGTGATAGTCTTTGTGTAGATTACCCAATGACGTATCAAAGAGGCTGGCTGACGAGTTTTTTTATGGAAAAGTGAGGATGTCAAAGGAGGTTTTTTAGTTGGTAAGAAAGAGTGAGGATGTCAAGTAGGTTTATTTGTGGGTTTGGTGCAAAAACTTTTTCCTTACCTACTTATTTCTTTATAAGTCACTTTGGATGAAGTCTACTGCTACTAGGCCTAAATGTTAATGTAAATGTAAATGCAATAAAATACTTAAACAGTGCACGTTTAAGTATTTTTACTTTTAATCAAGTTAATTTGTCAACAATCTGTACCTTTGCGCTAGTGTTTTACTACTTAAATGGCAGTCAAATTGCTGCACTACATTATGAAGCATATTTCAAATGTGTAACAAATGTCAAAAATTCGAATTTCATAAATATCAATTTGAATTTGTTTTTACCTTTAATACAGAATTGAAATTCATTTCAAATCTAGTTCTTTCCTTCTTTTAAAAAGTAAAAAGAGTTAAGTAAAATATGATATTTAAAAGTCCAAGATTTGAAATTGTTACTAAATATAAAAAGGTAAAAAAGAAACTTATTTATTTATTTATTTATTATTAATTTGTCAGAAATAAAAAGACTGTTATACAGTAGCCACATTTTAAAATGTACTTGGCAGCACCTCTGTTGTTTCCACCTCTGGTTATTGGTTATTTTGTTACTGCAGGTCAATGTTAGTGTCAAGTCTCCTTAAAGGGATAGTTCCCCCTAAAATCACAATTCTGTCATCATTAATTTACCTTCTCGTCAGTCAAAACCGGTAAAGAACTCTTTCTCCTGTTGAACTTAAATGAAGATATTTTGAGAAATGTTTAGTGTCGGAAAATTGAAAGCCAATGTGGTCAATTGTTTTTTGGTGACCAGCATTCTTCAACATATCTTTTGTTCTGCAGTGTACTAAAAAGTCACACAGATATAGATTTACATTAGGTTAAATAAATTATATTTTCATTTCTCGTTAACTATCCCTTTAAAGAGGATTATGTTCATAAAGAAAGTTATGTTCACACCCATTTGTTACTCCAGCCTTATATTTCTCCATACTGCTTTCTTCTTACTTTTGTGTTCTATGAAAAACAAACCTTCTGGTTTAAAAAATGCCATCAGACTTAGGAAACATATTTTTGTATGAACTATCCCCATAAGACATTCTCAAGTGCATGTTTGTTTGTAGAAGCGTGTCTTTCTCTCTATAAATCATACCCTAGCCGCTCTGATTACAGTGCACGGGGCCTGGGACGATTGGTCTCCATGGAGCTTGTGTTCTTCCACATGCGGCCGAGGATACAGAGACCGCACTCGCTCCTGCAAACCACCACAGTTCGGAGGAAACCCGTGCGACGGCCCGGAAAAACAGACCAAGTTCTGCAACATTGCTGTATGCCCAGGTGATCATTGGGTCTTTTAAATAAAGACTCTCTCATACGGATTTAATGACTTCCGTCTAGCGGCACAATTAAAGCTTAATGTGAGGCAGTGTGGGGGAATGAGATTGAAAGGAGCCATTGTGAGGTTCACGTTGAAGGATGGTGATTAAGTGAGGCTTTAAATCACTGCAGATTGGACTACAGTTTGGCATCTCAAAGCTCCCTCTCTCGTGTCCCTGCCCGTCTCCTTTTTATTCTAATTCAAGCAGTGTATCTTTAAACAATGCCTTCTTTTTATGCTCTCTTTGCTCATTGTCTGTGCTTCTAACATGTGGTTTAACACAGCAATGGTGCGGCGACTTCATATCAGACTTCACATTCTTGGTTTGAAGAAACTGAAATTATTTGGGTCATTCTATGTAACAAGTGCCTTTTGAATCTGTAATGTTTGATACAAAAGGGTGTTTCCAAACCTGTCCCTTTTAACAGGATATACGATAGAGTACTATTTTTAAATAAATTAAAAAAAAATCATAGGTACATGTCCAATTTATATATATATATATATATATGCTTTAAATGATATTACATGACGGAAGTGACATCATAAAAAAAATGATCCCCACCAAGAAGACAAGCAAGTACTGACTCTCCTTTCCATTGTTAATTTGTTGTTTTTCATGTTAGTGAGAATCAGTCAAACTTGAACTTACAACCCTGTTACACAAATGGTTGTAACCCTGATGGTGTGGTAAATTTCATTTTGAATGTATTATTACATGTCTTTTAGGTTGTAGAGGTGTTTTTTTAACCCTGTTCTCATGACAATTTTGATAATTTTCAAGTAGAAATGGCTCCCGAATCGTAGAATGAATCATGTACAGTTTATCCCTGTATCTAAAATCTTCTCTCTTCATCTGTAGTGGACGGTGAGTGGAACGAATGGTCCGGCTGGAGTTCATGTTCCTCGACCTGTTCTAACGGGACCATGCAGCGTGCACGAGAGTGTAACGGGCCCTCGTATGGGGGCATGGAGTGCCAGGGCGAGTGGACGCAGCAAAGGAACTGCTTTCTAAAAGAGTGTCCTGTGGGTGGCCAGTGGCAACCCTGGAGCACCTGGGCAGGTTGTACCAAAACATGTGGTGGAGGAAGCCAGCAGAGACAGAGGGTTTGTTACGGGCCCTTCTTCGGTGGAGAGCCGTGCCCGGGGGACAGAGAGGAAGTAAGACGTTGCAATGAGAAGAGATGTCCGGGTGAGATCATCACGCAATTGTATGTTTTATTTTGTATTAGTGGGGTGTTAAACCATGTATCGGTGCACCTTGTATGTTGTATTTTGTGGTTATATACAATAGTGCATCTTTCTGACATCTACAGAGCCGCATGAAATCTGTGACGAGGAGAATTTCTCAAACGTAGTGTGGAAGAGAACTCCTGCAGGGGACACAGCGGCTGTCCGCTGCCCTCCGAATGCTATGGGTAAGACATGACTAATGCGAGCGCACAGACTCCGGGAATAATTCAAAAAACAGCCCTTAAAGCAACAGACGCTGAGTTTAAATGAGGACACGGCACAACCTTCAAAAACAAACATAACAGTCCAAGATAAAGTCGTGATGTGTCATATCAATGTCTAGGATTGATTCTTCGGCGATGTTCGTTGGATGATGAAGGCATTGCATACTGGGAGAACCCAACATACATGAAGTGTGTCTCCAATGATTATCGCAGTATCCAAACACTGGTAAGGAAAAACTTTAAACTGACCCCAAGAGAATATTATTATGCTTATACTTAACCCAGGATGCTCATGGTTGGTTTCTATTTCAGACCCGAGAACACCTGTCCAAGGCTCAGAGGGGGCTTGTGGGTGATGGGGTCTCTGAGGTGATGACTAAGCTGAGGGTGACATCCAGTGATGGCACAAGCTACAGCGGAGACCTTCTGGCTATCATAGATGTACTGAAAAACATGACAGAAATATTTAGGAGGTCCTACTACAGCCCCAGTAATGCAGATATGAGGGTCAGTGAAGATTTGTACTCTTGGTTTCTAAGAAAGGTGGATATTAAGTGCATTTTCTCTCAGTTTGTAAGTCATGTGCTGATGTGTTACAGAATTTTGTGCAATCAGTGAGCAACTTATTAATGGAGGAGAACAGGGACAGATGGGAAGAAGCTCAGCTGGTGAGTTTGTTCATTCATTCATTTCTATAATCAATAATGAATTGTTACTCCAGCATTTATTTATTCACTTGTTCACACACTCAATCATTCAATCACTCACTCAATCATTTACTCATACAGTATTATCAATCGATCACTCAATCTTTGATAAACTATAACTTCATTCCTTAATCCCACATCTCTCACTCAGCCACTCACTCAATCTTAATCACTTGATCCCTCACTCACTCAATGATAGTTTCACTCAGATGTTCAGTAAACCACTCACTCACCCAATTACTCAATCGATCACTCACTTAATCACTTGCTCACTCTCTCACTTGATCACTCAATTTATCAATCAATTGATTACTCACTTGATCAGATACTCATTTGATCAGTCACTCAGTTGATCGCTTATTCAATTAAAAAGTCACTTGTTCACTTATTCACCACTTCGGTCAATCGTTCCCTTCCTCACTTGATCCATCAATTCCTATCAATAGGTTACTCACTCGCTTGATCAAAAATTCACTTTATCACTAACAAAATCACAAATTTACATGATCACTTACTCACTTCATCAATCACTTAACCCATCCCTCAATTCATCACGTTCATACTTGACCAATGACTCACCCCAACCCTCAATCAATCATTTACTTGATCACTTACTCACCTGATCAAAAATTCACTCGATCATTTAGTCAATTAATAACGTTCTCACCCTATCACTCACTCGCTCGCTCACTCACTCGCTCGCTCGCTCACTCACTCGCTCGCTCACCTGCTCACTCGCTCACTCACTCACTCACTCACTCGATCACTCGCTCACTCAATTACTTACCCACTCACTCACTCGTTTTCAAGCTTTTTTTTTATAATGTTCTCATGGTCTCACTCTCTCTTTCACTTAGTAATTATGCTCGTTTCAGCTGGTTTTTAAGGTGATTAATTGGCTAATTCTCTTCTCATCACTGCACATCTCTTATTCAGCTGTGTATCTCCTGCTGTTTAGTTAGATCATTAGTTAGGATTGAATTTATGCCCTAATGCAAGCTTCAGTTTGCGTGCTAAAAGAAAGATATCATTAAGCTTTGCCAAAACGGCAAGTCTCATATTTTTAGAACTCCGGTTTATTAAAATATGTTCACGGATCTGTCTGTGATATTAAGTCTTGTGTTTGTTTTTGTGTAGCTGGGCCCTAATGTGAAGGAGTTGTTTCGTCTGGTGGAGGACTTTGTGGAGGTCATCAGTCTCCGCATGAAGGACTTCCAGGATACCTATGAGGTCACAGACAATTTGGGTCAGTTTTTAAAGATATGAAGCTTTATAATGTCCGAGGCTGTGTGGGGTAGGATTGGAGTTGTATATCTGGTTATATATTTGGAGATTATTAATGACTTTTGTTTTAAACACTGTTCACAAAAAGAATGTAAACTAAATATAAGCACTGCTGCACTCTTATGCACCAGATAATAATTTTAACTTTAATCCCAGCTTGCCCACTGCACAGTTCTACCCTATTTAAATTGCACTAACATTTATCATAGATATTGTATTCTTTTCTATAGTTTTTTGTTATAGTTGTGGTATGGATATAGTTATTGTCCATGATCTTCTGTAAAGATTTGTAACAATGCACAATGCAAAAAAAGTGAAATACAATTAAAGTATATTAAATTTTTAAGTAAATAGAGATTCACAAAACACAATTAACAGTGAACGGCAATTAACAACGACAGTTAAAAAAAATTAAAATTCTCAGATACACTATTACTGACTCCACTTTTACACAGGATACAAGGTGTTTATATGCAATATGCCATTAAAAGCCCTGAGCTGTAAGTGAGAATGTTGTTCGCACAAGCTTTCAAATGTGTGTTGCCCTGGGCAATCCGAGAGCTTTGGAATCCCACTCTGATCCAGCCACATTTTGCACAAAAAAAGCTGTGTTTTACTCAGCACACAGGTTTGTTAAAACAGCAGGAAGATAAGATGCCATGGCCGTACACTGTGGGCCGCAGCTGGCAGAGTTTTAATAGAGGGTGTGAGGGTTCTGTTTACCCCAGAATCACCTACTGTTCATGACCTCACATTCTCCCATAGTGCCAACATCTGTTTACAGGAAAAGACCTGCACATGACAAACACAGCCCAAACACAGACATACAAAACAACTCGTAGAATGTGCTGTAAAAAAGTGAAAAGATGTTTAGGCTTAGTTAGTTGTATAGAGTTAGTTAAGTAACAAATTATTATTTTTATTTACTGTTTGGTTGGTTAGTTTGTTGGGTAGCTAGCTGCATTTTTATACTTTGTTAGGCAGAAATAGTTTGTTGTTTTGTTGTCATGCGGTTGATTTGTTTTAGTTTTAAACAACTTGCATGGCTTGCCGTTTTTAAGTTGGTTTAGTTGGTTTAGGTGGATAATTCAGTTGTTTGTTTGTTTGTTTGTTTGTTTGTTTGTTTGTTTGTTTGTTTGTTTATATTGTTGTTGGTTTGTACTTTGCAATTTTGAACAAAAGATTTTACGATTTTATGATTATTTAAAGACTTTGGTTGGTTAGCAATCAGGTCAAAAACAAATTATTTAAGAATCGTAATGGGCAGATTTTAAGATTTTATGATTATTTAAAGACTTTGGTTGGTTAGCAATCAGGTCAAAAATAAATTATTTAAGAATCAAAGGGCAGTCGTGGCCTGGTGGTTCGAGTCTTGGACTTGTGATCCGAAGGTTGCTGGTTCGAGACTACGAACCAGCGGGAATACCATGACTGAGGTGAGTCCCTTGAGCAAGGCACCGTCCCCCCCACTACTCCTCGGGCGCCACGGCATGGCTGCCCACTGCTCCGGGTGTGTGTTCACAGTGTGTGTGTGTTCACTTACTGGATGGGTTAAATGCAGAGCACAAATTCCAAGTATGGAACACCATACTTGGTAATACGTCACGTCACTTCACTTCACTACAGTGTGTGCCTTGACCTTCACATTTAATCAGTAGGATAGTATTTAGATAGGAACTGATAGAAGACAGAAGTGCTGTTCACTGTAAAACTTACTGTTAGTCAGTTATAGTTTGTTGGTTGGTTAGGTTAATAAATATTTAAGTATATGTTTGTTTATTAATATAGTTTTGTATAGCGCGCTGTAGATTAACAAATTGTTTTGGAAGACTTTGGTTGGTTTGTAGTTTGTTTGTTTTAGGTTAATTTTTTTTAATTTTTTTGGTTTGACAGTTAATTAGTTCGTTGGTTGGTTAGATGGAAAATTACTTCATTTGTTTGTTTCATTTATTGAATTTTTTAATTTTTATAAAAAATTAATTTTTGTATGCTGCGGTTTCAGATTCATATTTACTTTTGGTTAGTCGGTTTGTTTTGGAGATTTCTTTGGCTTTGGTTTTAGTCAGTCAATCAATCAATCAGTCAGTTAGATGGATTAGTAATTATTGTATGGTTGTAAGTCCTATTTGGATGTCTTGTGGTATTACTTTCCAAGAAGGCATTGTCCAATGTTATATGCAAAAAATAAATTAAGTGATTAACAATTCATTAAGAACTAGGTTTGAAAAGGGTAAAATACTTAATACTATGTACTACTTAATACTATATTAACTAAACAAAGAAAAAATTATCAAAATGTCAAAATGTATAATAGATAAATAAATAAAATTCTACAATTTTCTTATATATGTATGGTTTTGTTAACCAAAATGAACTTTATTTTACAAGTCTAATCTGCTGTCTGTGGCGAGGAGCCAACATTATAAAAGATCATTCTAACGAAGACAGTTTGTGTGGCAGAATCATCGGACAATGTGATTTATTCTTCAAAGAAAAAAGTCAGGATATTGATGTTGTAATGGTTCTCACAGTAGTTCTCTCTGGTTTCCCTCTCCAGTGCTGAGCATTCACAAACGGCCTGTCGCTGGAAATGCGGATATCACTTTCCCCATGAAGGGATGGAGGGGAATGGTGGACTGGGCCCGCAATTCTGAGGACAAAGTTAGAGTGCCCAAAAACATCCTGGTCACTGGAAAGCCATGTAAGAAACACAAGCACATTTATACTTCTATTGTTTTGAACTGTGGCTCTCCACACACAAAGAGAGAATAATACTGTCGGCTGTCAGGCTCCACAAGGTCTGATGTTACAGGTCATTAAAGAAACTCCAACCCCCCGTGAATATGCTAATAGGGAAGTTACTGTTTAATCAGGAGTCGGCAGGAGCCAATCAAGCGCAATTAGGTTTAATTCCCCCTCCCATTGGGAGATTTGTTTCTGTGCCACCAACATCTGATTGACAGGCCGTCACGTTAGACACATGTTGAGAACATTTTACTGAATATGGTTTGGAAAAAATCAAATGACCTCCGGAGGATACGAAGAATTGAATAAACACACTTAATTTGTGTCTAAGGAATTTTAGAAGCATCTGGGAAAAAGTCAGTTAATCGACAATGAAAAACCTTATAATTTTTGTTACCCCTATGTCATTTCAAACCTATAGGACTTTTTTATTCTCCCAGAGAGAAGAGGATATTTTGAAGAATGTTGTTATTCAACCACATTATTACAATTTGACTAACATTGTATGGACACATAACTACTGAGACTTTTCTCAAAATATCTTATTTTGTGTCCTATAGAAGAAAGAGCCAATTTAAATGCAAAATAACTGAGTATGCATTACATCAAAAAAGCCTTTGTATTTAATGAATATTTAAAAAATAATACAAAAAAGGATTATAATTATTATTATTATTATTATTATTATTGTTGTTGTACCTAGCACTGCCACTGTACTACGTTGTTTATACTGTGCAGTCAGTGTTCAGTTTTTGCTTCTTATTTATTAAGTTTTCCTATAAAATCAGATGGGATACAACAGTAAATCACATGTGCATCAGTCAGTGCCACTAGAAATTTCATTTAGAGATGATATGAAACACAGATCAAAATAAATGAAAATCGGACTTTCCTGTCCAGATGGGATTAGATTTGGATGCCCAAAATAGCGGTAGGTACTATGCCTAATATGGTAGATTATTTTTCACAGGGGGTTGTGTTTGAAAATGCACTTGCTCGATTCAGACAGGATGAAAACCTCGACAAAAACCCACCCAACCTCCTCAGGAAAAACCAGTCCCAAATCGGCTCCTAGGGAAACTTCTTCACGGCAGTCATAAAGAGCACATTCCTCCAGATTCGTGTGCTGTAGGTAAATGGCCCCTCAGGTGTCATCTGTTCCCATTATTGTGGCAGTGGCACATTGGCAGACAGACTGGGAGGAAGGGGGGTTTGTAAGCAAAAACACAATTACCCCGAGGGAGCCCAAAACTGTCAAACAACCCTGCCTCAATCACTCTACCCTCTTGCCCATGGGAGCTCAGCTGCAGCCCTGGAGATGTGGCCTCTGCCCGCCGCCTGGCACACCCCTACCAAGCATCTCTCTGTCTCTCTGTCTCTCCCCTTCAGTGAATGCCAGACTGCCAGGCTCAAGTCCACATGTTTGGGCATGAGTTGGAGCAGTGTAGCTAAAAGAGCCGATGGACCTTATGTGTGTGTGTTGGCATGTGTGATTGCATTGTTTCAGGAGGTGACAGTGATGTGATGCGAGTGTGATGTAGGCTGGACCGTTGCCCTTTTCTATCGCACACACCTTTTCAGCAGCTCTAGTCTCTTCATTAGCGCAAGAAATATGAGCCTGTCTTTTTGAACAAACAGGCGATGCCAACACGCCATCATCAAGCAAGTACTTGCCTGTGAACAACACGGGCAGCTTTTAGCACCTGGGTGTGAATTTGCTGAAGTCTGAAACCACTTTACAGAAATTTGAAATGGAATTTAAAGTCTAATTTAAATTTAAAAATAAAGTTTTGCACTTTTACAATTAATTTACTACAACAAATAAAAACTAATACTGTACCATAAATAAAGAAATCAAAAGTTATCAGAAGCACACTTCTGATCAAAAGGTTCATGAACATGCGTGTAGAACATTCTTAAATCATGATGGAATAAAAAAATTTATCTCAACACAGAGAAAGAAATTCTCACATTTATTAAAACAGTTCGGATTGAGCAACTTAGTAAAATAAATTAAATAAATAAAAAATTAACCAAATATGCTAATGTTCTTACCACACTACTTGTTAAAAGTTTAGGGACATTTACTTACTTATCAAAATTACTAAATAAAACACGTTATATTTAATCATCTTCAGTGTAGTGTCCTTCTGACAAGAATATGCAGATTTATTATTTTTTATGTCCTTTTTTATAAGTCGTATCTTTTACAATGGTATTGGCTGTTCTTTCTTCAAAAATCAAAGTCACAGATTCCAAAACTAGAACTTGTTAAACTACTTTTAGATTTTAACATTCTTTTTTTGTTTTAAAGCTACATACATTCGCCAAAGCTGACTGACCAGAAGCACAGAGAATACATCCAGAATTAATGTGATTTATCAACTTTTATGTTGTTTTTTTTCTTGATATTAGTTAAATGCACTTTTTTATAATATAATTATAATTGGTTAATTATTAAAATTAGAAACGTAATATGATTTAAGCTAATGGATCATTAAATGGCATATAGTGTATGGCAATACTATACTTAGCAGTTTATTTAAGTATTTTACATTTAATTATTGTGGTAAATAATAAGGCTTTGTGTTAAAGAAAGCTGTGTTTTTTCCGAATTTGTTGATTTACTTCTCTTTCTCCAAAAAGAGATTGTCAAGTGTAATGCCCGTGTCTATGATTTGTGTGTTTTTGCTATAGATGAAGATGAAGCTTCAGCATTTGTAACTGGTATTGTCCTCTACAGAAACTTGGGCAATATTCTCTCACTGCATAGGTGAGGCTTTACTTTTATTTCATGTTGATGAGGTGCTTTGCTATGCCTTGTTCCTGTCTTATTTTTTGTCGTATATTTATGACTCCATGTTTCCAGATTCTGTTATTTAGGTTCTACTGTTTATTATTTCAAATAGTATTATTTCCTTTCCATCATCACAAACTTGTATGACTCTTTTTTTCCTTAAGGATCACTAAAGGAAATATTTTTAATCTAAAAGCATTGGCTTCCACTGACTATCATTGTATGGAAATAAAATCAATAGGACATTTCTCAACATATCTTCTTTTGCAAATGAAAATGAAGGCTAATCAGGTTTTTAACGACAATCAATTTATTTCTGCTTTTAATATTTTTAGAGCGTGCCACTTTGAGTACCATTGTACGAATCAATCTATCGGACGTTTCTCCAAATATCTTCATTTGTGATCCAAAGTAGAAAGAAGGCCATACATGTGTTTCTGTGTTTGATATATTTAAAAAGGCAAATAATTTTAATACTCATAACAATTGCCCATCATGTATAGATGAATGTCAGTGCCAGGATGGTACTCATCTAATGCACAGAACTTGACAGCATCTCTAAAACTAAAGGTCGTGACCTCTTCTCCTGTTCTTCTCATGTTGTTTCTCACGCTTTGTGATTTCCACAGAAATAGCACAGTGCTGAACTCCAAGGTGATCTCCTTGACAATCAAACCCACCCCCAGTTCTCTTGCAACCCCCCTAGAGATTGAATTCTCACACCTTTATAACGTAAGTCAGCATGATCTTTAAACTGGCCGGAACAGGGTGTCATACCAGTATTATTTAGACTGTGTCTACAAAATCTTGTCACTCTGACACATAACAACAAATTCACCAAAATAATACCAAATATAAATATTTGCAAAGTAGAACGACAAGTCGGTACATCCTTTGCTTTCTCTCTCCACAGGGAACCACAAACCAGACCTGCATTTCTTGGGATGAGAGTGACAGGTGAGAAGCCGTTTATTGAATCAAAGCTGTTTTTGCTGTCTGCTGAGATTTTTGGATGAATCTCTACTCACATCGTGGCACAGTAGGGTGTACTTTCAGCGGCTTTAGGAATGGATCAAAGGCATTCATATTACAAACATTACTGTAACGTATATGTTTGAATCGTTTTGTAATTTTTATTTATTTATTAACATTTATTTCTGCTTTGCTATTTGTGTAAATACAAAAGCGATTATATCATGGATTTCATTTTGCATTTATTATTTATTTTTGCAATTTCATTAGTTTCCAAAACTAGTTCTTTTCTTACTTTTAAAATACCATAATAACCCCAATTGAAAGTGCACACGAGAGAAGGCTGAACATGCAGATAGCTGTCTGGATCTCGAGTCACGGAGGTCACTTTGAGGCGGATGATTCATGCACGCTACATTCCATCTGTACTGTACGCGCATCGACAGCAATTATGATAAACTGCATAGAATTTTGTTTTACCTTGACAAAGAACCATAGGCCTTCATGTCATGCTTTGACTTTTACTTCCCCACTCACATGCCGCGGCTTGAGTTCTTTTTCTTAAAAAATGAGAGACTATGCAAAAGCCCACAGCACTTAATGCAGTGTGGGTGGGACATTTGCATGTGGATGCATGCATACAGATGTATTACAGAAGTGAAAAGTGTTCAGTCTTTAGTGGAGAGAAAAAGAACAGAGCAAAAAAAACTTAAATAAGTAAATATCATATTAACCTGATGAAATCTTTTTAAAACTTTAAATAGATTTTTCAGTGAAAAACGTTAAAACAATTGAGTAAATCCAACAGATAAGTTTATGCAATGTAAATAAGGTATTTAAATATTATAATATACTCTAATAGTTCTAATAATATTTGTACTTGCATTCAATTTAAATAGAATATTTACTTACTTCATTTTGTGTGTGAATCGTTTTAGATAAAAAAGTAAAATTATTTGAGATTTGGTTTTTAAGGAATTTCTAGACAGTTGCCAAGGTGTTTTTAATTATTTACTTTTGTTTATACATACATATATATATTTTAAAATGTATTTTGGTCGATAGAATCACAAGTGTACAAATGCAGACCTTACCTGTTTACACCTGGTGTCTTCAGTCATAATTTCTCAGAGAAAAGGGTTCATGTAGGGGGTTGAATGGGCTTTTACAAACTTTGCCCTAATGGACAAATATGTGCCAGAAATTTACATATAATCTCAATTGAAGATGAAAGATAAATATTCTGCTTATAATAAATCAGGAATTGTGTGAAAATACTGCGGGTTGGTGCGTCTTTTTTTATGGTCTTTAAGGTTTTCAGCAGGTACACTACACCTCTATTTATTCCCATGCACTTGTGATCCCATCAACCAAAATTATTTCACCCTGATACAATTCGGCCAGTCCAATTTATCATCCGGCAAGCAATAATAACTACATTTTATATCCCACACCTGTCCAAAACACATACGAATATATACCAAACAGCATTTCATTGTGGCATGCTGAAAAACAATGCAGAGAGATTAAAAAGAACAAGGAAGACACAAAGAGGACAGGGACAGGGAGTCAGATAAAAGAAGTGAATAAGAGAAAAAAGGAGAGTATAAAAATAAAGAGAGAGGGACCAAAAAGACAGCGAAATGTAATCTGGCTGCATTGAGCGATGGGGAAACGGTGGGTGGGGGATGGAGCATCCTCGTCGCGAAATTAAAATCCATCTCGGACAGCTGCTATGATTAATGACTTCATATTTGGGAGAGAATTGGAATGTGAGAAGGCCTGTCATTGAGTCTTTTACTTAACAGCTTTAAGGCGTGTAGGCTTTCTGTTGACTCGCACCTCAGTCGCAAGCCAACAAAACAAGCCAGTGCACTGCCAGCCACGTTCTTTGCATTCATTTCCATGCTTAAAGGCATCTCAAGTGCTTTTGATTCAGTCAAACAGTGAGGGTGTGGGTGTATTATTCAGAATTGTTTTTCATGCTGGTGTTTTTTTCACACATCTGGACTTGGCAAAACTGGACTTGGTTCTTGGCAAACGCAACCACGCGGTTGCTGGACTGCAACCTCGATGATCCAATTACACATCTGTGACACACTGTCCTTATATTTGTGTAGTCGACACAAGGTCTTAATAACATCACGTTCAGCATATGTGCCAACGGTGATAATATATTGGGTTTCAGGTTTATCTGCTAAGGTTGACACCGGGTTGTCCCCTGGGGCCGCAGCAGTTCCGTACTGCTTGGCCTTCAGTTGCATTGTGGGTAACGTAGGCTGATGCACTGCAGAACTCTACTGCACACTGAGTTTCGACTGATGCTCGCAGCTCTTGTGTGGAATAGGAGTGTTTTTTTGTCAGTGTATTGGCTCCATATTGCGCTTGCTTGAAGAGGACGCTACATGATTGATGAGTCGCTGTGAGGATCAGTTGTGCATGGAGTGGGTATGTTGGGTTTGGATATGACTTTCATATCACTTTCATTGATGTCATTATGAGGTCTTTGTTGCAATTATTGGAGCGTCAGATCAGGCACAGCCGAACGGCGCTGTCAAGAGGGTTCCCCATCAAGATTATGAGATTCACATTTGTGTAGGTGGTGGAATGGACTCATTACAGAGTGGCTTTGGGCACCGGCATGCAGGATTCACAGATGCGTCCTATTGGTTTCTTTTGATAAATTCATGATAAGCGCGGGTATTGTCATCTGTTGTATTGCAAGTTTTGTTGGAAGCTTAAATCTTAAAAATAATTTTTTACCGTGCCGAGTATAGACTGCAACTGTGATGTCTCAACTCTTCATCAAAATGTTATTATGTTATAAACATTATTCCCAGTTTTCAAGGAAGAATTTTTGTTCATTCTTTTGTATCTGAAAATATAGTGACTTTCATAAATAGTAGATGGCAAAGAATCGTCAGGCACTTGGTTCTGCGTATGACTCTGTTAAGAAGTTTTCAGGTCCCTTTGGCCCAGTGTAATATCAGTCCTCTGCTCCATTGCACTTCTTCTCAGTACTCTGTAATCCGGTAAAGTTTTGACGGTTACAAAGGCCGTTCTTTGCACCACTTGTATGAATGCTGCAGGCAGAACAGCACGAAACTGCCACATTGTCTTTTGTGAAAGTGATTATTTGATTGATTCTGGGTTGTTTGGAGATCTTTTTAACATTGCAAAAACGGAAATAAATTAATAAGCAGATTTATTAAGAAACTATCTGTTTCACAACATGATCCCAGTGTTTTGTGTGACTCTAAAGGAACTGCTGTGGGTATTGGCATACACATGCTGCTTATGTTTTATATTTAGCAACACCAAGGTCATGGGTTCGATCCCAGTGCATATTATGTACTGTATGTATGATATGATGCAATGTAAGTCCCTTTTGCATAAAATCATCTGCTGAATGCATAACTGTAATGTAATCCCCATATGTGATGTTTTGATATGTGTGTGATAGGGCTATGTAAGATATATCTGGTGAAATAATATTAAAAATGTTGTTTACCCTATGTATGAAATCACATTATCGGGTATGTCACTCACTTTTATAATCAAAAAACCCTTTCCACCTATTTACCGCATGCTGCGTCTGAGTGTGCCCATTCAGAATACTTCTAACTTTCAGTCTTTTTGTATCTTTTTTAATGTATACTTGCAGTTTTTAGCTTCTTTTTTTAACAATAAATCTCAACACCTTAATTTATTGTTTTTATGATATTATTTTTCATTAATAGCCTTCTGTAAGCATGTCGTAAAGTAAAGCTAGTAGTACAATAAAAGACTTACAAACACAGGTTGTAAGGAAGAAATGAACACAGAAATAATCATTTAATGTACATTTGTGAGGCCTGCTTTTACCATTGGATTATGACACAACCTTTTGCACAAATGATGTGATATTCAGTACCAGTATAATAAAACACATCATCAAATTGAATGGCTTTAATCGGGATTGTACATTGGTTTAGGGGTCAGTTGTGATCTGGTGGTTTGAGAGTTGGACTTGTAAGCAGGTTGTGGGTTTCAATCCCAGATCCGGCAGACAATAACCAAAGTGTCCTTGAGTACGACATCTTACCCCAGTTTGCCCTGCAGTGATGATTGACCACTTCGCAATCCTTGTAAGTCACCGTATACAAGCGTCTGCCAAATGAATAAATGTAAATGCAAATGGATACATCGGTTACCAGATAGCACATGTATATCCGGATAACATCTGTTACGTAGAATATCTACTAAACTTCTGTCGTGCATCCATTCCAAACATCTCCCAGACATCATCTTAAAGTCCATCTGACCGCAGACGTCTCGGAGACGTATCGAACACACAACACCAAAAAGATGCTCTGAGGGTTTGGTTATAAGGCAAACATCACTTGTTGAACTCCCAAAAATAAGGCCCAAATATTATTTTATGCTTACATGATTGAATCAACCTAAGCTTTTTTATTTATTATTATTTTAAAAATTATTCCACAAAAAAAAATCACACAAAATCAAATCATGCGTTTCTGTTTTTCTCCCAACATTACATTTGGTGCTGTGTTTTTTCACACCACCTAACCTGGCCGTGCAGAACGCAGAGGTGCGCGCCGCATCGCATCCGTGCGCCCGTCCGTGTTTCTCGGCTCGTTTTTGAGCGCTCCGCGTCTCGCGCGTCGCGTCGGGTGCGGTGGTGTCGCGCAGGGCTCTGATTGTTTCTCTCTCCGCTCCGCAGCTCGTCGTTGCTGGGCTCGTGGTCTGCGCGGGGCTGCAGAGCCGTGCCCGTCGACTCCAGCATCACCAAATGCTTATGTGACAGACTCTCCACCTTCGCCATTTTAGCACGTCTCAACCCCGACGTGGTAAGTGCGGATGCTTTCTTTTGTTTCTGTGAATGTTAGTAATAAAACACTCGTTTGTGTGATGGGATGTGATGGGATGTGATGTTTAAACGTTTTTGCTGTCATTGTGTGCATCAACAGATCCCACTCCCCCTGTTTCTCTCCTCCACATCCCATTGAGATTTAATGCAAACATATATGAAGGCATTGCTTTTTTCTGTATTAAATGTGCAAACATGTTTATTATAACATGCATGGATGTTTTGTGTGATGATGCAGGGATGGGACACATTGCATTTGCATGCATTAATGTATTCATGTGCATTCAGTCATTTGATGGTGTATAAGCCTGATATGTATATGCATTTATGAAAAATAACCCCCACACATTTGGATCCATAGTTCATTTGTATTAATTGTTTCCGATACATTGTTTCTCAAATGTGCATTGGGTTTTGTTGCATTTGCATGAGCTTGCAATGTTAATGTTCATGTGCATCAGTATATCTGGGCCTTGCATGTGTCGAGGTATATGTCTTGGGGAAAACGCATTTAAATGAAGGGATTTGGCTGGGTTTGATGCAGGGAAGGGCAGCGTCTTTGTGTCGAATTTTCATTCGGAGTGATTAGTTATTATTAGATTGGAAACTGCCTCTGAAGCAGTTTATTCACCAGTTGCCCTGGAAACAGCATGGCCAGTGGAAGTTCTTAAAGCTATAGAAGACGCCATAACGCTCCCTTTGTGCGGCTTGGCCCAGATATGAGCCAAAAAAAGAGGAAGAGGAAGCTTTACACCCTACTGGCAAAAACAATGGCCACGTCTTTGCCCGTTTTCTCAGCCAAGATGGTTCCGATTGGATGTTTTCATGTATTTAGTCAGTGTTGTGATTCGGGCGACCAAGTGGAAAGAAAGGGGTAGTGTGGCAATATGAAGAATTAGAGCTCCATTTTAGATTCTGTTTGCTTGAGAAGGCAAGAAAACATGTGATTTTTGGGCTGACACTTAAACATGTCAAGAAAAGTCATCTTGGGGGATTTGGAAGGGAACAAATAGATTCTTAAAGGTATAGTTTGTCCCAAAATGTTCTGTCATCATTTATTCACCCCCTTGTCAGTTCTTTTGCAGAACACAAAAGAGGATATTTTGAAGAATGTTGAAAACAGAACACCTGCTGTACCTATTCGCTTTTATTGTACGGCACAACGAGGAGGTACCGTCCATATTCAGTCACCAACTGTCTTCAAAATATCTTTTTGTTTTCTGCAGAGGAAAGATAGTCATACAGATTGGAAATGACTATAAGATAATAATTACTCCATCTCAGATTCTGTTTCATTGAGAAGATGTTCTTCAGGTAGTGACTCCTAAATATGACAGTCATCCAAAAATTAATATTTTGGATCGATGAAGAGAAAACATGCATTCTGAAAGGAATGGTTCATCATTATCATTTATTCAACCTCTTGTTTTTCTAATCTGTATGACTCTGTCGTCTGTAGAGCACAAATATATTTCAAAGAATGCAGGGTAATTTTTTCCGCTTTTGCTGTGTCCATCATTCTTCAAAGTATCTTCTTTTGCGTTCTGCCTAGGAAAAAGTCATACATATTGGAAATGACTATAACAGAATAATGACTCAGTTCTAGATTCTGTTTTCTTGAGAAGATTACTCAAATTATATGCTATATATGGTGACACCTTAGCACGACAAGAATATTCATTTGTTGGATGGATGACGGAAAAAAACATAGTAAGAGGGATAGTCACCCAAACTGTGGTCTGGTGGTTAGAGAGTTGGATTTGTTAGTGGAAGGTTGCAGGTCGAATCTCAGTGGCAGCAGACAATGACAAAAGTGCTCTTGAGCAAGACACTGTACCCCTGTTTGCTCTGCAGCGATCATTGACTACTGCATAATACTGTAAGTCGCTTTGGATAAAAGAATCTGCCAAATGAATAAATGTATATGTAAATGTAAGATTAACATTCTGTCATCATTTATCCCTGCTTTTGTGGTTTCAAATCTGTAAAACTTTCTGTCCTCTACAGAACACAAAAGAGATATTTTGAAGAAGGTTGGTGACACAGCAACAGCCGAACAAATTACCCTGCATTGGTTTTGTGTCCGTGCAATGCGTATAGACTCAAAACCAATGCAGGTCAATGGGTACTGCCATTGTTGACTACATAATATTAGCTTTTGTGTTCTGCGCTCGAAAGAACTTCATCAGATTTAAAATGAATGTAAGGGAATTATGAAACATATGTGCTATAGATTCTTAAAGGGATAGCTCACCCAAAATGAACATTACCCCATCATACATTCACACACTTGACATTTCAAACCTGCAAAGCACAAAAGAAGATATTTTGTAGAAAGTTGGAAACAGAACCACTGCAGCACCCATTCACTTATGATGTACGGAAACAAAACTAACGTAAGTCTATGGGTACCGCCATTGTATAGTCACTGGCATTCTTCAAAATATTTTTTTCTGTGTTCTGCAGAGCTATAAAGGTTTGAAATGAAAAGAGGGTAAATGATGCATCTCATGCATTAACGCATGAGATGCACTGGCGTTTGCTTTCATTCAGACGGTATGATCTGCATGTCTCCTCGTTCTGAAGCGGAGCTGTAACAATATGCTAATATTGTTTCTTACGTGGGCTGCGTGTCTTGCTCAACCTGCTCGGAAGGAAGTGAAATACGGGAGTGTCGCATTTAGCTCTCTACATGCCTCATGGGAAGAATATTGTGGGGATTTCATTTGTGTTACTCTGTGCCAGTAGAAGGGAGGGCCGTTCCTCTTTGGCTCCCCTCCTCATCTGTGTCTCTCTTGCTCTCGCTCCAGACCTCCACAGCTATGCTGCTAATTATTCCTGCAGTTCCACTTGCCACCTCAAAATGGCCCATCCATCGGCCCCTCCGCCGGCAACTGGCGTCCTACAGCTTCGGAATGATAAAGAGCCAGCGAAAAAAATAACAAGCCTTTCTTTGTTTCTATCTCACCTGCTACATTCTGGGACTGTGGCAGAATAAAAATATGATGTAAAACACAGAGATGTTGCACTAAAGAAATTTGAATTAATGACAGTATGCTGGTGATTTAGTTTTGTACAGAAGCAGTTCCATACGAGGAATGCAGTTATATTGGAATGCAGTTATATTGCAGTTGGCTGTGGTTGAGACACTGAACGCATCAAATCCAAATATGGTTCATTAAAATGGCAACAATGCCCCACACTGGGTTCAACATTTAATTTAAAAAGAAAGAAGAAAATGTGTTCATTGTTTACTCACTCGGATATTTTGTAAAATCTTATGGCTTTTTTTCTGCAAAACAAAAAAGGAGATATTTTGAAGAATGTTAGTTACTGGCAACCATTGCCTTGCATTGGTTGCAGAATAGACGTGAATATGGCCCACTGTTTTTTTGGTTATAAGTATTCCTCAAAATATCTACTTTTGTATTCTTCAGAAGAAATAAAGTCATACAGGTTTTAAACATCAAGAATGTGAGTAAACAATAAAACACATTTTGTTCATTGCCACATAAACGTATAAATGTATAAATACAAGAAATCTGAATGCAGAAGTTTCCCTTGTAGAAAGATTGCAATTAAAATACAGAAAGTATGAAAAAGTTTGTGCAGTATTTATTTATTATTTTACCCAATAAGCAAGGTTTGTTGTGTTGTACTCAATATTCTACTGGGATTGAAACAGGAAGGCTTAAATGTAATAAAATAATGTAGTATAGTTACAGTACGAGATGTACAGTACATCACATACACAAATTATTCCTTGCTATTGCGTATTTAGTGGCATGGGTACAACCAGGACGTTTTATTTATGATTGTGGGTTTTTGAGACCTTTGGCAAAAATCGCCGGAATATTCCCATGTCATCTGATGGAGTTTTGCTCAGAGGTGGTGTCTGCCCTGATGGACTGGCCAATCCACATGACTCAAAAGACATTCCTCCGGGTTCTCTCCCTCCTCGACAACTTGGGCTCAGTCAAGTGTTTGATTGGCCAGGAGGAGACAAACTTGGTCTCGTAGTTGGACTTGGTCCCAATTCTTTCAGGAGAGTCATCAGGGACCTCACTGCACTGCAGATTAATCAGAGGGATTTAATTAACTTTGCCCTGTGCGCACATTAAACCTGGAGACAAGACAGGCTATAAACTCACCCAATTATCTTTGGGTGTGCGTATATGACTGTGCTTTCATTTAAGGTGAAATGTCCAACCTCTGAGGATGCCAGGCACCGGTGGGCATTCATCAGGGGCTTTAAGCGTCAAACCGCATTAATGTATTTAGCACTTTGATTAGATGTGGATGAGTTGCTATCATTTAGCATACTAGCTTAAGCCATCTTCATTTATCAAGAAGCTCACAGGCGCACATTACTACTTACAGTACATCAATGTGTATGGTTAATGCTGCATACACCACTGCAGTGGCCGCTGTTTCTCAACCTCATCACCATGGCAACCAAGACAATGGTTGCACCCGCCTGCTAACGTGCATTAAGGGTTTTGAGTTCATATTGTCTGGATAAGCAATTCGCTGAATATTTATATGTACATTCTTATTATCATTGGAGCTTGCATTCATAACTACTCATAGCGAGTCTCAATACTATAGCCCTCTACAGAATGACCTTCATCTCACCTTGTTTCTTAACCAGAGCTCCACAAACAGCTGTCTTCTGCACAGAATAAAATGCCGGACAGCGATGCGTCAGAAGCATCTCATAGAGCTAACTGACTTCAATTCTTGTGTTACAGAACATGGATAAGACGCAGCTTCCATCTGTAACTCTGATCGTGGGCTGCGGGGTCTCGTCCCTGACCCTGCTGCTGCTCATCATCATATATGTGTCTGTTTGGAGGTAGGAAAAAGATCTACTGAATTTGAACAGCAGTATTGAGTTGCATTTAACTATTATTTAAAGCAATGAAAGCTCATGCAGCCGCTTAAGTTTCAGTACCATGGACAGCACCAGGAATTGTGTTGAGTTTTAGGTTGTCTGGACATTGTTTTATTATTTTATTTGCTTTTGATAATCATTTTAAAACTAAATATTAATAATACTTATTACATTTTTATTTGGAAAGTATTTAGAAAAAATGGCATTGTTTATCCATAGACACCATGTTATTTTTCTCCACCAGGTATATCAGATCTGAGCGTTCTGTCATCCTTATCAACTTCTGCCTATCCATCATCTCTTCCAATGCTCTCATACTCATCGGACAGACTCAGACACGGAACAAGGTACAAACACGCATGCATTCAAAAAACTGGGTTTAAATTTATAAAAACTTTATATCACAGATGTCTCTTTTTTACTTTCTTTCTTTCTTTCTTTCTATCCTTCCTCAGGTTGTTTGTACTCTTGTTGCCGCTTTTCTGCATTTCTTCTTCCTGTCCTCTTTCTGTTGGGTTCTGACGGAGGCTTGGCAATCTTACATGGCCGTGACTGGCCGTCTTAGAAATCGCATCATTCGCAAGCGTTTCTTGTGTCTTGGTTGGGGTGAGGCTTCCTGAATTCCTGTCCATGCATGCATGTATAATGTGTGACCTGAAAGAATTGACCAAAAAATCTTATTTATTTGGTTATGTTACACTTAATGGATCAGTCACCAAGGTTGATATTTGTGTATTTGTCAAATTTATTTAGTATACTTTTAGGATATTTCCTTACAGTAGAACAGAACCTACTGCTCTGATAACTGACTTTTCCCTTTTCATAGGTTTACCTGCTCTTGTTGTAGCTATTTCTGTTGGATTCACCAAGGCAAAGGGATATGGCACTGTTAACTAGTAAGAACACACATGATTAACTCCTTTGATTTCATTCATCACGTGAATTTAACTGTTGAACAGTCACATGACCGATACACTCATCATCTGACTATATTCTGTTAACTTTTATCAGCTGCTGGTTATCTCTGGAAGGAGGACTTTTGTACGCATTTGTGGGACCAGCTGCTGCCGTCGTTTTGGTACAGTCTCCTTTTTTGCTGTTTTCGGACTTAAATTTTCAAACCTCAGTACCGATTGTTGAATAACCCAAAATTAAACATTGCTTTAATGGCTAGCCATTGATAGGGAATGTGGAGGTTTTAAATTCAGGTTCTTACCTACACTGCTCATCTGTGGGGTTTTTTGTTGGAGCAAATGTGTTTAAACACAGCTTATGCTAAGCGTTCTTAATTTGGTTAAGGTATAATATTCAGCTCATTACGCCACAGACTCATTCAACCTTTTAGATTGTGTGATGTTAATACAGTATCTGTTTTGTATATTATAGGATTTGATTTTGACAAATGTTGGTATATGTGTAATGAAGAAGCAAACTGTGTGCACCACAGAAATACATCTCACTGGCCGTTATTAGGTGGTTTTTACAAAATCCTTGGTAAAATGGTTGTGGTTCACAGGAAACAACACTAGTACTACATTTCCACATTGCGATTTGGATGGATTTTGTTATTTCTGTATGTTCACCTCTCCTCTTTCTCTTCACCAGGTTAACATGGTTATTGGGATTCTGGTTTTTAATAAACTAGTGTCCAAAGATGGCATAACTGATATGAAACTCAAGGAAAGAGCCGGGTATGACACAATGCACTCATCAATCTAATTGGCTGACCTCTAACCAGACCTGAAAAGAAAATCAGAGGCCGGGCATTTCATGACATCTCTCCCCTCTCCAACAGGAAATAAATTAGTATGAATTGAATTAAACGTAATAAAAATATGTACTGAGCACCTTCTAAAAAATAAAAAAATGTGGATTGGCGAAGTACAATAACGGGACATTTGGAGAAGCAGGGGAGAGATCCCAACAGACTGGTTATTGGTACCGTCACATGCAACATGACACATTTGCTCACCTCATTGCATTTCTTTTGCATTTCCTTTGGTGATTTTCCACATGTCACTTAATCATCTCTCAGCTTCTTTTGTTTTTTAGGTGTACATCTTGATGCAAAGCTGTTTACAGCCATGTGTGTCGCGTCTCTATGTAAAATGTTTATTGGAGGGGCAGACCCAAAACCCGGCAAAGGAAATCTCGCATAACGCATCCGTTTCATGCGTCAAATCGATAACATATAGGCTTAGCAGATTTCTTATTTGATATCCATTGATTTTGACACGTTCTTAGTCTTGCGAGTTAAATGTCAATGCAGCTGAAGAATAAAGGGAAAATTGTTAAGGGTTTCATGATCTTACATAGTCTAATTCTGTTTCACAAACTATACACAACACAATGGAAATATTGTTTTTCAAAATTCACACGCATGAATGTAGCCTACACCATGAATGTGGCCTGAGATTTATCATGGTAAAGAGGTATACAGTATTACTCATGTTGTGACTCACGTTTGTATTTCCTTTCCCGGGCTGAGCTCCTCTGCCGAAGGGCTGCGCCGGCATCATTTCTGCATCCAACTGTTTTCTTTCCTTCTTTTTGTTTTAAGAGTGTTTTCTTTTAATAATGGTGCGTTTGCATTTGATATGATTGATTATGTTTGTTTTCGTGTTGTTTGAAACATTTATCTGCATTACCACAGTTTCCCTCGCTCACACTCAGGGCTCTCCCTCTTTGCCCCTCCCACCCACTCACTGATCGGTTGAGAGACAGGTCCATTCTGTGTTGGATCAGGTCCTCCCATAAAAAGAAATTTATCTTCAACGATTCTTATGTCCACTTAAGTATTACAATTTGTTTGATGTCTGAGAAACTCAAGCCCCTCGGTTGAAAGTTTGATAAAAGTAATGAAAAACTATAATATTTATTAAATAACTTTTTTTGTGAAAGTGTGCATGCTTGTGAGGGTGGATCGGAATGCTTGTGTGTGTCGAGTATTGGTTGTAGTAATGAATTAAGTATCTATTGCTTAGAAATAATTTACTTGTTGAAAGTTATATTTGAAAGTCAGTGTGGATTGCCATGAAACCTATTACTTCTGTATATTTGAAGAAATTATATTAATTGAGGATATTGTGATGCCCTCTGATAGATTGCATTTGAATGTAGTTATATACTGTTCAATGGAGATAAAAAACGAGGTTAGATGTTAGAATGGTTAATATTAGTTTTTAGCATTTTGTGATTGCGTTATTTTCCTTTTGGATTAAAAGGAATTATATTTTATGATAATCTGCTCATTTAAATTATTCTCAACAGGTCGGGTTGTACGTTAAGAGTGCGTTTGTGTAAATTTTGACCCTATCTCCAAAATGGAAAATAGTTTTGCATTTTATTGAACTGTGATCAAATATTGTCGTCTTCTCCTCTGTTTTTCAGCAGGCACATCACCGCCATGCTGTTTTAAAGAAGACTTTTAACAGACTTCTGTCGACACAGGTCGTGTGATGAGATTTAAAGGGAGGATTTTTTACTGTCTTCACCCTTGTTCTTAAACAGCATTTTCATTAGCCTAATTAATAAGTGCCACTCTTCATTATTCAGTGTGCAGAAAGAGCAATTCCGATGTCTCTGTATACCTGTGAATGCCATTATCTTGAGTTTTAGAAGATTAAAGATGAGAGTTATCCAGCTTTTGCTGTCGACCTCATCAGGCAAAAACTTTATTACCTGTGGCCAAAAATTTGTTGTTTTAATATTCTATAGAATGTTATCATTTCCTCCATAAGGACTAGCAAGATGGTCTTTTGAATTAAAAAAAATACTGATTGCTTTTTAATATCACTATGCCTCTAGTTAGGTTTTATTGGTCATATTGGACTTTTGCTTGAAATTGAATTTCTTAGATTATGTGGTTTTTGATACGCATTTCTGCCAGGAGAAGAATAGACTTCGTAACATGCCAGGCTGATGTTTTTTACTGTGTTGTGCAGATTTTGGGGAAATGCTGCATATTTTTATCTGCCATCTGCAATTATTAAATCATGGTGGATCCAAGTTACAGCATGCTTTCTGTTTAAAGGTGAAATAGTAATGCATAGAATGAAAGATGCAGAATCTCTGATGCACAATTAAAAAAAGAAAGATAGAAATAAAATATAGTTTTATATCTCTTTAATTTCTTGCTACAAGATTGCGTTTTTGCTTTTATTGCATCAGTTTTTCGGGAGAGGTTATCGTTCAAAACATGCTCACCTATTTCTTGTCCACAAACATTTCAGGAGACTGATGTTGTTTCTTAAATTAATCATAACTACAACATTCAAAAGTCCCCTGAGATTTCACAGAGCATCCACTTATCATTATTATTTTAATCTAAGATTATACAGCCAGGTCTATTACACAGAGACTGTAGAAGCAGTGTTCACCTGCTCACGGGATATTGGCGGTTATCATAGTGGTTTACTTTAATGTGTCTCCTAATATGGCCGCGAGTCTGAATGCACGATCTCCAGCTGTCAGCACGAATTAATGTTTGCGTGTGCGTGTTTTTCAGCCAGCATTTTTGAGTTATCGTGTCTCTCTCCAGGGCCCAAAGACAGATGCGGAGTGGGGCGGCTAAACTGCTCGCAGCCTAATTCAAGCAAATTCCATATGGCATGCTAATGCTAAAAAAGACTTTGATGTCATTGATAGGACAGATATAAAATCTTATTGAAGACTATTTTGCATTGACTGTCAGGGGAAATATATGATGCTACTTCATACATGCATACATGTAAAGTTCATATATTCATATATTCCTATGTCTCATACTTTAAATCAGGCCCATTCAGACATGTAAATGATGTGACAGCATATTTGTCATCGTTCCTATTTGCTTCCCAAAACCCTGATAAAAAATCTGCCCTGAGTGCGAGCTGGAATGGGGATTCTGTGACCGCTGGGTCTGTATGTATAAATGTGTAAAGATGTATGCAGGGTCTAAAATGAACATTGTGCCACATGTGCCAATGATAAGAGAATTGACATTCAATGCAGCATCCACGAATATTTGATCTAAGCAAGAAACTCTTTAATTTATCATTTTTAATTAATAAATTCAATTTAAAACTATTTTACAAATTACTATTTATTTTAAATGATTAGTGCATATGACTTGACGGGATATGAGACAGTTTCTTTATGTGTACTCTATTTGTTTTGACTAGTAATTCCATCCTTTTTTTGTGTAAATTAGTATCGTAGCTATTAAGTGTACATTTGTACGATGTAAATTGTCAAAAAATTTAAAAAATTTAGAAAAAAGTATTAATCAAGCCCCACCTCTAGCCACGCCCTTCAACCTTATGGTCATTGGTGATGAAATCGTACGATAGCAACAATCATAAAAATAGGTACGATAGCTATAAATTCGTAAGATAGTTACAAATTAACATAAGATAGATGGATGTTGAAAACTTTGTAGTTAAAAACAAACAATGATAAACGCAAAAATGCACAGTTTTTTCTATTAAATATATTCTATTAAATAAATTTTCTATTAAAAATCGTCAGCTCCACGTGGTCAACATAATTCTGGCGTTAAATACTGATAAAGTTACTGAAGCATCACAAAGCTTTTCGCTTGCATTGGCTGTGCGTTAATTTTGGACCCCAGGCGTACATGCAGTAAGAGTGCGTGTATGTGTGTATGTGTGTGTGTATGTGTGTGTGTGTGTGTGTGTGTGTGTGTGTGTGTGGTTATATGTCATGTGTATTTCAGTGTGTTGATTTGACTTTGCAGTCAGATGACAGTGCCACTGTACAATATGACGCTCAAATGTGCCAAGTGCGGAGTTATCTCTTCGGCTGACGTTTCCACCACAGCTACCAGTAACGCCATGTTAGTCCCGCTAATTATTTACCAACTCTATTATGCTCTGCCTTTGGTTCTGTTTTGCTTTCTTTCTACTATGTTTTTGCCTCACCCCTTTTTTCTTGTGCGGTTTTCTCCCCTCATTCATTTCCTTCACCTACTGTTATGTCAGAAGGTATTAGTAATGGTACTGTAGGGCTAATACATGCAAATTGCAATAGCAATATGAGATTAATTTAAAGCCCATTGTGTGTTTTGGAAGATTATATTGTAATTGACCAGACACTTTATTTACCATAAAAAATCATGATTATATAATATAAATCAATACTGATGTTTTGATTAATAAAGTAGTTTGTTCAAATGAAACTAAATAAAACTGATAAATAAATTCAGATAGAATATGATATTATATAAATATTAATTAATCATATAAACTGACTTTATTGTACTATTAAGGTATTGGCTGGCAACTAGTACTGACTCCGCCGATCCCATGTTTCAGCTTAAAAATTTGCAAGTGGTCTTCGGGAAATGTGGAGTTTACCATTCGAGTAACATTACTTTCTTTTTAGTCTTAAGTTTAATCCGTAGTGATGAGTTTCTTTATATTAAACACTATATGGGAGTGAATGAACACTTTAAAATATTTCTCTTACTTTGTAAAACATGTTGACTGACACCAATTGGCCACAGTTTTCATATAGAAATAAAATACTCTGGTCTCCATTATTTTTGTATTCTGTTTCTGGCTGGTGCTCTTACATTAGTATACGATGTTATTTTAGCCAGCCTTTACTGTAGTGTTTGAAAGAGATTATTTCGTGTGTATCTTTGAAACAAAGCACAGAGTGAAAGGTTACAATGGTGGTTTATCACAGTCTGTAATATATCGTGTATTTATGTACTGTATATTGAATTTGAGCAATTTCTAGATATACATTAGCAGAGAGTAAGGTGAAAGGTTAAAAGGGAGTGCGTGGGTATGTTTGTATACGTTTAGAAATGACTGTGATTGAAATCTTCAGTAAAGGAGAATAGAAACAGTACAATCTGTGTAATGGATTGTTATCATATACTGTAGGTATTAGTCATAGTTTCCCAACATACATTAATACATAATATAACTGCCGCTGGTTTTAAAAGAACTAATTATAACTTTTTTTAACCGGATGCTATATTACACATTACTCAAAAATGTTATACTATAGGCCGTCAACCCATAGATATGCGTTTTTCTGCATGTTTGTGTCTGTGTGGGTAAATATGAGTGTTTGTGTGTGTTAAAATTAAAAGAGATGAGTGACACAGAGGAAGAATACCACATTAGAATATAGAAGACAAAAATAAAGTAAAAAAAAATCTAATTGAGCATGTCGGCCCCTCCCTCACAATCCACCATCATTGGAGAGTTCTTCCCCAAATCCACTATATAATGTCTATATGCCGTCATCTGTCAACCTCCCATTTGTCTTTTACTCTGTTTTCCATTACTTTTTTTGTTGGCTTCTTTTTCTATCCGTTGCACCTGTTCTCATTTGTTTGAACTGTGATGAACTTACATTTTTGGAGTATATTGATATTGTTGAGAATATAATTAACAAAAAGGGCAACACTAGCTTATATTACAAACTGTATTGAACGTATTGATTCGTCTTTTGTTGTCACTTCAAAAATAAATGCTGTTTTAGTAAAATACCACATTCAGAACATTAAAACACTCATTAGACCCCAAAATCCATAAAATAAGTAATGAAAATTATGTGTTTTTTTAAAACGAAGTATCAACTTATTAAAGTCACTCTTTAGAATCTTAAACTCTGGTTTTGCCCTCTTTGTCATTTAGTTTATCAGTTTCTGTACAACCCACTGACTGTAATTTTGCCGCTGTCCTGTAGGGCATCGCTATGGAGCTCCTGCGTTGTTTTGCCACTGTTGGCACTAACTTGGATGTCTGCGGTTCTGGCCATTACGGACCGCCGCTCGGCCCTGTTTCAAATCCTTTTTGCTGTCTTCGACTCTCTTGAGGGCTTTGTTATTGTGATGGTGCATTGCATCCTACGCAGAGAGGTAGGCAAATGAATTCAAAACGTTAAAAAATTGGTCTTAACTTCAAATGCAAGTTCTAAATCTAAACGTTCACATGCCTCTTTAGGTCCAAGAGGCGGTGAAGTGTCGAGTCGTGGATCGCCAAGAAGATGGCAACGGAGACTCTGGTGGATCCTTCCAGAATGGTCATGCTCAGCTGATGGTGACTTGCTGTTACACTAAGCTCCGTCTTACATGTGTATTTCTATTAAACATAAAAACATAATGTCAAGCTTTCATCTTGGTGAAACATGCTTCCTGTGTTCTCCAGACTGACTTTGAGAAGGACGTGGACATGGCTTGTCGATCCGGTGAGTCTCAAGGCGTAATTTTACTTTAAGGAATCCCATGAGAGAAGCATCCTGCTGTTTTGAGGAAAAATGGCACGTTTCAGTCCTCATAATGCATTTCTGAGAGCAGAATGTGATCTGCTAGCTGGTGAGAAGCACAATGCTGATAAATAAACTCGTCTGTTCATGCTGCGCGTCAGATCTGTCCGCCTGTCCTAATTATGTCCCGCATGACGTTCTATTATCAGAAAGCAGCTTTCTTCTCTGATATCTATGAGATTTTGATTAAGCGTTCAAAAGACACATCAAGCAAACATCTGGAAGTATAGACTTAGATTTGATCTAGCGATGTGCTGGGTTTTGTGTTTTTCTGTGGTTTTTATCGTGTAATTTCGCTAAAGCCCATGCGCATGACTTGCATCAGTGCAGGGCATTAAATACTGTAGACTCACTATATTGTCAAAAATGGGATATATTTATATGAGCTTTTAATATATGCCATAGGGCAATTCCAGCATTATTGATGATACATTTTGAAGCAAAGCTTGAAAAAAATTCTCAGAGCATGTATTTATTGCCAATATATTGAACCATCTGTTTGTATTATTCTAAATGGATGATGATAGAGTCCATAAATCAAAGAAACATCATTCTATGCACATGTTTTCTATATGAATAGAAGGAAATATCATACATCATGCATGGGTGTAACAAAACTGAACACTATACGTATAGCAAAGCTATCAACATTTACTGGTTAAAATACCAGTAAGCTCTCTCTTTTATATATCCATATAAAAATGAAAAGATAGTAGCTATTTCATGTCATAAAGAGCTATTACTTGTCTGTTTGTTGGATATTATTGTTTCTGGTTTGTGTATTTGAATTCACAGACATTCTTAAAAGTTTGTCCTCCTTTTTAACAAAACTTGTGCATAGACTGATATTTTTCTGACTTTTGTACTTAATGATCAGGAGTTAAGAAAATATAAAAATAAAGTTCTGTGGATTATGTACAAATACATATTCTGAGTGTTTGTATGTTGCATCCATAACACTGGAATTACTCTTTTTCAAAAACATATATTAGTTATTTTGTTTGTATTTTCACATGCCCATCAATTACGAGTACCGACTGTTATGGATATGATGGATATTGATTTACGGAAACTTAAAGCTATGCTTTAAAAACATAAAAATAATCAAAACATTTTCCCAATTTTATTTAAACTACTTAATAAAGACATATGAACTATTAATATTATGAAAATCTTTAATTGACTTAAACATGAAATAAGTCTCATAATCTTGTTATTGTAAATTAAATCCCATGCAGATCTTTGAGACAGCCTTACTACAGATTACATTGTTGAGTGCAGTTCTAAAAAGGCCAAACAGTTACATATTTGTCCTTCATTGATATACAACACTTTTGTTGACATTTTGACTGTTCAGCATTTACACTTTCTGCTCTTTACAAAACCTTGTAAAATCGTCCATGATGCCGTGCTTTTGTTCTGAAAGTCAAACCATCAACGTATGACTATTTTATCATTTTTTTATTATTATATTCAAATTTGTGCAGATGATCCTGTGTAAATCATTCCTTCTTATTTCACCTTTGTGATTGCTTTTATCCTCTTTGGTTTTCAGGCACAGGGAAGCGTTCTTCTCTACAGGGTGAGGAGAAGGTAGCTTCACAGCAGATACAAAAAGGTTCCAATTTCAACACTCTTCCTGCCAGCATGGCAAAGGTTCACCTGCAAAACGTCGCTGACTACGCCAGCCACACACTCACCATGCGCCGCGAGAAGGGCGGCATCGCCGGGGTCAGCACGGAGCTCCCTGGAGCCAAATCTATTTATATATGTGACGGCGAACTCTTCAAACAACTGGACGGAGATCTCACTCGGGCTTCCGACAACGGACGACCCGAAGGTGGAGTAACCAGCCAGGGTTATGTCCTCTTACCCAATAACAACAACACCCTCAGGCCGTCAAAGGGCGGGAAGGAGGACCAAGCCAAGTACAACATCAGCATTGAACAGTTACCCCAAACCAGACTCATCCACCTGGCCAACACAGCTGGATCAGATTCAGTGGCGGGATTCGGACTCAAGAGCTTGCCCACCGATCGAGTCAGTGTTTCGTGCACGGAGAGAGATTCCCCTGGACAGAATATCTCCGGCGAGTCCCAGATGACCAACAACACATGTGAGCCAGGAGACTTGGGCAACTCTGGTATGATGTCGAAGAGCGAGACGGTCTCAACGCTGTCTATGAGCTCTCTGGAGGTAAGACATGATTATCATCACACGATCACAAACCTGAACCTGTTTCCCCAATCCGGATATGCTTGTTTTTTTAAATAATGTAAACCGCTTATAAATCTTTGTGTGAAGAGATTTAAAGCCTAAATAAATCAGAACCTCAGTGACAGATGCTTTCTAAATGATTCTCTATTCATTAACATTTGATGGCTAAGAGCGCGAAGAGTGAGAATGGCTTGTGGAGCACATCTTGCGACACTTTTTAAATCACATTTTCTTGTCATGGCGATGCCGTCCGCTCTCTTTTCATCCGTGATTATTTATAATGACTGACGGACGCTTTTGTTCGGTCCAAGGAGACATGCCGTAGACCCATCTGCCTGTGAATCCACATCAATGTTTGTCATATTTGCCACAAGGGAGCGAGTGTCCTAATTTGTGCACAAAAGGAAAAAAGCAAGTTTGCAGAGCATCTTTTTATGGAAGTGTCATTTCAATTGACATCGGCAAACGTACATCAACTCAACCCCACATCAAAACATTTAATGGAAGGATGAATGCGGGGTTTGAAAAGAAGAGCGCTTGGAAGAAACGACAGGAAGTTCTAGAAATCGTGCCGCTTTGCATTCGCAATCCGCCCTCTTAGGAGTAAGTCTTTGCAAAGGTCAGGTTTCGCTCGTGTTTTTAAAGGGAGCAGATGACATGCGTAGATTCCTCCTCACCCCGGGCCAAACTTGCTCCCAGAATGCATTGGGGGTCCACAGCTGCAGCCGTGCTCGGAGCATGCAGAATGTCAGACTGCCCTCAGACGGGCTAAAGAAAGGCCATGCGGTCACAAGCTGTTAACTTGCATGCACATGCCAGGAGCTCAGCAGAAGCATGCAGTTTAAGACATACAGTGTCTTCCCTTAAAGTGTTAAAATGTTACCTTGTCTTCTTTTTCTCTTTGCAGAGACGAAAATCACGCTATGCAGAGCTTGACTTTGAGGTGAGTGTAAATACTATAAATACAGTTTCCAAAGGTACACATGAACTGTGTTTATGGTATGCATCATCTCTGCAAAGTTTTTAGTCATGCTTTGTCTTACAGAAGATCATGCATACAAGGAAGCGCCACCAAGACATGTTCCAGGACTTAAACAGGAAGTTGCATCATGCAGAGAAGGACAGAGATTCTCCGCCCGTGGATGGCAAGTCCGGGAAGAGATGGAGTGTGTCCTCAGGAGGTAGCGATAAAACCAACCTCAGTGTAAGTGAATCACTTCAACTGTTAATGTTTTTTTTTCTGTCGATTTTGTTTTAATTTCTGTTATTTATTTATTTAAAGCACAAAGGAACACAACAGAAGTTTGAGACATACAAATTGTATAAAATGAAATGAAAAAAGTATTTAAAATTGTTAAAATAATCATAAAACCTAATGGCTTAATTACTAAGTAAGGGGAAATGTGTCTTAAGAAAGATTTGGGGGAAAATTCTGTCCAAGTAAAAAGATGTATATATAAAGAATATTCTAATATAAATTGCAGTAAAACATTATTTTATGATATAAACTATTTACAGTGTTATTTTGCGACATTCATACTTAACAAATGTTTTTTAAAAATGCAGGATAAACAGCAGACCCCAAGTAAGCGGGCGTGGGAGGGAATCAGGAAGACTCACTCACCGCCTTCATGGGTGCGTAAGGAGCTCGAACCCCTTCAGGCCTCTCCCCTGGAGATGCAAGCGGTGGAATGGGAGAAGGCCAGCGCCACCATCCCTCTGGTGGGCCAGGAGATCATGGACCTGCAGACAGAAGTCTGAATGACCCCACAAACAAATCTGACAAACCGAACAAACTCTTCTTGCAGGGAAATGTGATGAAAGGGCGAAATATTACGTGAGCGAGACTGTGTGAAGGACGAAAGGACCAAAAATAGATGAGAGAGAGAGGGAAGTGAAGAGAGAGAGAGAGAGTTTCGGAAAGGAACATGGAAATGTGGCTTTGCAATTTTTTTATCTTGGAATGGCCTTTTCCTTAATGTCAAAGCGAATCAGAACACTTTTGAAAAAAGCAGGTCTGAGCCTGTTGCTATGGTAATGAGCTGGCACTACCAAGAATGGTGGAACTGGGCAAGTTGAGTGGTCACCCTCTTTGGGATTCTGGGATGAGCCATGGGAACATTTGGAGCGACAGACAGAAATTCAGACTAAGAGTAGATGAGCCTTAGTGAGTGGCCTTTCATTTTCTTACACTTCTGGATCAACAGGACACAACAAACACACATATTAGCGTTTCTTTATAGGTTTGTTAGGGATGAGAAAATGAACTAGAAACTACAGAAAACTGCCTGGCAGGAATCAGCAAAGATATGTGAAATAAAATATAAAAACTAATTCTAAGTATTATTGTCATCGTTGTTGTTATAAACGTGAATTAAACACATGCATATAAATGAGGTGAGGGCGACATCATCCATAAGATATCCGTCGCTCATAATGCAGTGCCCAAAGCCATCTGCACATGACTGTTAATCTGTCTCGAACGCCCTTCTGAGCCAGTATCGCCCAAAGCGGTGCCACTCGCGCCCACTTCTTAGCCTCTGTGCTGCTCCGTGCACCGCACCGACCTGTGGATACTTTAAAGACATCAGATCACAGATTTCCATCGGTCAAATCAGCATGAGAACTTACAAGTGCGTTCCTCTGTGACTGTGGCGGGAAGCGATCCGGGCCGAAGGGCCGGCTTTCCGTTGTGTGAACCCACACGATTTCATTCGCTTGATGTTTAAGCCAGAATCACTACTAGAGAGCTGAGAGGAAGCAAAAATGAAGAAAATACAGATATCTATATGTACACACTTACATGAAAAGTGTGTGTATATATATATATATGAAAAATATATATATAACATGTCTAACATAAGAACTGCAAAGGGGTGTTCTTCTCTGGTCAGGTTGTGGTTGCACACAGAGAAAGCACAAGACTCCCAACAGAGTCCTGTTGTACAGCATTGTAATTATTTCCAGAAGAGATCTACAAAATGAATTTTAGCTTATAAATATCTTTCTTACTGTGCTTGGGGAATATTGTCATTATTATTATAGCTATCATCAGAATTCTGAGATCCCCAAATCTCATCGGGTTACTGGACTATATCAGTGTTCTGTAACTTTATGTAACGGTGTGTATTTTGGTATCACCGACTGTCTCTCCAGATGATACGTTCTTGCCTGAATCCCCGTCCCGTCCCCTCCCTGTCCCGTTACACACACTTTTTTTTAAGTTCCCTGGGGTTTCTTTGTTATTGTACAGTTTTCAGAGCACAAAATGAATGTGTCATATTTCTAATAAAAATTATATCTATATAATAAACTGTAAGGTGTCGCATTTATAGATCTGAATGAATGATCCCAGATTTTACCCACTGCAAATTCTAGTAAAAACGAAGGTTCTTGTTTTTTGAAAATAATAAATGAGTGTTGGAGAATTTGGTGGGTGGGGAGTTGTTGTGATACTACAAATGGAGGACATTCATTTCTTGTCAGCACAGGGTGGGCCGGTGTACTGAACCCAATTATATCTCCATTAGACGTAAAACAGTTTTTTCTTAATACATCACTGACTACAATAAAATGGAAGTGAAAATGCCTAAACAAAAGTACAGCCCGGTAAAGAGATCATTGCAAAGATAATTTTCAGATTTTTAAATTAAAGATGTGTTTTGGTAAATTTATTTCATTTATTCTGAAAGATATTTAAACACAAACATTGATTCTGCTTGTAATTATCTGCAGAAAGGAAACTGGGGAAGCGCTCAAAATAACAGATTTTTTACAGGCTTCAAATACTGTGAAGAAATACAGTAATATGTGTACATGCATTTAGGAAAAGTTACTAAATCATTTTCATGGAAAAATATTTTATTCACAGTTTTCTTGTGTCTTCTCATGCTGTAAGTCTTTCACATTAATGATTGAATGAAAATTTGCAATGGTCTTTCTGTGGCCGTTTATCTACAAATTACCATTGTGTTTAACTGATACAAGTAATATAAATGATTGACATTATATATATATATAATGAGAATATAAGAATATAAACCCTACATCTGTAAATCTTTTTCTAATTTGCTTTGAACTGTACATAACCTCAAGAGCACATTCACATGTTTGCTGGGATTTCTTTTTAATGCCAATGCTCCTTAAGAACTTACAGCACGCAGACACTGTGAAAACAAAGAATTATTGAAATTACTCAATTTAATCTTGTACACCAAAGTTTTTTTAACCATTCTTTTTCAAATTCCTGCAAATTTCTTTACATTTTTTATAAAAACTTAATTAAAATGTTTGGACGCGGTGTACATTATTAAATTGAGTAATTTCAACTGTAATTTTTCCATTGTGTCTTTCATATGTAATGTAAGCAGACAGAACACCTGATGGGTTTACCAGCATATGTGTGTGTTCCAGAGACATGCTTTCAATCCAGATGAGACCTAATTAAATCTTATCTGAATTCAATTATATGGAAAGCAGCAGTATTACTGCCATTCCGTTTTGCTCCATGTGTGTTTGTTCATGAGAGTAAATTGACAAGATGACTTTGAAAGTGCTTACTCCTGACTTCCTGATGAATTCTCATCTGATCCAGCTCCATCTATAAATCCATAAAGCTTTACAGCACATTTCATGCAAACACTGCAATATAGTCACTAAAAAGACAAATTGAATATATATTTATATATGTGCATTAGTAGTGACTTCTTTTTGTGAACTATTTTGTGTCATGCAAGTTTGTAAATTATTGTTGGTATACATAACTGTCCAAATTTTCCAAATTTTGGGATTATCTTCTTTTATGTTTAATCAGAAGTTCCTAATTATGTAGAATGTGTTGGCATAAATAATTTCCTTACAAAAAACAGTTAACACCAAATCATATCATAATATTACTAAATAAATATAATGATTGATATGTTTCTCATTAAATTACAAGTAATAATAATGAAAGGACAAATTGTATGACATCAATGTGAAAAAATTAACTATAGTCTTTTTAGGTGTGATGACAGACATATTCACAGTAATAAAAGCATTTACCAGTATCACGATATCTCAAGAACAATCTAAACTAAGCTGGTCTCAAAATCCCATTTTTATGTAAATACCATAAAATATTGTATATTATTTTTATATGACACAGTTAGTGTCTAGTAGTCTCACATTAACAGGGAAAGATCATATCTATCCGCTTTCATGCCGGACAGAAATGCATGTATCCAACTCAAATTTATTGCCCTAACAAATAAGGAATTAAACGTGGGTCACAGCCTACATGTTTTCTTAAAGTCTATTGAAAGACCTAAATTGTCTTAAAGAAAGCACAAAAGACTAGATTGCAAAACAGCTCTTACACGAATTATGACGTAAAATGTGTCGAATTCATATTTATATCAAGTTCTTTGGTTTAGGCTATAAGAATATTTAAGGCAGGTGTTTTGGAGCTAAAATGTGCAATACAGTGGCATTTCAGGAAAGTTTTATGCATAAACCTTATGCACATTACAATAGTAATAGTATTTATTTTTATTGTTAACCAGCAAAGATTGGTAAGGCCAACAAAGTTCATTCCATTTTTTTCAATGTTTTCATGAAAAACATTTATACAGCATGCCAAGCTCACCTTCTTTGACTAAATTCTAATTTCGGTAAATGTTAGAGCGAGAGAAAGATCGGCCGTGGTGACATTTTCAACAGCATCTCTTAGGATGGAACACATTCCAATGGGGCTCATTAGAAATAAAAAATATATATAGGAGAGATTTTTGCCTGAAGCCTTTTTTGTATATAGTAGCTATAATATGATCCAGGATGAAAAGAAGAAAATCCATTATATCTATTATAAAATCTGTCCTATATATTCATCCATTCATCATTTATGAAATAAACAGCTGGTCATATGTTGACTGTAGTTTATTTAAGATGATAAAGTATGAAAGTATTGAAAAAAAACTACAAATGTGAGCCATATGCCATACTCATATCCTAAAATCTTTTTATTTTTTTAAAAAGGAAAACACAACACAAAACACTCAGTGGCTTGATGATTTTCTGAAATTTTTCTCAAGTTAAGAACCGTAAGTAAAGTTAAGAACCGTACGTAAATATAATATCAAGATAATCCTAAAAGCATACATTTGATATTTAACTTTACTTTTAAATAATGATATTTGTGTGCATGTTATTCATGTTTTAATGATATAACAACGTTTTGTGCTGTTATTGTTATGTTAAAAGAGCTGAACCGTGTTCTGATGCATGTGTCATTCTTCACTTCACTATCCAGACAGAAGGAGTTAGGCCAGTTCAGCTTCTGTCATTCCCTTCCACTCCATGGCATAAACTCTGGCTTTTACTGTTTCAATTCTTTCTTGTATGTCATCATAAAATTCAGTCGATTTCATTTTCCCTTGTACTCATCTTTAATCATCATTATATCACATATATAAAAGTATTATTTGATTTAATTTGATTATATACACCCAATTAATATTGTATCATTGTAATCAAACTCTGAATGCACCAAAAGGATTTCAGGAAGCAATATAAAGCATATAAAACAAGACTGTAGTTAAAATGCAAAATGTGTCCATGTTTCTCCTATGTTCTTGTTGTGACTCTTTTCCCCTTGGATTTAATTTCCCATGTTTTTCCACGCTACCTCAACCGTCATCCGTTTGTAATCAACGGATTACACGTCTCCCCCTGTCAGCTATCAAGTCATTATTCCGGACTCCATAAAAACTCTCCGTCCGTCCCTGTCTTTGTATAGTCTGTATGTTTGTGGTCTGTATAGTCTGTATATTTGTGGTTTATCTGATTCCTTGTAGTCATAATTAATGGAATGGTTACATGTATCCCCTATGTTCCTTTTGTGACTGTTTTTCCTTTGGACTCATTTCCCATGTTCCTTCAGGATCCCTTACCGGGATCCCCAGTTTTTTATTTTTTTTTACATTTACATTTACATTTAGGCATTTAGCAGACGCTTTTATCCAAAGCGACTTACAATATTCGAGGAGACAATGAAGCGGTAAATAGCCGATACAACAATAGGTGAAAAATTAGTATACAAAACAGTCACACAATAGTATTTGTATTTTTACTTTTTATTTTATTTGAATTTTAGTTATAACAACCAGAAATCAGAGTCATCGGGTCTTTGCTTGTTTGGCTAGTACATTGTGACAGAATGGACTTTCATTTGTATGGAAATGAATCATGAAGGAAATTTATGAAAATGGGTTTATGCCTTTTGCTATGACAGCTGCTTCATCTCCATTTCTGATTCTTGGAAAACATAATTCTGTACATTTATTGGGTGAGCTAGTAAATATATATCATTTCTAAAGGATTTTCTTTTTCTGCAGGGAGTTGATGATATAATCATCATGATCTCCTGCTGGCAGAAGACTAAAGTTGAAGAAGTTGCAGATGGTTTAGCAGAAACATATAAAGAAGCTGCTGTGTCTATCACTATCATCACTTTGACAGATGTGTTTTCTTTCTACATGGGTCTATTTACTCCATTCCATCCTGTTCAGTCTTTTTGCATGTACACAAGCACAGCTCTTCTCTTCTGTTACATCTTCAACATCACGTTCTTTGGTGCTTGACTTGCACTGGATGGAGGAATAGAGAAGGCTAATAAACATTGGTTGACCTGCATGAATATACCAGAATTCAACATTGATGATGTTACTGGTAATATTTGTTGTTTTGGTGTGGCTTATGATAAAAGCACTTGAACTGATGAAGCAATGCCGATGGATTGCATCTTTAAAAATCACTTTGGTCCATTCCTGACAAAGACCTGGGTTAAGATCATTGTGTGTATGTTTTATGGATGTTGTCAGCTTCAGGAAGGTCTTGATCGGAAACATTTAGCCAAAGACGGCTCATATATTGGTAGTTGTTGTGATGACGAATATCAATTCTTCTCTTCTTGTGGTCCAGATGTCACGTTCGTAATAACAGATGAAAACTTTCAGTACTGGAATCCAGAACCTTACCTTGTGTCTGGGAAAGTTTTAGAACATGTGAATGGTGTCTAGTGTCTACTATTAGTTTAGACTCAGTATCTATGATTAATCTGGTGATCATCATTGGATTCTCTGTAGGTTTCTCTGCTCACATATATTATGCTTTTGTGTCCAGTGAGGAACCGTCGGCGAATGAGAAAGCTAAAGATGCCCTCTATAAACTTGGCTATCCCATAAATCAAGGTGCAGTGTCCACTGTTGCAGGTGTAGTGGTGCTCGCTGCAGCAAAAAGCTACATCTTAAGGACCTTCTTAAAAATCATGTTCTTAGTCCTTCTGTTTAGAGTTGTTCACTGTATTGTATTTATACCCTTGTTCCTTATACCCTTGTGGTCGCCTATGTTCTGCTGAAAAGAAAAAAGTCAATGAGCAAAAAGTCCAATCTGAGAATAGTGTAATCTGTTTGATCCAGACTGTCACTACAGCTTCATCTGAGTGATAGTCACCAAGTGTTTTTAGTCTGTATAGAACAGAAATCTTCATGCGAAATATAGTTAACTTATATTACAATATACCATGTTAAATTACATAGGCTACACCGTAATGACACATCATTTTGCAATCATATTTGTGAGCTTGTGTAACATTTAAGATACAAAATTATTGTATGCCCTATAGGTGTACTACACTTACCAACTTAAATTATGTAATTTACAACGTGATTATATTTCCAAGTATTTGCATTTAACATCACTATTTGTTTTATTGTAATGTTGCATTGGAATAACTATATTAGTATTAAATTTATTAATTAACTTTTTTTGATGTTATGTTTATGGGGATCATATGTAATCTAAGCATTTTGAGTGTAGTAAACTCTTAAAAATATAAATCCCTCCAAACTGTTTTTTTCTTAACAAAACCTTATACCAGACAAAATAATTATCTTAAATGTATCTTAGTTAACCACAAAAAATGTGAAGTAACACTCTACAAAGCATCGTTTTGTAATGTTCCATTTATATCCACAGTGAATGTATAATAAATATCTTCTTTTAAGGGCTACCGCCAATTTATCACATTTAAAGCCCAGGATTATGTCAGGACAGCTTCTAGGGGAGACATTTAAAAGCCTGTCAATGGTTCAGAATCACACCCCTGGGGTGTTCTGGTTCTCAGAGACCAATTCAGCTGAATGAGCGTAGCAGCTTGATCTAATTGCATTATTAAAAATAGATAGCAGCTTTCTGAGGGTATCAAAAATTGACAGCTTTAGGTTTGACTTCTCAGTTTCTCTAATGGTTAAAAAGGAATTATTAATGCAAAAATCCACAATACGATATTCCACAAATAAAGTTGCAATAAACATTTATTACAACCATCTCACACGTGTTAGTGTTGTTTAAATGAGCTCACAACCTACTACTAAGATTTGAAGATTTCTGTTCACTCCTGTGGTTCAAAACTTGTATGATTCCTTTATCTGTGGAACACAAAAGAAGGTATTTTGAGAAATGTGTTGTTGTGTGTGTTTGCAGTGTAAGTAATTTGTTTAGCAATGCTCTTTAGAATATCTCATTTTGTATTTTGTATAAGAAAGAAAGTAATATAAATTGTAAAATTTTCTTCTTATATTCTTGAGTGAACGTTTCAAGCTGAATCGTACACAAAAGAAGATATTTTGAAAAATGTCTCGTTAGTTGTGTACCCATGCAATAGTAGTTACTTGGTTAGAATTTTTTCAATTGTCTTACTGTTTGTTCTCCATGACCTAGTAAGTTAAGTTAAAAATGACAGACATTTGCTTGTCTCAGTGTCCATCCAAGTTCTTTGGTTCCGACTATTTTTCAAAATATCCTATTTTGTGTTCTGCATGAGGCACAGTTTTATTGTTGGTTGCAACTTAAAAACTGAAGTGTGTCAGTATAATTACAGATTAAAACCTGTGTAACACTTTAATCTCTGGAACAATGAAGATATTTTGATATTTGTCTCCGTTGTTGTGTATCCATGCAATAGAAGTTATTTGGTTTGCAAATGGATGAGGAAAAAAGTTAAGTAAAGATGAAATATGTTTCTTTTATTGTTTGGCGAACCTTTCATTTTTGACAGCAGACTAAACACCTATGTAACACCTTAATCTGTTGAACACAAAATAAGCTATTCTGGGAAATGTCTTTGTGTCCCTGCAATGAAGTTATTTAGTTACCAAGGTTGTTCAAAATATCTTATCTCATGCTCTACATGAGATGAAAGATTTTTGTTTTATTGTTGGGAGACCCTTTAAAGCTGAAGAGTGATGTTTTAATAGGATATTTTAATAGGCATTAAAAATGTACTGTCCCCAAGGAGGAGCAGACAAAAATTCTTGAAAACTCATGCTGCAATTATTTTGTCCAATAAATAGCTCCTCAAAATTAAACTGTCCCTGCTGTGATACCACTCGTCTCGGATACCTCATAAGTTTAAATAGAAAATGACAAACTACTATACTCATCAAGAAAGTTCCTGACATCATCAAATCTCAGGTTAAAACTGCATCAAGAATGCATCACACATATTCATTCACAATTCACGTTCAAATTTACATGCATATCAAGTTTTCAACTTTTTCAATAGAAGAACAAAGCCATCTTTTTTAAATTTCACCCTCTGGATTGTTCTCCATCCCACTCAGCGATTTGCTCTGTGTTTACTGACCTCCGTCTAGCCTACTGGCCTGCTCTGGTGGTAAATCTGTCTCAAATCTATCTACTGTGACAGTCAGAGACAGAGCGTGATTTAAAGGCTGTCAGTCTTGCTCTCAGACAGTGAGGCCTGCCACAGCCATCCAAACCGATCTGTGTTTGCCTCAGTCCGTGATTAATGTTCGCCTATTTTTAACACCTTCTTCAGAAAACACACACTTGCGTTCTTTCATATGTGCTTGCTGATAGACAAGACGATCGCAGAGTGTCACACAGGTGCACAAAACTTTCCAGGTTCACAAAGCAATGACAATAATGGAGTATGGAGTGAACCAAATTGTATTGCCAATTCAAGTTTAATGTCAAAGGATTTCACGCTCAGTACGGAGGATAAACAATTTTACACTTCTTGAGTTTTTGATCTGCAGGGAGCGCATGTTTAAACATAATAATTCACAGATTTTCAGTAAAGTGGCTCATTTATTCTTCCAGTTCATTCCACCCATGAGCTGTCACATTGTTTGGTAATATAATAGTGAATTATTACCTTAAAAATGTCATTGATTAAAATTGCAGGGATGATTGTACACAGTGAGCAGGGAGATGTATGGAAAGGATATAAAAACTTAATTACGTTGAGTTCTACAGTATCTTTCTGTGTCATAATTGGCAAAGTATAGATCGGGCTTGGCTGTACACCAGCAAAATAAATAAAGACAGTTCTGATGGCAAAATCAACATTAAAAAAGCGCAACTGCACTGTCATTCGCCAACTTCTAATAGAAACTGTTACTTGCATAATTGGAAAAGCTATTAAAAATAAATTAACAACATTAATAAGCTTGTATAGCTGTATTAAAACTATCAGTCATTTTTAAGACACAAAAGATGTCAAAAGTTTCCTAGAAAATTATTTAGTTTTAAAGAATGCAGGCACCGGACTCAATTTTAGGTCCGTTTTTGTTTCCCGGTCTTACTAGTGACTTGCAAAATAACAATTGGTATTTTAAAAAAATATATTAATTAAAATGTTTGTCCATAATTCATAGTTCCTAAATCCTATCAAATTTAAATAAAACAATCATTTATTTTCTGTAAACAGTGGGGTTGATTTTAATTATAATGTATTTGTGTATATTCACAGTCCATTCACAGAGGTCGTGGCAATTTGCGACATCGTACGTAAATGTGAGGGAGCCGTAGGCGACCACACAAGGCAGAGTAAGATCCAATTGCAGGAAGTTTATTAAACTTAGGAAATAAATCCAAATCACAAAGCTGTAACGTAGATAAGAGACAGTCAGATATCGATACAATAAGAAAATAGAAAGGAATATCCAATAACAACAGTCCAATGAAACAAGCACAATGCTCAGCAAACCATAGATCAACACTTGAATAAACAAATACTTGCTAAAGCACTGAGAACTGGCAATAACAAACAGAAACAGTATTAGCTTAAATAGGGAACAAATAGAAAGAAACCTGTTTGGATGCAAATGTTCAGTGTTCTCCCTCTGGTGTCTGGTTGTATGGCTTCCAGCCCCAATCGTTACATTAATGCTTCTATGCAGTTATTTGCAAGTCCACGGTCCTATTTACTTGAATGTTGGAAGTATCTTTAAAATAGCTGGTAAAAATTACAATTAAATAACACACTTTTATTAATAAATAGACATGGACGGTACCATAATTTGGTTTGCTAAGCTTACATTGAGCTAAAATCACCATCATTTCATTGCTGATTGAGGTTTTGCTTGTTTCACTGGAAGTGAGAGTTCCTCTCCGGAAACGCATATTGTTATATTAATGTCTTTGGTAAACCTATTGAATCTGAGTCCTACATTTGTTCAAATGTGTGCTCTTCATGGTCAAAAATTCATTATAAAGAGTGAAATTACTGATTATGGAGGGGCTTTAAAGGGGAAGTATCACACACAGTTTCTGCCACTCCTATATTAAAGAACCTGTAGTGTAGAATCATACGTTCACATCTTACTTATATTTACAGAAGACATATAGCTTGACCATTGCTTCCGGAAAAGGCAGAGGTCCCATGAGCGGGCCGGGTGCAGCGCTCGTGACCAATCAGATTTAAAGAAATGTCTTTCTGACATGAGTTACAGTGCTGGGTGCAATATGCCATGCATCAAACTCAGCTTTTAATAATTGCACCACGCTGAACAGGACAATGTTTATGTTGCTGCCACTGAAACCGTCTATACCGATAGATACAGATGGTGGCCCAAAATATGCAAACTAAACCTAAAATCTACAAACTAAACACAGCATGCACAGTCAATTACTCATAATGGCTTCTCGGCCTTCTCGAGGTCTCCAAGTAATGCCGTGACTAAAGCTACAAATGGATTCTTTCGCGACCTGCCAGAAAAGCTTTCATGTTAATAAAGGAGAGTGGCGCAGGAGTGCTCGCTGTGGAAATAAGTCACGGGGCTCTGCTTGGACTGCGCAGTCGGACTCTGGCAGTAATGAGGAGCAACAGAGCCAGCCTATTCCCCATACATTTAGCGGCAGTCAAAGTCCAATTTCTACCTGGGAAAAACTGGCAACTTAAAAGGGACTTCATAAAAATAAAAGGATATTCCATTAGTGCTCAGCGTTAGTGAACCGAGCGCAGATGTAGAGGCAATAATCAGCGGCGTGTGTCTTTGAATAGCTGTTTACATGGGGAACAAGGGTCCTCCTTATTGCTTTTACAGACGTACGTGGAAGTTGTATTAAAAACGTGAAGGTTGAGACGTAATCTTTGAGGGTGCATTTTTCATCTTGGTGTGCTGAGGATTTCATTTCCTGTAAAATACAATATCCTGTCCGAAAGCCAATTATTCAATCTTTCTCTTGTCTGCTTACCAGCATTCCCCACACACAGATGTAAGGACAATTTTGGTGTGTTTTTTTCAGTCATCGTTATACAAATGTGATCATTTACATTGCATTACTCTTGGTTACCAATCACTTGAGACATTAGCTAAAATGAACCAACAACAGTATACTATTGCCGCATATATAAGTGTTGGTTTATGTTTAAATTTAGCATTTATTAATACATTTTTAAAATATAAATTTGTCCATGTATACACATGAAATAACATTAGCAACGATAAATACATGCTTAACAACGAATTGTTTGCACATTTAGTAATGTTGTACAGGCATTTCTTGTTGATCTTATAAACTGTACTGCTTTTTTAAATTTATGATAAATTAGTTTCTTTTATTCTTTTTAAGGAGCACAATAAATCACATTTTAAATTTTGCTGTTTTCTTGCAATTTTTGTGATGTTCGACTGTTACTTTGGTCTTACGTTAAGAACTGCATTGCAAAGCACATGAAAGAAAACAAACACTGGACTTTTTTGTTGTTGATTTGCATTCCCTTTTCTTGTTTTGTGTAAATAAATATATATTTTCTGTACATATTCAGAGACTCAATTCAGTCCTTAGAACCCACAGCATTAAACATTTGTATGTCTAATTTTTCAGAAAAAGTTTAGATAATATATATCTCTGCTTTTATTTTTGAATCAGGTGTATAAAATAAGAGACCTCCAATGGCTCCCCGGAGCCAAAAATAAGCAACAACTGCATTTAAGAGAGAAATTCTTGCTGACTCAGATCAGATGACTTAATTGCATTTTGAATGTTTTCATAAAATGAAGAAAGACATGTGTGCAGTACAGTGTTGTGGAAGAATGATGTTCATAAAGCAGTGCAAAACGTCTGTAATATTGTCTCCCGCAAAATGAAATGCATTTGGTGCATCCTAGGCTTTTCCCATTCTTTCTCTTTCACTCCTTTTGTACATTTGGTAGGAGCCACTTAATAGGAACTGGCTGTGAAAGATGCTATTCTGTGTTTCGGGATGTTTTATTGTCATGGCTCGCTCTTTACTTAATGCTCTCTAAAAGCCGTTTTATCACCCTGTCTTCATCTTCAACTGTAATGCTGTCTTCACCTTTCACAGAACTCTAGAAAATGAAGACTGTATGAAAGCTGTTCTGGTTTTATTTTTATTTGGACTTCCTGAAAATTAAATATTCAAATTTTAATTGTTTTTGTGCTAGGGGGTTAAATAGCATCATTAATTATTAACAAATTGAACTCACATTAATTTACAAAAATAATTTATTTATGATCTCGCCGGGGTTTATTTCAAGTGCAATAGCATTAGTATTTTCAAGCCTTTTATTATGATTTTAGGAAAACATTATTCACCAAAACAACAGTAACAGAGGTTTGTTTATAGTTGCTTATACAACAGTAAATTTTTTGCACTTTTCCCAAATATGTATTTCCCCCTATTCTGTCTGTTCATAACTAAATCTTAGAGATATAGTTTTCCCAAAAATGAAAATGGTACCATCATTTACTCACCCTCGTATCATTTTAAACCTGTATGACTTTTCTTTCACTATTTTCTTTCATATGAATAAATGTTTGTAACTGGCAACCACTTTCTTTAAAATATCTTCTTTCCTGTTTTGCATAAGAAACAAAGTCATACAGGTTGGAAATGACAAAAGGGGAAATAAATGATGACACAATTGTCCTCCTGACCTGCTTATATTGCTTAAATTTCTGGTAGGCTAATTTTAATTATTTATCACAAGTGGCAAAAAAAAGCGAAATCTCATTGTTCTGGGAAAGACACACTTCCTTATCTGTGACTTTAGTGTCAGTGGAACATTCCAGTTTTGTATTTATCAGATCCATGCGCACAAATCAAAACTCTTATTAGACCTTTGAGCCACTACAGCACAACTCTAAAAACCTGCTGCTATAGATCAACACAACCTCTGTGCTTTTAAATCTTTCCACCGAGACTACATCCCCAAAATGTTTTCGTCTAGATCGAAATAGTAACTCTTTCCTGACAAAAGTCGTAGTTGTGATCAACCTGTCAGAATTCTATCGAGCTATAAAAACTGCAAAAGACATTTCACACGGATGGTTTTCGGACTTTCTCAGTTGTCTATTGAGCTTGGCTTGATTTTTGACAAAGGTGCTAAAAGATGAGTGTTGGCACCGAAGGTCTCAGGCTGAGTGACTGTCTGGGGGAGGAACGGATGTTCTTGCGTAAAGCGGAAGTTAGTTAGTGCCATTGTGGAAAGTTTTTCTCTACAGCTCAGTCATTCGTTGTGGCACATCCCACTCAACAGATGGCTACCGTTCCGAAAATCTCATTATATCCAAGAATACCAGTAGATATTGCATTACGTTATTTTTGAATAACTTTTGTGGAGAAAGTTAGTAATTAAACAAGGCAGCCAAGAAAAAGGAATTAATTGACTATAAAAACAGCTGAGACTATATACTCGATTTGCATATGTTAAAACAATTAAAGTTGGTTAAACTTTAAACTTACACCAACAGAGTTGTCTACGCATTTAAATGTTATTTTTGGAAAACACATAAACTTCAGATAGTATCCAAAACTTGTCACGATTATTCAAATGAAATAAGTAAACAGAACTCAATGATGTTATTTTGTTTATATTACCAGAGGAAGTTTTTTGTGTGGGTTCGTGTTTTATTTGTGTGCATTGGGCTGTATTTTTGCACAGGCCATGTCTGAGCTTGTCTTTTGCTTTCGCATTGCAAAGATTGTGGTTCAATTTCCAGAGAAGACACATACAAAGCTTTAAAGATCCGTTGCTTTTGATTAAATAAAAAAAGTAGATAACAATTTACTAACATTTAATGTAGTTCTGTATTTTCTCATTTCAAAATTTGTCATACATCTTCATACAATACACCCAGCAGATCTTTCCCATTAGATCTTCCCGTCAAAGTGAGTTTGTCTTTCAAATAAATTGCAAAGTAATTCATATCCGTGCTAAAGGAGATTCTCTTTCAGAGCCGGTGATGAGGGATGTGGGACCAGAATGAACTGAATAAATGGAAAATTAAATTGACAGAGTGGTGCAAAAACCATGCGGGGAGAAAACTGCAAAGGTAAAGTGTTTCTGCCGGTCAATACACAAACTCTCTCTCAGAAACAGAGAGGATACATTACTGCCAGCTAAATTCCGAGTATTGGACACAAAGTTAATCTATGAAATCTCCTCACTTTGAATAAATCTCATAAGTGATCCAGTTGGCTGGCTTTTATGCTATTTTTTGTAAGGGGTATGTTCTGTGCAAATAAATAGGCTGGAAAAGTTTTCAATTTTCTGTCTCATTTCATGCCTGTGGTGGTAATTTGGATGTTGAACATGAAGTGGCACCAGGGGCATCATGAAGGGTTTTTGGATGGAGTACCAGTGACAAAGTACTATATTGTAACTACTTGGCATACTATACCGTAAAGATGACGATGAAGATGTGAAACATACGAATCAGATGGAATGATACATCTTGTTTATGTTGCGTAAGTTCTACTTTAAAAAATCATTTTGCAAATCATTGTATTTTGCATACAATAATTGTACAGGTTTTCTTATCCGAATCAATGCAGGGCCACGCAATAGTCGTCAAGACACAAATCATCATCATATTTAGCATAAGTGTGAATGTTATTCTTTTGCCTCTCAGTAATCACATTATTTCACAGTTTTCAGAGTTAAACGCAAATTAATCTGTGAGAGTTGTTGACCTAACGATCCTACTTATAGAGTACCCTCTCATATACAACAGTGAATATGAAACCAAAAAAATGCATCTGTTTGAATGTATTGTTGCTCCTGTGTCTTTCTGAGGAATCTAAATGGAAATATGGCTATCACATACCATTTATAAATTCTCCAACTCACAAGGTTAAACCACTGTACCTTTAACTTTTGATTTTTTACATTTCTTTGTATGGAGATGACAAACATCCAACTCACTCTGCTCACTTCAGATACCTTAACCTGTTGCACGTTGAGGAGAAGATCTGCAGGGTTTTGTTTTCTTCGTTCTTCCACTGCTCTTTAACCGCCCCTCCCTTTGCATACTCGGGAGAAGACGACCATCAGGATTTCTCACATCAGACTCTCAGATATGCTAGATTAAGTGATAGATATATTTTGCGTTGTGTGTAATATATTCACAACTTTAAAGTTATAGCTCATGCATAAACAAAAATTGTATCATCGTTTACTTACTCTGTTGTCGTTTTAAACCTGCATGACATTCTTTCTCCTACAGAGCACAAAAGGAGATATCTGAAATCGGAGATATCTGATCTGTTGATAGCTGAAAGCAATGGGACTCATACACTTCTATTGCACAGAAACAAAAGCAATGCAAGTGAATGGGTGCCAACTACAAGCATTCTTCAAAATATCTTCTTTAGTTTACTAAGGTAGAAAGAAAGTAATACAGGTTTGAAATGACAAGAGGGTTAGTAAATCATTAAGGCCTCTCCTTTTCAGTACATACTATCACTTTGATTTTCACTGTTGCATGAACTGACCAGTCTTTGTTTACATGCAAAATGTGAAATATAATATTCAGTATATGTACATGCTGTGATACAAAACGTACATTTAAGTGACTCAGGTATTGATTTTTATGTTTATTCTGTTCATCAACTCCTGAAACCTTGCCATTGCCTTCTATTAAGGCTTTTGATGAGCAATCATTAAAAGGTTAACATCACATCACCTGATTTTCTCCGAAACCATAGTTGTCAATATTTAATTAACCAGCATCTTATACTCATTTATGTTTAAAAAAAGCATTTAATTCGTTTCACCCCTCCAGTACTCTATTCCAAGCCTGCAGCTTTGTTGCTGGCATGCCCACAAGTTATAGAACTGACTGCCAAGCCTGATTGATCAGAGACAGTGTGTGAGAGGTGAGAAGGAAATGTCATAGCTGAACAAGGTAGAAAAACAAAGAGAGAGAGTTCGATTCACTGCGAAGACTCCCGGCCAGACCAATGGAGTGGTTTATTGATCAAATCTATTGTCTGCAGTCATCTTAGCAGGATAAATAATTTCTTATTCAGCCCACCTGATAGAGGGAACTGTCAGGTGGTTGAGATAGACTCAAACATGTGCGATGGTAAACCATGATGGTTATAGAGTCAAGTTTCTTCCCAGGTACAATGTCAAGGTGTTTTGCGCTGTTTTAATGTTTAGTAACACATGAGTCACCAACCACAAGAGATGAGACACCCTTCAGTATCCTCAGCATCCTCCTCTTGAGAATATTTCCATACGTGAGAGCTGTTCACATATTTGCCACCGCCATTGTGGTGCTCCACATCTGAAATTACGCTGCTGTGAATGCCTCTTAACCACACTCTTCACACAACCCACATCGAGGTGACTCCCCCACTGTTTCTTATCTTCTACACCAGGCTTAAACCTCGTAGTCCTTCCCTTTATGTTTGGGGAATGTGTCACAGTAGACTATCCCCAAGGGCCATTAACTCTGCAGGCATCATCTGTTAAAGGAGTTTAATGGATCTGTAGGCCGGTCTTAAGTACAGAAGAATTGAAGAATTTTACGGTTTGGAAGATGTTCTTTTATTAGGATTGTTAAAACAATGTGAAGTAATAATATGTTCATACAGGGCATAGGTGGATGTAGAATGTATGTATGAACAATAAAACAATTTGCAAATTCAAACAATAATTAGTTCAATTAATTTTACAAAAATAATTTTCTGTGATCTTAAAATATTTACATTTTTCCATGTTTAATCTCAGTGGTGTCTGAAAAAAAAAGTTAATCAATGCATTTGTAATCACGTCTTAAAACAAACTTCTCCTATTTAACTTTTTTAACACTGGCTGTTGGAGATGGCATTTCAGCAGTGGTGCATAAGGTGAACAGGAGGCTGTAAATGCCCCAGGCTCTGTCAAATAAATCATGTCGTAGCAATTAAACTGCTTTCCTCATCCCCAGGTACATGGTCAAAGCAATCTGAAATGACTCTATGCATTTTCACCAGAGAGGTATAGGCGAAATAGACACATGTGAACCTTATTCAATACATATGTACACATAATTATGTTTTCAGCATACATGAATTAGAAATATTTTGGTTTAAATTATGGTCATTTTTTTATTACAATAAAAAAATTGCATTTAATTTTGAGATACTGTATAATTAAGCTTTACTTTAATGTATAATTTCCCAATAAATAACATTGCTGGGCAGACACAATCTTTAAAGGCATAGTACAGTATTAAAAAATGACCAGGTATATTAAATAAATATTGACATTTACTGACCCATGAATTGATTCTGTTATTTTGATCATATGTCTATAATAAGGCAAAACTTTATAAAAAAAAAAGAAATTAAAGAAATATGTATTTATAAATAATATTTAATGATCCTAAATGTGCGCGTCGCGATCCAAAATCACGTGATTAAAATCGCCGTGAATCACGTGATTCCTCGTCCTAGACTGAACGCAGCGCTGCGCAGATAAACGAGCAAATGATATAAAATATCGCGAGAGTACATTCGTTGTTGTGTGCTTAAGACAAATGTCGCGGTTTTTTGATGTCATACGATGATGGATATGCGCAATCATAAACTAAGTCACACCTGATGTTCACTTTGTCTAATTTGCTCTTCTGGTCACGGGAACACAGAAACAAGCGGTCAACTTTTAAGGTCAGTTTGAAGTATTTTAAGTATGCTGGTTTTTAAACGGCTAACTATAGTTTTTTTAAATAGTTTTAGTCAGAATTAACAGCTGTTGTGTTTTAGTGAGAATGCACTGTCGTAGGACGCATACAGACCATCAGTGCTTATGTGTAAAACACTTCAAGCTTATTTGATACATTTATAAACATAAACTAGTTTATAAATACAGTTTTGGTAAGGATGGATCTCCAGATGTATATTATGTGACTTTTCATCCCAAAATCGATCAACCGGTTAAACCATACACCCCATTATAAATGTGTTTGTTTTAATATACAAAAAGTTAAAAGTAAAGTTAGTTTGACTGGAGTAAAGTTACACTATATTGTCAAAAGTATTCACTCATGCATCCAAATAATGAGCATCAGGTGTTTAATAACTCTCATTCTGAATGTTTCAGCATAACAAGACATTTTGGACAATTCCATGATCTCAACTTTGTTGGAAAAGTTTGGACCTGACCCCTTCCTCTTCCATTATGACTCCAAAGTGCACAGATCCATAAAGACATGGATGACAGAATCTGGGATGAACTTGACCGGCCTTCACACAGAGTTCTGATAGAACTCCTAAGGGATGAATTAGAGCTGAGACCGAGAGTCACCGAGAGAAAAAAATCCCATAAACACACTCCTAAACCTTGTGGACAGCAGAAGAGTTGAAGCTGTTATAGGGTGGACCGACATCATATTGATCCCTATGGATCAAGAATAGGATGTCACTTCTCAAATGTGAGTCAATGCAGGTGATCCAATACTTTTGGCAATATAGGGTAGATGTATACGTTAATGTATCAACAAAGGTTTTGAATACTATAAACAGTTGGTTCAGTTTACTGGTAACAATTTAATTCTAAGTGCGTATTATGTCAGGTCCATAACGCAAAATATCACATCCATAACGCTGGAATTGCTCACCTTTTTAAATGAATTAAACTCAAAAGGTTCACAAAAGGACATCAAACCCACTTTAAAAAGTACAGAATATTACTCTCTATAATGCACAAGGCTTGTTGTTAGGATTATGCTTGTATCGTTTTATTTACAGCGCTGATTCCTTTTCTTTTATCTGTTTATCAGTCATATACTGTGCGGCACAAATTTTTATTCTGGATGCGATTAGAGTTTCAGAAATCATAAGCAACTAAGTGCGTTCAGAAGGTGTTTTCTATCTTGTCTGACTCTGTCAGGAATCAAAGGAATTGTATGTGTTCTATTGTAGAACAGTTGAAATGCATGTAAATGTGTAGTTACTTTGTGCATTGACCAATCAACAATGTAAAGAAAGCATTAAAGAGCATACATTATACATTTAGTCAAACTAATGTAAGTATACAGAAACTGATGAAAAGCCTAGTGTTTATCAGTTTGTGTTTGTTTGTGTGATTTAAGAGCAGAGACGAACAGGAAAGGAAGGGAGAGAATTTGACCAAGATAAATCTGTCAATCTTCACTCTGTGCTTTTTTTAGAGTTGCTGGAGTTTTTAAGGATTATTTGCCTTGCACTGCAGTAAAGGTCTCCGATACTATCTAACTTCTTCTCCAGAGTCAATTTGTCGTGAAGTATCACACAGGCACTTCCAAAGAAGTGAATAAAAGATTTATAAAGGCTGTCAAAGTATCTAATGGCTCTGGTTAACGTGAAGCCTTCAGTTTTGTGCACAGTGCGGGCCAGGAGTTGTCTCTGGAGAGAAGATACATTCTGAGCTCTCTGCTGGGAAGTTCCAATAAACTACATCAAAAAAAGGCTAACATGCATCCTACACTTTTATTTTCCAGTTTTGGTTGTATGGATGTTTTTTTATGTTGTTTAAGTATACTGGTATACTACTTTTTCTGTATTCTGTTAGATCAGTAAACTACTATTTGATGTAGGTGTTGAAATCAGAGCTATCCCCACTTTATAAAAGCGACTTATGATATAACCATTTTACAAACCATTTTATTGACTTTAGGTTGCCCTTTGATGGCTTCAGATTATTTCGTGATGTTCTGTTTAAAGGTAGGGTTGCCATATTTTGTAGCCATTGTTGATATTTAAATCACCAAAATGAACATGCCCAAACCCCCATTGTATGCTTTCTGGTGTACGGCTTAGCCAACTCCGTCCTATGTACTGCGCACCTTACTGCATCAGAAACGAAACAGTTCAAAACTGACTAGATGACTTCGATCTACTAAAGGCTGTAACCTTTTGATTGACCTTTTTGTGGCTTGTATCACCCCTTACTAGATTTATCTTAGGGGGTTCAAAGAGCAAATCACAAAACTAAGACATGCATCCTACAATTTTATTTTCCAGTTTTGGATGTTTAGATATGTTATTGTTTTTACAGCTGTTTAAGTATAGCACAGTATACTACTATTTCAGTATACTACTATATCAGTAGACTACTATAACACGTAGTGGCTTGAAAATTAAAGCTGCCCATATCGTGTCAAAGCAATTTAGGATATCACCAGTTTACCTACTGTTTTTTAATAGCTTCAGTTGATTTAATAATGTTCCATTTAAAGGTGGGGTTGCCATTTCTCGTAGCTGACACAAACACTTCTTTAGTACATTTTATTTTAGAAAAAACTTTGTGAAAAGTTGTGTAATCTCTTATTAAATAATTGAAGCTAATACAGATTTTTAAGTATTCTGCATCTCATTCTATTTGGTGTCTAGGAGAAAATTGAGATATTAAATATTATTTATTATTATTACTATTATTTTTCCTATGTGTATCAGTATTTAAATGATAAACATAAATTAAATGTCATTATAAATAAAAATTCTTTGGTTGTAATGAGACTGAAAACATTTAGACATTTCATGAGACAGGCCATGCATATTATAGATGCTGCCGGTAAAGATACACAAGACAATAATGAAAGACGCTGGGCTGACAGATACAGAAAAGTCAACACGCACAGAAAATTGGATTGTCAGAAAACGTTTGCATCACTTTATTATAAATGCATTTTGAAATTGAATGCTGTCATTCATTTTTAATTTTGTATTAACTCTGAAGTCTTGTTGCTCGTGGAAGCTTCATCATCTCTCCATGTAAACACTGAGGGTTTTTTATGTATAAAGCGTGCTTTAATATTGCTGATGAATGCTCTTTCTGTTTTCTTGACTCTGATGATTTACACAGACTGGTTGTTAATGGTAGTGAGATTGGATCAGTCATCTCGGTGGCTTACAGCTTGCCCTGTGCGTTTTAAAAATGTCACTAGTTGAAAATTGAATGATGTCATGCATTATCATGAATGAAATGAGGTAATGGTTGGTCACCTATGTAGGGTCCTTTAGATGGTGTTATATCTGGGAAATTGCTCTGTTATAATCAGCATTCTTTTGAAGGTGGCCTATTATCAGTGCACATTTGATTTAAAGCGGAAGTGTGTATTTTACACTTGTCCTTTCCCAGCTAATATAAAGAGTACCTATGAGTAGCCCATTTGAAAATTGATGTCCCTGAAAGTGTAAACACTATGGCACTTTCATGTTGGTGTTGTTTAAGATATTGCATATTGTAAATCCCTGCAGGATGCTATTGTTGTAGAAATGTGTTACCTTTACAGTCAATTTTTTTTTGTAGTTAAAGGGATAACTTACCAAAAATGTTGGCCTCATTTACTCACCCTCTTGTCAGTATGATTTTTGACCCTCTTGTCTGTATGACTTTTGTTTTACTGCAGAACACAACAGAAGATATATTGAAGAATGTTGGTAACCAAACAGAATCAAAGCAAATTTAATTTACTGGCTGCCTCCGTTTTTTGATTGGTTAGTAACTTTCTTCAAAATATCTTCTTTTGAGTTCTGTTTAAAGAAAGTCTTAAAGTTTAAAATGATTGGTGGGTAAATGGGGCTAGAATTAAAATTTTTGGGGAATAAGCTTTGTGTATTTTGCTTGTTTTGAAAAACTCTCCCACACCTTAAAGTGGACATCAGAAAAAGTAAATAGTCAAATTAAAAGTTTATTTAATACTATTAGGGTAGTTATGGCCTGGTTATGGCAATAATGCCTTGTGTGAACTGCTGCATTTTAAGCTCAACAGCACCACTAGTGGAATAACTTTGTATTTTGGTTCAGAAGAAGACCTTGCAGATCTCACTTATATTTACATTTACATTTTTATTCATTTGGTAGATACTTTTATCCAAGCGAATTACAAGTAGTGTGCAGTGGCCAGCTATCACTGAAGAGCAAACAGCAACAATGTTTCTGTGTTTTTACATGAAACAATCTATAACAAATTGAATTAAATTACAAAAATATACTGTTTAACTTTTTGCATTTGTAACATAAAAATCAAATTTCATCTCATGGAAATGTTTTTTTTTTTGTATTTGTTTTATTTTTACTAAATTATATTAAGATTTTCCACTGTAAAGTGTATTTTAAGTTTTTTTAAATATTTTATTAAGTTAACCTAATAAAACCTTTTAGTATTTTTTTTTGCTCTGTACCTAGACTATCTACCCTGATATAAGCTGCTATGTTAAAAGAATGGTTCAATAAAACATGAAATTGATTCATTATTTACTGTTGATTTTCATGCAACATGACAGTTGTAAATCTAAAAAAATTCTTCCTGGTCTGTCTTTTCTTTGCAGTTAAAATAATTGAGGACTTGGTTTTGCAAGCTTTTAAAGGACCATGCACCATAAAAACAATCTACATGATTTGGAACACACAAAAATGTAAGTCATCATTCACTGATAACAACGTTGAGTAAATGATGCAGATTCCACATTTCAGGCGAATATTCTTTTAAATTCTAAATGTGTGAATGTAGACGCATACAGTGTCGAGATGTCTTCAATTAAGGAATCTCAGCCGTTCTCCTGCTTTTCATTAATTTATGACAAAACATGAAAGTCCCTCAAAGTTTGTTAGGTGACACTGTAGACTCATATGGGCATAAAAACACTAAGTCACTTGTAGTCCCTTTCCTGTTTTCACCCAGCCTGCATATGAGCACATTTCAGGCCTTAATTGCTCTCCGTAAAATCTGCATAGCATTGTCTGGTGTAAAATACAGCCTAAAATGGCATAGTAATTTGGCCGGGGGGAGCAATGTAGCTCTCTGTTTCCATGGTACTGATGTGATTTTAATCACCAGCCCTCACTCTATTGTGGCCAAGTGTTCTAGAGGCTCCTCTGCCCTGGAGGAGCTCTTTCCATCATCAATGACTGAAACCAAACTGCCTCACCCTACTAGCAAGTTATGAGCAGAGCAGGTGCAGCTTTAAAGCCTGACTTGTTACTTTCACGGTTTATACAGCACCTGTGTAGAGGTTGTTGCCAAGGTCAGTCAATTTTGTCTTGTGCTTGTGACTCATAGTAACAGATGTTGATTTAAAATGGACCTTATGTATGTGAGTATAGGCTTTTGATTATGTAGTAAAGCATCATTTGGAGACCTTTACAAGGCGTTACGATGCAGTTCCAGAACCAAACCATGTGCACATTTCTAAATAATACAACAGAAATATGTTTCAGTAGCTGGTTGCACATGCTTAACAGATGCTTAAATGCTGAAATAAAGACTCCAGCCATATACAGTAGATGGATTTTAGAGAGGTTATTCCATTAAATGTTAATCAAACAAGGGGGTCAAGATACAAAATTTTAAAATTTTAAGTTAGTATATCTGTGTTATCTTTCAGTTACTTTACTAGGCCTGTCACAAGAATTAAAGTAATAGTTTACCTAAACTTTTCAATTGTGCCGTTGTTTACTCTGTCATTTATAACGTGTATGACCTTCTTTCTTCCGCAGAACACAGAAGTAGGTATTTTAAAGAATATTGGTCTCATTACGATGCATTGGTTTTGTGTCCATACATTAGTCGTTAAGTGGTGGTACTGCTGTTTGATTATATTTTTTTTTTCGTAATGGCTTTTGTGTTCTGCAAAAAAAAATCACACAGGTTTTGGATCACAAAGAGTGAGTAAATGTTAGCCGAATATCATTTTAATGTTAATGGTAGTCTGCCCAAAGATTAAAATATGTCATCCTTTAATCACCCTCTTGTCATTTCTGGCCTATTTTTTCAGAAAAACACAAAATAAGATATTTTGATGAAAGTTGGTAACCTACCTATGGTGGTACCAGTTTATTACTATGGACTTAAAACCAATGCATTTCAATGGGTACTACTATTCTTCGGTTACCAGTATTTTTAAAATTTCTTTTGTGTCCTGCTGTCATATAGGTTTGAAAACATAAGAAGCTCAGGAATCTCTTTTAAAAAAAATTGTTTGTGTTTAAATATTTGTGATACAATCATGTGATAGTTACTTGTGATGGCCCTAGGGTTAAATCTTTATGTAATTTATTTGGACCATCTATAACATTTTGATGTTCTGAGTGATTAGTCAAATAGCTCGAAAACATTTAATTGAGTCTAAAATGTCTTCAAATGTTTGGGAAGAATTCTGGATGGCTTTCCAAGAATTTTAGACCTTTTTAATTAAAACTGCTTTCAGAAGCTTCAGAGAGTTCTCAGTGATATAATATGATGAAATTTGAGCCATTTATCTGATGCTTGCTCTTTGTCTGAATATATCAACAGTATTTTTTTAAATTATTGCTAATGGAGAAACTTGGTTTTGGTTCTATGCTCTTTTGTATTTGCATGTTCATCTGCATTCAATAGAAAATAGAAAAATAGAAAATGCTTAGCAGTAAGTTCTAAAATCTCAATCTTGATCATCAAACCTTAGAAAATGTCACATAAACTTCATAACATGTATATGTAGCATAAACATTGGCACTTCAGAGTAGGTGGATCAGTAGAGATCCTGATGTGTTTGTATTGGTTATTTTGAAGAGGCTATGGACATTTTAATGTGTCATTGTGTGCACGATGCTGTTACTCGGAGCAACCAAAACAAATGATCTTAAATTAAATGCAGAAGGATTGTTTGAACATGTGGATAAAGTTGACGGTTTCTTTGCCATTGCTGCAATTATAGAAGAAAACAAGCGCTACGCAAGGTCAGACCACACTGTGCAAAGAATTGCTAGAATGTTTACTATTAGGAACTCTAGTGAGATACTGACATGTTATGTCAATCGAACCTTTTAGCCTTGTCGGTGCATGAATTTCTGCCAAACATCAGCTTTCTCTTATAGGCCAGGATGACTCAGAATGCCCTTTGAAATTCTTGCTGTTGATCAGAGAACGCAAACCCCTGCCCTTATCTCTCTCCTGTGTAAGGAAGCTGACCGGGAGATTGGCTACTACTTTCTCTCGAGCCTTTGTGCTCAGTCTGAGCGTCTCTCATTACCACGGCCTCGGGTTCACTTGTAGTCTTTTAGATTCAATTAGCTCCAGCGCCCGGGAAACTGTTGAAGGGCATTTTGATCAAGCGAGGCTTTGAGGGAACTGGAAAGGTCAGAAAAGAAATACATAGAGGGAAAAAGTTTCGCGTTCAGAGCTGCAAATGCATCTAGTGTCAAGCAGAACAAATATTATTTTTTGGTGGGTATGGGGCATGTTGTCACACATTATATAGGGATCAGTGTTTATTTTGTGGGTTATTTTTAATTGTAGTTTTGTGTGGTACCTTAGGTATTTAATTGCATTAGTTGTGTTATTATGGCACAAAGATTTGCTTCAAAATATCTTACTTTGTGTCTTCCTTTTTAATGAAAAAAGTGTACAGTTATTGCTGAAAGGATTACGATAATTACAAGACTTTTATTTTTAGAGGATGTATACATTCAAAGTAAAAAAGAGGTTTTAACGACATGTGGCAACGTGCCACGGCAGTTGATGAAAAATACGATTTAGCTTTAGCACATCACGGTTCAACCTTTGGTTAAATTTTTACTTTACTTTAAATCTGTCTTGAATATGTGCAAGTGTGATTTTATTAAATTAATCACCTGTAATATAATCCTATTAACAATATAACCCACGTACTAGACATACGTGTTATATTCAAATGTGCTTGTTTACACTATTCTCAGAAGCAGTTTTCTTCTGCATTGTTATCTATTCGGACACTAGCTTTGAAAGTTATTTTTTGGTGTAATTTTAATGAAGCATTACAGAAGTAATGCAAGAGGCAATGTTTTTATCAGCGCTTATGCTTGGTGAAATCTCATTATTTAGGTTAATTGTGATTTGCTGTTGTTTCTCCCTGTGTGTTTGGTTCCTGTGTGGATGACCTTGGTGGGCAGCAGGTGTCAGTGAGAAGGAAATAATATGCCTGAAATCACCTGCAGGGGACATAAAATTCCTAATTAAACCTCACAATGGCTGGATGCATGCACAAACTAAGCACATGCCATGAATAACAGCCCGAGAAGACAGAAGTTTTAACCCTGTAAATGCAAAAAGAAGGTACATGCATTTATTATAAATAAAAAGGCTTATTGAATGTGTTTGGGAAACGTTGGACTTTAATACGATAACAGTTCAGATGGCCAGTTTGTTGTGTGACCTTTATGTAATTTATGCAAGCAATATTCAAAATATGCATATTTTGTGATAATAAGCTCAATGGCTGTGTTTGAAACAGCTTAAGGTAGCATTTTTTATCTAAAAGTATAAACCTGAGGTGCAGAGTCATTTACAGTGGTAAAACACACTAATTCATAGATAGACCGCAATCAGGCCAATGCTATTTTACATTATAACGATTAATGATATAAAATAATATTCGTAAATTTTTTTCTACATTTTTGCTGTGACACCAATAAAAACATGTGTATGACATTTGTCAAGCACTCATAAATATTAAGAATATGCATTGTAGAATTTCAATCATTTCTAATATGGTATGTGCTTTGTTAAATGAAGCTTAATAATTTACATAACTACGTAATGTTATTTGTTTATTTTTATTTGAAAAGTCAGCACTGTCGAAATTAATCGACTGCTCACATATGGGTTACACAAAATAATTCTACGATAACTAGCTCAATGACCTTAGACTGTGCACGGGCCTCAAATTTAAGCCCTAACCTGGTCCTTGTCCTATGCCTTTCATAATTTTCAGCCTGAGACGGACTAAAGGGTTTTTAACCTAAAAATGTGTTTTACTCTCAACAAAACAATCTTTGCTACAGTTTCATTTATTAATTTCGTTTTTTATTAAACAGCAAACTAGCATTTCATTTAGGAAATTCATGAGTACTTTTAAACTGTTGCAGCCATTAAAATTATTCAGTTTCGCTTTTAATAATAAATTAATAATTTTTTGATTGCTTTGTTACTGTCATTTAGTTTGTGATTTATGGCACAGAATGTGTTTTTATTACCAGCTGCGCTGAAATGCCGATTTAAATGCACAATGTCTTTGCTGTTACAGTTATTCTAGGTATATCTTTAATGCATATCGTTTCGTTTTTATACAACATATAAAACATTAACTTTGTTGCTCAGACATGAACACAGTTTTAATGCTCACTGCATTAAAATGCGCATTTGAACGCATGACAGGGATGAGTGTTTAAATGTTTTCTTTTACCTTCAGCTGTTACCAGACCGATCGGCACATATGTCAGGGTGATTTGATCTGTTCTTAAGTTACTAAGATACGCTATGCACACCTGCATGTAATATCAACGAAGAAGAAAAAATCACAAATAAAAAATACTCTCTTGTGTTAAGAGAGTGCAGATTCATAATAGTCAACTTACAACAGTCGGCTCATCACAACATTTTTGCATGCAGGCACCGTAAAAAAGGTCTTATGCCAGGCCTGCATTTTAACCAAAATAACTGTGACGAAACCATGGCCCTAGGAGCCTAAATCTTACTAAAATACCGACTGTAGTTTATATTAGATTAACTTTGCTGTTAGAAATAAGTTAAATAAACTAATGTTCTGATTAGTTGTATATTGAAAATGTGATGCATTAAGCTATTGTGTGTAATGAACTTTACAGGAAGTTGCATCTATGTTTTGTATAGTATAACCCACAAGTAATGGAATGTTGTTGTTTTTTTTTAAATCAATTAACAAAAATCATCAGTTGTGCAACTCCTAATGATTATTTAATTTTACAATAAAGCAAAGTAATTATCACATTACATGGAAGATTATTTAAGTTTTTTTGTGGGGTTTGTGCAGGAATTAATTCTTTACACTTGATACCAATCCCAAATCCAGGTCAGTTGTAGTCGTAACCAAGAGCTAAAGCATAATACATGGTAAAATTCTGTTGTTTTGTATACATATATTGATGTGCATTCTTGATTTCTATCCTCCGTGTACCACAAGATCATTTTAATATCTTTTTGGAAAGATAATACCTGATCTACAAGGTTATATGGTTTTGGAACTCATTTTGATTGTTGATAAGAGATTGGGAAAATTTCAATTCATGGCAGTGTCCTTTAGACAGACCGTTTCTCAGCACTAATTATCCTGAGTTTAAGAGGGTAAGGGGAGCATCTGTATGTGTCAAGAGAAATTAAATGATGTTAAGCTCTTTCATAAGACTTTGGCTGTGATGAAACAGTGTCTTAAATAGCTCTTTCTGTCATCCTATTCATTGGAGAAACTGTCTTTGAGCAATGACACAGTTCAAACACAAGTAAGAACATCTCTTTTTCTTGGTTGCTTCTCTTAGACAGCCATGAGATTAGATTGAGGGCAAATGGAAACTTGTTTTTTTTATTAAATTGAAAGAAAAATGGAATGATAAACGCTGATGTTTTAAAGAGCAAACTCAGAACAATACACATTATTACAGATGTGTCTGTAGTTTCCTGTGTGGAAAGTTTATTTTGGAACAATCACCATGGATTTAATAAACCACCTGCCTCTCAAGACGTCTGTGTTGCACAAGATTTATTGAAAAGGTGAATTGGTTGTGCATCAGGTCGGGAATGCGTGGGTGCATTTCTCAAGATAGTAACCCGTAGTGTTGCCTTTTCTTCTGTCTCAAGGAAATGTATAAATAAAAAGCAATACTTTGTTATTTGCTTGACTTGCTGCAGTTTCCAGACTTGACCAGTTTTTATGTTAGATGGAAACCGAGTAAAGTGGCCCTGAATGCATGACTGGTCTCAGTTAAATGATTCAGTTCTTGCTCTTTAATCATTCTCTTAAAGTTACTCTGTTGTCATTCATGTGCAATTTAAAGTTTCTTTGCCTGTGTTGTTTCACCAAGGGACGTTTTCCTACGTGATCTCCTGCTAAAACCATAAATCAACAATAATGATATTTTAACTGTTGAAAGCTCAGTCAGAAGTATGGAGACATTTATGAATCATATTAATAGCTTTGCTTTCATGGCTAAATGAAACACTACAAATGGCTGGATGGATTACAACTATAATGAATTAATGGAAAACTTAATTCTCTGTGCTACTTTGATATGCCTATAAAGGTTACTTTTAGAGATTCTAATTAAAGTTCAGACATTAGTCTTGAGTAATGTTCAATAAAATCAATAATATTCACATTTGCTTAAACTATCAAATTTTTGTTCACATCAGTAAATGACAACTAACGTAAATACGTTTTATTGGTTTGTGTTTTGTAACATTTAGATCTAAATTTATATGTAAAGTTGCAAATTAAATGGATGCAAAGGGTGTGGATGCAAAGTATAACACATTTAAAGGTATATCAGGCTCATTATTCCACCCTAAAATGACTATTTTAAGAAAACACTAGAACTAACATTTGAAGAAAACATGTGAATATTACCACAGAGTTGGGTATGCCATTTATTCCAAAGGTCATTTTTAATGTACAGGAAACTGATATTTGTGTGCAGTGTAAATGGCAAAATTTATCTGAAAGGTTAGAATGCCATATATTCTACTGTTGATAATGTAGAGATATTTGAAAAAAGGTTAAATATGTGCAAGAGCAGAAATAAAAATGGAACAAAAACTTGATGAAACTGGCTTATATATACCTAAATGAATCGTAGATGTTATTTATTACCATTTTAACATAAAAACATTTGCTCACTGGTTCTCAAAGTGGGTGCCATGCTTGACCGGGGGGGCGCACATGTACTTCAGTTCGGGGGTGCAGAACATCAACAGAAAACAAAAACAAACAGCCAAAAGACAAAGATTTAAAAGGGAACCATACAGAGGGAATAGAAAAGCATTCATTTAAAGAAGCATTCATTTTTCGTTATGTTTGTTGAAATAGGTTGGTATTCTGATATAAGTTGGGGGGATCGGTTGGGGGTATGAGATTCTTTGGAAACTTAAAAGGGGATGCACCAAAAACAGCAATATTTGATTTTAAGTGTTTAACATTAAATATTTAATTGAGCACTGTCACTTCAGCATACCTATTGTTGTTTAATAAATTTAACCAATGGAATTTTTCTGAAGCGTAACCATATCAACATATCCAATTAATGTGAATGTGTATAACTGCAATAATTTTCCAACAAATAATTGTTTCTAAAAAAAAAGAAACAACATTAACCGTGTATTATTCAGTATGTATACTGTGTGGAATAATATATGTAGTACAACGTGGGTGATGAGGTCCATATCACTCAGCAACTTTAAAGTCCAAGTCTGAAAGGACCATTTGTATTCCAACAGCATCCACTTAATCTTATGCAGTTGGTTTGGCTAAAAAACAGATCTGTAAATAGAAACACATTAAATAGCTGTAGTCATAGTCTCACATTGGCCTGGTTCTGCAGTGAGAAGGCACTCAGGGGTGTATCCGAGACAGTGGAAACATGCTCCGCTAAAGGTCTCAAGCATTTGTCTTGTCAGAGCGAGCGTGTCTTTGATACTTGCAAATATGGCTCGGCATCTTCATGACAACAGCAGGACATCTCTCAAAAAATCTATCCTTTGTAAGTTGGCTGAAGACCTATTGGTATTTCAGATGTGCCGGAGTGAACAAAGACGAACACAGAGGGCCGATCACCCACCGAACATTATTCAGAGTGGAGAAACGGGGGAATTGTCTGCCGAATAGTGATGGGCCACGTAGGAGGTCTGCAGTTACACTCTAAATAGAAAATGGCTGAAAAACAAAATCAATCAAAAGTCCCGAAACATTCGACTGAGGCTTGTCTATGATATTTATCTGTAATGAAAAGTTTTCACATGGTTTCTTAGCATGTTTTTCTTTTCAGATCATTACTGATCGTTTCCAGTGGTTTCATAACTTGTGATTTTTTTTCTCACTTCAAATAATGTTTTCATTAAATCTGTCCATTAATATCCCCATGTGTTGTGGACACAGCAGGCTAGGTGAATATTGAGTAAAAACAGTATTTTTAGTCAGAGGTGTTGACGCCATTCACCTATGGCACAAATTATACGTTAAATATGGAAGAATTGCATTAAATAACATACCCTAGGGTGCTTTAGAAAAGAGCTAATTATTATTTTGACTGAAGCATAAGTTAGATTAACTGTACGTTCGAGTCATTTCTTTTGATTGATCATTAAATGGGTGTTGACTAAACTCCTCTTAATACGACGTTTGATGTGTAAAATTAGGGTTTTGTGTAGTAGAGTAGTCATCTAATATAGAAATATTCATAGCATCTATCAAACATTTTGATTTAGTATTTGGCTACTTTAAATGCAAGTCTGTAGTCATATTCTGCTTTCTTTCTGCTATGTTTATTTTTAATAGAGTAATTATTTAATAAAGAGAGCGTTTGGATGAAGTTACTGCCTCAGGCCATTTATCTTCGCAAGGAGGAAGAGGATGTTATATATCTAAATATATTATGGGGGGATTTGAAGTATATTTCGGAATGAGTCTTTATATCTGTTATTTAAATCAGATCCTGTGAGTTATTGCCAAAAGCACTATAGTTTGCCCCGTTTAGATTTAAAAATACCTTGGGTTGGTCAAAATAACTGAAGGCAGTCATGTATATAGCTTTGAATAATTTTTTTCCTTTGTCGATTAATAAAGAAGGACTGTTAAGTCCTGTCCTCCAATAGATTTCCCCTCAGCACTTTACATTAATTTATTTGAAAAGATCTCCCCTATATTCAATTGAAAATATATTTATTTATTTAAAGCAATGTTTACCCATACGTTTTAATTTTATCTTTAATTGCTTTCCCTATATTTGCTGTCTAGTCTTGTTGGGTGTACACGTAGAAAGATATTTGGATGAATGCTTGTAACTTAATGGTTCTTGGACCCTACTGACGGTGATCTTGGGAAATCTTGGGAAGTTTTTTCCCCCTAAATTATATTCCCCCCTTTTTATTTATCTTTATTCTTCCGATTTTGTGGTCGTTATACAAAAATGGGGGCCATTTCCACTTTGCAACAATCAAAACTCTCATTTAAAAAAAAGTATTGAAAGACGAGAAAGCAACAAAGAAGATTATAAGATCCTAACCCTATAGCCAGAGTACAGCAAAGGCTCTTCTGATTTATAACGCTTTATCAGCAATATACAAATAAACATGGATGAAATATTGTCACTATATATTTTTAAGTCTTTGTCATGTTTTAACAAAGTTTAAAGTCAAAGATTAATGAATGAAAATATCACATCATGAAATACATGCAAATATGATAAACACCAGCCCCAAACAATGTGACGAATTCACTTGTTAAAGAAAAGCAAAATAAAAGTAAAAAACATTAGTATATATTAGTCAAAAATGTATAAACGTTATCCTGCTCAGAGTTTATCTCATCTACTTTGTGTTAACTGTTGGACAGTTTGTGGTCAGTTTACAATGAATAGGGATACCATATTGCTCCTTTGTGTAACAACAGTAGCTCCAGGTACATGAAGTAATGCTTGTCCCTTATTGGACGGCCTGTTTCTTTGATTTGCGAAGGGGGAAGATATGTCCCACTTAACAAATAAACAACCATTGCTTTTTTGGCAGACAAAAGTTTGCATTCTATGTGAAGACCCTTATAGGAATCAATAATTTCAATACTAAAATGATTGCAACAAGAATTTGTACCGAATATTCTTCGTCAGTCTGAATAAACCATAAGGCAAAAAAAATTATTTAACACATCATCGCTGTTAATACCATGTCACATTAGAACTGAAGGGTTGGTTTACTGAAAGAGGGGTTTTAAATTGCATCCTATAATGGCGCATATCTCAGGATGGCTAGCATTCTTGCAATCAATCTTCAAATTTTCTTTTTATTATTAATTTATAAAGGAAGATTTAAAAATCTGCCGTAAGGGTGGTGGTACAAGCTTGATGGGTCCCTGCCTATAATGAAAAGACAACAAATACACAAAGTAAAGGTACTTGCCAGTTTTTTTGGTGGCGCCAAAGATTTGAGGATGTCACTTCTGCCTTGTGATGTCATGAAAAGCAATGGTACATTTTTTTATAGATGAAACAAGTTAGTGTGACGAGGCGATGAGTCAAAATGAGGGGCACACAACTCAACAAATAATAACAAAATAATTATGTAAACGGTACTACCAAAATCCTAAACATAAAAAATTTGGAAATATTTATATTTTATATGTAGGGATGCTCTTATTGAACGTTCGGACATCCGTATCGATAACCACATTCTATGACTCAATCGATACTCGCTAAAATAGGCAGATCTTATGAACCAAATTCAAATGATGACGTCAAAGCGTGAGGATGAACAGGATGAGTGGGGTGTAAATGTTTTAGCGCTGCAACCCATTTACCAGTCCTCTAGACTGCGATCAAATGTATAAACTAACTTTTAACATGCAAAGTAGCTTTGACATGAATTTTACTTGGCGTGCCGTGGCTTGGTGGGCTGGAGCACATTTTATTGGAATGGGGGTAGTGTAAGCTCCGTGGCGGAGCCCAAAACAGAAAGCATGACGTACATTATACAACTGTGTTTTCCTTCCTGAACTTCAGCTACTATGATACGAATCTAAAACACACATCAGTATTACATGCAAACCTGTGTCACCATGCACAAAAAATAATTTTAATATTACTTTCGTCAGTCATAATGTAACACTCTGTACAACGATCGGCTAAGTCACAATACTGGAAGTTGATTTAAAATATGACTTGAAATCAATCTGTGCAGAGGGCAAATTATACACACTTGATGTGTTTGTGACAAGTACACTCGGGCACAGCATGGTTTAACAGGGACAGTGTGAGGGCTTCTGTAATGTTGAATATGTTGTATTTGTGAGTCCCTATTGATAAAAGACGAAATGCAGTTTTCATGATGAAAAGTCGATGAAGCCTTGAGGTGTCATGCAGGCCAAAAAAGTCTGGAGTGAAAGCATTAAACTGCGTTCTCCTTCACGACTCTTTTTTGTAACACCAACATAAATATAAACTCAAAATTTCCCATTTAACTAAGAACCCTAGAAAAAGTAGTAGGTTTTGTAAACGTAAACGAATGTGTGTTTCAGTTTATGAGATCTATCTATTGATAAATTCAGTCTTAAACGTACAGTTTGTTCATCAAAAAAATCAACAACATAGTTTTAAGCGTCATTCTCAACAAAGGTTAATGGTAATCATAGAGCTTACATATCTGTTATATAAAGTTTAAGCGTCACAATCGGCAATGGTATTGGCCGATCACTATGACAAACAATCGGTACTCAGCATCGGTGGCATAATCCTGATTAAAGCATCCTTTATTTTTGGATATTTTAGGTGCAAATGTTATTTTTGTTCCTATAGACAAATGAAATTAGTTATGTAGCTATTAAAAAAATAATAAGACTAGTTTTATAATATATGTTTTTAATAAGGACACTTGAATTAACATTTTTTTAAGCCTTGGAAATGCCCATTAGGACAATTGTGTGCCTTATGCATCTTATCAAACTTTGCAGATACTAAAGACACTCAATTTGGAGAGTTAAAATATGAAAGAAAATATAATAAAATTGTTCCTACTAAAGTAAATAGTCAAAAACGTTTTGGTGATAAACATTCTTCCAAATATTTTCTGTGTTCTTCAAAACAAAAAACATGTCCAGTTTTGAAACATTCTAAATGTGAGTAAATGATGACAGAATTGTTTTTTGGGGGGGTAAACTGTCCCCCAAAAACGTTTATATTTTGTTCAAAGAATTTTGCAATGTAAGAATTTCTCCAGTCCAACATATAGAAGTTTTTTTTACTACTTCTGAAATGCTAAGTAAGGCTTAGTTCATTGTTCACATAAAACAAATTTGTTTCTTAAATCAATTTTGTAACATGACAAATATTTACATGTTTTTTTTAAAAACTCTTGTTATGGGCGAAGAATAAACAGGAAAAATTATTACAAACATGTTCACATTAAACCTCGGCCAATACCAGCAAACAGCACATCACAAAATAAAGGTCAGGATTGTCAAATGTTCATTGATTTGACAGCTATTATAGTCTTGATAGGAATATGAATAGCAGGGAGTGAATAAGCAGATCTTGAAAGGCTAATTTGAGACATTTGGGTCAGGCAAAAAGATGAAGGTACGATAGGTCGTGTCAGTTTTGTTTGTGAGGCTAGAACATCATCAGAAACATGATATATTCTGACCTTTCTGACCGTTTTCATTCCAGTTACATTGTTTATAATTGTCTTGACCTCTGGTTTTCTTTGTTGTAAAACCATAGACTGTAACTGAAAATTTGAAATAATAAAAATAAATAATTTTTGTGATTCAAAATGTCTAGCCAAAAAACTTCAAAGTTTCATATAGCCACAATTTTACAAGGAACAAATAAATTTTTCCCTATGTGAAAAATACATATAACCTAAATCAATTGTATATGTTCAATATAAACTTTTAATGAATTGCGTAAATTGTGATTTTATAAACACATCAAATGCAGACAAAATGTAACCTTTTATTCTGAAAAATCACGTGGTGTGTAGAATGGTAAGATATATGCATTAAAGCAATACATTTTCCAGCATCACAAAAATTATGAATATTTTTGTTAAAACATGAAATTGTTGTAATAATGTGTGAAAAAGTTTCATTTACAAGGTTTGTAGAACTTTTTTCTAAGTTATTGTGAAAATTGTGACAGCTTTCTCACATCAATATCTGATGAATTACAATGATAGTCAAAAGTAATTTTGCACGTTTTGCTGTCTTACATTCTTCAAAATATCATGTTTTTTGTTCAACAAACCAAAAAATTTTAAGTAATTATTCGTACTATTGTAGTCAGTCTAACAACAGTTTGGTAATGAGCATTCTTTCAAATATCTTTCTTTGTGTTTATCAGAAATGTATACAGATTTGAAACAATGAGAGTGAGTAAATGGTCATGACACACTCTTTTTAGAGGGTGAACTATCCCTTTAAAAATATTTATAATTTTTTTACATTGTATAATACATTACAAATTATATACATTTACAGAGTCTTAAGACTAAGCTATACTTTTTTCAGTAGCATTTGTTTCCTAGGAGTCGAACACATGACTGTTGCGTATGCTCTATTGATGGGCCTTCACACTTTCCAATTAATTTCAAAATTCAGCACTGTTGATTGGCAGTGAGGTATTCCATAGGATTTCTATTGTCAGACAAAGGGCCCTCCCTCATTCTTAAAACGTTTTCCCTCCACTTATTGTCTCGGCAACAATATTGATGCTACAGTTTTATGAGTGAGTCACTCTTTTGTATCTGCTTTGACCTTTTGTTGCTGGGTTTTGTGGTTGCCTGGATACACTCTTTCCCCCAGCAACATATAAATCAGAAGAGATGAGCCATTAACAGATGCAGTAATTTAACTGTCACCCTCTAAAGAGACATGTCCATAAAGTGAGCGTTAGTGGTACATGAAAACAGATTAGATGGGTGATACAGGCAGACTCTCCCCGCAGACTGCGCAGGGATCTGCAGGGCTCTTGTGTTAAGATGGTGAACTATGCAAAGTGGGAAAGAAGTGGGCTGTTTATGTAATGGCTTTTTAGACTGGAGGAGGTGAAGAACAGAGAGGATGGACTAGTCCGCATGTCGTGCACCCACATTTCCTGCAAACGCTTCCTTTGCAATTCATGGCCCCACTCAAAAGGGCAATGTTTTTTTCTTATTTTATGATATTTTACAGTGTGCCGTTTTGTGGTTTGTTCTTTTTGTGATGGTTCATGTGGGCTTGTGTGTGTGTACATATATATGTGTGTATGAAGAGCTATTTTCCAAAATAAAAGACAAAGTTTGTCATGCCATCTTACTGTTTACTGAACCTATTCACTGCTCCATCAATGTTTCATGCTAAATCTCTATATTTTGTTATTTAAAGTGTACTGCAAGATGCAGTTTCTTTTCAAACGGCTATAAATCCGAACCTGTTTGTAGCCTAGATGCGATATATCCTTCGGATCAATCAGAATTTGTTAGATGCAATCCAACTTGGCGATGATTTATAGCGTGTGTTTGTGCTCAAAATGTGTTTTTTAAGCTCTAATTACATTTTTGTTGGGTCGTATGAGCCAGTCAGACTTACTCTTGCGGGTAAAAAAAGCCAACTGGACATATTCATCAATTTGATGTTTTTCTTTATAGTATAATTCCTGATTTCATATGTTGCATGTTCTATTCTTTTCTTTTTTAAAGATTTATATTAACAAGGCACTTTAAAAGTATTATGAATATACCCTGCATGATTTTTGTGTGAATATTTTTCCTTAAAAAACTATTTCTTGAATGCATCACCCATACTCTCTTTGACGTGCTTACCCCTGATTCAATGAAAATGTATATGAAAGTAACTAGGATAATTAGATCTTATAGTGTGTGTGTGTGAAGTTGGTACCAGGCTGGAGGCTTTACCAAGTATGTCAATCAATGAGATTAGTGATCCTGCCCTTTTACACCTTAGGGCTCAGGAGAGCAGAGACCTGAGAAACAGACAGTTTCTTATTGCATTACACTTTCAATTCAGCCTAATGAAATCCACTATGCTGGACAATGGGCAGAAATTACATTTGAGCAATAGATGACCAGCCTTTAGATTGAGCCCCCTTGCCTCTTTCCCACAGCCTCTTAACTCTCTCTCCTTGCGAAGGCACAGCAAGAACATCTGTAAAGATGGAATTTGCTTAAAGATAATTTTCCTAATTAAGCAACACGACATTTAATTAAAAGCGGGCCTGGTTTAATTACAGTGATTCACGTCGACATGCTCCCTCTTTTCTTCTAAACAATGTATAACGCGCCGAGCGTGGAGAGCGGAGGCATGGAGGGACCGCGTCCTCCATGAGGCCGGAGCAATATAACATGATTGATGTGCTGCGAGTGTCCCTTTAGCCTAGTCCGGTTTTTATATAGCGAAAGTTTTAGTTCCAACTTTGCCCTTTTGCCCTCTTTCTCTCCTCGGTCTCTCTTGTCAGCTCTTAGCCCCTGTGGAAGCAACAACATGCTTATGGTTTTGCCGGATATGGATTTGCACCTTGCAGTAGAAGATAATGGGATAGTTCCAAATTCTCAATGCAAAAAGTGTGAAAAATTTGGGAAGAGAGCACAGTGCGCATGGCTTGAGGATTCAGTGTTGATAAGTTTTTCTCAATTTTGCTGCATTGGCAGATTTGCTCGTATGTAATAATATTGCACATATCGGGAAGCGAGTGACTGGCAGTAACAATAAGCAAAGGCAGATAGGAAGTTAATTAAGCTTTTATCCCTCAGAAGACACAAGCGGCCTCAGAGAAGCTTCTTTATAAATCGGATACACACTTCAGATGGAGAGAGCTTATCACAAACTCCTCAACCTCAGGGATTTTATGGCCTTTTTTCTGTGAAGTTCGGTAGGGTTCTATGGTGCTGGCTTTGATGAAACAGAGCCACTCACTGTGATTGGTGCATATCTCTTCGCAGAAAATGGGTTCATTTCTCATTTTTATGTTATTGGGATGGATTTTTAATGCATGTTTTTATTGATTTTCCCCAACTATTTAATGCTTCCTCATTGATTCATTGATTGATCTATTGATTGAGTTGTTTTAGATTTTCTATTACATTATATTTGTATTGATAGATTCTATAGACTAGCAGTGGTCCAGAAAAAAAATCTTTTTTAGGTTTATTTTAACAATATAGGAATCAGAAATATTTAACATATATCTTAAAAATGTAATATAAATCCCTGGTGTAAACAGTGCACTTTCATAACTTAACAAAATTGCTGTATTTGCACGTCTTTGTACATAAAATACATTTAGTTTTCACTTAAAGTACACTTGAACCCATCTTTTATGTAAAAGCGTGTTCAAGTTTACTTCAAGCACAGCAAATAAATACAGAGATAGTATGTTAAAAGCATATTTTTATTTCATATTCATGGTGTTTAAAAATAAAACAGTGGAATACATTTGAATAAATTAGTTTAATAGACTATAATCTATGGAAGTACCAAAGATTAATTTTAGTATATTAAGGAAAAATGAAAGTGCACAAAAAATAGAGCAATTCAAGTACGTTATGGAAGTTCACTTTTTATGTTGAATGTAAGATAAGATAGCGAAAATTAAAAATAAAAAAGTTCTGCTGGATCAGTGTTTACATCTTTCATAATTGTCTATGTTTATTATATTATACGGTTGTAAACCGTGGTCCTGGAACCACTTGTGGGTTTCACAGTTAGCTAAAGTTTGTGATACTTTTATAAATTTTTATCTATTTTATTGCAACCACTGCCCAATATTTTTTATTAAAGAATAATAAAGTTCATATTCTTTTGCTTTCCAGTTTGGTCTTGTTGTAAACAAGTTTGGGATCTGCAACACTTGAGCAAAAGTATACTGACATTTACGATGCATTGCATTGCATTACATTTATATTTTATATTTGATACTATGTAGATTTATAGTATAGTTTTTTACAAATCGCAATAAATTTATATATTTTACGTTTTGGGTGATATTTTACTTCACATCTCAAGGCACTTTGGCATTACATTCGAAAGTGTAAATATGTCAGCAGTTATTTTACATGGATGAAAGATGTCACCATTCTGTTACATCCAACTCCGTAGTGTTTTTAAATCCCTCTGCGGAGAAAGAAAATCCTTTGTTTACTGGGAAACAGACATTTTCTCTGCTTTTACATCTCCCTCGAGGACAGAGAGAGGGGACAACCAAAAATCAATGGCAATGAAAGAGCTGTGAAAAGAAGCATACAAATTACGGCACTCCATCAACACACAGCAGCTCAAACAGTTACTCACTCGCCCCTTTCAAAGGTCTAACTGACTCGCTCAACCGAAAAGCAATACACAAGATCAAGATGCCATACAGCAGTGAAGCAGAGCCACGAGCCGGAAGAAAAAACGTTACCTGTTGTCACGAGCAACAAAGACGCAGCGAGTAAACAGGAAATCTGAATAAACATTGTTCTGATGCAAAAGTATAATTTGCTGAAAATGTTCTCTGGCTCCTGATAATTGAAGCAGATAATAGCTGTCTAGTTTGCGTTCCTCACCGAGGAGTTTTATTCACTTGATGATAATTGAAACCATTTGCGGCTCATGAATAGTTTTGCAAAGTTTTTTTTGGCATGAATCATGCCATGCATATTAAAAACATGCCTTCAAGATCATCGAAAAACATTTTTCTCTGCCCAACTTAAAGTCAAGAATCTGCGCTGGGACAGAATGTCACACATTTCTATTCGAATCTGTGAAAGTAATTGATAAATAATTCAAAGACTTAATCCCAGATTTAATGACTGTACACAGTTGCACGGGTCATGCTCTATCAAAACAAATCCCTCTGTAAACATTTTGTTAATTTCTGGCAGGCTGCCTCCTGCGTGCCTTTTGTATTTTGATTTATTTACCAGTTTGGAGCCTTTGAGGAGATGAAATATCGATTCTGTGAATAAAAGCATTTCAGCAGTGAGTTTAATGAAGAGTTCTTTATACTCTGTGTAGCGTTCAATGACTCCCTTTAGGCCTAAGACCCAAGCATTTGCTTCTTAAATCTGAGCACACTTAAGTGTGACGTGGCCTGTAAGATTTAGAGAATGGAAAGGTTTGCTTGCTAGCGCAACTGCAGAATTGTTTCTTTTGAAGCACTTAAGATCTGATGGACTTTGAATAAAAAAGTAGTTGGAATTTTCAATACCATTTAAGCCATTTGACAGTCCAGAAAGAGCAATGTTCCCTCAACACAATGTCATTTTCTTACTCGTGTGACCTTGTTTTCTTTGAAAGTCTTTATACTAATCATCTCCAATATTTACCTGGGCCTCGGACGGTCTGGATGGAAAAAGAACCGACACGGCCGTCCTCACTTGGTTGGATTATGCTAATTGCCTCCGCCGAACAAAACCACCCCCTCCCTCCACTCCACACCCAATACTCCCCAGAAGTGTGCATCACTCCAGGGAAGAGTTGGATGCAGCTGCCATTCCCACTTTTTCCATATTCACACAGTCCTGTCGGGCTTTCGGAGAAAGAGCGAGAGAAGAGAGAGAGATTTAATAGGATTTTAAGCCGCAGGCAGGCCGCAGTGTTTTTACAAAGGTGAACCGTTTGTTTGAAGATGATACACACGCAGCCCTCAGGGAGAGTAAAAGCCACTGAAGCCGTTTGAAAGGCTAAAGCTGATTTGATTCCGTCGTGGCACATGGGAAAAAGGTTACATCCATTCAGGACTTCGCCTTATAAACACTCTCCATTTTTTAGAAATGTGTTTTGGAAATGTTTGTTTTCTGTGAAATAGTATAGACTCCTGCATTTATTGCTTTTCAATGTCTTGACATTTTCAGCTCTGTGATCACTTCAGTCACAACTTTTCTTTCGGCAACAAAGTTTGGCAATTGTAAACTAGTGCTTTTGTTTTAGAGCAGATTATTTGATAGATTTTTCATGATCCTAAGAAAATTGCTCTGTGATTAATCTTCATAAAACATGTCAGTAAGTGTATATATGATTGATGCTTATTTTATATTGATACAGTTTATTAGATTGTTTTAATAATATATAACATGCATATATTGTCACAATCCTTTTGAGACATCAGATGTCCAAATTAAAGAAATGTTTTACCTTTAAAACTTTGAAAGAAAAAAAATTATTTAGTCTTCCTCTTTATTTAAAACTAGTAGGTTTTATCCATAAAACACAAAAGTTATTGTTAAACTGAACACCCATTCACTACTACTGTATGGAAACAAAACCAATTGAAGTGCTTGTTAGCAAAATATCTTCTTTTTATTTTGTAGGGAAGAAAAAAAAGTAATCCAGACTTCCAATGCCTAAAGGGAAAGTAAATGATGAAAACATTTTATTTTGCCACAGTAAACACTCTATTGCACAAAATTTACTTGAGATTAAAAGGTAAAATTCAGTCATTTTGACATTAAAACAATTTGAGAATGGACTTGTTGTCAGTAAATGGAACAATTTGTTATTATTGTACTAAATTCTTGTTAATAGCATTTAAACATCAGAAAGTTTTAGTCCATGCACAAATTTTCTTTTTATAATGGTAAATAGATGCGCGTTATGGTCATGACCGTAAAAAAGTTTTTGGGAGACAACAAACTTCCAACAAATAAGAATTATGTGAGACAACAAATAGTATTTATGCTAATTAAAATGTATAAACAAGAATCAATAATGTCCAACAAATTGGGAATGGATAACTCCTAATAGAACAAAGAATAGTTACTGTACCTTTATTTTCACAAGCACAAAGTAGACGCGACACTGCTGAAAATATCTTCTACTTAACAATGAAAAATCATGCATTGAAAATCAAAGTTATGCTATAAAATCTTATAGAGAGAAGTCACATAGGTATTGAATCATAAAATGTTGACAATTGTGCTAAAAGTGTCGAAGATTGTTGATAAAAATGTTAAAAATATATAACCATGGCAAATATTTACATGGCAAGATTTACCTTTTCATGGAATTACCCATACACTGTACATTGTGAAATCATTCTAAAAGAGACATTTGAAAGAATGTTGGCAACTTAAATTCACCCTAAACTAGTACTATGTTTCTTCTATGGTAGTTAAGAAATCTCAGTTGCTAACCTTTACCCAAAAATCCCCCTTTGTGTTCAACCAAACAAATGTTAATGTTTGGGTTCATTTTGGAATTTAATCCCTTCAAGGCAGGATTTGTAACACACAGCTTCTCATTTGGGCATCATATGTGATGAAAAAAATGACGGCGTTAATCTAGACAATAATATCACAATTTATTGAAACAATATAAGGCATTGTTGGTGTTGATGTTGTGGGCGTAGTGTTAAATGATATCTAAATTATTTTGAGATCCGCCGGACTTAAATGTTGTTAAGATGCTAACTTACACCGCAATTACAGTTAATGAGTGTTTCAATGTTGAGACCCTGCTGTCATGGTAACCTGGCACTTCATGACTGATATTTGTGCCTGTTATTTTACAGGGGTTTTAAAGTAGTATTGAAGTCAATGAAAATAGCGCTAATCCATCATTTTAAGAAAAAAAAAACTTCTTGTGATTTTAGGTTTTTATGTAATCCATCAAGGCATTAAGTCAGGTTAGAAAAATCTAAAAAGATTTTGATTGACGTTTCACAGTTTTGGAGCAATAGCTCTGTGTGTGTTTATAGTCTGATCTCCCGCTGAGTCACTTTTCAGCACATCAGCACATTTCAAGGTCAATTTGATTGTTCCTCCATTCTAAGATTGTTTCTCCGAGAGCCGCAGGGTTAGGAACAGCTGTCCCGGGGCATTAGGGGTTAACCGAAGACAAATAACCTCCTGCAGATCTTTCCTCCACAGTGAGCCCACTGTTTCGCATTATAACCCCAGTCTCTGAAATATCTCCCGGTTGTCACTGTGGCTCTTATACTACCTATTTGAGAGGGAACATCTTGCATGTTTCCTTATATTGAATTGGACGGGTTTATCAGCGTACATTTGTGGCTTCGGCTCTACGCACCTGCATACTAATCATTTAGTGGCCTTTGTGTGTGTGCGTGTGTCTAGGCGAGTATGTTGGGAAGGGGGATGTTTGTTGTCTGTCTGCACACAGGTCGGTTCTACAGAGGCTTTTGGTTGATAATGCAGTGCCCCCAGTCGTCAGAAACGGGGACTGCGAGTGTTTACAGGGAGACCTCAGAGTCGTCTGTGGTCCATTGGAGGCAGACAAATAGATATTGGCAGTGGATGATGCGCTGAGACCCTGTATCAGCTGGCTGGGCAGACAGAAGGTATCGGACGAAACGCAATAGGCAATACATGTTTTGTTTCATTCAGTAACTTCTTCATTTTGGGGTTGTAAGTAAAAATGAAGCTTGATAAACTACAAGTGTACATGTTAAGTACATTTGAACTACATTTGAGAGAAGCAGTTAGTTACAATAGAGGCTACTAAGAGAAAGTAACCTTTTTTATAAACTATGTGGTTAGCTTTATTATTATTTTTTTTTGTAAAAAAATAAAAAGTCGATCAAAAGCAGTGCTCAGCAGTGACAAGCAAAGTTAAAATATTTTTTTTTATTTATTTAATATATATTTATATTGTTGTTAATTCAATTTTATCAAGGGCTGTGCAATTAATCTTAAACAATTATCAATGTCAGTTTTGGCTTCTAATACAATATTTTATTTTCTAAATTATTTTACTTTTATAATTGTTTTTAGTCCATATATATATATATATATATATATATATATATATATATATATATATATATGTATATATATATATATATATATATGTATATATATATATATATATATATATATATATGAAAATCAAAATCAATCAGAATTTAAAAAAAAACATGAAAAATAATTAAAATATATTAAAAGCAAAGGGTGTTGTTGCCCCCTTTGCTTTGAATATATATTCAATTATTTTTTTGTTTTTGTGAAATTCTGATTTCCTTTAAAAGAAATGTGTAATGTGTTGTGCAGGTTAAACTAGCAAATGGCTCGTTTCAAACTGAAACAGCAAGTTTTATAATGGCATTTAATGATAGAAGGGTCAGTTTCTGGAGGTCACATAACCTGAATGCTTCAGCCTGCCAGCTAGGATTGCTCATTTTAGATAGTTACTCCATAACATTGCTATGGCACCTCACCTGCGTTGTGCAGGTTTGACGTCACTGATGTCAAAGCCTGCTGGCTCTTTTTTATCATGTTACTGATAGTGAATGTGTCTTATTTTGAATCAGACTTGAGAGGCTTGTCCGGGGAGGATTTTCAAGAAATAGAAAAAGGATGGAAAAATGTAGAGGTAAATAAAGATGAACTTTTCACTTTTTGAACTTTGAAGTCGTAGTTTTTGGGGGCACCATTGACTACCTTAAACAAATCAGAAAGAAATGTCCGGTACAAATCTGTTTTTAATCTGGTAAACAAATCCGGTATAATCTGGTAAACACAACAGAAGAGATTTAGCTAAACAAACACTACTAGTTTAATGTTTTCTAGTATAGAAATCATAGTGTCACAGATATCACAGTTCCCAACATTCTTCTAAATATCTTCCTTTGTGATAAACAGACCCAAGAAATGTAAACTGTTTGGAACAACCAAGGTTAGTTAATTCATGAAAGAATCTTCATTTTTGGGTAAACAAATTTATTAATAGGAAAGTCTGTTTTCAAAGCTGGATTCTGCTGTTTTGGGTAAAGTAAACAATTTTTTTATTGAGCACATATAAAGGGTTCAGATGAATTTGACCCCTTCCTGCATTTAACATTACAACGAACAATCAATTTTAAAGGGTTTGGCATTGTGTTCTTATGACGCTAGCAGTCGATCAGCCAAAAGTTGATGTTATTTCCCTGTGGCTCCAGCAAAGATGTCAGATTTCAAATTAATAAGAACGTTAACAGGTGCCTTTCATCGCCTCTAGACAAATGGGATCATTTTAATCTGTCAAAGACATCTATTCTCTCTAAGTTTTACCTTCACCACAGATAGATGAAAATAAGAAGAAAAAACCAAGACAGAAGCCGAGAGAGAAGAAATGATAAGAATCTGTGTCAATACAGGTGATATCAAAGCTCCACGGAGTCTTGCATTTCCTGAGAGGAAAACATTCCCCCAGCACCAACTATAAATACCCCACCCACCGCAAACCATTTCCTCCCTGATAAAGATCTATATGCCTGACGGAACTGAGCGTAGAATAATGAAATTCTGTATCGGAGAAAAACGATGGAGGGACGGCGTGTTCTTAGTCTTAGTTGCACGTATTTCTCTTCATTCCGTCCTCAACAAGCAGACTGTGTGACAAGAGCCGTCACCTCTGAGGAAGAATGAGACGCTGTAATGACTGTGTGAGAAAGACAGAGGAAAGGAGAGGGGGTGAGAGAGAGATTAAAGCACCTATAACCTTGTTTTTGTCCTTTGGGGAACCAAGACACCTAAGTCCAAACTTACAAAAGGTCAGTCACCGTACGCAATACTTTCTAAGAGAGCACATCAGTGTATTATGTTTCAGATGTCGAGTGACATGAGTGTTTACCGTAGAGACAGTGAAGCTATTTTTCTCTTTCGGCTTGGGTGAGTAGGACGGGCTTCTCCCTAATTCACCAACAGTCGCCTACTCACGTCAGAAGGAGAACCTACAGTCCAACAGTCGCCTACTCACGTCAGAAGGAGAACCTACAGTCCAACAGTCGCCTACTCACGTCAGAAGGTTTTTTGAACCGATGACCCGGTGATGTCATGCCATTGGTTTGAAAAGCTGATGTCATGCTGGCAAAAAATCTCTTGAAAACTTTGAAAAGCTTTTCATTGGCGTTGATAAGACATCTAATTTAGGATAAAAAAATCTTTGAAATAAAATCAGTAACATGCTCTTAACTCTCAAATTGGTTTAGGTGGAGCATCTACCAGCAGGGACTAACTGTGCTGTGTAACCCAGCTAACCCTGACCCCTTGTGTCAGTCCGTGCTTGTGCTCACATTAAGAAGGGCATGATAATTTTAGAGTGCTGGCAGTGTTTGATGAGGCGCATCTTAATCTAATTCTGCTTCATTACTTGTATAAATTAAGAATCGCATTTTGATATGAAGACCTGTTTTCTCATGCATGCACTAGGTGTTTGCAAAGTCATGGTATAGCCAACAAGACGTTGATCATCTGGGTCTATTTTCTACATTTGTGAAAGTACTTTTCTTTAAGTACACAAACATTACATTTACATTTAGGCATTTAGCAGACGCTTTTATCCAAAGCAACTTACAAAGGAATGGGGAGACAACAAAATGGTAAATATTCAAGAAAGTTTTATAGTGAGTTACCAAGTTACACAAGGCAAGATCAAACCTTTTAGGAGAGAATAAAGGTATAAGGGAGAAGTTAATGGGTTAGGTGTAGATGGAAAATATATAAGGAAAGACGGAAAGTAAGTTTTTGAGCATTTTTGAAAGGTTGAAACAGAGTCTGCAAACGTGATGTAAGAGGCAGATTCTTCAACCATCAAGGAACTGATCCAGAGAAGATTCTTGAGAGCGATTTCTTAACCTTTTGGGACAGAACCAGACGTCGGTCATGAGCTGATTACGGAGAACTGGAGGCCACATACGTGTGTCAGCAAATGAAGGGATGGGGTGCTGACAATATTTTAAATAACATTGTAAACTATGCATTTTAAAAGTATTTAAATGTATGCTTAATCTTATCATTTACTCACCTCATGTCTTTGTTTGGTTGAACGCAATTGTGTCATGAACACAAGATCAAGATATTTGAAAAAAAATGCTTATATCCATACAGATATTTGAACTCAGTGACTACTAAAAGTACTTTACTAATTGTTTTGTTCTGTTGACCATAAAATTTTGTTTTTTAAAGAATGTAGGAGCAAAAAGTTTGGTGCACTTTTAACTATCATTTTTCTTTTCTTGATATGGTGTTAATGGTGTCCTAGAAGTGTTTGGTTACAAATGCTTTTTCCAAATATCGTTCTCCGTGTTTAATCAAACAAAGACATTTATGCAGGGCTGAAACAACTTGAGAGGGAGTAATTCATGACATTGTTTTTATTTTATTTTTTATTTTATTGTCTTTTTAAAATTTGAAAGCTAAATACTAATTGTGCTGTATCATGTAGCTGAAAAAGAAAATTTAGAAATCGGGAATATTTTAACCCAGTCCAATTGTAGCTCTCAGACACACTCTTGACAACTCTATCGCTGTCCTGACACTCTATATACTGAAGATCATTTTAAAATGAGAGAGAATTCGGCACATTCACCACAGTTTGCCAGGCGTTTGAACCCAATTTGAAATGAATGAGACTTGTCCGTCAAGTAAGTACTCACTTAGCAGGTGACATGAAGTCAACATTTTCGTTTTACAGAGTGCCAACTAACCAACACGATAAACCTGATGGAAACCCATGTGTGTTGAATAGTTGTTTCCATATATCCAATGCTGAAAACTGAAAATTTAGATGCTAATGCATAGTTGTTATTTATTTATTTGTTTTCTAGTTATTTTATTTTGTCTGTGTTATTTACGTTTAATATTAAAATTATTAAAATAGTTTTATTTATACATCCAAGATGAATGCTTGAAATCGAGACCTGCTTTTTAAGTTGCTTTGCGAATTAAAGTTACATTTAATAATTATTTTTATATATACAATTATATTTTAAAATAAATAATTGTGTATGAGAGCTTCTTAAAAGCTTCTTAAAGGCATATGTGAAAAAAAATCTCTCTTCATCTACTCACCCTCTTGTCAACCTTATTTTAAACCTGTATAACTTTCTTTTTTCTGCAGACCACTAAAATTGATATTTTGAAGAATGTTGGTAAATAAACAGGTGCAAGTAAATGACAGATATTTCATTTTGGGCTAGAGATCTTTTAAATTTCTTTCTGCATTTAAAAATATAGACAGTCACAGACGGGTGATTTATGTTTACCTGTTGTAACGCATCTGTCATATTAATAACACACATTTCCCATTTCACATGACCAAACATTAAATAGTGCATTTTTTTACCCCGGACAAAATGACCTGTACAGCGATTGGGCACCTGGCCACCATCACATTTAGATGGCAGAAAATCGATAATTTTGTTCCTGCGTCGTGAATGATGGAGAATGAAGTTTATCTGGGCATAAATGCGAGGCCCAGAGGGATTGACTCACCTCCCTTTGGGGTCAGTGGTCTTGTCCGCCTACTTGGTGTCTTCACCTGACAGCGGATATGGAGGGCTTATTCAACAGCTCATTGCACTGAATGGCCTCTTATGGGTTTAATTGAACATGAACGAGCGTTGGGCGAAATCCAGCGTGCATAAGTGTGAGGATAGGAATGTATTACAGGGCTCTTTTTAGCCCTCTTTGACAAAAGATTGCACATAATGGTTCGTTAGATGTGAGGCGAAGGGGGGCCATCACTGTCGTCAGTTACGAAAAACTGACAATTGTGCCAACATAGGGTTATAACACTTTACTTTCAGACAAATATGAGTACAAATAGTAGTCACTAGAATCAAGGATTTCAAAATGACAGAGACAAAGTTTTTCAGCTCTGTTAAAGTGAGAGTTCACCAAAAACTTATTTACACTTTTACTTTTGTCATATTTATCTTTATGACGTTCGACAAAAGAAGATATTTTGAAGAATGTTCTTAACTACATCTGTTCACTTGCATTTTTTTGTCCATACAGTTAATTTGAAGGGGTGCCATTTACCCGCTTTTTCCAAAATGTCTTGTTGTGTGTCATACTGGTTTGAAATGAAAAGAGTTTGGTGAAAAACGACTGTTTATATGTGAAACAATTTAAAGGATTTTTATATAGCTACAGTAAAAAATACAGTGTTTACATGTTGTGTACATGTAAAAAAATAATATGAAAATCTGATTAATTCAAATATTTCTATTAGAATTCATATTTGTTAAATAAATAATTAAAAAAAAAAAAAAAAATATTATTAAAATTTTCCATTGAAAAAATTTTTTTTACTTTAAGCTTGGTGTTGGAATCACTTGTTTGACTTTGATAAGCCTAAAGGCTGAAATATATTACGTTGTGGAAACAAATATAGACAACAAAATGAATATGCAAACAATTGCAACCACACTTTAATATAGTCCCGGCTTTAAATGACAAAAGTGTGTACTCATCGGTCACAAAAGAAAAAAAGTGCGAGGGCAGCGTTTTGTGCCGATGATGTTAAGTCAAGAACACCCTATTCTAGTACAGCAAGTTCTCACTGGGGTTAATTGAATCTTTATTTTTTCCCTCTCATCTCTCGCCGATCGTGACACGTAGGGCCATAATTTAGGGGCAGCGAAGTGAAGCTTCAGCAAGCTGTAACTGTAGGTACATTTCACTCTGCAGAGACCCTCGCTGGGAGGAGGGGCAGGAAGGGATGGGGTAGGAAAATCAATAAAGTCATCAAACATGAATTGCACTCTGAAATGACTTCTTAAGTCCCATCAGGGGCACCTGACAGAGGTTGGGAAGTGCAGAGGACTTGGGCGATGACTTTTAAACGCCCTCCAGTAGCGTTAAAACGCAATCAAGCTCAGTTCTGTTTTCAGCGAATGGATTCAAATGCTGTGAGTGCTTTTGTGTATTCACGGCCAGTCATTCTGTTCTGTACCACAGACTGGACCACACATGGTTACTGCAGATCTGTCACTTTAGACCCAAGATCTTTATCTAGGTCTTCAGAGGATGAAATATTGTTGACTATCAGTCTGTACTGAAGCATGTTCACCTTAATTTAATTCACTTTGATAATACTTTTTATCATTATTTGAAAAATTACTCCTGTCATGTTTCTACAGTAGCAGATGCACATAAGCATGCATGGAAGGTACAGTAGTGTCGGGAGGGCTTGGTGAGTATGACTGAAAAACTGGCACAACATCTAAAATAAAGTAGCATTTTTAGCCTAGTAAATTTTCTAATATAAGTAATTGATCAGTCAAAAATATACTGTAAATATGTTTTCTATTTTGGATATTTTCCTTGCAAAGCGGACTGATGGAAATCCTGATTCCTGTCACATTTTTTTATTATGTGTACGGTGTTTCTGTTTTTGTTTCTCAGGGAATATCTAAAGGTTGAACGAACCCGCATACAGTAAAAAAGGCTAAAAGCTGAAAAAATGTATGTTAAAGTACTTGACATGTTTTATCGTTATTTTAATTACAAGCAAAGTATACACTGTAACTGATGTCTCTCGGAAATTAAAAATAAAAAAAAACTGAAATTAAGTTTAGAAATTGTTACTTTTTTGTTGTAAATGATTATTTATGTTCGTTACTTTCTGTTTGCAAAAAACTCAAAATGTAAAGTATTAAAAAGTACTTGTAATCATTGAAATTTTTGATATTCAGGTTTGTAATGACAGCAATGATATTTTATATGGTTTTTATTTGTTGTTTTCCTTTTTACATTTACATTTATTCACTTGGCAGATGCTTTTAAAAAAAACGACTTACAAATAGTATGCATTGACCAGCATGCTTTTATCAAATATTTAAGGTTTTGTTAATGTATTAACATAACCACCACACTATCGGTATCAGGAGATATATCAGAAGAACTGGCTTTCAGTATTAGTGGGAAATTCTGTAGTAATGGTTATCAACTAAATACTCTTTACTCAAATCTATGACACTTTTATATAAGCAGAAATTGTCCTTTACAAAGCGTAGATGGGTTTTACATCGCAAGCATCCATAACCCCGAGGATTAAACAGCCGTGGGTATGCCCTCGTCTGTTCCCATGCTAAGGGTAAATAAAGGTTAATAAAGGCTTCTTTCTAATCAAGCTGCAGTAAATTACCCCCCCGAAAGCCACAAACTGCCCTTATGAGCTTTTAACCAAGGCGGTGTGGGAGGAGACTGTCTTGAACGACATTTTTTATCTCTTCGACTCACAAAAGAGTCCCGTGATGCTTTGAGGCTTGAGAAAGAAACATTACTGAATAATGAATTCCTACACATTTACATACGCTTACATTGCTGTCATTTTTGTTACAGCAGAGACACAAAACACTCAGGAACACTCCTACAAAAAAATACAGGAGTGGGGTTAAAACAATGCCCACACACATCATTATAAAACACGCTGTTATTTGGTTGTACTTGGTGGTTGTGTTGTGGCAAAGCAAGAGACAAATCGTATTTGCACTTCTTGGTTGAAGGACACCTGTTAATCTCAAAAACGGACCTGTATGTGAAAGGACAGAATCAAATTTGGCGAGTCAAAGAAAAGTCAGCTTTGCTGTAAACGTCTCGCTGTTCTCTGATCCATAAAAGTGGAATAGCCCATGAAGGAGAGCAGTAACGCTTGATTAAATGCAGGATGTGGCATGACTTACCATGATAGAAACGCAAAGCAAATCCATTTCAGCCCTTCGACCGGTTTATATAAAGGGAAAAGTAGGTTTTCTGTAGTAGTTGTTATTATTATTTAAATGTTAATGTCAAGTTGAATCCGCTGTCAAGATGATGTCATACATTTTAAATCTCCAACAATGGATAATGGATAATAAGTTCTAAGTTGGAATATTGGGATAAAAAATGTAGATTATTAAAGAGGGCCTGTAGACAAAAAAATGCTATTTAAATTGCACAAATAATGAGGTTTATAAAGACTTAAAAATGAATTAAGTTTATTTTATCTTACAATTAGTGTAAGTTATTTTTATCTACAGACAGTACAGTCTTCTTACTTGGGTTCACTGCCATGTTTCTATAGTAGCCATTAAGGTACAAACTGCTCTTAAAGGCGGGGTAACATGTCGTTTCGTGCATTATAAATGCTCAAGACTGTTAAACATGTTAAGTTGTCAAGATCAAGGTAGTCCATTAGTTGAAATGAGTTCCCATTACGGAGTATTTCTGTGCTCAATCTAGACAAATGTTTCCAAAACTTTTTCATTTTAATCAACTTGCTGCTATCATGAAAACAGCAGTTATTCATTGGCCATTTGTCTTTAGAAAATCCCGTTCACATACCAATCATATAGCTTGTAAGAGCATGATCATCAACGCCATGAGCGCCGTTCGTGATGTTGATGTATTTGTCAAAGAGTTAACAATGGCATCCAATAAGTGTGTTTTGAGTTGTGTGAAACATAAACACTTGTTAAATTTTCAAACAAACCCGGTGGTAAGACAGCAGCGAACGTAGTTTGTATTTCCCAGACAGCATCAGAGTTGCGATCATCTTCATGTTTGTGAAAGTCATTTAAAGATTGTTTTACTAACTACTAAGTTTCAGGTGTATGCCATAGTTAATTGAAAGACAAAACAGCTTATTTATCTAGATCCATACGACACCTGGCGGACAACAATGCATAGGATTTGCCCCCCCTGGGTCCTCTCTTTCTCCCTCCTGAGAGGACACCCCCAGAAGTTCGGCCCTAGGAAGTAATAGTTAAGCGGTATCTGTTATCTTTAAATATAGTAATTTGTAAATATATAGTAATGAACAATGTGATTCTACACCAAGATTAACAAAGAGTAAAAGAGTGGAAGAAATTTTGGTTGTTACTGATCCTTAAAGTAAAAAAAATAGGGCTGCTCCATTATGAATTTTTTTTAATATTGATTGTTGTATATATTAACAAATGCGGGGGGGGGGACTATGCACCAATACATAGCAATCGAGACATGGACAACCCTGGATCAATTCATAAATGGTCAGAAATCTGTTCTCAAAATCTGAAATTTTGGGGAAACAAAAAATGAGGTGTCAACCACTGTAGGTTGTGAACAGTTTATGGCATGCACATAATGGACACCCAAACGTCTATGAATACATTTAAACCTGATGTAAGAGAGGATTTTGTTTTTTAATCAGCATTGTCATGATGTCATTTTGGTGTCACTCAGAACATTGCCTCAAAAGCACAAAAGAGATGCTACAGAACAGTTTTCTCCAGAAATTGTAGACTTGAATAGGGAACAAAAATGAAAATAGATTTTTTTCTACCCGTTGTGCTATGCAGCTTTTCAAATCCTGAATGTGAAAGTATTTTTGACTCTTTGGCTAGCAGCTGGCGCTGTCTTTTACCGTCTTGAGCAAGAGATTGATGCTGAGAAATGACTACCTCAGCAAATCACATACAGAAAATAGAGAGGTTACTTTTGCCAAACAAAACACTTCAAGTGTTCAGATACACCTTTTATATGTAAGACTGTGAAAAACACTTTTGTCCTGCGTGGATTGTTTTCAAAAGCGGCAACCGAGGCTGTTTTTGTCCAGGTTAAGGTTTTTTTTGTGAATAGGAAAGTAGGTCAGCAGTCCAGAGCTGGTGGGGATCTGGCAACCTTCCCATACAGAAGGGAAATGTACACCTAAAGCTATACATTAGGGTTAATGAAAGAGTCCATGGAGAAAAAATTATTTATTATTTAAAATATGGTCGCCTGGGGGGTTTTAGGATGCGAAGCAGGTTTTACCCTCAGAGCATCCTGAATAAAACGAAGTTTGCCTAAAGATCGGATGCCTTTTGATAATATTTCATTTAGTCTGGTTGCAGTCCTGCAATCTGGAACTCTAATAACATTTTAGGCTATTAGAATTCATGCTGTTTTTAAGAGAACATTCTTACGCTGATTGTTTTTGTTTATTACTCATTCAACGACCATCTCCATTTCAGTTTTCTTCGTGTTTCATTAGGTGTATGCCACATTGCTTGAAAAACAAAAACATTTGTGTAATATTACCAAACCATGCAGGTGGATTATGGCTTTGAATAAACTGCAGATGGATTATGGCTTTGAATATTGTAGCTTCTAATATCTTAAATCTGTTATGCACTACGAAACTGTGATGGTACATAACTGCTAATAGGAACCCATGGATAAACACATTTTACCTCATGTTTATGCATCTTTCCATCTCCAACATCATCTTCTGAGTGCGGCTTTATCTAATAACTTTATTGATTACTCTCCACTCATAACAGCTTTCACCTCCTTCTGCGGAACATCTGGTACATCCACCGCTGAGACCCAAGAGCACTTGTGTTGCACTGCCGTAACACACACATACGCACACACACACAGAGCAGTATATATAAGTCAGAAGTGCATAAATCCGCCAATACAACTAGCCTGAAGAATATTTCAGAAGTACGAAACCCATCATGGATCCGCCATACGTTCGGCACATGCAACAGCTATTGCAGCGAGAACCACTCGAGTGATTGATGCATGCGACTGGAAGGATGTGGAATAACTGATAAGAAACAATAGAAGCATCACTCATTTATACTGAGTGTTCTGACTCCAGGAGATTAATCAGCGCAGCCAGGTCGGGGGGAATGGCATAGATGAACAGCCACACGAGAACGCTGCTGGGTGTCACCAGAGAGCCGACGTCCTGCCGAGACAGGAAGTGTTCTCATCTATGAGCCAATCAAGAGCTAATCTCCACTGCTGTGTCATGTAGTAGTGTGGCCCTGTTGTGTGGAGTTGGGTTGGCCAAGGAAAAAGTAGGACAGGTGAAAATATATTAGCCACTTTTTCCTGTTGTTGACCCCCCCCCAAAGAAGTGTTTAAAAGTTTGGGGGTTATTCTACAATTGCAAGTGCATCTCATTTCCCTTAATACTAGTGTTACACTGTCTATTGGGCAACCAAAAAATTATGGCCAAAATCGACCCAAAAGTGCATTTTTGAACAAAACGGCTGGAACAAAATGTTGTGACGAGACCTTAAAAAAACCCGAGAAGTCTTGAGAAACGGAGACAAGTCTTTATTTCTGCGCTCTGATCTCCTGTTCTGTTAGCTGCATCATAACCATCTCCACGCGGTCTCCGCATCCTTGCTCTATTTCCTCATCTACGTTATGATCTTTAAAACATGGAACAAGTACAATCCTTTTATTAATTGTCAACAGTGTTACTTAGATATCATTGCTGCAAATTTACATTTAAAAATAAAATGAAAATTTTATAAAGAAAGTTTTAGTATTATGGAGTGAGCATATTTCTAAAAAAACCAAGTGCATTTTTGTGCAGGGTTCTTTTGTCTTTCCTGTTGAGTGTAAGCCCAAAATGTTTTAAAATGGCAACTATATTATTGTCCACTTGTAAGGTAAAAAGTTAAAGGTTCAAAATGTATGACCAGGTAACCCTGCTATTGTACTCTTTGAGTTTGTAAGGCTATTCTTTAAAGGGGAAAATAACTGTTTCACATTTTTTCAAAATATAATATCCCACCTGCAATTATATGACAAATTTTAAAATATTAAATTGTTAATTATGTAAAAATGAAAATCAATAAACTATTAAAAAACATATTAATATTAAACATATTATTAAACAAAAGTAAACAAGGAAATCAACCATTGTTATTTTGTCATTGCATTTGCACAATTTCTCTTGCTTTAACCTTAATTTCGATCATAATGTTACATCGCACTGTTTGTATAGATGTAAACACTGTGATCAATTTGTCCTAAATGAAATGGCACACAAACTAAATTTTTGTCCAAAATTATATTTATTTCCTTCATTAATTGTTGTAATATTGTGTGTAAAAGCCAAGTTTTCACACAGAAAAAGAAAAATTCATTGGAATACAAAATTTCCCTGTGCTTTATCAGTACAGACCTGATTAGTGAACAAAATACATATTCTTTCTCATTATTTTAGAACAACTCAAATGCTTCACTACCTTAGAGCAATCTTTCTTTCCCCTCGCCCACTGCCGCTATGGATCAGTGAGCATCTCTGAGTATTAGGCAACAACAGCAAATCCTGATCAATAATTCCAATTTAATGAAACTGTATACGTGTCACCATCATATGGATTTTTGCTTTATGGCCTGAACCTAGAGGTCATCATTAGACGATAAGGTTTGTGCCGTCATGGCGAACAACGAGAATGAGAAACTACAGTCCCATGAGCTGCTTTTGATTAGCTGTCAATGGAGGCGGCGCCTCGAAAACAGCTCCAAAATCTATGCTGAATGACACATTAATGTTATTATCTCCCTGTCACACTAAACAAGCCGCTCACAGGCGAGGAGGAAAAATTACAAGCACTCTGAAGTAGCTCATTGCCTGCCCTCACCCTTTACCTTAATAATAAGGTATTGATTGGATTTGCACAGACAGAGTTAAAGGTTCGAGAGTAGAAAAACTAGAACGTGTCATTTAGAAAGTAAAATGGCTATTAGGACAAGCACACTAAAAGGAACACGTAAATGTCACGCCAGGTTATGGCTGCAAAGCACTTTGTTTTTCTTTACCGGGGAATGGAGAGAAAGGTGTGATGTCATAACATTTGCTGTTGGAATGGGTCTTGTCACAACAGGATGGGTTTTTGATTCACATAATATTTGTTTTATCAACCCATGGTTGGGTAAAATATGGAGAGACCTGACCAGAATTAATCAGTGCCATGTTGTTACCCAACCATGAGATGAAACAATAAATGTATAACCCAGCAATCGAATCAATCCATGCCCAACCATGGGTTTAAATCGAAATGTCTAATGCCATGAGAGAACCTTTTGACTTACATGAAGGACTACTTTATTTGTACTTTTATTGAAAAATATAAACCATATGCTTTAAAGATCCCAGAAACCAGGTCTTGCCATGCTCTGTTAGACTTACTTTTGTTGTTCTGAACCCTGGGATTTTGTTTCAAGAAAAACAAATTGTCATTTCTATTCAGCTATGAATCAATGTTTAAGAACCAAAAGGGTTGAGTAAAGCAAGCATTGATATGATACAAGGGACCCCTATTTATAGGTGCCTATATATAATGTATAACTTTATGTTTAAAGAAAAATTTCTGTTAGATAATAGTGTGATATAAGACTACAAATAGTTTCCAAACTTCAATAATACTTTATATATACACCCTGAAGAGACACATTTTCAATTCAAATTCATTTGTACTACAACAACTTTTACTTTAGTTCTGGTTTTATAAGCGCTTTACACAATAAACACAATCGTTTTAGCCTAGTGAGTGAGTTAAAGGGGACGGTGAAGAACACTTAAAATATACAAAACAAGTATAAACAATTTTTTAAATTACATAGCAAGAAAAAGAGAATTGAAACATACGGTTTTGTCATTTGCTTCCCAAGCAATGATGCTACCCTTTACAAGCAACCTTTAATTGTATTTTAATGACTCTAATATTGTATGTGAAAAGCTGATCGATTCTAAATTCTCATCCATCAGGTCAAAGAGTATGTGAAGAATAGCAAAGTCTAAATTAGAGAGCCCTCCACATCGACCCTGTGAATTGTGATCAGATTCAGGGTGAAGTACATTTTTTTACAAATTGAGTTTTTATAATATTGCACATCATCTTATCTCTAGAGACATCTTGGCAAATATTCTTGTTTTTGGCTAAAAAATCGCAATTAATCTTGCTAAGCTGATGTAGGGACATGTCGTTAAAGGTACAATTAATTTGTCACAGCTTTCCCTCTCGTATGAACACAAAGACAGTTCAAATATCAAAGTAACCACATAACATATAGAATAAAAGTGTATCACTGCACATTTCCCCAGTGAACTAATGCAAGAAAAAATAAATTTTTATAACATTATCAAGCGATGACTGAATTCGCCGCCTGAAGCAGCAGGAGTTTTCCCCGGTGTGCTGCTGCTCATGTGAGCTGCCTCCGGAACGCGATCACATTGCATCACAAAGAAACAAAAACTTTAACTACTGTACTTACTCTCTGTGTAAGGGATAGTTCCCCCAAAAATGATCATTCTTAATTGTTCAGTAGTTATTCCAAACCTTTCTTAATGTCTTTGGCTGAACACAGAGGAAAATATTTGGAAGAATGTGTGCAACCAACCAGTACTTTGCAAACATTGCAATGGTTGGCAAAGGTGCACAAGAACTTTTTGCTGCCCTTTATTCTTCCAAATATCTTACTTTGTGTTCAACAAACAATAACTTGGTCTGTGGGATCCAGTTTGTTTACAAACATTCTTCCAAATACCTTTTTTCATCAGAAACTTGATTTGGAATGACAAGAGAGTGAGATATGATGACAGAATTTTTATTTTCGGGAGAACTTACCCATTTAGGTGGGCTCAGAATCATTTTTCCCATTCAATACTTTCACTTTATTAAAACATTTCTTAATGTATGTTTTATTTATTCCACCACCAGGGAATGTCATTATATCGAGGTGTTAATAGAGTATGACATTTGCTTATTATCTGTCAACTTCGGGTAACCATCATTTTGTTGCATTAAAGGTGTGAACAATGTTTATGAAATGGCTGGAATCCAGCTTTCATATTGTATCAAAATCTGAAATATGTAAAATTTCATAAAAACAAGTTTGCTTGTGTGTGTGACGGAGACGGAGTTCTGAAGCCTGAAAAGCAACACAAATATTTCAACAATTTCTTTACAATGACCCAGCCATAGCCCTCAAACCAAACCCCTAAATCTATATTTATTCATTTTTTATGGGTTTATAGTGCTTGATGGAAGCTTGCACATCCCGATTGCTTTTTCACATCTCCCGCAAATCCTATGTGTCTGTGTGTGTGTTTGTGAGGCAGGTATCATGCAAACCCATTTTCATCCACACACCCCGGTTCCTAATCGATGATCTTATTATTTTTGAAGCATTCCCTTTACTGCCAGGAGCAGTTTAGCGGTTATATACAAGTACCTGTATCAGTCACTCTCAAGCTTTGATCAATCTTTGTTCTGCTATTTGTGAGAAAAGCTTTAAACGAGAATCTCATTTTGTTACCCTAAAGGCACTCGTAGGTGGAAGAAAATCTTTGTTTTAGCAGAACTGAACAAAGTTTGGTATTTTGCAGTTGTGCTTTGTTTTATCAATGCTTCTGTGCGCTGTCCGCGGTTTATAAGGCAGAGCAGATAAGGATTTGGAGACTTTTAATAAGTCTTTGCTGTCATTCTTCCAGAATTGCCCGAATATTGGACTGTCACTGCAATATATCAGCTTTATTAATGTGGCGTCTCTCTGTTGTGTAAAAACAAACGGTTTAACACACAGACGGTGATTGTTTTCTGAATGAAGGGTAAACAGCATACAGTCAGGATCCACACAGTCTAATGTGCTACATTTTTTTCCAGCTTTTAAAATTTGACTTTGCCATAAACCCATCGATGACCTTAACACGTATATTCATCGAGGGCAATGGCCCATTTCAGAAAGATTGAGTTTTAAAGTGGGTTTAACCACATAAAAGAGAACTCGCGCTGACGCATCTCATAAATTTGGAATTGGAAGGCGTTGTTGTCCTCGGGGGTTTAACTGGACCGCCAGCCATCTTGGCGAGGCCTAATCTAATTTTAGATGAATGTAAATATTTATCGAGTCTCTGATTTAATCACAAAGAAGCATACTGAAAATGCAGCACTCAACCATTATCTTGTAAATCTTGCCACACTCTTTTTTTCTTTATTACTGCACACCATGATGAGTTGAGGGCTGCCTGGAGGAATAATTACCCAGCATGTCGAGTGGCCACGCACATCCTTGGGGTTTTCACATCACTGGGGCCTACCTGTCACAACTTATCTCGAATTTCACAAAACTGAGAACCAACAATTAAAACTGATCCCTCAAAAAGGGAAATTCGGTATCGTTTATTCCCCCTCTTGTCCCCTCTTATAACTGAACAGCAGTGGCATCAATTTACTTCTATTGTGTGAAAATAAAACCAATGCGAGTGAATACGTGACAGTTATTAACATAATATAATCACTTAGCAGTAAAAGCAGGGCCAGACAGAAACTGCATCCTTTTTTTTAAATTGTGAGCAGAATTTTTGAAAAAAAAACAGATTTCTGCGAAGGTATTTAAAATGATGTTATACTCATTTTATATTCTGATTCTAGAAAAAAAGAGCGCAAAAGCAATCAATACCTTTAGTCACAAGAGGATGCGTGTAAGCTGTGTAAAGTGTGGACCAAACACATGTGACATCATGACACCGCAAGATAAGACACTCTTGTGATACTTTGAAATCATGTTGTCATCGGTTTTCATGGCGCCGCATTAAGCGAAATAAACCTTGCGGTAGTCAAATCCATTCCTTGGAAATTTACAGGCGCAGATTTTGTGTGGCCCTGAGTATAAGCGATAAGGGTAATACAATGTGATTTTTAAAGGGGTAGTTCACATAAAAAATTCTGTCATCATTTACTCAACTTCTTAACATTTCGACAAGAAGTTGAGTATGTCAAGAATGTGGGTATTACCTGTTTTACTTTTGCACAAAAGAAGATATTTTGAAGAATGTTGGTTACAGAACAGCAGATGCATTCCCTTCTATAGTATGGAAATAAAACCATTGCAAGTGAATAAGTGCCAGTAATAAACAATCTATAAGAAGTATAAGCAATGTAGGTAATGCACTGCTTTTAAATGGGTGGTTCAGACAATAAAGAAGATTCTTTAATCATTTATATGCTTCTTGTCATTTCGAAACTGTATAACTTCTTTCTTCTACAGAACACAAATTAGATATTTTGAAGAATGTTGGGAGCTATTCACTTCTATTACATGGAAACATAACCAACACAAGTGAAAGGGTACTAGTTACTTACATTATATACCGAAAGCAGTATAAGCAATGTGGTTATTAATATGTGCTTTCAAAAGGGAAGTTTCCCCAAAAATCATTATTTATTCTTCGTGTTGTTTCAAACCTGTATCGCTTTATTTTTCCTGCACAAAACCAAAATATGTATTTTGAAGAATGTTGATAACAGAACAGCATCTGCATGCATTAACCACCATTGTATGGAAACAAAACCTTTGCAAGTGAATGGGTGCCAGTTACTTATAAGAAGGCAGTGTGCTTTTAAAGGAGTAGTTCACCCAAAAATCATAATTCTGTCAACATGTCATTTCAAACCTGTATGGAGTTGTATTTCTGAACAACACAAAAAATATATTTTGTCAATTGTTAGTAACTGAACAACGATGATAGTCATTTACTTCTTACGAACAGAAAATAAATCCAAGTTAATTGGTACTCCATTGTCCAGTTGGCAAATCCGAGCCAAAAATGTTCTCCTCTGACTAGTGGAGACAATTATCTGACAAAGTAGTTTTTTTACAGTTTTTGTAGTTTCCATTTAATCTCCATTTAGGAGAAAGAACAGAGTTATCTGATCTGTGTTTTTTATTTGTTATAGGATAATATTCTATATTAATTATTAAATCTAATAAATGATCAGTTGTACACGTCTGGTGGAGTCTGCGGTTGCGTGACATCCGTTGAAGTTGAAGCTGGCAAATATTTCGACTGTAAGGTTGATGAGAGTAAAGCAGGATGTTGACATACATCACATCACACACATTACAACTCCGGACATCTTCCCCTGTCAAGCTTCAATCAAACTCAGGTGAGATGACCTTTTAATGTCAGTGCTTGATCTTTTGTCGAACCTCGCTGACAAATTAGAAATCAGAAAGGTTGAACAAGGGGATCTGGTGGAAACCAGATGAAGCAAGCAGTGAGGGAGGGGCTGTGTGGTGCCCGAACTGCTGTTGGTAAAAGTCAAGAAAAGTTCTAGTGCACATACGCTGAAGGGATTGGAAATGCCGCTCCGTAGCACAAATGGGTCACTGCTTTTTGCGTACGACCACGCTGCCTGAGGGACCTACAAAAGGTTCTTTCAATTATTAGTGAATTTGGCTCTGAAGTTGGAAGAGGTGCAGATTTTTTTATGACATAGCTTCCTTGGGTTTTTTCGTTTTCTAGACAATGCAAAATGTTTTATTATGCCCCAAGCATGTGTCAAACATAATAGCAGGAATAAAAGACCAATTTTATACTTTTGTTTGTCACACTGTACTAACCATTGCAATGGCCAGAGCAGCTGTAAATTAGCTTATGACTCTGGCACCTAAATATATTGACTCCCAAAGCACTATGAAGTCTGAATAAGCTCTCCCATAATTGCATCCGGCACCAAATTTACATTTACGACCTGACTCCGAGATAAATCCTCATATCTCCGAATTAGATTGATATTATGTCAGGCCAAAGTGCAATAAAGAGTCGATCAGAGGGTCGGACACGCCGCATCAAGGTCTAATTGGGATTTATTCTTAAGGCCAACGTGGCTTTCGCCGATGCCAATTTGAAGGTGATCAACTGGCACTGCTCATACTTGTAGCCGTAACCAAACCCCCTGCCCGCCGTACAGCCAATGACGTGAAACACTGATAGATGTAAACGCTCAGGGAAGACGCCAAGGATATGTGTTGTATTAATTGTGATCGTGTGTTAGAGAAGTCATTCAATTCCACTTTAAAGCTACACGAGTTTAGTAGATAGTAAACTTTATTTTGTTTATGTAATATAGTTTGAAATTACATAAGGCAGGTAATTGTTTTGGAACAGGATTTCACGACGGCAGCATATTGGTTCATTACGGTGGAAATCATCAGGGGAGATATATAACAGAGATGCAATGAATATACAATGTGGGAAAATCTACAAGACCTCCCAAGATCCTTCTAGTAAAATTGCTGTGAAAATCCTGATATTGTGTCTTGTGTATAATGCTCTTTATAGAAAAATATTGTGATAAAGCATTCACACATGATCAAAAAACATTTTTATTTCTTGGCATTAAAAATCTTATGTAAACTAATCAAAAGCACTTATTGGAGATAATCCATTTCTCAACAATTACATTGAATCACTTATGTTCATATTCTGTATTATATAGCATTAGCATTAGCTCTAACATTAAACATAAATAAAAATGGTTTATGTAATGATTAGATCATTCAATATTAAAATAATAAACCTAAATATTGAAATTTAAACATTAATATAGTTCCCTTAAATGCATAAAATACAAAAACACAACAACATAAACTGGACATTTTGTGCCTAGTATTGAAATGAGCTTTCAAAATTGTCAAGTGTAGGAAAACTTTTTTATTATTCAAGGAATAGATCACCTCAAAATGAAACTTTTGGCATCATTTCCACCCCCTCCAATTAAAAATTTCTTTGTTTTGGTGAACACAAATGAATATATATTTTTTATATAAGTAATTTTGGTTTGTCATTGAAACCCATAGTTTAAATAAAGAATACTACGAAAGTCATTGGTGACATTTTATAACTTTCATTAACATTTCTTCATATGTGTTCAATTATAAATCCGTGCAGGTTTGCAACAACTAGAGGATGACAAATGATACAAATGAGAAAAATTTAGTTTCTGGGTGATCTGGTTCTTAAGGATCTTTTATCACATTTACAATTTACTCCAAAATAAATGTTCTGTCCTTATTAATTCGTCCCTTTCTCTATATTGTTTATGGTTCTTTCCTCTGTGAAACACTAAAGAAGATATTTTCATAAAAGTGTCAGTGGTTTTGTGTAGTTTTGAAGTCAATGGGTTTCAATGATGTTTGTTTCCAGCATTTTTCTAAATATCTTCTTTTGTATTCTGATCATAAATTACAAAAAAGTTTGAGTTAATAACAAATAAATATACATTTTGAAGTTAACTCCCCTTCAATTGCGTGAATGAATAAGGTAAGTTGGACAAGTTCTTCTCTGCGAAAGTATTTTTAGAGCATGACAGACCATTGACAGAGAAATGACTCATCAGAGTGAACAAGGTGACATAGCCCTTAATAGCAAGTATAAATAAAACGAAATAATCATCTCTGTAACAGACCTGGAAATTATAATCCATGCACCCGTACCTAGTAGATCTATCATGCTTCTTAGTAGCTTCAAAACTCTTCTCCTTTTATCCATGTGTATGGGGCATTTGGGTTGATTTATGGGAATGTCAGATAGATTGTAGTGCCCGCATACTCGAGGTTGTGCCCTGTAATGGAGCGTCATTAATGAGCCTCGTGTTAGTGTCAGACGGGCCAGGGCTCGGGCACAGGGCTCGAGTCTGCTGATTTGATATGCGTAATGAGAACTCTGACTGCCCGAGGGTAAGAAACTTGATGTGTGGTCAAACGAAAATGAAATTAACAGGATCTAATGGGGTCTGGGCCCTTTCACTCCCTCCTTCAAAGCATTTGGCATAGTTAATATGGTGGAAAGGAGGAATGTGCGTCGAAGGGAGCGTAGGAGTTCGGGGGTCAGCCCTGTACCGTTGGCAGCTCCTAGAGCGAATGGTCCGGTTATGCTACTGTCTGAGATCTGAGATCAGTTGCGTCGGACTTTGGTAGCCTCCACAGAATCGCCACATGGGTTGTTGCCTTGAGTTTAGCTGACGCCAGCGTCGAGCTGTTTAACTCGCAGGGCAAAGCCAAGCAGCCCGCATTACCGACTTCCGCCTCTACGAGACCTCCGTGAGACATTAACAGCGTGAAAGAGGCATAATTGCCAACGTTGCATATGGACAAGCAGAATGGACTCACCTTGAAAATGTTTTACAGCCAAACGGGGAGGGAAACCTAGCCAACCCTAAAGTATACTTTAGTTCCCCAGTGAGCTGTTAAGCTTCTTTATAGAACACACATATGGCGTAATGGTACAATGTTTGATTTTAGCTGGATTTATGGTAAGGTCATCTTATTTGATGGGTGAGGTCCACGTCAGCAGAATATTATGGATTCATATGAGACCCGTGCTGTTTATAGTCTTGCTGGCAAAGTGTTTTACTGTTTCTGCAGAAAAGGGGTTTGAGAATTCTTGCAGTAACAGCATGAGAAGGCGTCTGAATGGTGGTTTCTCTGAAAGGAGGAGTGTTTATGCATGTTTGACAGGTGCGATGGTTTCCTGCTGCAATCATCGCTGTTGCCATGCAATTTTACAGCCATTACAGCGGTCTGGATGGAGAGAGGGATGCTAAACTCCCATTGTGAAAGACTCTTCCTAATGATCATCAGTTTTGGAGCAGTTTCATTCTCTTTTCTTTGTCCATGTCTCGCTGTTATTTTATCACTTTGTGCCACCTGTTTGCGATGATCGTCTTGCATGTGTTATTAGGCAGAAAAAGTGTAACGTTTAGTAGGCCATGTTGCGCTTTGATATTAATCTGTCTGTCTAATACACAAGTTGTCTGATATCTGAGTTGTCTCTCCTCTTTATTGTCATTTTAAACCTGGCTTGCTTTCTTCTTTTGAACACAAAGAAGATATTTTAGAGAATAATGATAACCACACGGTGACGGCACCCACTGGTTTTGTTTCTCTACCATAGAAGTAAATAGATCAGCCATTCTAAGTTACCAACTTTCTTTGTTATCATACAGATTTGAAAGAGGGTGAGTATAAAATGATACAATTCTCGTTCAGTAATATATCCCATAACAAAAAATATCAAATTTATGATAAGTTGTAATTGGGCACATTATATTTTATCTAGATTTTATTTTTATTATAGATTTTTTTTTTCTCTTAATGGAATCAATTTATTGATTATTTTGAAATTGGAGTTAGTTGCAAAAATGCTGAAACCTAAAAATGCAACAAAATATTGCAGAATAACTTGTAGATGTAAACATCACTGGTTCGGACACACTTACTATTTTTATTTCAAAATAAATTTAGTCTTAAGGTCTCATTTGTGACAGCTCTTTTAGATTGCATTTTGTTCTAACATTTGTGTAGTGATAAATAGAAACAGGTAGTGGATCTTCTAAACCTGTTTTTTTTATGTCTTGTAAATGTAGTCTGAACCTTAAGAAATTTCCATGGATGTTAAGAATATTTTTATCACACACTTTGGTTATTTTGTTGGTCTTAATTGTGATTTTAGTGTTTCTGTTGAATTCTGGCTGGTGTGAGTGTTATGGTGCTTCTATAATGAGCACTGCAGAGTGACTAAGGTGAGATCAAGAGACGTGTGTGTGTTAGAATAGAAAAGGTCACCTTGTCCTGTGCTTCATGTTCTTCCCCTTTAGTGAAGACTAGCAAGTGAACTCAGCCACCTTCAAGGATGTCAGGTCTGGAAGCCATCCACGTATGGCACTCCATCACACCACATATATTTTGCATACACACACAAGTTGGCATGTTTGTTTTTCTGGAAGACTGCCATGTTTACACTGAATAATAAATCTGCAATCATGAATATGCAAAAGTTGCATTGTGGGATGCCTCTCTGTATCAATCCACTTCATGGAAAGTCGAGACAGGTGTTTTTAAAAATCTTTTAGAAACATTAACTGTATTTTTGTCAGTGGTATAAATTAAAAGAACAGATTAAAAGTCCAACAGTCAATTTCTCTTAAATGTACAAATATTATTTAACTTTATGTTTAACTTATACATATTAATAGCATTTTTTTGTTTTACAGATATATATTTTTATAAAATACCTAATATTTTGGTAGACAACATTTAAACAGTATATTTAATACTATTCCAAGCTTTTTAATATAGCTTTTTACTTACAATTTTTTGACAATAATTAATAACTGGATAACTTAGAATGTATACTTATGTTAATAGTCTTGCATATCAAGAGTCTTGCATCAAATGAAAACATTGCTTGAGATTTATTCTAATAAATTTAGCATTGAAATCCTTCCTTTTATTGCTTCAGTCTCAATAAGGATGACATGACAACCTGTGCACAAATGTTAAATACGTTTTGTAGACGCTTTGTTTGAAGGAAAATTTCAATGTCAATGACAAATTAATGGAAATCTGAGCTCAAGACATCGGATGCTGAATGTTTCTATCTGTACCCTGATGTCAACTTGTTACACCTTTATCATTTTAATTGTTTTAAACCTAAATTTGCCATAATATTGGTTTATTAATTTCTCTGACAGCAAAACCAATTCAGTCATCTGTGACAACAGGCCCATCTGTGCTATGCCATACTGACATCATCAGAGTACATTTTTGTTGTTCACACACACAACAAGTACAAACACACAACAAGCAGGTAATTCCTTTAAAAGCAGTCCACTCCCTTTAAGAGGATCTGAACCTGAATCCCACAACTAAACAAATTTACAAAAAATATCCATACAAGGACATGAACCATTTTACATAAGATCCCATGAAAAAACATTAAATTAGATTAGTTTCATGCCTTTGAGCTCTTTGCCGCTGCAGAATTTCTGACCAACGCACAAGCGAACCAATTCAACAAAGCACCCAGTATAATCGCTCTAAAAGTTCATTCTGTGAGGAAGGGCCGACCGTTGAGAAATGACATTGATGCACATCCCATTGAGAAACTGGCCAAAGGACATTTTTTGGCAGCCAAGTCTAGTAATTCTCAGACCATCACAAGCAATAAAAGCTTGACTAGAGGCCCACAGCACATCATCCTCATTTTCTTTTGTCCTAAACTTTGTCTACTCCAGTCTTTTATCCACTATGGGGATATAATGTCAAACGTTTCAATGAGGTTAGAATTTCTCGAATCAGCATTAGCTATACAACAGTCACTAAAGACAAAATGAAATTAGACGAGGAAGAGAGGGGTGCACACACATCTAACAGATTTGAAAAGGCATAATAAGCATTAAGAGATGAAATTCAGTACATTCAGATCTTCTCTCTCTCTCTCTCTCTCTCTCTCTCTCTCTCTCTCTCTCTCTCTCTCTCTCTCTCTCTTCTCTCTCTCTCTCTCTCTCTCTCTCTCTCTCTCTCTCTCTCTTTCTCTCTCTCTCATACATGATTGATTTTAAAAAGCAGAAAATTAATTAAGCCAACACAATTAAACAGAAATTCTCAGGGCTGTATTCATTCCCCTCTGATATTCAATCATGGAGTAAAATTGTTTCTGCCACTCACATATTGATTTAATTGTCTCATCTACTGTGTTAATTAACCAGACTTGACAACCAAGAGTGCTGCCCACCAATAGAGGCTATCACCCCGAGACTAAGAGCTAAAAAGGAACAGCTGCACAAGAGCAGACTAAACCATCACTGGGGGTTTGAACTAATGCTGTTTCTTCTATTCTTCTGCTGAGTCTTGTACAAGAGTTCACAGCTATTTCAGAGTTGGTTGACAATGCTAGTTGCTGTAGACTGGACTGGTTGTTAACCACAGGATAAGGGTGTAAAGCAGATGGATAGATGTTTATATCACCCAAGAATCAGAAATTCTGTCATCATTAAGTAGTCTTGTTCTTGTCTAACCTTGTTCTTTTCTAACCTGTATGACTTTCTTCCTACAGCAAAGCATAAAAGAATATATTTTGAAGTATGTTGATAACTTGCACCCATTCACTTGTTGAATTTCAATTATACTTGTATCTTTTGTGTTCTGCAGAAAGTCATATAGGTTTGAAATGACAAGACGATGAGTTAATAATGAAATAATGATCATTGTTTGGATGAAATACAGAATAAATGAAATTAATAACTTATAACATCTGAAAATACCAGCATCTGACGTTAAACCCATATAGAACCTGTACATTTACAAGAAATGGCAAATGGAATGGAACGAATGTGTAAATAACAAATTATATGAGGCGAGACCAGTTTGTGATCTGTGTAAGAAATTTCATAATTGTAAAACCTATTTAAATAGAATGTCCGTTTTTAAATAATATTAGAGAACAGTTTTCTTCAGAAAACACTTTAATGGACATTTTTAAAAAGCTTTTATCCTGGAATAATTTTGAGTTTCTGTCAAATATTAAATTCAAAGATTCTATGTAATTGGTGTTATTAATGCAATTTTTGTTATGCCTCATTTTGTATTGTGATTGTTTCAGGACAAAATTGTTAAATCATTGTGAACAATGAAGTGATACTGCTGATTGCATGAATGTAGCCAGTTGCTGATATGACATTAAATCATAAATAAATAAATAAACTAATAACATCTGATTCACAAGTAACAGTTGAAGTCAAAAGTTAACAGCCCCTAGCAGAATCTAGAAAATGATAAAAATTTGGTAAAAGAAAATATGATTAGGTTTATTTTTAACTTGGTCCTGACCTGAACAACTTATTTTACAAAATAAATGTTTTCATAATATTTACATAAATATTTTTATTATTCAGTTACTGAAACAAACAAAGATTCTGGAGGATGCGGAATATATTCTTTTACATATATGGACAGACAAGAAACATTTAAACACTTATGAAAAAACATAAACACTGTCATTAATTGTTGAGGTAACATCATACAGTGGGAAGAATCATGGGACGAAACATTTTGACCCGTGTTTTTTTAAGAAAATCTGATATTATTCCTCTTATGTTGTCCATATTCTGTAATTTAATGACTTCAGCTGCAACTTGTGAATCACTTTTTAGTTATTAATGGTTTATCAATAAGTAATTAATATTCAGTTTTTTTGGGGGGGGGGTGCCTTTTATTGATAGTATGGGTAGGAGCAGACAGGAAATTGAGCTTGACAGAGACAGGGGATTGTGTCCGGCAAAGGATGCTTGGGACCAGAATAGAACCCAGGGCCATGCCGCAAATGCTCAGCACACTAGGACACACTAACCATATTTTAGATGGAATGTGATGTGTTTGGAGCCGCGTGGATAATGATTTTGTTTTGCTGCTCTTGTTTTAGACATTTCCCTCACCACTGATCAGAAGAGCAAGTGTGTCAGATCACACACCTGGAGTCTTATTGAGTAATCCACGTGAATCCTTCTTTTATCTCTCTTGTGCAGTCTCTTCTTTAACTCCCTCGGGAAAGCAACGGACGGCGTGCAGATAGGAAAGATGGGAGCAGAGCGTTTTAGACTACCTAAAATTAATTTGAGACAGTTAGTTTGGACTAGAACATTCTTAAGAGTGATTTTCTACTGGCTATTTCACGTCTAATATTTTTTATGTGAGGATCAGATTGCAAAGCTAACAGCTCTGTTACATGTACGTAGGAGTCTGGGGTCACAGGGTTAACAGGCGGCCACAGACCCATTTGAAAATAATGTTCACATCTGGAGTCTGTTGGCGCATGTGTGTGGGGTGCATACATGTGTCATATAATCTGTGTTATCATTTTGATTTAGTGCCTCAGAATTACGTTTCTCGTGCATCAGTCCGCCGCAAAAACATCTGCTTAAATTACTCTTCCGTCTAATTGGGACTGCGGAGGAATTCAATTAGCCAAATTTGGTGTCCCGAGCATGTGTGCAGCGCACCACAAAAGCAAAGGTTTTCCAGGGTCTGGGAAGCAGATGGGCTTCATTCACCAAAAATGGGCACTCCTATTGAGATAAGACTGATGACATAGAACAGCTAACAGGTTCACACCGGCGCGCATCATTCACATGCTAATCAGGAGCGGGGGGCACACGGACCCCCCCCACACACCTGTTATTATCCATGTCTATTCAACTTGAGATCTGCTTCCAGCTTCCATTGACTGAAGTGCCAATTACAGCTCACAATATATCATCCAACACTCCTGCAGAAACCGTACAAACGGATTCAGAAATCTGAACACATGATAAAACATAGAAGCCTTGTTATATATGAAGTGTTAATGCATTTGTGATGTTACCCGAAGTGATGCGGGGCAAATGTGATGAAATATTTACTCGACCAAGAGCGTTCGGTGACCTTTGCTGGCAGGCAACCCAAGACCACACTGTGTACAAGTTATTGTATCGTCCCCTTTTTTGCATTCATAAAGTTTTTATAGGTTCAGCAAAATTAAAAATCCGCCGTAATGACTGTCTCCCAGCTTGATTGAACTGTAATAAAAATTTTATGGTACTTCCTGGCATGCTACAGTAAGTCACTTCGCACGCCTGCTTTTCTTCTCCTGTTGCATTTGTAAAGTTCTTTTGAGGCGGGTCAGTTTACTTTTTGTAATTCCAGTGGGTTGTAATTTCAGATTTAGATAATAATTGATTTAATTAAAACGCAATCTTTAAAAGGATTTAATTTCAATGGTGTTCTTCAAATCTGTAAACATTTCTTTGTTCTGCTTGTAACCAAACAGTTCTGGTAACCCATTTGCTACAATAGTAGAATTGTAGTGTTTTTGTATTATTGAACACAAAATGAGATATGTAGAAGAATTAAGGAGAGTAAAACGTTATTTTTTATTATGACTATCATTTAAAATGACTACCAGTTGACTACTGTGGTAGTCAATTGTCTCCAAGAACTGTTTGGTAACAAGCAGTCCTCTAAATATATTTTTTGTGTAAAACTAAACAAACACATTTTTACAGATGTGACACAACCAGTAATTCATGGCGTAATTTTCCTTTTTCCAAAACTGGTCCTTCTCTTATAATACCTTTGATATTCCATACCTTTTTAATTAATTAGTTTTCCATACTTTCTTATAAATTAGAATTCCAATCTTTCTTATCTAATATAAATGTATACTTTCTATTTGACTGGGTTTGTTTATGTGTCCAGGTCTAATAAAAACCTTTGATCCTATCACTAGCAAGCATTCTCACCACTTATGGATGGTCCTACTGTATAGCGTTTGACATTTCTGCATTTGTGAATGAGAACTTGTGTGAGATAAAGCAAATATTTGAAAGGAAATCTTCGTCGACCTTGTAGACATTACCGATTTTGTGCTGGGTGATGACAGCTGGAACAAATTCAGAGGCGTAATCCTTTTAAAGAATGTTTGTATGCCGTGCTCATTTTATTTTCGTCAGATGGCACAAACAAGCTTTGAATGGCAGATATTCTCACTTGATTCAAACAGATTAGACCCACGGTTTAGATTTATAAGGTCATTGGGGCTGGAGTTTAAGCTGTTTTATAGTCTTATTTTGTCCACAAAGAATGAAATGCTAGCAAAGGCATCTTTTTCCAGCAGTGTTTTTCAAATTATTGTAAAAAAAGGCTAGTTTGTCCAAATGATAATGGGTCTTGCATTATGGGTCAAATGATTTCAAGTTCAAGTGAAGAAGTTAACATGATCAAAAACCCTCAGATACGTCTATAATACTGACTATGTGTGTTTGTGCAACCACATCCGTGTGTGTGTGTGCGTGTTTGCGTGTGTGCGTCTTGATTGGACTGAAAAGAGTAATGATGGCTAATTATTACTGTTGTGTCAGAACGTGTTTCTTGATTAGTTGTATGCTTCTAACTGCGAAGGGTTTAGCCCAACCTCACTGACACGAATCTCCTCTTATTATAATGTCTTTTCCTCAACACAAGCTGATGCCACCGAGAGAGAGAGAGAGAGAGAGAGAGAGAGAGAGAGAGAGAGAGAGAGAGAGAGAGAGAGGAGGAGAGAGAGAGAGAGAGAGAGGGGGGGGGGAGGGAGAGAGGGAGGGAGAGAGAGAGGGAGGTGGAGAGAGAGAGAGAGAGAGAGAGAGAGAGAGAGAGAGAGAGAGAGAGAGAGAGAGAGAGAGAGAGAGAGAGAGAGAGAGAGAGAGAGAGAGAGAGAGAGAGAGAGAGAGAGAGAGAGAGAGAGAGAGAGAGAGAGAGAGAGAGAGAGAGAGAAATCTCTGGGTACATGTAAGGAACTTCCAGTCCATGTAGAATTTTCAGAAGCATGAGCACATCTTGAATGCTGATAACAAACATTAGTCCTTTTTGGCGTCCAGTGTTCGGACTACAGACACTGTTCAGAATATAAGTTTTTTTGTTAAGTTGCCTCTTAATTTTTTATTCACCAATTGATTTTTCTACACCAGGTTAACCCTATTATTATAGCAATAGTATAGCTGCGTCGCAGATGTTAGTATGTTGAAAAAGATTATTCCAAAGATTTGCTACTTCCTAAGAAATTAGAAGTTCAGAATGATGGACACTTATCGGCTTATATTACCCACAACACATAGTCAGTTTAGTTACACTTCATTGCAATTTTAAAGTTAATGATTAGCTGCTTTCATACATTAATAAATAAGTATACAGTAAACGATGAATGAGAAAATGAATGAATTAATGCATTTAAAAGCTTAATTTTAACATTTGTGACTATTAAATGATCATAGTGTCATCTAGACAATAACTACCACTTCTGTTTTGCAACATTCTCAAAAATATCTTCTTTTGTGTTGTTCAGAAAAATGTGGTTTTAAATGACAAAAGGGAGGAGTAACTGATCATTTTGTGTAAATTATCACTTCATGTCCCAGTGAGTACATACAATTTTGCCAAACACTAAAAGGGAAATACTTTTCCTTAACAAAAAGAGTGCATACTCTTGGCGCTTATATATAAGTAGTCAAATTAGGATGAAGTCAGTTGTTCTTTTTATACTCAGGGTCAGCGGTAGTGTTGTGTTGAAGGTGGACTGTGCATCATTTTTATTTAGTAACGAGAGTCTATCCATTTTCTGCTTAATTTTCTCCCTGCAATATCATTTAATTTTACACCTTTTGTTGGTTTTATGTTTCTTCTATTTCTTCACAACCTCCTGGTTGAGTTCCTTTAAAATGTTCTCCTTATCTTTGTTATTGTTGTGCTATTCTTAAGGACCAGAGTAGATGCCGCAATCTCATTCTCTTTTCAAGAACACAAAAGAAGATATTTTGAAGAATGTCTTTAACTGAGTAGGGGCACCCATTACCTTTTATTGTATGTACAAAAAAAAATGGAAGCTAGTGGGTGCCAGTTCTAAAATTCCTCAAAATATCTACCAATACAAGTTAGTGCAAGTTTGCAATATTGCTCAAAATATCTTTTTAATATTTATGAGATGATCCTTCTCCACGCAGCGAGCACACAAACTACCCATCCTGTTCCAAACCTGTGCCTTATTGTCCTCGGGTTTATATTTGAACTTTAGTAGACGAGCCTCTTCCATTTTTCTGTTGTTTTCACGCTTTCACGTATACGATGAGTTGTGAAAGCATCTACCTCAACCATTTCTCCGAGTCTTTCTCCTTGTCCACCCACAACACGTTGATTTATGCTGGTACATGGCAGATGCTTGTTTGGATTGGGTCGGTCTCTCCCACACAGAGCAAGGATGCAATGCACGCAAATCCACAAATAGAACAGACTAACCTGCTCAGAAAACAACCTAGCAGCCTTTGTACGCAAAACCACTGGTTTTCAATTAAATCAGGAATGTTTTAATAAAAAGACACCCCAAAATGAATATTTTGTTTTTTTTTATTCACCCTCAAAACTTTCTTTCATCTGCAAAACACAAAAGAAGAGATATTGAGTAACTGTTGTCAACTGAACTATGGCAGTACCCTTTGACTGGCATCGGTTTTGTGTCCATACAATAACTCAATGGAGGTAAATGTTGTTTGGTGAACAACATTTCTCAAAATATATTAAGTTTTTTGTAGAAGAAAGTCTGAAGTTTGAAATGACAAAATAAATGAGGACAGAATTTTATTTCAGTGTAGGTCCCTTTAAGTTTTTAAGAACAATAAAAATTGTATATGCATGTGACTGCGTTTGAATGCATCCACACAGTATTGGTCTTAAGAATTCAGAGTACATTGCCGAGACGTGCGTGACAAACTTCTGCTTTTAAAGCATCTGAAAACACATTGCACCTCCTCAGATATTCAATGATCCAAACAGAGACATCTTCCAGGACTAGAGCAGAAGGAGAACATTAACCTTTTGTGTTTTCCTTTCTGTGTAATGTGGAAATGAATATTGAGAAAGAAGTGACGGAAGGATCGCGGAATGATGGGAAGTGACATGCGTAGGGATGAAATATTCACACGTTCATCTGTTTATGCCCTCTGAACGAGGCGAGGGCAAATAACACGGTGTACTCATCAGACTGGAAATACAAACGCCTGCGGCCAAACTCCAGCAGCCAGCATTAGTGATAAGCACAACAGCTGCTTCCAGTCTCTTTTACACACACTGTCAGCTGTAGAGAAAGTCATGCTGACTTCTCAAAGCCCCGTGACAAATTGCACCTGTGCTTGTTTTAGCGTTTTGTGCATAATAACACTAATTGTAGGTGTTACCTGGTGTGATTGTACCAGTTCAGGTACAAATTCACAACATTTGGTCCTGGATCATGTCGTCTATATTCAAAATATGTTACTGTTTTTACATGAAAAATCGACAATAATTTTTTTTATTTAGTAAATAAACTCAATTAGAAAATAATTAGAAATATTCGATTTTGGGTATATGGAAATGTGATTAACTAAAAAAAAATTTATAAAATCACCAAAATTATTGGTGTACATTACAAATTTGTATAAGTTAAAGAAATACTTATTTTATCAGTACATCAGTAAACTTAAAAAATATGAACTCTATAGTAGTCTTTCGTCCTATCATGGGAGCCAATCGTGACTAGGTTACCAATTGAATTTTGGTGTCGAAAAAGGTATCGCTCAGGAACCAGTATAGAAATCAAGGTATCGGTATCGAGAAATTTTCAACAAAACCCAGCTCTAATCTCGATCACTTGGATTCAAAATTTCATTAAATTATCTAAATTCATCTTTTGCTTGACAGAGAAATATGCAAGTTTATAACAATTGAAGAACAATTTTGGTCATTGTACAGGTTTCTCTGTGGGTTTTGCACATATTTCACCAATGAGAGAAGTATTTAATAATTTTGAACATACATCATTCTTTCTATTTATTGAAGAATTGATTTTGTAGATGCGTTCGACCTGTCTGTGATTAATTTTAATATTCAATGAATTATTTTATTTTACTTTTAAAAATAAATTAGACTCATATATCTCAATTATCAATATTTTTTTGTGTGGTTAATTCACCAAACAAAGATGAATTTGGCAATAATCAGTTTCGTATTAATAAATATAGTTATGATCACTATCATAATTTTTGTCCATGATTATCATGCAATGTCAGGAAAAAAAATTGTCAAAACATATAACCCCTTGTAACTGGGCCAGTACCCTTTCAAAAAGTACCTATTTGTGCCGAAAAAGTACTACTCAAAGGTATTTTACAAGAACATTTCTTGCTACCTTATGTACACATCTGTCCCTTTTTGTACATATTAGGACCCCATTGACAAAAAGGTACATATTTTGGCCATTTTCTCTAACATTGTGTAGGAAAATAATAATGAAAGAAAATAAAAAGTAGTCTTTCAATTCTTCTTACAGGACATCTTCTACTTTCGAAGTTGTTGAACTGATATTTCAGCCCACTTCAGGTCAAACTCTGAACGTTAATTGAAAATGTTTTATTTTGGGCAATAGGAAACACACTAATTAAGATTAAACTTCCATGGCAATAATTGGTTTTAGGCCAAATACTGTTAATAAAAACATTATTTGTGTTTTTTTGTCCTGTTTGGTTCACCTCTGATTAATTTTTGATATTATTAAATAACAAACATCACAGGTGGCTACTCAAAGGAATCTATGTAAATATACAGAGATGGAATGGATGTGATGATTTAATAGCTGTTCAGCGCATTTAAGTTCTTTTCTTTTATTTATATGTCACACCAGGAATGTGATGTGTGGAAGGTTGTTGTGATCTCTGGAAGCTTTGTTGAAGAAAAGCTTGTAATCATCTGTATGGGTGTAGCCGGTTTCAATAGATGGTGTATTTGCAACAACGGTAAGAGCTTTTTTTTATCTACTCAGAGAACGTTGCGTCTGATCTGGAGCCAGGGTTTTGTGGCGCACAGCAGAGAGCAAGAGCGAGCGAGAAGGCCAGATCCAGCTTCCCTATTATCCTCTCATTTAACTGAAAGCCCGACTCTCTTCGCATCCTTGTTAAAGTCGACACGCTGAGGTTGCAGGCAAGGGCGATAAATGGAGGTGCTTTACCACTGGTCATTAAAAGAGTGAGCGTGAAAACACAGAAAGCATAAAAGCTGCCTATTCATTTATGAACACAAAAGACAAATCACTACAAGGTTTGTACATGCGGGTTTTGCATTCGGGTAAAACTGTCTGGGTTGTCTGTTCTGGCGTCCGATCTCTACGCAGCATACCTCTGTATTCACCGGCCCTCTATCCGGTCATATAACCTGCGTTTTACCGCACAATAGACATGCTTGAAGACAAAGATAAACTGGAGGTGGCTAATTTCAGTCATTTGTTATTCTTGATAACCGGCGTCCAGTGGCGCTAATTGGCTTCTTTCTTTCTTTCATTTTTGCTCACTAATACGAAAGCTTTTTCCCTTTGGAGACTGGCAGCACTCTTGAGACCATTGTTGTTGTTTGCACATGCTTTTGAATGCCTCTTGTCGCTATTCAAACACAGTCATGAACGACTTAATTCCACAGCAGTGACTTCCTGTTTTGTCAATGAAATTCCTAAAGAAAAGGGTTTTTGATTTCGTCTAGAGCGACTGGTCATTTAACATACCACTGATGAAAAAATGATGATTTAAAATACTAGTGTATTTCAATGCAATGTTTTGAGAACAAAAATTAAGTGTTTCATAAAAAAAAACATTATGATAGTTTAATGGTATCTTGAAGGAATAATAATAATAATTATAATAATAAATATATTTTTATACTACTAAAATGTACTTTTTTTCTTAAGAACACAACAATATCTTGAAAAATACTTCTTACCAAAAAACACTGAATCCCAATGTATTGACAGAAATCAACTGAGACATTTCTCAACATATCTTCATTAATGTTTGACCGAAAAAAAACGCCAACTAGATGCTCCTAACATGCAAACATTTCTGTGTTTTGTGAAGAATATTACCAACTTCTGGGTAAATACTGACTACTGTAGTAGGAAAATCAAAATGATAGTCAAAGGTTCCCCAGAATTGTTTGGTTTCTACATTGTTCAAAATATCTTCTTTTGTGTTCAACAGACAATGTGTTTTTCTACTTTTCATGTTAATATTATTATATTATATTTATTGTACACTGGGGCATTTCTCAACATATCTTCATTTATATTTGACAGAAAAAACACCATATACCATACAAAAAAACATGAAATATATTTGTAATAAATTTGTCAATGTTAAGTTGCTCCGAAAATATTAACATCTCTTTTTTTTGTGAAAACAAACAAAAATATTTAGAAGTATGTTAAAAAATTCTGGGGATACCATTGCTTTCCTGGAATCATTTTTTATAGTAGAAAACGTTTGGTATGTAAATGGTAGTCATCTGGTTTTTCCAATTTTCCAAAATATTTTCTCAATTATCAGCATTTTTTGATGAATAGTTTATTTTAGACATTTCTCAACGTATCCTATTTTGTTTTAAAACATTAAAACTATTGTAAAATGTGCTCCAGGATTGTTTGTTTTTCTAAAATCTTTAAAATATATTATTTTGTGTTCAACAAACCTACAGTAAAAAAATCTCCTAAAGTAGTCAAATGTCAGCTTTTTATGTGGAATATTTAGTTTTTATATACATTTTAAACATTTATTATGTTACATAAATAACTTTTCATAAATAATTTTCATCAATAAACAATGTCTAAATTAAAAGTATGTTTACTAAACAAAACCATAAATACAATTGTTTAATGTTTGTGGAAAAAATACTTCTTTATTACAGCATGATTGATATGTTATTGCTTGGGTCATATTATAGATTTGACCTGCCAATCCTTCACAGTTCATATCAAAGTAATTTGGTTCTACCAGACATTGTCTCCCTCCAAACACATGGCTATCTTGCCTGAATGAGCTCTGATGCTCTCGGGACCCTCTGCCTAGATGCCTAGGACCCCCGTACCACTCCCAGACCACCGGAGATTAATCAGGTGCATCCCGCACAATAAAAATCAATGTGGAAGAAGAAGAGGGCAAGGCATTTACAGGGCCACTCCCGCTCGCGAAAGCTCATCATTTTTATTGACTCAGATTTTAACTGCCTCGCGTCCAGCTCGCAGCGCCTGCATTTTTTTTTATCGCATTCAACATATCTATAAAAAGCACTGGAGCCAAAGAAGCTGCATATCTCCTGAATAAATCAGGCATGCAAGCGGGAAGGGACATCTTCAAGCAAACATAAATCGCACACACAGATTTCCAAATCCAGGGTCACAAGTCCACGTGCTGAGCATTATTCAGTGATATCTCTGTTATCTAGAGAATACCTACTGTATGAGATGCTCTCGAAACAATGGACACCTCTGATGTCCTCTGGGATTAGGTGTATAGCTCACATAACAAACCCAATGGCCTGGTATTGATCCCAGTATTTCTTATAAAGGTTTGTGACCCAACCGAGCATCGTTTGTGGGAGGTACAGGAAGTCATGCAACAGAATGGTCTCAGATACCGTTACCGACCATATCTTTCTCTCCTCTTTTGTGGGAATTGATTGCACGGTTCATTTAACTGAATGAGTGGTACTTCAGGGTGTCGAATAAAGCAGGAACGTGCTCATGAAAAATGGGTGAAAATGCAGTCCGGGGTCCAGTTCAGTAGCCATTAAATACACACAGGAGCCACAGGGACACAATGATAATAGAATGAGTCCGTCTGTTTGTATAGAGTTATAAGAGAGAGAGATCGAGGTGAGATGGAGCAGTATGACACTGGGTGTGTTTACAGGGACAAACATTTTAAAATTAATCCAAAAATAAGTTTTCAAAAAATTCAATTCAATTCAATTCAATTCACTTTTATAAAACAAGTTATGACGACATTTAGTGGCTCGCAGTTTCTGGAAGGCTCATAAAAGAGCCACATCATATAGTGTACATGTCTTTTTAAAAAGATATTCACTCTTCAAATCTTGACCTTGCTCACATTTTGCCAAATTTTGAAAGCGTCTTTTAAAATTTTTTGTTCGGGTTAGTGGATATAAATACAGCTTGTATGTTTGTACAGTCTACTGTGCAAATAAAACTTGGAAACTTAGCGTACGTGTTGATGTGCGTGTGTTTCGATATAGCTATTATTCCTCATGATTCTGTCATCTGTCATCATTTTTGTTCTGATGAGCACAGAGAGAGATGTTTGGAAGAACGAAAATAGTTCTTAGACCCCATTGACCACCAAAGCTGCAAAACAACGTTATACATGTGGGTTCTTATTAGCAGAAAATGAGATATTTTAAAGAATCAAGGAGTTCTAGGACACTTTTGACAACCTTTGTAATTTTTCCTTCTATAGTCAATGGGGACCAAAAATTTTCCCTGTAATAAGCATTTATCCAAAAAGAAAATTCTGCGCTCAGCTGACCAAAGAAATTTAAAGAGGTTTACAGCAAGTAGACTGTTCGTAATTCATATAAGAATTTTCATCTTTGTGAACTAAAGTAATAGTTAAGCAAAAATGTAAAATCTGTCAGCATTTGCCATCCCTCTTATCATTTCAATCCTTTATTACTTATTAACTTCTGCAGAACACAAAATAAGATATTTTGAAAAAGGTGGTAACTAAAGAGTGGCAGCTCCCATTTACCGTGAATGTGTTGACCACGGCCATATACTTATTCCGTTCATAATCCCAAATGTTTAGGTCAAACGGAGGAATCACAAAAGGTTTCTGACACACTTAAAGAGAACACAGGATCTTTCAGAAACATTGCTGATTATCCTTTGAATGCGTGTGTGCGTGTGTGTTAAAGACATTAAAGACCATGAATGGCAGTCAGGCCAATTTAACACTGCCCTCTTTTCCACAAGGGCCAAAATTCTGGTACTAATGAGCCAGTGAAGTAAAACTTCAGTACATCTCTATTGTAAAAGAGCCATCAGACAGGAAGTCTCTCCCGATGACGCTGAAGCTATGGCGTCAGACTAGGAAACCGTGGAGCCATGTCTTTATTCCAAATGCTTTCAATGACAAAGAGAGTTTAGTACTGTTAAGCACACCATGTTTTAGGGTTTCATTATTCCCTTACACTTCCTTCTCGAAGTGACGTCTGGGAACAAACTCTGTAAAGACGGAGAGGCTTTGAGAAGTGCTTTGGTGAGACTTATTTTGTGTCTCAAACGTCATGCTGAGATACTTCCACATCTTGATGTTATTAGATGGCCACTCTGCTGTTGATAGCTATTGTGAGCAGACAATGTTAGGGGAACAGTGCCATCTATTGGTGGAAGGAAACTCCCTTTTCTCGCTCTTTCCATTTCGGAATATACAGAGTACAATAAAAGGTTATGCTTAATGAAAGTGCTCATGTTTAAAACCCATTCCAAATAATCTTAAAGAGTAAATCAGATGGCTGAAAATCTACTGCAACTGGCTCTGGTTTGAGAAACCTATCTTACAGGAGTTATTTGTGACCCCACATGTAAATTTTAACCTAAAATGTAATTGTCAAAGCCATAGCAAGTTTAGATTTCAAAATAATGTACTTAGATTACTTACTCGATAAAGGTAATAGCTTTGATTTTATTGATCTTATTTTGCACGATAAACAACCGGATGTCGGCTTCCTGAACGTTGATTCAAGCTTTGGCATGTTTGCATAGTGCGTATTAAAATGTAAATGTATTTGAAATTTTTACAGAATGTTCTTTAGATTATATGTGATTATTTGATATAAAATGTAAGATTTAAGATGGGTTTTCAAGGACTGGATCATTTGTATTGTATGAATTTAATTGGATTTGTACAATACAAATATTTAACAAATAATAAAATATTAGAAAATGTATTATATTTCTGTTTATTTGAAAAATCTAAACACCTGGGAACCATTTTGTCAGGATAGCTGGGGACTGCCCAAGAGCCCATTTGACTAACAGGTAGAGCAACAAATTGTGTTCGGATTTGATGTGTGTGCAAGTCTCAAATATTTATTCTATTAAAAGTTTAATTTATTAAAAGTTTATTTACAATGTTTATTGGCTTATGCTTACATACTTTTAAGAATTTAACGTTTAGTAGATCATCGTTAATTCTCATTGTGACCGATTTAAACACAACAGTTTACATCTTTGATCAGAGAGCTTTAGATCAGACCATTTAAAGAAGGTGTTGACCAGTCATAGGGTGAATTTAAATCTACTGAAAGGGTTTCTAGTTAAAGTAATAGGATAGTTACCCCAAATATTGCTGTTGTGTTATGTCAAACCTGTTATGTCATATCAAAGAACACAAAAAAGATACTTTGAAGAATGTTGTTAATTAAACTGCAATTAAAGGCCATTAATTTGCATTGGTTTTGTGTTTATGCAATGGAAGTGAACGGGTGCCGCAGCTGTTCGGTTACCAATGATCTTCAAAATATCTTTATTTGTGTTGTTCCAAGACACAGATGTGGGCATGACGTCGGAGTATAAATCCTAGAAGAACCTGACCATACAGATAAGAACACCTTGTACAAATAGTGACGAACTGCCATTAGATCGTCTTTGGTTCGAGCCCATTGTACTTCCATATTAAGCCACTTTACACAAGTTTGCTCTCCAGTGATTTTCCCTAGATGGACCGTAAGTCGTTTTGGATTAGAGTCTAAATGACTGCTTACTAGGAATCACGGCGATTAGATTTTCCCGCGTTGTGGAGATACCAGTGTATCCCTTTGCTTTCAGTTTTCAAGATAGATCATTTTGGGAGGTCACCGAAAATCGATGTTGACTGTGCAGTGTAATCATCGCCAGCGATGCCATTAGCATATCTTAGCATGGATTGAGTTGTCTGGCTGGCGGATAGAGGGAGGGAGGAGTGATTAAGGATTGATTGTTCCGGCTGGAGAGGCTCCGAGATCGGAGGAATGTTAATGAAGGCCGAGCTGAAGCCGCCGGCCCCCCGTTCCTTTAATTACCTGAGCATATCTACACGTCCAGGGGGTCCGTGTGTGCTTACAGCAAGTCCGATAAACATGAGTAAGTGTGTGTGACTATCTCTGGTTTAAAAGTCTTATTTTCAGATGCTACACTTTTTCCCATTAATAAAGCGTTTTTTTGTCCACGTGAGAGCTGTTCACGTCAACTTCTCTCCGTTCAAAAAAAGGAGAACTCCATCTGCTTTGAAGTGTCCGCACTTTCCCATGGTGCTTTGCTTTGGGATTGGCATTAGGTAGGGCGGCAGACGTTTATTAATATTCATCAGCTCTCATTGCACCTGATATGATCTGTGACGGGACGGAACCGGCTCACCTCGCTTTCAAACCGCAGACACGCATGGCAATAATCCTGCTGAGCAGCTCTTAATAGCATTTTGAAGCGCATTCAAAGGTGGCTTGTGACAACCTTGATGATGACACGCTTTCATTTGCTATTGCCGTCTTTTACCTACTGCAGCATTTCTATTCAGAGCGGATCAGGAGAGTGTGACTGGCAGATGTCATATAAGATTACATGATGACATGTGCTTGACAGGTGCTTTGTCCATCATTACACATACCTCCGTGCCGGGCATGAAACGGAACGGACATCACTTCTATCATCTTACAAGCGCATCTCGCTGGATATTCGAATTTGGCCCTAGTTCTTCAGTTCATCCAGTAGGGCTATCATAGTAAGGACAGCCAGCATAGCATCGGCGATTTAGGGCAGGCTGCCTGTAATTAGCGGAGACCCCAAAAGACATCCTACAGCCAAACTCTCCATCCTAAAGCCCTCCCCTTTAAAAACTCATCAGGTCATCGGGCATTAGACAGACGCCTCCTGTTGTCCGGGGATGATGGCATGATTCCACACTCTTGCTGGCTGGTGCCAACTGTTGTGGTTAACTGGTGTAAGCAAGTTCAGTGTCCTTGAGATGTTAACGCTGTTTACCAGTAGGTTTACTGGAAAATGGTTCACAAATACTGTATGGTTCATATATACTGGCATATAAAACAACAGGCTGTCTATCTTTTTTGTGGCCCTGGGAGATTAAAATAAGAATTTAAAAGCTTTTACTCTCGTGTGTTTTTAGCAATGACAACATGTTCTATTACCAAATGTTTTGTTTTCTGGGAAAAGTGAAAAGAAATATTAATGATTAACTGCATTGATCGGGTGCTTTTAACCATTGCTTTGCAGGCTAAATATTCAATATTATATATAACCTTAAAACATAAATGAAATTACACATATTTTTGAAAAATTATTGTTTAATATTAGGAACTCTTTATGGATTTTGGCTATGAACATTCAAACCATTTTATTAAAAACAACACATTCTCTCCTTAACTTAACACATCCTTGTCTTTAGTTAAGGACAACATACTTTTTGTTACTTTTACCTCAAACTTGTGTAGTTTTTGTAACACAGAACCAGCAGGAAATAATTCAAAAACAATAAAGGAATGAATAAAAAATGGAAATTATTTTTGTAAATGTTTTATTAAAAAAACAAAAAAAAATATTTTGTTAAAACATTCATGAAATAATGTGAAAATGGGAATAACACAACAATATTTACAGAAAAGATTCGCATTTTAACATCTTTTTTTTATGACCCAATTGTCTGTTTTAACAAATAACACCTGGTCATTTGATTCTACTCAAAATATTTACTTGCACCATTCCAGATGGTGTTTTAAAAAGAGGTGAGGAAATAAAAGCTATGAAATTAGAAAGAATCTGTTTGCTGTACACTCACAGTCAGGGGTTTTACACTAGGATGTATTTTCTCTTCTCTTCTGAGTTGTGCCAGCGCTGGTGTGATAGAGGCGATATGTCTGCCTGGGTGTTGATCTTCTGTTCCCTGCTGTATTACACCCTGGAGATTTTATTCTGCAAAACAGTCCTTTTTTGTTGACTGGGCCATAAGGAGTAAAGAATATGAACCATGTCTTAGTTGTGTTCATCAGAGTTTTTAAACAATGATCTTATGTTAATTTTGCATGTGTTTCAACGATTCTCAAATTTATGACTGCAAGACTTTACATTACTAAAGCATAAAATGATACACAGACACACAAATATGACATGCTTTTATAGGAGTAATATAAGAATCTTAGTCATAAGGGAAGCATACTACACTACCAGTCAAAAGTTTTGGGACACTTCAGTGAAATATTTCTCATTCGAAGGTGTATGACTGAATGTCTGAAATTAGTTTAATAGAAAAAATATTATTAGCAAGCTAAATTTCATGACAAAACATAAATTGTATTCAATAAAAATGTTTTGTTAATGGATGACTGAATGAATATTGAAGAAATAACAACCCAGAATTGACGGGAAATCTATTCTCAGGGTAAGACCTTAAGAAGCACGAAAACAAGATGACTTCACTGAAGATGTTTTCTTTTTTCTTCCTTTTTTTAGTTATAACATAATTTCTTCAGTACCATTAATTTTATCTTATATATTTGATGTGATTACTATTATGATAAAATGTAAAAAAAAAAAATTATAAATGCATCAGTGAGTAAGAGAATTTCAATATGTATCATAACATACTTTGGAAGACACTGTTTTACTAGTAGCCTTTTCCATATAATGGCACATTAGACCTGGTGAAAGCTTACAGTAAACATTATTAACCATATCCACCAGGCTTAGACCCGAAAAAGGTTGTTGAAGGTTTAATGAAAGCAGTATAAGGCCAATAGCTGAAGCTACTGTGTGTTTCTCTGTCTTCCTCAGATCATCCGCTGCCAAACTCAAAGCGACGTGCAAAGCCAGCTCCAGAAATCAAAGTCATCATTCAGCTTTTCAATCCACGGACTGAAATGTTTGAACGGCCGGCCGAAACTTCAAAGTGGTAGGAAAGGGGAGGGTTTTTTAATTTCAGATAAGGCCCCCTGAGCAGGAACTGTAAAAGTTCACATCTTAATCGACGTGACCGGCTGAATTGTGGAGTGAAGAACTCATCTCCGGAGTCCTCATCTTCTGGCCTCTTTTCTCTATAATCTGTATAATCGACACAAGACGGAGAGCCCAAAGCAGAGAGAGAAGAACACGGCCACTCCTGGGAGACACTCGCTTGTAAGGACAATCACATTTGTTTTGTTGAGCGGGAATCCCATCAGGTTTATTGATTTCATGTTATGCTGCAATCATTAAGTTCAATTCTTTCTTTCGTATTTATTTTAAAAGTTCTGTTATACTGTATGTTGTCGCTTGTTTTCAATTAATTGAACTTTACGATACTTAAAGAAAACACTATCATGAAGTAAATAGCACAGAGAATGAGCTGTATTCATTGAAAGTGCACATTAACTTATAGGGCCGTATAACACTAAACCGCATAGGCATATGGTGGGACATAATATGATCCATTAGACTTATGCATGCGTTAGTTTGAGTGCTGTTTTTACTTAAGGTAGGATTGAAGATGCTGCAAATTGTGAAGGATTGTGTGTGTGCTCAATAAAATACAATACATCTATATGACCCAAGCCAAATATTAATGTAAACATTTATATTAATATACCACTTGAAGAATTAAACATATTCTTGATGTAATCCAAACAGCATATAAAATGGCCATATTAGTGAAGGATGTCCAGCCTACAAGAAGATCTGATGGTTCTTTTGAGGTGCTCACCCGCCAGTGTGCATGAACGATAGCTGAAGCAACTAATTTCTAAGTTCAGAAAACCAACGTTAGGATACAATCCATATCAGGTTTAATTATTGATCTTAAATATGCTATCAAATATTTTTATTCAAAAATAGTATTTTTGTTAGCGATTTTAGAAATATCTAGTACCTTATTGTAGTGCACTTGAATCTGTATACAATCTAAAAAAAATTACAGTGATTTTTCATTCTATAAATTTCACTACAAAAATGAGTACATTTTAAAGCTTTGTAATAAATTAAATGTACTGTTTAAATTTTGTGTAAGTAAAAAAATAAAGAAATCTGATTAATAGAATTCACTATAAAATATTAGGTGTGATCGATCTGATAAGATTTCCCTTCTTATCATTTGATCCTGAAGAGAGGTTCAACTTGCAGATCCAATTTAGAGTTTCAGGTAGACATGAAGATGAAGATTAGAACAGCAGACAGGAGATGAAGTGATGTTATATTAAAATGAGCAATTTAATAGAAGAAACCTTAGACTCAATCTAGCATTATCTAGCTCGTTGCTGTATCTTCCAGCTCTTTCTAACTTCCTCTGCCTAAAAATACATTCATCATGTGTTTTAAACCCAGCATAGAGAATCTAAAACTACAGCTTCATCGAAATGTCTTGTGACGTTATTAGACACTTTAGAATAAGAACATAGAACACTCATATCTACTTTAAGAGATAACACAAATACAACATTCAACTTATGATGAAATAAGAAAATAAATACCGAACAGATTAACTAATATACTTATAGCCAAAGCAAATATCTAATTTAAAACAGTAAAGAAAAAATAAATAATTAAAATAAATATAAATTAATATAAATATAAATACCCATACTCAGAATTCCTTCTTTGCATTTAACCTAACCAGAGTGCACACACACAGCAGTGAACACAAGCACAGACTGTGAACACACACACAGAGCAATGGGCAGCCATTTATGCTGCGGCGCCCAGGGAGCAGTTGGGGGTTCAGTGCCTTGATCAAGGGCACCTAAGTCATGGTATTGCCGGCCCAAAACTTGATCCCACAACCCTGGGGTTAGGAGTCAAACTGTCTAACTACTAGGCCATGACAAATACACAAACATAAAGATTGCTTTATGCATCTGGTGTATTTTACAAATATATACTTGTAAAATAAATATGATTTTATTTTTAACTTAAGTACCAAGATTAAGTATATTTTTGTGATATGTACTTAGCCATTAATTTACTAATATGATTAGCTTAAAACAAGCGTACATATACATTCGGCACTTTTGTGATATTTGGTCAATTGACCAGTGATTATTTTGTCTTTTCCCACTGATCTTCCTTCAGGCTTCAAATAGAGTGCTTAAATTTTTGTCATTCCTGAGACTTGGAAATAAATTTTTGGTCTGGCTTTTTCAATGTTCTTTTGTGTTCCACAAAGAAAGAAACAACATACAGGTTTGGTACAAAATTAAGTTAAAAAACATGAGGTTAATCCCTATAAAACAGCGGCTCTGAGAGTGTTAAACAGTTTGCGAATCAATCAGATACAGGGTTTCTTGTGAAGCATAAAACATTTCCCATCCCGAAGCATTAACTGTCAGTTAGGGATGCAAAAGACTTCTTCAATACTGTGTATTGTGATTTAACCAGGAAACTTAATGTAAATCGTGCTCGTGTAGCTAAACAAGTAGAGAACAGAGTGCATGTAATGGAAAGGATTGGTGTTGCAACAGGAGAGCAAAAATTATCATGTATGTACAGTAAAAAAATACCGTTGATTAGGAATTTTCTTCTCTTTAAATAAGTTTTATGCGTACAGTAAATGAGTTTTGAACTGTGTTTAACGGGATGAAGTCTTAAAGTTACCTCTGTCCCATAAAGGATGGGTCATCACGCTGTCTTCTGTAAAATGTGAGTTAACCAAATACTTGTGGGAGATATGAACAACTTAATTCTACACTACAGCCGTTTGAAGATTAACATATGATTGACAGAAACTATTGGCATCAAATGTTTGTCAGTGCAACAGGAACAAGAACATACAGAATGTACATTAATAATATAAAAAAGCCTTGAAGGGCACCCAACCATGAATATTTTGAACAACACTGAATGTTTTATTATTCACTCACCCTCTTCACAGTTTTACCTATACGAATCTTTCTGCAGAACACACAGGAACATTTTTTGATAGTTGGTCCCCGTTGACTTGCATTGGTTTCGTGTCCATACAATATTTACTCTTAAAAATAATTCACTGTCAATTTGTTTGGTAGCCATGCATGGTTGCTTACATAATATCAGATACCTTCTATTTTGTTCTGCAGTAGAAAAAAATCATATATGTTTCGAATTACAAGAGGCTGAGGAAAGGATTTTTATTTGTGGGCATGTGCTTATTCTGTTTCTCCATCAATGAATTGTGAATTGAAGACACTGTCCTTGCCGGCTTGAAATCTAAAATACCATTAAATATAGGAATAAACAACTTAAACTGTTTGTGTTTTACAAAAACAATAAGATGCCCAGTTTCGTTCACATTTAAAAGGCCGAAACCCAGAACTCCTAAAACTCTCTGTTATCGCCTTTTCTCTACTTTTATGAAAAACTTTTTTTACTGTTTTCTTCTATTGTACCCTCCCTGTATGTGGCATCAGAAATCAGATGTCTGTTATCTGTCACAGTTTGTTATGCTTACAAGAGAAGGGCAGCATAGATCAGCCCAGTATGAGAAGTGGATTAAGACGTCATTGACCAGTTTGAGACCATGCTTGCGATATTGATGGGACGTCTCTCTCCATGTACTTTGTTATCTTTTCACAAGGACTCTCCTATTCTGTCTTTTTCTCAAACAAACATTTTAGCAGAAATATAATAAGTCCCTCAGCAGTGTCACATTGATGTTCCTGTCTCTTGCTGTGCTTTGATTGATCATAATCATTGTGTTTATTTTGATGCCTGGTGTCCTTCCTTTCATTTACAAGAGTCTGGATTCATCTCTTAGCAGCCGTTTGCTATTCATTATTTTATTGCTTGTTTATTTGTGTATTTATGATCAATACCAATTATCTTTCTCAATGAATTCAACAAGTCAGGTTATCAAAGAGACTTTGAGGATCTGGCAACCCCGCCAAGCTCCTTGAAGGGATTCATGTTGTTCAACCTTTATATGACTCTTCTTGTGTAAAACACAAAGTACATTTTGAGAGATGTGTCCATTCAAATGAAGTCAATGGGGTCAGAAATTGATCGATTACCAACATTCTTTAAAGTATCACGTTCTTTAAAGTATCTTCTTAAGAGTTTTGCTGAAGTACGTCGTTGAGACAATTTAAAACTGAAAAATAATGCAATCTTTTAAATACATAAAAGTTGTGGTAGGGTTGTTAGAGAATTGGACTTCTGTTTTGATTCTCAGTGCCAGCAGACAATGACTGAAGTGTCCTTGAGCAAGACATCTGACACCCGTGTGCTCTACAATGATAGCTGTCCACTGCACAATACTTGAAAGTCAAGTAAATAATGTAAATGTAAATAAATTTTTTCAGTGGAAATTATAAAAAAAATAATAGATATTAAATATCCAACAGTTATTTTAAGTTACAATGAAAAAAATAAGTATTCATTTAACTATATATATATATATATATATATATATATATATATATATTCTAATATGTTTGGTTAATTCTAATAAAATATTTGAATAATTTACTTACAAAAACACAAATTAGGATGTAAATAGCTTCGTGTAAAATCAGTGTAAATATTTTTTTACATTTATTCATTTACATTTATTCATTTGACAGACGCTTTTATCCATAGCGACTTAAAGGTATGTGGCTAATTATCACAGAGCAAATAGTGGTAAGGGGCTCAAGGACACTTCAGTCATTGTCTGGTTGAACTGGTATTCGAACCCACAACCTTCTTTTGAGTGTAGTTAGCTTGCTTTCTATTCTTTAAATAAAGATGATGCTAACTCCATCCACATCATTGTCTGACTCCCTCAATCCCACAAAAAATGTCAGAAAACAGGTTATTTTAGAGATAAAAGTAACATATTGTATGTTATTCATGAATGGCTTTGCCTCAGTTTTTCGTGCACGATGTTGAAATCTCTGGTAGGTCAGTAGGGCAGCATGGTTCTATACATTACTTGCTATGTGGGTGTCTTGAGGTTTCTCTTGCTAAAGGCCCCAGAGTTTGTTTTGCAGTGGTGAAGTGAAGGCCCACAGCAATCACAATCCGGCTGTCTGGATCACAAGCATATAAATAGCAGTGCATGCAGTTGCGCTGTATTGGTATGACCAGAAAGGCAGTTGTATGGAAAAAGAAAAATCTGTTTCAGCTTGATCTGGTCTTTGTTTATTTCACGCCTGAAAGTGTACATCTTGACCTTCCTGCGGTCTAGACGATACCACAGCGGAGAGAATAGTCGGTTGTGTTTTTATACTGCAGCCCAAATGACTTTAGTTTATAGTGTTTATAGTGTGGCTTTTTTAAGGAACCATACAACAAAAATGAAAATTGTTTGTCTATTCTCATGTCTTTTGAAGGTCTGGAACATAGCACACAAGTTGAGTTGACTACTTTTGTCATGTTTATAGTGCTTTGGTTCCCTTTTTAAGAATGACATCAGGTCGCTATTAACTTTAAATGATATTTCATCAAAGACTTTTAATCCTGCCTTTGTTTGCTCATCCTCTCAATTTCAACTTAAACGACTTTGTTCCATAAAACACAAAAGAGTATGTTTTGAAGAAAGATTCATTTAAACGGTATGGACACAAAACAAATGCAGGTGAATGGGTGCTTATTAACAAAATATCTTGTTTTGTGTTCGGCAGAAAAGTCATACAGGTTTGTAAAAATGATGACAGAATGTAGGTTTTCTTGAACTGTATTATCAACTCTATTGTTATATATGTTAAACTTTTTTGTGTTTTGCTCTGGAAAGAAATTGATTGGATCTTATTGTGAGGAAATGGCAACATAATTTTTATTATTTTTGGGGTGAACTATTCCTTTAAATGCTATTTAAAAGAACTCCTTTAAAAGAACTAATAAGAATTCAGAAATGTTCCATACACTGTAGTTGGTTAATTCATCACGTCATCTCGCCCTCTTTTTTTCTCTCTGTCACTGTTACTTTTAGTGTCATGCACACAAACCTCCACACACATTTAACTCAGCCTCAAACTATTATTCACACCTGATGCAATAACAAATAAGAGCATTTTGACATCCCAAAGGTCTCTGTGACGCTTTCACAACCCCGCAGAGTCATTCCACTTCCTGTCTCCCTCTCTTTTCAAGTCGAGACATTTTTTTCATTTGTTTTTTACACTGTCATTTTGATCGTTTTGTCTAAGGTGCCATTTTACAAATGCAGAATCAAATTCTGACATTCCTGAAGTTTTTCATAATAGGGCAAAAATAGAAAACAAATCACAACGACCTATGGCTTGTTGCAAAAAAATGCAGGTGTTTGGTTCTGCATGTTGCCAGATTTGATCATTGCTTACATACTCAGCCCTTGTCTATGATTTTTGCAAACTCACAATTATAACAGCATGGTTACCTAATTGCCTATCAAATGCGCATGCCATAGCAGTACCCCTGAGGTCCCTACAGACGTCTCTTTGATTGGATTTCAATGAGATCTGTTGGCTGGATTCGGCAGACCACTAAAGGAGGATTAGAGAGGTTATTTTAGGATTAAAACATGCTTGTCATTTAATTTGCTCTCTCAGAGGCAATTGAGATCAAGTATCATTGCCCAGGAAGGGTTGACTCTTTTTACATATTTAGCATGGATCTAAATGAGATGCACTTGATAAAACTGTAACATTTGGTGTTTTACTCATATAATTAAACAGGATTTTAGTTATTGACTAGTATACAGTCCAAAATGTGAAGTTCATGTTGACCTTTTTTATCTCAACACTAGGGTAAGAACCTGCATTTAAGCAATCTGTGCCATGTTAAAACTGCAGTTCAAAAATGTTGCTTAAATATTTAAGGACAAATTAATGCATATTTAAGTATAATTACATGATTATAAAGTATGTGAGTATTCTTTCATGAATGACTCATCCTCAAATTCCCAAACTGCATCACCAAACCTTTTAACATAAAGAAAGATATTTAGAAAAATGTTAGAAACTGAGATCTGGGGCATAACTTTTTGCATTGCTAACATTTTTCAAAATATCTCCTTTGTATTTAACCAAAGAAAGAAATGTAAACTGGTTTGGAATAACTTAATGGCAACTATTTTTTGTAAACTGGCCCTTTAAGAATTTTCAGATTAAAAATCTACATACAAGGGCAATCCTGATTTCATAATATTTCAGAGTGTCACCTATATAATAAAAACAGCTAAACTTCTTCAAAACCCCATGTTGAGTAGTCCTCTAGCCCATTAAACAGTGTTTCACAAGTTCAAAATTCAGTGATGACTTTGATCTGAAGTCCTCTATCATCCGAATTTGTCACTGTCAGTTTAGACACTGAATATTTGGCTTGGCCAGTCAGCTGTGAATATCTTGTCTTTCTTCAAAAGCTGAATGCGCTCTGAGAACGAAGAGGCGGTGGCTTTGATTGATGACTACGCTCGACCCAAATATAAATTAAAAAGGAGAATGATTAGTCCTTATAAGAGATTAAAATGAAAGACGAAGCCAGAGGTCCAGGAATAAATTACACCGACAGCCAGTTTTTCTTAATGAGACACTCCCTACTGCTTAATATTCGGATTTATTTCCATTTATTCTCTTTATGCCGTTCCAGCAGTAGGTATAGCGATGGATAAAAGAGAGCGCTGGCGATAACCCTAAAGTGCCAAGAGAAGCATTAACAGGATAGGTTCTGTTAGAATCCTCAATACAGACAAATCAAAAACAAAAATCCTTTAAAGAGAACAGCATCTATTTTTCTAAGAATCTTTCAGACAGGCCTCCTTTTCTTTCCTTTTTCTCAGAGTTTTGTGTCCCTAAAGTCAACATGACTGTATTTTAAAAATCCCACAGGTCTATTTTTTCAGTATGTCTATCATTCCGAAATCAAGTTAATTAAAGAAAATATTATTTTCAAGATGATATGACATTCTTTAGATCATTGAAATAGATTTTGTCTGAATAATTATCACTTTAATCCAAAATGTGTTTTTCCTCTTGAAAAGGTTTTCTAGAAGTAGTTAATTCAGAAAACTGCAGATATTTTCAGATTTGCATCTTTTTTTATCCACAACTGTAGCTGTACTGGTCAAGAGTTTTGAGACATTTACTCACTTATGCATTCATATCTTTTCCACATTATAGAATACAATTAAAAATAAAAGTAAATAAAAACTATGGGAATTATGTTATATCTAAAAAAAGAAAATCATGTTGTATTTGATCATCTTTAGTGTAGTGACCTTTTGACTAGAATTTGTAGAAATGTTTTCTTGTCATTTAGATTAGATTAGATTAGATTCAACTTTATTGTCATTGCACATGTAGGATACAAGGCAACGAAATGCAGTTAGCATCTACCCAGAAGTGCAATAAGCAGTAAATACAGGATATATATGTAATATATACAATAACTATACAGAATATATGAATGAATGAATGAATATAGATAAGTATTATGGACAGTTTTACAGGTTAATATACAAGCAGATATACAGGCAGGTGTGCTATGAACATCCTATACATTATGTACAAGTGTATGTACACTTTAGACAGAACTATAAACATTTAATTAAGCAACTCACCCTAAGACGCACCCTAAGATTTATAGGAGTCTCAATTTATAGGAGCTCATATTAGCCGTAATTTCTTCAATATTTAGACAATCATCTTTCAAAAACAATTTTATTATATAAAATGTCATTTTATTCATGAAAAATACATGTATGATTGCTAAATTATATTTTTGTCTAATAAACTAATTTAGACATGTAGGCATACACCTTCAGATCAGAACTTTTTTTACAATAGTGAGAAATATGTCACTCAAGGGTCCCAAAACTTTTGCTGGTAGTGCACATTAGATTTATGTACTTGCTCAAATAATTTTTTTTTTGTACAGCTTCTGGATTCTGTTTAGTGTTACAATTCTTCCTTCAGTCTTTTTTTAAACTGTTCTAGAAAAAAATTTAACCATAAGGCAACATCGCTGCACTTTATATACATTTTTGCACAAGTAGAATACCGGCTTTCTAGTACATTTCAACATACTATATTTACAAAAAAATTTTTCCCAGTTTTCAGAGACCAAAGAGGAAAGCAATAAACTCATTACATGATGAATCAGAGGTCTTTAAAGAGCGCTTGAGCGACCATTCAGCTCCACCCAGCTGCACCGATTACATTTGTGTAAAGAGATGGGCGGCCCATCTTTTCACTCTCTCCTTTTCTCATTAATAAGCAGATCGTAATTATCACAGATGACACCATGTGAAGACGGGCTAAGCCAGCAGCACACATGGCTTCCTCTCCAGAGCGCCATAGAAACAGAGAAGAGATCTTTCATTACTATGACGTCATCACATCCTGTATGCATTCAGACTGATGATGACCTTCACTCAGTACTCAGATAGAAGTTTTGTTCAAATTATGTACTATAAACACATGGAAATAAGCCATACAGAGAAATTTGCCTTCGATGAACTAGAGACACACCGATCGTTCTTATGTAGTTTGACCCAAAAATATCAGTTTGATAAAAAAATTTCAGCAGATCACAAAAAATTCTATGAATGCTGGAAACCAAACAATGCTGGGCCCTACTGGCCTCAATTATATGGAAACAAAACAATTTAGAGAACCAAAACACATGATTGAAAGGCAGCTGTCATGCTTCCAAAAGAAAGTAAAGTTAGTGTCTCTAGGTTTTTACCTCATAACTCAAAATATCTTATTTTGTGACTCACTCTGCAAAAATTTGTAAAACAAGACAAAAATTCTAAGTACGAAATTAATTCTTACTTAATTAAACATATAGTTAATCCTAGTCATGATTTTAATCATCAGTAGATGACATGAGGATGTGAATCTGGCAGGATCTGTCAGTCTTCAGCCGCAAGAACACACACACTTGATCCTTAGTAGTTTTGTTTGTCTGCAAAAATGTGTGAAACAAGACAAAATGACTAATAAAATACTAGTGGTCGAGTGTTTTTTCAATTTCTTACGAAGTATTTTTGTCTGATTATATACATTTATCTGTATTTTTGTGGACAAACAAAAATACTAATGATAAGTGTGTGTTTGTTCCAGGGTTGGAGACTTGCAGATCCATGTCTGGTCCTGCCAGATTCCCAATTTCATGTCTCCTGGCGTGATAAGTGCCAAGTCAGGCATCATCTAGATATTCAGTGAGGTAAAAATGAATTTCATTCTTAGTATTTTTGTCTGGTTATGTATATGTATCTTCTTTTAAGCAGGCTAACAAAAACAATAATGATCAAGAGAGTGTGTGTTCTTGGGATTATAGACTGATGGATCCAGATCTGGTCCTGCCAGATGCTCATCCCCATGCCATTTTGTGAAGATAAACCATGGCTGGGATCAACTAGATGTTCAGTGAGGTAAGAATTAATTTGACATTTATAAATGACAAGTGCTCTCTTACACCTTCAACACCACGACTGAGATAAATCCCTTGTGTAAGGCGCTAAAACCACCAACTGCTCATTGGCTGAACGGACACTAGTTAAGGTTGCAAAGAAGAGGATACTCCACTTCAAATACAATAACACTAAATCATAGAGCCGAACTCTACTTGCAAAGCATTGGAATATACTTAAGATGATTAAATGTTGGTGGCTGTCATTTATACAGGCCAGCTGAAAGTTGTCATAAAGAAAGCTAAAATTTTGTATTATTTATTACTGAAGGCTGAAGAGAAGATCGCTCGTATGGGGAATGTTTAATGCACATGGTCCTGACTAATCAATGCCTCTTAATGACTGACACTTATCATATCCAATTGTATTGTTTTTTTAATGGTTTCAAGACTAATAGCTACATTTTCAAGTCCTGATGTTAATACAGTAGACATATGATCTCTGTAGCAACAGTTTAAAATATGAGGGAATATATATTTTGATGGGATATTTTACAAAAACTTGGATTTATTCTTCTAGTTAAAGATTCCTTATGCTATCTTCATGCACAGAGAATTTTGGATGTTTAAGACCCTTTATGCGTCGTCTTCGGTTAAGTAATTAAAGTAAAGATCAAAATCTTATCTGTTAGTTTCTTGACAAAAATAAGCCTTATAAGTTTAACAAAATGTATGTTAAATTTGTTGATACTCACAAGACCAAATTCTTGTGATATGCATATTTCTGCTCACTAAAATAGTGTTTCCATTTCATGAAGATCACAAAAGTCCAGTCACAGATAACAGTCATCTAAAGTGTGAGGGATTGTTTAAAAAATAAGTTTAAGGTTAGACATAAAATATACAATCACTGTTGGTTGTCCTTTTAAGTTTTGGTCATTTAAAACAATGTATTTACTATGTACCTGAGAGTGCCAAGTTGGCGCCTATATTTAGACTTGTTGATAACCAATTAAAACAGAAAACCTAGATACTGAGGTTATGCCATTTTTTAAAATCTTTCAAAGATTTTACTCTTTTGTAATACAGTGAGTCAGTTAAAATTATCGCTTTTAAAAGTGAAGGGCTTTAACAGATTTTAATATGCTCATTTGGATCTCAGGGTGAATGTCTTTAGATCTTTAAGATTTCTTTCAACTATTCTTTCTGATCAAAAACGCTTTTTTGTCTCGCTGTTTCACCCGATATGACTGTCATGGCAGAAATAACCAGGCACACTCTGTATACAGGTGATATAATATTACCGTAATGATAATAATACATTTCCACAGTTATTGAACCAAAAGATATTTTATCAGAAAGCTATTGATCTATATTAGTGATAATAAGTTTTGAAGCTGAATAATGGCCTTTTACTTGATAAAGTCTTATTCTGAAAGAATGATAATTATATGAGCAGTTTTGTTGCTATGCTTAATTTACTCTCTTGCCTTCCTCTTGTTTTTACAGTGTAATGAGTGGTAACAGTAACTTCATCATAGCATAGCTCGATATTAAGAACAATACTTCTGTGAATATTGTGGATATTGTATGAAAGTAAACCGCAATGTAGTGTTTCTTTCATGATTACCTTATTACTTGGTTGAAAAGCGGCTGTCAAGCCATTGAATAATTGTAAAGTAAAAGAATTTGCAATTCTTTTATTCACTCAAATTCACGCCACTGCTCTTCATACAGTATATATTGCTTTACTGTAGATCTGATCAATAAGGGGTTCACCGCAATGATGGTTCGCCAAACACATTTACAATAGCTGTCCATGTCTGTATTCAACGGCCTTTGTGATGACTGTGACTAAGGGAGGTTGGTTTAGTTTTATACTGCCTAAAAAAGCCCATTAATCTCCTTTTATTCAGCTCATCGATCGCATCAAGTGATAAGCCCGAAAAGGCAATTTCACAAACGAATGCTGACAGTTGCTGTTGGCTCATCGCAACTTAAAACTGCTTAATGGCGTTTCAGTATATCACTTAATACATACAGAACGATATTTGTCTTGATTGTCTGTCACGGGTGGATCGATAAATACTTTGAGTTTCAGTTCTGCTTCTCTGCCTCAGTTTTCATGTGTGCTTATATTAGATGTTGGGAGGGAGAGCTGCTTTATTGACCACCTGAATCAGTCTTGCGTGTTTACCCTCTCCTCTAACAAAGTTTAAACTTTGTTAAAACTGTTGTGGAAACTAATTGGACGGTTCACTCTACGCTGCTGTATCAATAAAGGTTTACATACTGTTTGGAAACCAGGCTATTAAAGGGACAGATTACCTAAGAGTTAAGCGTTTTATTGTTTACATACCCTTTTGTCACTCCTGTAAGACTTTCTTCAGCAGAACACAAAATAAGATATTTTGAAAAACACTGTCAACATTGGTCTCTACTGACATCCAAGAAATGGACACAAATCATAGTTAGGTGATGTCTAAGCTGATGTCTTAAAGACATAGAAAAAGGATTCATCCCTCTTGTTATTTCAAACCTGTATGATATTCTTTCTTCTGCAAAAGACACACAAAAGAGGATATTTTTGGGACGCTGTGTTAGTGTTGTTCTAACCTAAAAATCTGGCCATAAAATTAAGGCCCAAGAATTTAAATTTTTTGTTTTTGAATTTTATTTGAGCAAATTTACACACTAGGCTAGAGTAATATTTTAAAACTTCTTATTTCTTGTCTGTCTAATGTTAATTTCCTAAATAAATGTACTATCTTAAATCAAAAGTCATATCAGTTCATTTATATGACCCAGATTTTGCATAAATAGTTGCATTTTTTTATCTAATGTTAAAATAGTTAACTAAAACTATTATTAATCACTTGAACAAATGTATTAGTGTATAGTTAACATAAGTTGGTAAATGTATATGCTGTAAATATTTAATTTGTCTTTTATTTAGAGTGAATTCGGGTTGATTGGGACCTATTTTGACTTCATTATTATTTTCAAAATGTGTCCCAATCAACCTGTATTCACTCTACATATAATCATTGATCAGTGCACATAGAGACAGAAACACAAATAGTGTGCATCTTACGTGATGTTGCAGAGACTCCACACTGGCCATCTTTCTCTTTCTAACATTAACCATGTTTAACCAGAGCAAACAGGATCTGCAAACATATGTAGAGTGCTACGGCACAAAAGTGCAGACATGGGAATAATAAAATGTCACCAGCATTATATCTAATATTAACATTACGGGATGTACATTAAAGAGGATGTAACGAATTGCAGAAACATTCATCTGGGCATTTAAAAAGTGCTATGATAAACCAGAAAAGCGAGGTTTACTTGGTTTGCCTGTGAAGTTCAGCTGTCACTGTAAAACTAATCCAATATGGCTCGAGTAGGGATGTGATGGTGCTCTACGCCCACATGGCTTATTAATCCCTCTGAATTAAACATGCATAATTTTCTTTCCTCTGCAGAAGACACAAAAGAAGATATTTTGAAGAATGTCTTTAACCAAACTACAGTGGTCCTCACTCACTTGCCTTGGTTTTGTGTCCATAAAATAAAATTGCATTTTCAAATTGCATTCTACATTTCTCAAAATATCTAATTTTGTGTTCCACAGAATTGTCATGTTCAGGTATATGCACTATTTTTTTAACTTATGGCTTTTAAAGGTGAATTTTGACTAAAAAATTTGAATAAAGTGATAGTTTAGCTAAAAATGAAAACTTTGTAATCCTCGATTAAACCTCTTGTCATTTAAAACATGTATGCCTTTTTTATTGTGCAAAACACAAAAGAAGAAATCTTAAAAACCGTTGCTAACTGAAAATGTAGTACCACTGTACCACTTTTGTTCGGATAAAGATATTTTTTGTGTCCTCAGTAAAAGAAAGTAAGCCATACAGGGTTGAAATGACAGAGAGTAAAGTTAATAAAGTTAATAAGGACAGAATTTTCTTTTTGTGTGAACTGTCAATTTAACTTTTAGAAACCAACTAAATGGCATAAAAATGAATGCAAACAAGCTCACATCTGAGTAGTTTATGTATCAGTTTACAAAATGCATAAGTGAGAATGCGATTGTTTTTATGAGACTTTGAATAATGGTGGGGTGATATCTTAGCTGTCACTTAGGCAGATCTCGATTATCCTTTTACCTGCTGTTCTGGGTTTGTTCTGTCTCTCAGATGAGGCTGCTGAGACTGGAAGTCTGGAAGTCTGTGTGCTCTGATGACAGCAGGTTTGTGCGAGCGTTTGACAGGCACACCTGCACCGGGCTCTGATGATGGCAGTCTTGGCTGTTTATCAAATGATTCAGAAAACCTCCGATAGTTAAAGAGTTTCTGCCATAAATACCCTTCTGTAGCCGCCTCCTGCTCCATTCAATGCATTGTTTCATGTGTGCCTGCAAACACCTGACCTTGTTACCTTTATAGCGTAAGATCTGCTTGGATTCAGTTACATTCTCAAAAACGTGCAACAATTTGAGTCGGATGCTTTTGAAATACTTTGAAACATAGTATTATTTGAACCATTTCATTTGGCCTCCTCCTCCTGTCTTTTTCTCTCGGCCTATTCATTCTTTTGATTGAAGTTTTAATAACACGTTCCATTTTAGCAGGTGCGCAACAGGATTTTTTTGTTCTAATTATTATGCTGTGTTGCAGCATTGGGATTTCAGAAGCTCTGCCTTTCTTTATGTGTTTGACATAACAGGCTTTCACTTTTTTCTTTACCTCGACAACTTTCATCTGCAGAACACAAATGAAGATAGTTCAAAGAACGCTGTATAACATTGGAATCAAATCTCAAAAAACATTTCTCAAAATATCTTATTTTATGTTCCACAAGAGAGCCATATACAAGTTAAATACATTTCTTTTTAAATCCGCTAAATACTTTTATTTTACTCTTAGTCGGCACAGATGTCCACACACATAAAATATTTTTTTAGTTAGATTTAGAATTTATGTCAAACCTATTATGGAAACTTATTGGACGGTGCACTTTATTTCTGTATAATAAAAGGCTTACTTGCTGTTTGGAAACTGGGCTTTTAAAGAGACAGATCCCTTAAAACTAAAACGTTTTATTGTTTACTCACCCTTACAGTATGTCATGCTAAACCTGTATGAATTTTTTCTGCAGAAAACAAAAATCTATTTTGAGGATGGCTGTATTACAATGGCAAACACATTTTTGAGACATTTCTTTCACTTTCTTGCATGAAACTTTCTGGCTTGCACTTTCTGAAGACCAGGTATTCCAAAGTCATGTATGCTTTAAAATCTGCGTAAAACCCTTATTTTCCTCAGCACATCGCTCCGCTCACATAACATTTTTGTTTTAGTTAATGACCCTCTAGAGGTATTCAAGCTAAAATTATTTTAGGTTTATGAGCAGTGACATGTAAGCTATACTAAACCAATTTGTTTTTATAGGGTAATGCATATTGTTTAATAGCTCTTTAAATTAATGGTCAGTCCCATTTTGGAAAGGTTTCAATTTGTGGAAATGTAAATAAGATTTGTAGTATATTAGTACGCAGTCAAGCTGTTTCCATGGTTTCATTGGACATATTTAATTCCAGTCTTGCCAATAATAAAACATTTTTATTTAATAATTTATATTATTAATAAGTCAAACTTATTTTTTATAAACTAGTTGTTTGTAACCTTGATGTTTCTAAATAAAACCAAGTCACGTTTCTTGCACTGGTAACCCAAAGTAATACAACACAATAAAACCACTAATAATTAAATTATTTATTTTGCTTGTTAACAGGAATAATCTACTGGGACTCTAAATCTAAAACAAACAATTTGTCTTCCTTTGTGTTCTCAAAAAAATTTTACTTTGAAACCATCTATAGATTCAAAATATCGCTTTGTTCTGTATAAAAAGAATGGGAGAATTTTATCATACAGGATCTTGCCTTTACATTTTTGTGATTCAATTTTGTATACATAAAATAATAATATAATGTAAATGTTATTCTGTGATAACACAACCTTGATATGTGGTCAAACATTAAGGTCCCTGTGAAATTGCCAGAAATCAAACTTTGATTCTCATAATACGATTATCAGAGATATGATGGGTTTATAGACTATCCTTGGGATTCATTTATTTAATTCATTAATTTATTTTAAGTTTTCATTATTATTTTTTAGACCCTCACACCGTTCTATTCAATGTACTTGCTGAAATTCCACATTGCGAGTTTATTGACATGTGCTAAGGTTGATTTAGTTTATTTCCTTTTCGATTCCGTTCCATGATGTTAAACTATACATAATAAAGTCTACAGACAAGCAATCTGCAGATCCACAGGGTACATTGCTACTAATTCCTCAAGAGGATGCGAGCAGAATTACATATACATTAAGAAAAGTAAAGCAGTTCTCCACAGCTCAGGCTGTGCTGAGTGGCTTTTGATCAGATGCAGAAGCAGAAGTCAATTGAATAAAATGTTATATAACAGCTGGAAAAGTAAAGGTGGAATTTGCCAACATTATTCATTCCTCAACCTCCAAAAATCTCTCCTATTTTTCACCTTTAAGCTGGCTTGAACATTGGCCAAATTGATTTTGTGCAAGCTTCTACACAACACTGGAGAGCACTTTACGTTCATCAGGCGTTTTGTCTGTCTTTTCATTTTTTCTCTGGTTCCACTCATTCTTCAAGCGCAAATGGGAAGAATTATGTTTTCTTACATCTAAAGGTCTAAAACCCAGGTTATATGTATTATGTGGAACACTTTAGTTTTTCTATATTGGAATTCAGTTTTTTGTAATATTACAAAAGCTTTCATCACAGTCTGGTTTTATTTTAATAATAAGACGGAAATGACGATGGCATGTTCTGCATTCATTCAAGTCACATGGATTTTTAATGTTTGACTTATTCTTGACTTTTCAAAGTCAGGTGCTTAGTAATTACGCACGTCACATTAAATGTGAGATGATATCAAAGGCCGCTGTAAATCTGAAATCATAAAATGCAATATATCAGCTCTGTCCTTAAATCAAGTGTTCTGACCAGTTTTATACACTGTAATTGAAGAATATATTAGTTTGATTTAAGTTTTGCACCATGTTGAAATTAGTTTGTTTACTGATTTTGATGTAACAGGATTGTTAATTAATTAAATTACCCTTGAAAATGTACATATTTGACACAATGATGTGTTAAAAGATATTTTTATAATTTAATCTATAAAAAAGGGGGGAACTGTTAAAAACAGTTCCACAAACAAAAGGTTATTTAAAAGTTTGATTTGACCTATTAATTTCACCATGATTTTGATCTTTTACCTGGTCTTACTCAGTCAATATTTAATATATCAATTCTATATTCTGATTCTCATTCACAGAATGTTCTTAACATTGTATTAAATTATTTTATATATAAAGAAGTAAATCACAAAAAAAATTATTTTCCTGGGATTTCACAGGCAGGGTCACAAAAGTTTTTATAAATCTTTTGTTTATTTTGTTTTATATTCTTAAGAATGAAACAATGTTAAAGGTTCAACATTCAACTATTAAGAAAAAAAACTTTTATTGTATAGAGAAGCAATTTTTAAGGAAATGTCTTTCAGGCCCAAATATGTCATATAGTGCCAGAATGTCCGTAGGGTTTGCATTTATTTACCATTTATTTTTAATAAATCCCGATATGTGCATTGAAAATTTGCTTTTGGTATTTCTTTGTTTCATATTTGTTCCATTCATCTATTCATAACCATGTTTGAGACTTTAAAAAGTTTATTTAACGAAACTCAGACCAACTCTATCCAGACTTCACACCGTAATTTATGGCCCAGAAGCAAGTGATAAAGATATAACGTTCACAATTTAAATTTGACCCAATGGGTTTTACTAGCAGCAAAAGACCCCGTCCCGCAAGTCACACAATTCCACCGCTTATCTTCATTTAACCTTGAATCTGAAGATAGAAACCCTCATCTGTGGTCTCAGCCCCCTGATAGAGACAATTTATTATCTTGTCTCGCACGCTTTCATATTCCCCCCCACCATCATCTCTTTTCTCTCCCAAAAATACATTTTCAAAGCCCAGGCAACGAGGGAGGAACAAATCAATGTATTTCTCATTTTAGAGACAGTAAATTCAGACTTTGTTCGGAGAGCTATCGCTTAGTCTAATGCAAAAAAAGTGTGTGGAATGTGTTGAAAGAGCAGAGCGCGGATGGATGGGGGCGTTTAGTTTTGATGGGATTCTAAGATCATTTAGCTTTGCTGGATTTCATTGGATAAGAGGGACTGAAGTCGCATCCCTTTCATCTGCTGTCGTTCTCTTTGATATTCGCCACCAATATGGAAGTCTAAAATAGACTGGTGTGCTAGGATGATAGGACGGAAATGCCATTTAAATATTCAGCATTTTCGGGATGTGATGTTTTTATAGGATCTGGTATATGTTTGGGTCAGGGTTAAACAATTACTTTACATGATGGGTTTAAAAATAAACCAATCGTAACTGGCTTCAGGTCAAACGTAAGGAGCATAGCATTTGAAATGAATGCAGCTGAGGGTCATTCCTGGTCTGGTAAGAGAGTCGGACTTTAAAGCAGAATGTTGCAGGTTCAAATCTAAGTACCAGCAGACCATGACTGAAGTGTCCTTGAGCAAGACATCTTACCCCAATTATATCATTATATAATCTTGTTTGTGACCATCTGACGATGAGACCAGTGGTGAATCCAGAAACTCAACCCAGGTGTTCACAGGAGCACAATGCGTTAGACCCAGCATGATCAACCCGACTGTGTGTATACATTACTTACTTACACTACATTATATAATTTTAATACTTTTATAAAGGATCTTTGAGATGTGGGCCTACACTATAACATCATCTATAATCGTATTTTCATTTTTTCTCTCTTGTCAAATTTTCAAGAATTTTCCATCGCAGATGTTTCAGTCAACACCCGCCTACCCTTTCTGAATTTAACTAGTACAGTCACGCCGTCCCTGAATACAGATACATTCATATTTTACACAGTTCTGTTTAATTAAGTCTTGTTCATGTAATATTAGGTTTGAGGGGTTTTCATATATAGTCTTGTGAAATGGTGGGCTTTACATCACAGGGATGAAACAAGGATGAAAACCGCTGTTTAGGGTTTTTTACTTTATTGGGATAATGAAGTATGAAATGACTGACATTTTAATCTGTTTTTGTGTCTCCACTCTCCATCTGTGATGTGTAGGCTACACTTCAAGTCTACATCAAGTTACGGTTTACAAAGAAGAAGTTCAGGTATGTTATCTTGTTTTATCTATAAAATTCTATATATAGGAGCTGTCAATAATGTTGCAATGATTTGGTCATTTAACATTGCTTTCTAATGGCATGTGAAAATAGAATGGATAGAAAAATTTGTTGTAAAAAATATTGCACATAAAAGTATATTTAAACTATCCCAGTGTTTATGGCCTGTATTTATGGTTTACAATTTAACTTGTCCGATAGTATTTCACAAAATGTACTTTTTTTAACCATGTATTGACAAGTGCTGTATTGTCATTGTAATGCATTGTCTTTATCGCTTGGGGGGGTGCATGTAATAATTCAAACTATCTATTTTTTATTGTATATAGTTTGTGTATAAACTATGGTATAAACATAAAAAACACTTTATGCATTTCATAAAAATAAACTTTAGTACAATTTAATATTACTAAAGACTGTTCATCTCAATAAGAAAACCAAGTAGCCTCCCTTAAGAAAAATAAATTTACTGAAGTGTGTTATTAGTATTCTTAATATACTTTTTATATGCTAGATAATGAGAAAATGTAGTCCCAAGCACACAAATAAGTACACTACTATTTCATTGATGTTAGGACACTTACTTAATGAATTACACTTTAACATATACTTGACCTTTACTAATGTGTACTTATATAACTGAACTTGAAAAATACTGTATTTCATAAGGGCTACCATAATTAAAATACAGTATTTAAAATACCCATGCTTTGTTTCAAACAGTGATGGTGATAGAGAGGCTAAAGTACATATCGCAGCTTTAAATAATCACATGCTTGCAGGTTTCTCTTAAGGCCTTGTAGTTTTTATGTTACTTATGTCTAAAAATACCCAAGTGACAAATCACATACAATATTTTAGATTGGCTTATTTTGATGAGTGACTATAACAGTAGTCAAAGTCAGATACAACAGATCAGGGCTGCATTTCCCAAAAGTATCGTAAGTAAGTACATCAGTGACCCATTGAAACCAATGGCGCTACGATCAACTTTCGTTTTACGATTCTTTTGGGAAACGCAGCCCAGAGTGGTCAGTGATTTAAGGAATTCTGAGTCTCTATCGCCAGCTCAAAATAAATATCGGAATTCTTGAGAGCTCATGGCTGACAAAAAAAACATTAGAAATGAAAGGGTAAATATAAACTAATTGGTACTCGAACAGGCACTTGAGGTTGAATTTAATTTGTACTCACTGTAAAAAAATGGCTCTTAAATCAAAAGGAATATGATTGTAAAATTGTTGAGCACCACTTGAGCCATCAAAAGAAAGAGGTCTGAAAAGCCCCAGTATTTTAACAACCATTACAATTGACCTATGCTGTAGTTCATATGTCCTGTAGCAGGCATATTTTGTGAACTGTAAAGGACAGAGATTTAATACAACTTACATTTTCGCAGCTTTAATTCAACTATTTACTAGATTTTGAGTTGAAAAAAAATGCACATGTGGTCTTATAAGTGGTAAGCTATAAGGAAACACTTTAAAATATAATTCAGTGGTTTAGTAAATTTCATAAAAATATGAAGCTTTGTTAACTTAAGGAAATATTTTCTAATAATAATGAAATAATTTACAATAATGATTTTTTTGAGTGCAACATAAAAAGATGTATTCAATTAAAATACATAATTTATCTTTCATTTTATTTACAAGTTTATTTAATAAAAGGAAATAAGTATTTCATTTAAAGAAAATAATTTTAACAACTTATAGACTTAAATTCTATTTTGGGTGAATTCTAATAGAAAATATTCAATTTAATCACATAAAATTTTACACCTGTAAAGTTTGTAAAAAATTAGAATGTAAATAGTTTCACCATAAATAACAGGAAAACATGAAAATGTGAAGAAATGTAATGTTAAAAAAAATATTTTAACGAGTGGAACAAATGTACATGATAAAATTAAGTGATTTCAAAACCTATTCTTTAAATATACTGTTTGTGCTGTATTGTTTTTTTCTACTGTGACCTCTGCAAGGGCATCACTGCATACACAGAGGGAAGTTCTGTTTGTGATCGCTCACTCTCCTCATTCACTTTCATTTATGTTTCATTTTCTGTGCCAATCATCTTTCCATTTGTATTCATTTATCTTTTTATAGCTTTACTCCCTCTAGGCCTCAGGGAGGTCTCGCTCTCATCTTCCCTCCATTGTTTTGATCTGGACGAATCAACATGCTTGGCAAACCTCCGGCCCTCCACATCTTAAAAGCCCATTAATTATTGTAGAGGAGAGACACAAATACACTGCTATCATGTAAAGAATTAAAATTGGCACAAACCATCAAAATTCAATTCATTTTATTCATTTCAATTTCTTTGGTTAAATACAAACATTTTATTCTTATTTGCCAAATGGCATCGATAATTATTTTTTGTTGGCCACACAGAAGGCAGTAAGATACAATGATAGTGTTTTGTCGTGGCACCCTGGCTTGTTGTACAGAGCTGTTTGATGAATGGAAATCACGTATTCGGTTGAACCTGATTTGTGTTAAATGATTGCAGAACATCCATGGATCCAAAAACGCTGTCCCAACCTATATGAAAAATAGTTGCCATCATTATTCGTTGATTTCTTAAAAAATAAAAATGGCTGTTGATTGTTTTTGGGCAAGGCTGCTGGCTCCATTCAGACTCATCTATGAAGTCTTTGTGTTTCTCCAGCAAATGGTAAAAAACAAACCACATTTTCATCTCAATCTGCAAAGGTATTTTAAATTCAGGAGCTTTGCTGGAGACTTAAGTAGACACAAGGTTAAGAACAAGAAGAGAAGGACATTTAACCAAGGCTCAGATTGAAATATTCTCAATAGAAGTTCTTTTCTTGCTGCTTTAATACTGAGATTTTTAAAAAATGACAAAATCCATGACATTTACAAAGGAGAAGAAGATCCTTGCAGAATTATGCAGCAAAAACATGCTGCACATGCATGAAATTGCAGAAACATGGGCCTAATGTACAAATGCATTGAAGTGGTATTAAAATGTGTACAAAATTATGCAAAAATAAACGTGGTGTTAATAAAGGCAGATGCCCCTCATTTTGCTGGTGCATTTTATGGATACATTCGTGCAAAGAAAAAAAGCTCCAGAAACAAAAGTTTAAGGTTTTAAAAACAGAAGATAACATTTACATTTTAAAGCTTTCTTTTAACTTAGTGATGATGAGGATACTTTGAAATCATTTTAGGTTGGTTTGCAAAACACTGTTGATTCCACTTCTAGTGAAGAATCATGAAACCAAGAGTATTTACCATCCTGCAGACCTTGTCTAGTGGACAAGATCATGTTTTAGTGCTCAAATAAACAGAGAAAGCAACAGATATTTAGGTAAGTATGGTTCTTTTTACATGTGAATCTTTCTGTGAATAACAAGCCAAATTTGAAAAATCTTATTCTGAGATAATGATCATCAAAGTTTGATTTGAGCCCTTCATTTTACCATAATTTCAAACTTTGACATGATCTTAATTAGTCTATACTTTTTTCACAGAATTTTCTTTTATGTTCAAGACAATAAATCAAAAGCAAGGACTTGCTGGGTTTAATAGGCAAGGTCACATACATGTTCAATTTCTAGTAAATGATGGGAAATTAAAGTATTTTAAGCACAGTATACATAAGAAATTGGGTTGATATAAATGTTCGCTCTAAAAAATGTTACTGGGATTAACTCATTTTACTTGGTGAAAATTGTGTAAAAGTTATTCATATTTTTAAAGAAATCCAATAGAAATCTATGCCTTTAAAATATTGAGTAGATTTACTCAAGATATGTATGTATACCTTGAGCCTATATGAGTAAATCTACTTATTTTTCCAAGTTGCTGAGAAATTTAAACATTCAAGAAAGCTCTTATCGCAGCTGACGTCACCACCTCTACCAAATTATTTTAATGTGTCCAAGTTTTGAATATATATTCACTTTTATATTCACATATGAATAAAGTAGGACAAATATAAAACAATTTAGAATTGTTGATTTACCAGACGTTTTGAAAAGTCCTCTCACAGAGTTTCCACAGTTTGCTGCTACTACTTGTGTGTTATAATGGTCATGTTGTCTTTTAAGGCCGGAAAGTCAATCAATTTCTCACTTAAATTATTTTTAATAGCGAAGAGATTGGTTTTGAAATGAGTAATCATTCTAGTTTTTACAATTAATTCATATAAGTGGGCTATTCTTAAATGTTTCTATTTAGGCTTACCAAAAATATTTTCAATACCTAAAAGATACAATTTGTTTGTTAAACCCTTTTCTTGTGTGAAATACAGCCAAACCATTTATGTATAATTTACTTAAAGTTACTGTAATTTTAAAACATTTATTTGCTTTGTCTTACTTAAAAAACTACTTGTTTGATATTCAGAGATTTTATCAAGTAAATAAAGCAGTTAATTATTGTGATATTCACAAAGCCACTGAATCATATTATAGGGTGTGAATAGTTTATTGTTAGTTTATTTTAGCTAACGCATTAAGTAATTGATTATTAATCGCACCTTATAGTGTTATTGTTATAGTTTTTACAAGTTGACTTTTTAAACAAGTTGTAATGTCATACTTTCACTGTAAAAGTATTTAATGTGACTTGGAAAATATCGTAAAAATAAATAGTTACATTAAAAAATAGAATTTTGCAATTAACATAATTTTGTATATATAAATACACAAGTTTATGTCTCCCTAGGTTAAAAGTAAATTCATTGTTGTGATGTAAAGTTCATTCTAATAAGAATATACTTACATGTACACACAATTTAATTTATTTTATTAATTTTGAGTATAAATTGTTAAATGTAAAGACAGAGCACAGTTTCTTGAAGTATTATCTTTAATCCAGAAGTTCTTTCTAAACCACTTCAGTGACTGGATACAGAAGCACATCCGAGCGATATTGCATAATATTTATATACAGAACCACTTACAACCTCTGTCCCCGCGTGCGCACATACATAATAACAAGCTTCTGAATGATCCTCATCATACGCTTAAAGCAGACATGCAATATGATGATGCACTCAAGCTTCATTATGTGTCGCTACATGAAAGAGTGATTACACGTGGCATCTGCTGTGCGTTTGACTGAGACGCGTTTCATGGGGGAGAAACGTTGTAAATCGAGTGTGCAGAGCAATTTAAAAAGTGCCTCCTTGTGCAGGCTGACACTGCAGCGAGAGGATAAAATATAAAGCAGAGCCTGCAGCGCTTGGCAACAGCGCGATAGAAGTGTCAAACACGCTTATGAGAGACTTTTTACTGCTTCTCTGGCCCCCGCAGTCAATGCAGACAGACACTAAAGGATCCACCAGCTTGTGTTCCTATTGTGTCTGTCTGTCAGTTCATCACAGATATAAATAGAGGACACCGAGACTAGTTGTCACACAGACTGTATAATGGGGCTGCAACAAACAATTGTTTTGATAATTGGTTCATCTGATGATTAATATAATAATAATTTTACCAATCACCGACGTTATATTGTAACATTATGTAACCTGAATGAAGAGAGGCAGACCCAAATGCACTTTAGGGTTTAATAAGAAAAAAGAAACAAAAGAACATAATCCAAAGTTAGGATAACAAGGCAAGGCCATGAACACCATCACAACAAACAATAAAGACTGACCACAGGCAAGGGAAAGTGAGGGCTTTTATACATTGGGGTTAACAAGTTAACCAGACACAACTGGGAAACAATCTGGACACAGAACTACAAAACACATGACAAGATACAGGATTAAAAAGATAGGGAAAGACAAGACACAAGTCGTGACAAATATACTGTTCCGTTTTTCCGATTGATTAAAATATTGAGTTTTGTTTATTTTCACTTACAAATAAAGCAAACACATTCTTTCAGCTTTAATAAATACATTTTTGTGAACTTCTTAGCCAATTCATTTGGATGTATAATTGAGTTTTTTAACTGCTAAAAACTGGTTCAAGTCACTTTAGATAGAAGTGTTTGTTAAGGTCATAAATGTAAAACAAGATGTGTACATTTTCATAAGGAAAAACTCCACAACCAGGGGAACCAAGTCAATACGTAACCAAAAATGTGATTATACAACTGATTTGTATATTATGTCGCTTCTAAAATAATGATACATAACATAACATATCAAAAATATTATTGGTATGCATTACTATATTAAATAATAAACGTTTTCATTTAAATAATTTTAAAACTTTTTGTTGTATGTTTTTGGGCATTATTCCCACCAATAGAATCCATTAAATACCAAAAAATATTAGATCATAATATGTTTTATTAAAAGCACTTCCTTACAATAATCCACTAATTTTTTTGTGTTTTGGGCAGGATTTTATATTTTTGAATTAGAAATAATAGTAAGTATAAAACACATGAAAATGGATTTTTAAAAGATTATTTAACAAAGGTCAATTATTATTTCACACACTGTGATGATTATTAAGGGACCTGTAATAATATATTTGACTTTTAGCAGAGAGGCAAATATTGAATGAGGGAGTCTCGGCCGGTTAACTTGAGGTCAGAGTCAGCATAGAATGGAATAAACCGATCTTTATACTCCGTTCAGCTCTGGATGGCTTATAGTACCCAAAGGCAGGAGAACTAACCCGGTGTGATCCTAAAGTCATGTCTACACACACCAGAGGAATTAAAGAATTTACCCGGGAGCGAGCGGCTGCGTTGCCAGGGAGATTAGTCCAGACGGCTTTTATGTGTGCATCGACATAAGCCGGAAGAAGGCAAAATAAATAAATAAAAGGTGCAAAATGGAAAATGATTTGGTGTTAAGACGGAAGAAATGAAATGCTAATGTTTTCCTCTCTCTCTCTGTTCTCTCTCTCTTTTTATTCATACCTTCTTTTAAGAGATGGGCTTGTCTGCCATGCTGGGATCATTTAAAAGTATAATTTATTTGTAATGAAGTGGGGAGGCTTTGATATGACACTGTGGGATGGAATGAGCTTACGGTGGAGAGAAAAGCAATGTTGCCGTGTTACAAGAGAATAGCTGTCACTGTCTCCGCTCATCCTAAGGCACAGGCTAAAGTAATACAATGTACTGACAGGTAAAAGCTAAGAGTAGAATGACATATGTTGTTTATGGAATGAAAGTGGGGACATTATATTGCAGCATGTTTTTGAGAAGATAACATGCTGTGATATAATTTGTGGGCCGGATGGTAAAATGAGTTGTCTTTTATCATGATGTCCATTTGTAGGCCATTAAAGTCATTGTTTTTTGTAATTGTTATGAATAACATAGGGTTGTATTTAAGGTTACTTGAAAACATAAATCACACACGAAGTATACATTAATGGATTAATTGATTTTTAAATACAGAACGTATGGTTTAAAATGTGTCTTTTTGTAACTTTGTAAATGATGGATGTGAGCAAAAATCGTGCGATATGTTGCGTTGTTTTTCTTTAGAAAAATATGTATTTTATGTTATGTTATGTTATGTTATGTTATGTTATGTTATGTTATGTTATGTTATGTTATGTTATGTTATGTTGAGTTGTAAATCATTGTGCAAATCATCTGCGTGCCAGTTTTGTTTTTGTTTTTGCTTAATGAAGTGTTTTGAAATTCACATCTGTTATTGTTGGAATTAAACCGAAACTGTTCTAAAAGTTTACTGCATTTTGATAATTGATAATCCAGAAGTGAAACTAGGCAACAGCGCAGAACGCACCTGTTATGTAAACCTGACAGATTTAGCCTTTTCTTGTCAGAGAGGGAAGGAAATAAAACACAGCCCTTAAACCCAGGGCTCAAATAGCCTGAGACGACCTTTCAGAGATTCATTTATCCTCCTAAAATATCCTCAAGACAATCCACCCCCGGTTTCTGCTGACTCATTCAGGTAAATTGCCATTAAAAATATGTTTATTAGAATGTGCTATTTTGGCTGGCATACTTTATTGAAAAAGCTTATCACAGCTTCAAAATGAGATGCAAGGTTTAACACAGCCAGAAAGACATGGAAATGGGATTGACTATTCCTGTTTAAGTTCAGAGGGGTTTTGTTTGAAATGTTTTGTAGAACAATGAATTATCATACTGCAGGGATTTGTAATAATCATGTTAAAGAGCCCCAACAGGGAAAGTGATCTGACAAGATGCAAACATGATATGCATGTTCTTTCGTCTTGCATGAAGAGGTCAAAAAAAGACAATAAAAGGCCAAATGTATTTGAGTGAGCAGATATTTTGAGAGATGTCTTATTGGGTTTGTGTTCGTACAATGAAAGTCAACAGGCTTCCAACATTCCTTAAAATATCTTATTTTGGGAAACTGCAGAAGAATGATAGTCATACAGGTTTGGAATGACATGAGGATGAATACATGATGAAATAAAAAATATTTGGGGTGAACCATTCCTTCTCGTTTTAAATTTAATTTGACTTGCTTAAATTCTTATTTCTTTTCCCATCTAGACTCAACACAACAATGAGAAAACATATCGTCCATGTGCTTACCATCCTGTTCTTCACATTCTCTTTGAAAACATTAAACTCCGAAGAGGAGTTGTGGGACACACATTTTGGTTATCCACCACCCCGACACGGTCTCGCTCTGCTCATGTGGTATGTCAGAAGATGCATTGACAATAACATGGTGGCGCTCTGTGACCCTGTGGCAGAAGAATTCGGATTTCATCTGTTCCATAACACTGGGTCCGTGCTCCCTCCGTTGAAGGACAAATGCACGTATGAATACTTCACCATAGGAAACCTACATTATAAGAATGCCAAGGATCTGCCCTATGAAGTGAGGAAATACTATGATCCGCAAAATGAACTAAGTAATATGGACAGACTCATTGTCAAGCTTAATATGAACAAAAACAGGATTGAGGACATATACATATCAGAACATTACAGCCCGCCCAGAACCTTTCATTTGGGGGAATCTCTCATTGAAGTATTAAGACGAATCTAGAACTTACCATAAAAGTCCTAATTTCAGAAAATGAATAGTGTCTCATAACCGATTCCATAAAGACTGGTTTAAGATTTTATGAGGATCTCATTTTCTTCCTCTTTTTCACTACAGCAGACCCCGTAACGTGTTATTTCATTTGTCTTTTTTTAGCGTTTTAATTTTTTTGTCGTTTGGTTCACTTTGTTCTCACTTCTTTATTCTTTTTTTATGTATTTCCCTACTGTAATTCCACTTCTCTGTTTCATTCACTTCATCAATTTCTCCACTGTTTTAAGTATAGTTTACTCAGAAATGAAAATGACTTCTGATTTTAAACCAGTATGACTCTCTTTATTCCACAGTACACAAAAGATTGTTTGTTTCGAAGAATACCGACAACCTAACTGCGACAGAACCCATAGACTTGCATTGCCTTTGTGTCCACTTAAAGGAATATCACCACTGTTAAGTTACCAACATTCTTCAAAATATCTCCTTTGCAATCCAGAGAAAAAACAAAGTCTAACAGGTTGAAAATGACAAGAGAGAGTAAACTATGACTTTATCACTTTAACACTAGAAAAAAAGACAGCAATAACATTAAATGTTTTTTCTGTGATACATGAAAGGGAGGTCAGCGTTTGCTATCTTAGGAAAAAATTGCTTTCTCATCAAAACCTTAGTACATGAATTATGATCGGGACACGCTTGTTTCGCTGACACTAAGCATTATAATGAAATTTCATGCTGCTGTTTTTAATCCGACCAACATTTCACTCAAATGGTGTTCTCAAAATACAAAGCAGCCGTCAGGCATTTTTCAAATGTTTTCATTTTTGACTGCGTTCAATTTTTTAATGATAGTAAGTGAGTGCTTCTTTAAAAGCCCGCTAGAGCTCACCTGTCAATGACTCAAATTGGGATTTAATGAGATGTAAGGAATGCATACTTCACTTAAGCTGTCCACGACAAAGAGGCGACAATTTTTTCTGTTTTCTGTATCTTAGAGATGAGTCAGGAGTGCTTTGACAGAATTCTAAAGCAGCTGAAAGAACAGATGTCTTGTGATGATTAATGTGCTTCTCCTCTCCTCTGAAGAGCCGTGCCTTTTGCACCCTCCTCTCTCGAGCTACTGAGCAGAGCCGGAGTCCCTCCCTCCATCCTGTCCCTAAGAGTCAGGGCCACCCTCCAGCTCGCCCGGAGATGATGGGACAGAGGGCCGCGAGATTCGGTCAGTAGCTCAGAATGATAATTTGTCATCTGAGAACTCTCCGCTTGTCAATGTTAAGGCCAATATAAATCGTACAGCTCCCTTAAAGATAAGAGGGATTACGTGTGGTCTGAAGATGAGGTAATTCAGTGGAGATAACAAGAAATATTAAATACTGTAAGGAGTATTTGTCAGTATGGACATTCGATAGTGGTCCAAAGACAGTTACACATGATGATTAATAATCTTTATTTAGTGGATGAAGAGTATGAGTGGAGGTTTGTATGCTCAGAGGGTTATTTCTAAACCCCAGGGATAGAGAGGGCCCGAAACATGAACAGAAGCCAAGTGTGACTGTTTATGATGGTTGAGGGTTTTAAGCATGCTGGCAAAGAGCAATCCTGCCCCCTTCTGAAATATGATGGACATTTATTTTCATGAGAGATTTAAAGACTCCACCATAGAATGAGTCTCACATTGTTAGACTAACTAATAATAAGTATTATATAATATTCAATGCAAGATAGGAATAGTTCCAGCAGTTTTAAGAGACTTTTTCAAGTTTGGTTGAAGTTAAATTAAATGTGTTTTGAGATTGTCACCCCACGATAAAATGTATCATGTATTTTAAAATCACCCAACCAAAATGAAAAATAAAATATCAAAGCTTGAAAAAATAAGCAGTGTTCTCAAACACTGGTGACGTGTCCACTCTCTGCGCTGAAACTATGCCCACTCGCAATGCAGGTCAGCCATTTATAATTACTTAAGCGTCCATTTCTCCAAGTTTTTATACTCTTGAACCTCTTTTTTGTAAGATTCGTAAAAAAACAAAAACGAAAAGTTTTAGTGAAACCCAGTGCCAAAATGATTCTAACTATGACATGGTGACCCACCATTTTAAGGGTGAGGTAATCCTCTATAAAAAAATAAAAAAGGGTTATTTATAATAAATAAAATTAAGAAAATGTTTTTCCTTTAGACACACCAAGTTTGTGGTATAGACAGAAACAAAATTAGCAGGGGACAGACCTTTATTGTGTTTTATCTCTCTTATACACAGATCATATGTGGATTATTGTCCAATAACCATCAAAGGCACTGAATGTTATCAGCCTCAAACAGATAAGCTGGACAATGGCCAAAAATATAAAGAGAAAGATTATTTGCGCTCCCTGCTGAGCAGCACAAGACTCCAAATTATTCCTTAGAGAAATGAATATTAAAATCCATGGTGGAATGCCAGTGAAGATCAGACTACGGTTAAGGGTCAGTATAAAATATTTACAGCATCGTAAATATTTAATGCTTAAATTTTGTATCTGAACCACAATAAATATTTGATTCAAATACAAAGCTTAGTGGGAATCCTACATTAGACCATCCTCGGATATTAAGTTCTTCTGACTTAACCCACAAAAATAAACATAATTTACATATAATATGCCTAATGCAATACTTTGTTTTCATTAACAGATTTCACGACAGGTTACCAAAGCTGAACACCTCATGAATAACAATTACTATATACAATAAATGATTTTCCTGGTAGGAATAACAATAAATGATTTGGGATTCTACAGGTGTGTCCTCAATGACCAAACCTCTCATTCATATCATCATTAACAACATCTCTTCTCTTCTCTTTGGCAGGATCGTGCCTTAGGCCACAAACCTGGCTGATGATGAAGTGGTCTGCCAGTCTGTAGTGTCCCACGCCAAAGTGTTTCAGGAGACAGGAGAAATTGATCAGCGAAGAGCGTGAGTGAAAGGAATGATGTCTGGAGAGACTGCCAGCTTCAGCGTCTAATGGGCTTCATCTCTTCTCACATGTGCAGGGTCATTTCTCTTCACCACTTCTAGATCCATCAGAGCCACATTCACAGAGGTATCCACATTCATTCCATTTCTTTTCTTTAAAATCGATCCTGGCAGTACGTTTATTGCAAATGAATGTTAAAGTGCGATTAGAGGCCTAGGTCATACGACAGGCCGAAAGTTCTCATGAATGAAGCATTATTGAAAGATGAGATGTAATCTGCTTTTCCACGAGCACTTAACCAAATCCATAATGCACTGAATGCATTTAATGAATCTATCGCAATATGTTACACAAGTTAAAATATCTAATTCTGAGAAAACGAGCATTACAAATTGAATTTACCTATTCATTTCACCATGATTTTAATCTTTGACATGGTCTCACTCAGTCAATATTAAATATATCAAGATTATTTTCTCACAGAACGTTCCTTACGTTGTGTAGAATGATTTTATATATTAAAATGTAAATCACAAAAAAATAACTTAAGCTGGGTTAAAGTTCAAGGCAGGGTCACGAATAAACACTCTAGTCTTTACCTTAAACATTGTTTGCCTTAAAAGCAAGCAATGCATTTCTCATTTGTAATGACTATGTATACAACCATCTGTTGAAATGATTTGTAAACAGAATGTCTGAACATGTATTGCAAGAAAAATCTAACGTCACCCAACCTGGTGGTCAGTGCTTCCTTATAGGTTTACAATCCAATGGATTGGTTTAAACTTTCCTGACAAATGAAACTTGGAGCCACGGCAATCTCCAAAAATGAAATGTATGTGGCTTTTAAGTGTATACATTTTGTAAAGGACATTCAATGACAGAGTGGTGTATTCCACTAAAAACATCTGAAAGTCAGTCCAATTATCTCTAGATGAGGCCCCTGTCTTGAACGATGCCTACCCTGTTGAAAATATTAACAAGTCCTTGCATTCATTTAAATTACAGTGATGGTGGGGTGGACGATGTGACCCTGTCCGGCTATCAGCGAGTGCACCAGCATCCCAATGTCAAGCTGATGGGAGAGGACGCTGCCTTCATTACTGCAGGGTAGACGTGGATGGTGGGGGCACATTTACATGAGAAACGAGTCATGAGAGAAGCATTCACGTCCTAATCACTCATTCACTTATCTTATTGAGAGAGTCAGATTAAGCCCTGATGACACCAGGGTCACCATTAGAATTCATTATACGTTCATTTAGAGACAAATATGAGTGTGAACCGTGCCCTCAGATGTTTGCTTTCCTGAATTCATGCCAGTGACTCGCACTGATTGTCCCGGTCGGGCACCCATCAGGGGGCTAATGCCACAGAAATGACAAGGGGATTGATGTGCCATGCCTGGGGTTAAAATTTTACCGGGGCGGGTGTCACTGCATGAAGTTTTAGCCTTGTGCATGGCACATTCTTATATTATTAGTTTTTAGCTGGTGGCTGTAATTTTGTGGGAGTCTGGATGACAGATTGTTAAATATAGCTCGGACATCTAGAGGGGAGAAGCTTACTTGAATAGCTGAACATTACAAACACCCTTTTATTTGTCTTTTTAGAACCATTAGAGAGACATAAGGGAAGGCAAGTGAATACATGTATGGTCTTCTGCATTGTTTTTTAGGTATTTGGTGGGGTGTTTATGATGGGATGTTATGCAAAACTGAAATTGGCCAGACAAATACTCAATACTCAAATACTCATTTGTGAAGCAATACTGCCCCTGAAATCACTGCTGGATGGATAATGTGTATTGGAAATTCTATTATGTAATGTCACCAACACAAACTTAGAAAATATCTTTAAATAAAACAGCAACATTTACTTCATAAAATCTTTTAAAAATGATTTTATTTTAGAAGTGATTTTTTTTATGACCAACAAAAAAACAATTAAATAATTTTCCAAATTATTTTAACAATATTAAATAGTTAATTAAAATAATTAAGCAAAAATCCACAATGTACAAATATATTTAAAATCAGGTTTAATAATAATAATTTTATATAAATTAATCAGATTTGTTTATTTCTTAAATGTCTACACACAAATAAAATGTAAACAGTATTTATACAGCGTTTCCATCGAGTGAGGTTGTACATGCGTGTATTTCTCCAACATGGCAACCGAACGCCCGGAAGTGAGCCGGCCAATCGAATCGCCCGCTTCCCATGACGTAGCACAACCAATAACCTGTCCGTAATCCCCCGGTTGTTGTCGCGGGAAATTCTTGTAACACGTCGGTGAACTTCAAAACAATGTGAACAATAAATAATTTATGGCTTTATTTATATTCTCCTGTTTCCTTTTTAACGGTGAGTCCAGTTTGTATCAGTTAGCTAACGGCTAGTCGCTTTAGTGGGTTGCCATGACAATCCAGCTAGCAAGCTAATAACTGCAACATCACAACATCTCTCCTAGATGCACATTCCTCGTGGATTAATCTTATTTTGCTTTGTTTATTTCTATATTGTTGTTTATATAAATAACAGATCTGTTTCTTTGATGGTGTCAGTGTGAATGATGGCTCATAAACTGACAAAAGAAGAGTTGCATCAACAGTTTGAACAGTTCCTGAAAGAGGTAACATTAGGGGCTTTGTTTACATGTAATGTGTGTTTTGTTTACATCACTTAATATGACAATTGATCAAATATCTACAATATGTGTAGTTCATTGATACATTATGTAGATATGGAATCATAACAGTTGAACTTTATGGTGTTGTGAGATGTTTTTACAGCATTGATTGTGGGTCTTTGTGTTGTGTTGTGTTGTGTTGTGTTGTGTTGTGTTGTGTTGTGTTACAGTCTGTGTCGGATGATTCCTTTGAATTGGGCACCAGCAACAAACAGCCCAGTGTTCTTGACAGCCTTGGTAAGCCACCGATCCGGCCAGTGAAGAAGAACCCGGTGTCTGTGACCTGGTGGGAGAAAGATGATGAGGACGGTGGTAAGGAGACAGGTTAGTTACATTTACATTAATTCATTTGGCAGATTAGATTAGATTAGATTCAACTTTATTGTCATTGCACATGTAGGATACAAGGCAACGAAATGCAGTTAGCATCTAACCAGAAGTGCAATAAGCAGTAAGTAGAGAATACATATGTAATATATACAATAATAATACAGAATATATGAGTATAGATAAGCATTATGGACAGATTTACAGGTTAATATACAAGCAGATATATAGGCAGATGTGCTGTGTGTATCCAAAGGACTTATAAGTAGTATGCAGTTGCCAGTAACTGCAGATCAACTGGAGTGAGGTGCGTTGCTCAAGGACCCTTCAGTCATTGGCTGCTGGAACTGGGATTCGAACCCGCAACCTCTTGCTTACAAGTCCTACTCTCTAACCCTCAGGCAGTTAGTTAGTGTGCTGATTCCTGTTGACACATTAGGGAGTATTTAAAGATAAAATAGATAGTGTTCTCTGCTGTGAACAATCGTTTATGTTCCTCCTTTTTCTTCTTAAGACTTTCATGTTAGACTCTAGATAAAATAGTCTGTTAAATGCCTAGATGTAATCAGTTTGTCCACTTGATGGCAGCAAGCAGCAGGTAAAATTTATTAATGTAAATCCTTACTTCCAGTTCTAAACCTCTTTCTTAACACAATACAAGCATATATGATCACATATACTACATTTACATTTATTCATTTGGCAGACACATTTTAACAAAAGCGACTTTTTAATGACAATTGTGCAGCGACCAGTTATCACTGCAGAGCAACCTTCTGCTTTAAAGTCCAACTGTCTAACCAGCAGGCCACAACTGATACTATGTATAGAAAACCCTTTATTCTGCAAATGATTATCTTGATTACAACTCTACAAACTTTCCATTAACAGTTTTTCTTTTTTTATTATTATAACTCTCTTCATATATATTCCTATAGGATAAATCATTGATAATGTTCATTGCACATATGACTTTCATTACATAACTGTGTATATTAAATCATGCAGATGTTTTGTTGATGTGTAAGTCATCTAGGAAACTAAAAACATTTATTTTCTGCTCAGAATTTATTTAATTTTCATTTGCTTAGGGTTTAATGGCCTGTGAATTTCCTTCAGCTGTCAACAGTATTTAGATAGATGATATAAAAAATTCTAAATGTATGTTGAAATAACTACCATATAATCCTACAGAGTGCCTCAGGGCCTTCGTGTTGTTCAGTAAATGTTTTTCCTTGTTTAAAGGTCATGTCTTAAACTACCTGCTTTTATTACATTTATTAAGTGGTGGAAAATTACCAGTCGTTTGTTGAATTTAACTTCTTTAATGACAAAATTTAGCACAAAAGTATAGGGTTTTATAATGATTTCAAACTTCATTGTCTCATCTCTGCTATTTGCTCCATTCCTGTTACCCTCTCTCTTTTCCCATCACACTCAGGAAATGCCACTAAACAACGATTCACTAAAGCTAAAAACTCCTACATTGTGAAAAATCCTCATGTTGAAAACCAAGAGAGAGAAAATGCATTTCTGGGTACATTTTACTTATATTTATGTTTATCTCTAATATTTCTATGGCCAAGGGTAGTCTAGATCCTTTACTTTTATTCATGCCTATTTTGAGGCATCTATGAAATTTTCTGCTTTTTTCCTTAACTGTTGTGTTGTTTTTTCTATGTCTCTTGACCCCTTAACACCACAGTCCCTTGTAAGCCCACCCCTAAACCTCGTAGCAAAACTCTTGACAGGGTCAACCAGTTGTTTAATCAGAAGTCAACTAACAACGGATGCACAAATCCGGAATATAATCCAGTAGGGAAAAACGTGCCATCATCTTATTCTTCAGAGGAGCAAAGAGTTTGTGAGGATGACTCTCGCCAAGATTTAAGATCAGCACCTGATGACTCCTCCAGTACATCAGGAGAGATGAGTCCTAATCATCATAATTCTAAGAAGGAGTCTATGGAGAACAGTGATGAGGAGTCATTTGAAAAAGGTTATGGTAAAAATTCAGGGCAATATGACAGAGTAAAAAAGACTAAATGTATTGACATTGATAATAGACACAAAATAGACACATTGTTAATGTCTACAGTGTACGGTATATTTTGAAGAAAACTATTCTACTATAACTACTACCAAACCACATCCGCACCCATTGACTTGGTTATGTGTCCGAAGAGTGGAAGTATGACATTTTTTAAATTATCCTCTTTTTTTCACAGTAGATAGAGTCATATGAAGGTTTAGAATGAAATGGAGGCACATAATTGATGACAGAATGATGTATTTTTGGGTGAATTATTCCTTTCAGTCATGTTCCTTTTTTTACCATAGCTTATTTAATCACAGTAAGCTAGTGCTATTCATTTGTTTTGGTTTTATGTAATTGCATCTGGGATTTTTTACGGCAAATATCTCTTGGCGTTGTTCCTTCCTGTTGTTGAGCACATTCTGTGCCAGTTAGTTAACGACTTCTGGTAAATTGAATATGTGAGGTTCAGAATAATAATAAGTCATATAGAGAAGCATTTTATTAAACAGATGTTATTGTAGTCGGATGCATTATCAGCCAAAACAGACAATCTCTTGGGAAAACTTTAGTAGAAACATTTTTTGCTCTTTTTAAAATAAGAATTTGATGAATTGTGTAGAAATGTAGCTTGCATGGAGAACTTCCTCTGTCCATTTTTGTAAATGTATCTTTTTTGTTTTCATGTTTCTTTCAATAGTTTTCTGCATCATAATTAATGATAATGTGAGCTATTTGCTTTAGAATTTTGTACATCAACAAGATTGTTTAAATTGTATTCTATTTGAAACAACATAATGAAAAACCTTGATTGACCCTACGAGTCATCAAAAGCAGAACAGCATATTTATTATGGACTATATAAAGTACAATAATGTTCATTTTTAGGGATGTCATCATCCGGAAAGGCCTTTCTGAAGTCCTTGAGGAAGACTCCTTCCATTAAAGAGGATGATGAGGAACAACCAAATGAGGAGGACGAGGACCAACGAAATCCTGTCATTTTTAGTAGAGACAGTCTGGAACCTGAAGGTCTTTGTAGCTTGTTTTTGAACTCCTTACATCCGAAACAGTTCTGTGTGTTCACCAGCATCTGTTTTTTCCTTATAGATATTGTAATGTCATCTGGACCAGACACAAGGGTTGGGTTTCTAGGTTTGGATATGTCAGATGAAGAAGAGAAGACAAGGTTTCTATCAAACGTGAAATCCTCATCCTCCTTCGATTTTTCCAGACCTAATCAAGAACAGGAAGTCTCCACGCCAACCTTTCATCAAAGGTGCATGAGTTGACTGTAATTTAGTTTGAGTTTTGTTGAAGATGCATTTGCATATTTATGTATGTATATTGTTTTTTGTTTTTTTTTAAGAGAAGAAGAGATAGATGCCACTGCTGAAGAAGATCCGAATAAGCATAAAGACACTGGTAAGGGCTGAGCATATAACTTTCCATGATGATCTGTATAAAGCAATAAGACGTATGAATAGTAAGATTGTGTTTGTCACAGCATCTCCTGCTTATAGTGAAGATTTTGAAGAGGAGGCAAGTGAGAAAACTGACGAAGAGTCACATGAAAAGGTCAATGTTCTGTTTATTTCAATGTGTTCCAGATTAATTAATTAAACTATTTTAATCTGTCGATTTGTCTTTGACATGTATTTTTTCTCTGTGTTTCAGAAACCTGAAAGACAGGGAATGCTGGCTAAAGGTGATCAAATCTAATATCCCTAAATCTTTCAGCTTTATACGGGAAATATTTGAAATAAATTAGTAAAGTAACATATACAGTAGTAGTTCACCCAGAAATAAAAATTCTATCATTTGCTCTTGTGATTTTAAACCTGTATGACTGTCTTTCTTCCACAGAACACTAAAAAGATATTTTGAAGAATGTTTGTAAACAAAGTGCATAAGCACACATTTACTTTCTGTGTACACAAAACCAATGCAAGTGAATAGGTGCCAGGTAACAACATTCTTCAAAATACCTTTGTGTTCTGCAGAAGAAAGAAAATACAAGTTTGAAATGACATGATGATGACAGAATTGTATTTTTGGGTGAACTTTTAAAAGTGTACTTAGTTGTTGTTACAATCATTGTGTACTATGCATATAGTTTCACTACATGACTCCTTAAACTCCACGGATGGAGCTCTACACCTTCCTGCTGCCATCATGTCATCCGAGAAAGATAAATGTTCAAATCCCAGTAAAACAGCAGTTCAACCTGCAGGTGGGAAATTACTTTTTTTTTTCAGGTAGCTGTTTTTCTGACAGGTGATGTGTGTTACGCACAGATGTGATGTAACGTTTTCTTTCCTCCACCTTTTTCAAGTGCTATCCTACGGTCAGAGCGAAGGGAGCGAGATAGAGGCTCTGCAGGAGGCGTACAGACAGATCAACAACTCTGTGGGGGTGTGTGAGGAAAGACGAGCAGGGGGTAGCGGGACCCCTCTCTCTTTCTCCACGCTCCAACGTGCCTCCACCGCAGAGTCAGGTCAGACTCAGCACTTGGTTAATTTTTGTCTCTCAATGTGTTCGTGTGAATCCCTAAAACCTTTTGATAAGCGGCTTTTGTCGCAGTAAATGTTTCCAGTAATGCTTTTTACCAAAGTACGTGCGATTTTTGCTGGCTCCTTTGTTTGTGCTGAGTTAAATTGACATCCTACTAAGTGCCCATAAATGACTCTTTGGATTTGGTGTGGCACCTTTTTTTATATATTTTTCACCCTCTTAAAGGGATAGTACACTGGAATAAATAAATTCTGTGATTAGTTACTCTACCTCGACAGTTCAAACATGAATCACTTTCTTACTCCTGCAGAACCAAAAAAAAGAGATCATTGAGAAAGTTGTTACTGGCACCCATTTACTTGCATTGGTTTTGTTGTCCATTCAGGTTTTTTTTCAAAATATTTTCTTTTGTGTTTTGTGGAAGAAAGAAACTCATACATGCCTTTCATGTCAAGAGGAAAATTGATATTGTGTTATTACTACAAAGATGATTTCATAGATAGGTTATTGTCAGTGTCTGGTTAACCCTCCAAAAGGTTGCAGAATTGCCAAAGATAAAAGGATTTGCTTTACAGTACCTTGCAAAATTCTTTGTAGTAATGTGTCATAGGAAAATATGAGTTGACATTTCTAAACATTTATTTTGCCATTGTTTATAATAATCAAGTCAGAATTTTATTATGCAGTACTGAAAATAGACTTCTGACAGTACTGTAGCTTTTCATGTGTGTGTCTTGAAGCCTCTTGAAGACTTAAACACAGGTCTTAAGGATCTCAATGGATTTTTACAAATAATAGTACAAATGAATGTTTGGAAATTTAAAGTTAATTTTTCTAATCACTCACTACACATAATATAAATAACTGATGTGATAAGAATGTGATGTGTCTAGGTCTTTAGTAAGGTACAGTATGTGACATTTATGCATCACATATGAGCAGAAGACGGCAGGTCACTATTTTGACAATTTGGAAGTTGTCATTGAGAAATGTCTGCTAATAATTCAGCAGGGTACCAACACCTTTATAAATAAAGTTAAATGACTGAACTAGGTTGACAAGTTAGGCGTTGGGATGGTTCACTTCATTTGTGTTATTATGCTCTTGTTAACCTCAGATTTGCCAACTGCTGAGGAGCTGATGCACCCTATTGGACCAGATTCTGCATTCACCCGGGGCTTCTCACTCCAGCCCATAATGTAAGTCCACTAGTCTTCTTCACACAGTGTGAACCACATTCTCATTACAGTAGCTTTCAATGTAAGCAAAGATGCCAAGTTGACTTTGTTTGATGTCAGAGTCCTCACCTTAAATGAATTAATTCAGGCTTTTTCATCTTTTTCAGTTCTTTTTCACCTCTTTGTCACGAATGTGTTGTACGACATACTTTGTACAGCCTGGTTCTACACAGGTCCTTGAACATCTCAAAAGATGCTTTTGTCTTGCAGTGAGGCAGCACCCCCAGACAGCGAAAGTCACAGTCCATTAAAGATCCCCTCAGACATGAGCCCATTCAGCTCAGTTAATGATAGCTGTGGAGCAGGTATTACCTCAGATGATATAATTGGAGGTGAAGATAAAGGTTATTTTCAGTACACCCAGAAGAGGATTGCTGAGGAGATCAAACTTCTCATGCAGGACCAGGAACCTCCTTCTCCTCCCAAACCCAAGAAACGTCAGGTGAGAAACCATATATTAGTTTATACCACGGCTGTGAGGAATAAGGTTTGTGGGTTTTACTATGACCTTCATAGTATTTATTTACATAAGGATATTCAACAAAAATGAAACGCTGTCCTGAATTTCTTTCTTCTGCAGTACACAAAAGATATTTTGAAGAATGCTGGGAAAACTAGCAACCATTCACTTGCATTGTTTTTTTTTTTAAAGTAAATGAGTGCCACTACTGTTCAATAACAACATTCTTCAAAATATCTTCTTTTGTGATCTGTAAAACCATTCGAAAACATTTTTGTCTTTTGGTGATCATCATATTAAATATGCTACAATAAAGCACATTTTATGTTAAAGCTTTTTGAAAAATGCTTGTTTTTTTATGAAAGAATCTGCTAGCTTAAAATTTGTAGATATAAGCTGATATGAGCAATTAAAATGAAACCCTATTCTTACATTACAAAATGCATTTTGGAAAATGTTCAGTGAGCTAAAATACATTTCCCAGCCTAGGTGTATGTAATTAAGCACACTTTATCTGACTAAGAACTGTTATTAGTTTTTTTAAGCACTAGAATGGTTTTAAGCATTATCTTTACAAAACATACTTTAACAAAATTAATGAATTTCACACTTTAGCTTGTAGTATGAATGCAGCCTTAGATCCTGATATGTCTTTGTGATATGTGATTTTGGAAATAGATGTGCAGAGGCACAGGCTATGACCTGTAAATGAGGTATAATTTAGGTAGTTTATTCACATTGCTGTGATAATGACATTACCTCTTTTCAGGTTCCTGCCAGATCTAGTGTGTCTGCACGCCTTTCAGCTCCCTTGAGAAAAGCTCCTGCTCCATCATTAAAGACTAAAAAACCCGAAAGCAGGCCGTTACCCAGAGCATCTGCACCCAGCAGAAAAAATCAATCCGCCAAACCTCCATCACCTCTTACACAGAGAAGAGCTCAGAGCCAGCCTCTGAAAAAAACACAGATTCTGAACCAAACACAGACAGTCAAAGGTATCTTCACTTGAGAAGATCATCTACGACAGGTCTTACAATAACGTATTGTTGAATTGTGATCTGTTTTTATCCATTTTGTACAGGTTTAGACACAAGTTTAAGGCTAAGCGATGAACTGGTGGCTTCAGCACAGTCCTTCGCTACTTTCCTACAGCATCAGGTACAAGCTATTAACCTACAGGACCAAAGTCTTCACCAAGAAGACAGGATCACACCCAAAGCCAAAACAGATGTGAGTTAATTTGAGATAGATCAGAGAAATCAAATTTCCCTCATTTATTAAAGCTGCTGACCAATTATTTTTCTCAGGGTTGGGTGATGGAGGAGGAGAATGAACCCGGTCTGACCTCTAACGAGGAACACTTTCGCCTTCAGCTTGCTCAGAAAGAAAATGAGAGGCACTTGAGAGAAAAACAGTTACGACAGGAGCATGAGAGAGAGCTCGCGGCACTCCGCAAGGAGATCTACGTGCTTCAGAGCAAAGTGAGATTTGTTCTATACTGTAGGTGTATGTTTCTCAAATCACTGTTGAAAGAAGTTAACACATCAATTCATTAACACACGCTATTGAACTACAGATAATCATACTTGTTAAGACCTTTTATAAACCTTCATAAACGGTCAGTTCTTCTTCTTCACCATCACTGCAGACATAAAATGCACTTAGCCGTTTTTATGGCCTACTTCAGTCTCAAATTCACATATTAATGAAGGCTTTTCTCTTGTTGAGGTTCAATAGAAGACCTTCGGCGCATTGATAGCTCTCTTCAAGTATGCCCAGAAAATTGTATGTTTTGTAATGCGTTATTTAAGTACTGTGTTAGCACATAAACTTTTTATGAAGCTGAGTTTATATACATTACATCACCATGGTTGCACAGAAAATCGAATGTTTTTATACAGTTAGTACATTTTTATCCAAAGCGACTTACTTTGAATGTAATTTACAAGTCTTTATTTGTGTGTTTCGCTTTTGACCTTTGTATTGCAAATCCAATGTGTTGTTAAATGAGTTACAAGAATGTAAAATGCAAGATAATCTATTCTAAATATTTATCAAATCTGTTATTTGATTTGCCATTTAAAATCAAAGAAAATCTTTTAAGCTCAACCTTGGATTTAACTGGAAATCAATGCACACAATAGGTCTAACTTTAGTGTATTTTGAGTATATTGAAGCTCAACCTACCCATTGTGCTCTCTCAACAAAAATATCTCTAAGTTGACAATTCTGTCATCATTTATTCACCCACTTGTTATATCAAACCTGTATGCCGTTCTTCTGTGAAACACATCAGATGATATTTTGAGGAATGTTGTTAACCAAAAACCGGTTGCTGTATGCTCAATGTATATACACAAAACCAATGTAAGTCAAGACCAATGGATTTTAATTACCAACATTCTTTAATATATCATCTTTTGTGCTCTGCCGACTAAAGAAAGACATATTGGTGGAATTTGAAAGAAACATATACTTGTTGAATGTTAAGAAAGTAATTTTTGGGCTGATTCCTTTTATTCTCTAGCTGCACAGTGCAGAAGAGGCCAGTAAGAGACAGAAGTGGAGTCTCGGTGAGGCTTCGGACCCCTTGACAGAAGAGAAACTGAAAATTATAGAGAAAGAGATGAAGGAGCAGGAGACTCTGATTCAGGGTTACCATCAGGTATGGACATATCCAGCGCTATGGACGTGACATTTTTCATTATGGACGTGACATTAGAATTAAAATTAACCAGCTTTTTATATAATACAAAACCCTTGTTGATAGTGTCAAAACATCAGAAAAATATCAGTCTATGCAAAATTTTTCTATTTAAAAAAAGTAAATGAACCTATCTTTTGGATGTGACGAAAAAGGACACAGTTTACTAGGAGACAACAAAGTTAAGATTTATATGAATTAAAATGTATAAACCAGTAGCCATCATACCCAACAAACTCAGCATTAACTCGGGAAAATGAACTCTAAATGTTTTTTTGAACACCAAATGTATATATGTATGTTTTACAAATAAGTATGATAACAACCTCCATATTATTCAAATTCTGTATTTTCATGTTATGGTTAACATTTTTACTGAATTGCTAGATGTCAGCTTCTTGTTTTTGTACATGTTTTATGTGGTTTTATAATAACTGATGCAGAAGCATGTATTGTGTTTATTTTTTAATGAATTCGTAAAAAACTTTTAAGTTCTGTCTCTTTTAGTGTCAGTTCTGTCATTCATGCACAACAAAAATAAAATCCTCATAGTTTTCAGACCATTTTGATATAATGAGTCAGGTAATGAAACACGACAGGTTTAAGTGGTAAAATGACACTATTACCTCTCAGATTATAGAATAGGTTTAGTCTGTAATTACTCTTCACACATTTCCTCACAAAAGATTTTCCAGCCTTTTCACACAGCACATCCAATTACTTCTTATCCAGAACTATTTTCTGTTAAGCGCATGTGCTGAATATTCATTTAGGTCATTGTTATTCCTATGCTGCAATGAGGTACAGAGCCAGACATGACTGAAATGTGATATTTTTTATGCAGGAAAATGAAAAACTGTATCTGCAAATGAAAGCTCTCCAGGCTGAAAGCAAACAAAACGAAGAGACTTTGTTCATGGAGAACCAAAGACTTCTTACTGAGTTGGCCCACACTAGGTTAGAGCACTTTCATTGCACATCACAGTATGCTTTCAAATTCAACACCGTTATTTCCCTCAGGACGTATTAAAAGCTATTAATATTCTTTTCTTTGTTAGGGACCGGTTAAATAACAGCAATATTCAGAGAAGTGTAAAAAGCATTGCTGATCAAAACTTCAACGTTGCTGAGCTGACAAGTCAGGTGCAGGTCGCACAGGTAAGTGGACAAAAAAATTTAACCGCTTCTGAATTGTCTCCGCTGTTTCTGAATCTACTACACCACATTCTTTATTTCTAGAGAAACGAGGACCGACTGCAAGAGGAAATCCGAAGGCTGAAACAGGAGAAACAAGCCCTGCATCTAGACTTGGAGATGATGAGAAAGGAGCGAGACCTTGCCAAAGCTCAGGCTGTCTACACGTCAGGTAAAAGCCTTGGATGTTGAACAATGCCTATTTTGAAGAAAGTCATTATAAGTTTAAACACAGGAATCCTCTTCTGGCAGGTGATAAAAGTTTCGAGCTCAGGATGCTTCAGGAGAGACATCAGGAGGAGGTGACAGAGCTTAAGAAGAGGCTGCAGTGGTACGCTGAGAACCAGGAGCTGCTGGATAAAGATGCGGCCAGACTCCGAGCCGCCACAGCAGAAACTCAAAGACTCGCCGAGCAAGTATGCATTTAGATGATTTTGTACAAAAAATTACAAGAATGATTACATATCAGTTGACCCTTTCTCTCCCTTAGGTGGAAAAATTAAAGATGGAGGTCAACAAGAGAGCCAATGAGCAGCAGAGGAAGGTGAAGGAGAGAGCAGGTGAATCTAAAAGAATCCAGGATCTTGAGCGGCAGGTCAGACTCAGCATTTTTCTTTTCTATTCACAAATTCTCTAAGAATAACTCATTCTGTCCATGAGACGCTCTGGGTTTTCCAGCTGGATCTGCCAGAAATAAACCATCTGCCTGAGAAAAGAGTCTACTGGCAGGTTTCAAACATTCTCCCCACAGCCTCTTCAACATATTGTGAATCTACTCTGCCGGAAATTTAGAACTGGCATCCTGACACTAGAATCTTTATTTTGTTTTGATTGAGTAAATAAAAAGTTAAATATTTAAAAAATAACGATACTGTTAAAATGTAAGTAAAAAATAAGTATATGTAATTAACCAAATATTTATATTAGTTTACCAAATACTAGGTGTATATTCCAAATATACATTTGTTAAATAAATACTTTTTTTATTATTTAAACTGGAAAATTAATAATAAATAAAGTACATTTTAGAAAAATTAAATATAATATAACATGTTTCTCTTTTTTCACAGCTCAAACAAATGGAAGACCTGCTGAAGAGCAGACATCCAAACTCTCTGCCTGCCCTGATCTTTGCCGCTGCATCTGCAGGTGAAAAGGAGGGTGGAGAAGGTGGCCATCAACCTGCCGCCCCTCGGCCCTCCCAGACCGCAGCTCTGCTGGAGAGACGTGTCCATCGCCTGGAGGCAGAGCTGGAGGGTCGTGATGAAGCTGCCAAACGCAGTCTCAGAACAATGGAGCAACAGTATCACAGAATCAAAGTATGTACATCACATTCAGGACATTCGGTGAAGAAAATATATTTATATAATATGTCAATATAATACAGTTTTATAGGAGGAATGTCAAACATTTAATTTATTCATGGTTTAATTTTCATTGTGTAATAAAATAAAAGGGATAGTTTACACAAAGTTTAAATTTTCAAATATATTTTTCTGTTAAACACAAATTAATATTTCGAAGAATGTTGGGCTATATAAAATTCTGAGGTACATCTGAATACCGTTTTTACTTTTTCTACAGTAATAGTCAATGGGGTTTAAAAACAATTTGTTTACAAACATTTAAGAGATTTTTTGGTAAGCTTACCCTGTAAATATGTTTTTATATTAATTCCTTAATGTATGTGAAGTAATTGAAACTCAGGAATTCAATTTTCGTTCTGAATGCACAACATCAGTGCAATGTACAAAAACAACTCAAACTCTCTTGTTGTTTGCCGAGAAAGTTATTTACCAGATCTCAGCTGGTCTGGTCTAATGCTTTGAAACAGTAATATGAGGTTTCTATTTAAAGTACTAAGTGCAGAACGCTTGAGCTGCTGCCTGAGGGACACAATTTTCATCTGATGCTGACATTTTCCACAGATGCTTTGGTCCTGCTAAACTGTTTATCAGATTCCTCCTGAAAATAACATCTGTAAGTGTTACTTTCTGTTTTCAGTTTCAGTACGAACAGCAGATAACAGATCTAGAGCAACGTTTGGCTGAGAGAAGCCAGACTAATACATCTGCTACATCTCCGGAATCTCAATCTCAAATTCAAGCATTAAAGGAAGAGATAGAAGAACTAAAGAAGACGTATCAAAACCAAGAGATTGACCTTCAAGCAGAAGTTGCATCGCTTCAGGAGCAGCTCCACCAAGCTGAGGCTTCATCATCAACAGCAGACAAGCCCGCTCGAAGCCCATCACGCCACCAGGTCCACGCGGAGGCTGCACAAGCGTCACGCATCGAAAGGCTGACCCAGGAACTGAACACAAAAAGCCGAACCATCCAGGAGCTCAGTCGCACAGTGGACCGACTGCAGAGAGAGAGGAGGACTATGCTTTCCGCTCCTGGCTTTGACAAAAACACCAACGAGCACAGGCGGCAGTCGGGTGCAGCCAAAGTAACCAAAAAAAATGCAGACACATTTCCTCCTACTCAGGACGAGAAAGACTACCATCCCGGGGCGTTTGCAGGGTCACACATCTCAGAGGTGCAGCTGGAGAACGATAGTCTGAGGGCCAGACTGGAAGAGCTGGAGATACAGAAAGAACAAGAGAGAGTTTCTCTTCAGGCTGCTGTTACACAGGCACAGGCTCAGCTCCTCAGGTAGAGTTGTGCTTTTTGTTTAGTCTTTTTGGCATTTGGAGGCCTTTTGCAATGATATAAATATAAATAAATATGAACATATAAAAGATATTCTTAGGGCCCATTTTATTTAAATTTATAAAAATATTCTTTGTCACATCCGTACTTTCTTTGGTTCACTTGTTTGAGTCAGTTTTTACATAATTTACAGTGGTAAGTATGAATTTCCTTTTATAATATTTTTTTGCCATTATTTGTAATAATTTATTATGCACTATTGTAAAGGGACTTTTCACAGTACTGTAGCTTTACAGGTTGGTGTATTGAAGCATCTTGAAGAAATTAACACAGGTCATTAGAATTTAGTCTCTCATTTTATCATTTAATAATAGATGAAATAGATGATGACACCAGGTTTCTGTGTGGACCACTGGCAATTGTCACATATCTTGTGCATACAAAAATGGTAAAATGAATGGTAAAGTGAATGGTAAAATTACCATTTAGAAATGTAAACAAATTTTTCTAATGACTACTCTAAATCTGACAGTCAGTCTATCTAAAATTGTTGTTCAAGTAAAGGGACGTGTGGCCAAGTATGATGTCCCATACTTGGAATTTGTGCACATACAGTAAGTGAACACACACCCTGAGCAGTGGTCAGCCTTACTTTGACGACCAGGTAGCAGTTGGAGGGAACTGTGCCCTGCTCAAGGGTCTCACCTCTGCGGGTGTATTGAAGAAGGAAGAGAGTACTGGTTTTTCACTTCCTTCACCTACAATCCCTGCTAGTACAGAGTATTAAACCAGGGACCTAACAAGGCCAACTCTCAAACCCCCAGACCACGACTGCCCTCTTAAAAGCTGATATGTACAGCATTGTATATTTTTCTATTAAGGTATTATTTGAACCATTCTTTTCTTGACATAATTATTCAATGTTAATTCTAAAGACATCTGTCGCTCTTAAATTGCCTGTTCGGCCCCCGGTTACCCAGATTCAGTTCCCAATCCATTTAACAAACAATACTTAAAAGATGAGTAAATGAATTAAAATAAAACAATTGAAGACCTTAAAAATATATTTTATTCTTGACAAAGGACATTATCTGAAACTGCTTACAGTTATGCACATTTTCCCTGAAATTTGGGTAACTGTAATAAAGAAATTCCATTATAGTGACAACAAACTAAACCATTGTTTTCTGGACAAAATGATTGAATAAAATGTAAAAAGTTTCTCAAGGACCTTAAAGCAATTCAATAATCCTTTACAAAAACCTCTGAAATGCAATACAGTTATGCGCATTGTCCCTCTTTTAAATTTACATTTATGCATTTGCCAGAAAAAGCGACTAACATAATTTATTATACATTTTATGTTTATGTCAGAGTATGTGCAATTTATTTAATGGAACCCATGTCTCTGACATTGGAGTGCCATGCTCTAACCAGTGAGCCACAGGAAAGCTTTATAGCTATATTGTAATACCTGCCTACCAGGCTAAAGACAGATAAAGAAATTCTACAAAATTTTATAAATAAATAATAAAATACTATTTTACTACGATTCTGATCTTTGACCTAGTTTTACTCAGTAAATATTAAACATATTAATGTAATATTTCACAGAATGTTCTTTACATTGTGTAGAATGATTTTATGTATAAAAAGTAAATGACAAAATGACTTAAGCTGGGTTATTTTACAGTTATAGCTGTTATAATAATTAATAATAAATAAGCTTCTATTCTGATTTAAGACAAATGAAAACAAAATCAAACTTACTTTCAACACTTACATAACTTTCTTTTAAAAGTGATTTCTTCTTTTGTTATGTTTTTGTTAATATTCTGGTCACATATGAAATATGACAATAGCGGTTTAAATAGTTTTAGTATAAAAATGAGTTAATGTCCATGTGTGGGTTTTTATTTTTAGGACTCAAGAGCAGAACGCACAGCAGCTCGCCTCTTTCAAGGCTGAACATCATAGAGAGATTGAACGTCTCCTTGCTTCACATGCCCTTGAGCATTCGTCATCCAGAGTGGCTGAACTCACTAACCAAGTGAACACACAAGAGGTTGTTGTTTTCTAAACTAATAAATTCTTAGCTGGTTATGTGTCTCGGGCAGGTCTGGAATTAATAGATGGATGGATATATTTACTTGCTAGTTAGTATCTATGCTATGTAACATTAGAATTCCCAACATCATTGGTTTACCTTGAATATATTGCACTGTATGTCACTTCCAATAAAAGTGTTCTGACATACACACCTTTTAACTTAATTATATAGATTATAGTGCAACATTTACAAGCACAAGTGAAAGAGCTCCAGGGAGCCAAAGATGCCCTGACGGTGTCCAAGATCAGAGAAGATACCCTTCAGAATCAGGTTGAATGGTTACCAATATATTTTACTTTACTGTTTATTTCACTGTCATGGCCTTTAATAATCTCATCATCACAATTCTCCATATGCCTTCTGTTTCATACATCACAATAGCTGTCAAAGCTGCTAGAAGAGCTAAAGGAGGCAAAAGAAGCACACAGTCCTAATCTACGACACTTCACTAGTCTCGAGCATAAGATTCAAACCATGGAGCTTCGCTACAGCCAACGTGAGAAACAGCTCCAGCAGGTAACAAAGCTTTCATTCAATGCAATGTAATTGTATGGGATTTGAGCTAATGGTATGGGTCATCATGGTGCAGGTGATCGCAGACACGCGGCAGGTGGTGGAGCAGGAGCAGCGGGGTGAGGTGGAACGCTGGAGGAGAATCGCTCAGGGCAGGGCCAAAGAGCTGGAGGCTTTCAGACTGGAGCTGGACTCCATACTGGATGTGCTAAGAGAGCTCCAGAGACAGGGTGTGGTTATCCCTGCCTCAGCACACAGCTCCACCTCTGCACATGCATACCTTCCCCTCCGGTTCTGAGATGTGTAAAAACTAATTTAGTATTTATTAACTATTTTTGAATTTTCTGTGTATTTTTAAACAACACTTTGATAATAGTTTTACTTTGTAACTACATTCATTGGGTGTAATGTAAATACATTATGTATTTAAGTAAATTCTTATTTGTTAACAATTATTTATCCTGCTCTGCTCTGATAGTTTTACAACATCGACAAAGCGTAGAAACTAATTCCATTCAAATTAATGTTGTGCATACACCACAAAGCTGATGCTTAACACGTACCCAATGGTAAATTTACTATGTTGTCGGCAAGCCAGGTTTTATTTATCATATAGCTGGGATCAATGCACACAGTTGGAATTCTAATGAACTACTTTAAGTCCTTATTTGACATAATTGACTGAAGATGAAGCTGTGCTTTGTGATAGCGGTTAAGAGATGATCAGTATGCAGTATGTTTATTAACACCAAGGGTAGTGCTGTACAATTTTCTTAAGCACATTATCAGATAAGGTCTTTTTTAAATGGCAATCATTTGCTTAAGGGATAGTTTACCCAAAGATGAAAATTCTATCATTGTTAATAAACACTTTCTTTTTTGCAAAAAAGAAAATATTTTGAAGAATGTTGTGGTATTCACTCTTATTATATTGGGTGGAATATTCTTGGGTACCCTCATTGTTTGGTTCCTCATATTAATTTGAAAATACAATACGGTGAAGGCATGATGACTGAATTTTCATTATCCTTTTCGTGAGAAATTGCCTTTTGAAGGTCTTCCCTGTATTTATTGTCCTCTTTACATTGAAAATTTTACTTGACCTGAGTCGCTGTAACCCAAACTTACCTTCTGATGTTAATGCCCTGAAGGTCTCAGTTTGAAGTAAAAGCTTTTTGAACTTTAATGCATAAAACCCATTTTATTGGTCAAAGTGACATAAATTGATCAAGCAGGTCACGCTTTTGCCACTGTCCATCCCAACCTACTTTAACATTATTGTACAACATGTGGTTCTACAATTTGACAGTATAGTATTACTTACTAGGGGGTTTTCATCCAAAGTAAGTCTAAATTAATGCTTACTTACTCCCACACTGTGTTAAGCTTTTTGAAGTGGTTGCCAGTGCATTTTCATGCAGTTGCTAAGGTGTTGTAATGTGTTTTTTGGGGCAGAGGTGAAGTACTACGCAGTTCCAAAGATTAATATGGACATGACAATCAGGTTATTCAATACAAGCCCCTGTTCTATCATCTGCAAAATCAGCATATCTGGTCTCTCTCTTAATACAAATCACTCCTCTCTTTTACATCTTGCACTATTTGATGTGTCACTCATTTTCACAACACAGACAATGACTTTATTCTCAACACGTATCCACGGGAAGCGTAAACCGACCTTTATTGGCATACAGGTGTTCAATGAAACAGAAGAGAAAGATTTAAGGTACTGAGTTGTTCAGCAGCGTTCCGACATTCACAGAGATGGTAAACAAGAACACTGCAGATTTTCCCTTAAAGGACAAAGGGTGCTCATGGTTTTAAGCTTTTTAGAAATTTCACATTTGCTTAAAACACTGAGAGAATCATGTTGTGCCAAACCATAATGCTGAAATGTCTCTATTAGGCCACATAAGAATGACTTAAAAAATCAAAATTCATGCTCATTCATGCAAGTGTTAAAGGGATAGTTTATCCAAAAATGAAAATTCTGTTATATATTACACAACCATAAGTTGTTTCAAACCAGTATAAAAATGTCCTGTTTAACAAAGACATATGTTTTATTTTAACTATTCAAATGTTTAACTAGACAGAACAACTAATACGCTATTTATTCCTGCTATGGTAGTCAATGATGCTCCAGAGTTAACATTCTTCCATGTCCCGGACAATTTATACGGGTTTGAAACAACTTGAGGTCAAGTAATTCATGATAGAATTTGTATTTTTTTTTTGTATTATCCCTTTAAGTCTATGAATGATTAAGGCATCACAGCATTACATTCAGTTTTAGGCATTCTGGAACACCCGCAACAGCATGATTTCATATTTTTTACCAACAAATATGCTTACACTATTCTAACAACTAGCTTTCAAACACATTCATCTTGCCTCTTGTTTCCTTTTTTTCTGATGCACTTCGCTCTCAAAAATACGCCTCCTGAATCCAATTTGTTATTTTTTTCTATCTCTTTTCCTGCCGTAGCCTTTAACCACATTATGCCACTATGACATTTACTGGAAACCTTAAATATGAGACAGCAGCTCAGCTCTCCACAGTCGTGCGTCACGGCTCCGAGCCCTTGAAGAAAAACACCATCAATCTCCACATTCAGAGTTGCGTTTAAGATGGTATCTAAAGTAAATAAGGGTCTCATTGTCAATCCCCAAACTCAACAGTGAGGCCCGAGTTGATTTAGTCAATGATGTGATGGGTACAGCGAGGGCGTGCCTCTTCCATTATGATTGGTGGATCGCCCAGGAGTAAATCTTCATCCCCCAGTGCTGAGGTCAGTTCAGAATTCACAAAGTTGGGAATGTTGAAATGAGCCAATAATGCAGCCTCTCTTTCTTCCCTGGACTCCATGACCATGTTCTGCACTACCAGACCAACCGCCTCCACCTGTCCTCTGGAATCACCGCTGCCCATACGTCCGTGATTGGCCCCACCAGCCATTCCTCGTTCCTCTTCATTTATATAGCAATGAAACAATGATCGTGATTCCTCCAATAAAGGGCGAGAAAGACCCGCTCGGGCGTCTGCCTCACGTTGGCGGCTCAAACTGTCTGCACAGCTGGTGAGACGCATCCGTTTTTCATAGGGCTCTGCAGTTCTATAGGAGGAGAAGAGCAGAGAAGTCATTACAGTAACTAAAGGAAACACAGTAAGTCTATATTTCTATAAACAATATATAAGACTTTCAAAATATCCTATGATTAATTCAATCTAATAGTTCATTTACATCCAGGGATTTAGTTGTTGCTTTTATCCAAAGAAGTTTACGAAGAATAAAGGAGACAATGAAGCAGTGAATAGCAGAGATAACACTTGGTGAAAAAGTGCGACAACGAGTTTAAGTTACACATGGAAGGATAAAACCTGTACGTGAGAACAAAAAGTTGATTTATTTTCACCCAAAGTTGACAATTTTTCCATCATATTATTACCATCATTTCATTACCAATCTTTTTAAAGAATGAACCACATCAGCCCCATTGACTTTTTATTATATGGACACAAAATCAAAGGAAAGTCCAACAGTAATTTGAATTGTATTATTAAATCCTTAAAAAAATTTTACTGAAGTGTGTCATCGGTTAACTTTTATTTAAACTTAAAATAGGGAAGTATACTTTTATAAACTTGTGGGCAAGTTTAGTCTCAAGTGTTATTATTACCCTATTAGTACCCAAAAAATACACTAGAAGTAGATTGATGTCAGTATACTTACCAAACAAAGTAGATTTTTACATATACTTCACCTTTACTGAAGTATGCTAAATTGAAAAAAACTTTAATACTTCTTTTCCAGAAGTTCTTGATCTCCGTTTAGGGTTACCAGCATTCTTCGAAATATCTTCATTTGTATTTTGCAAAAGACAGTCATACAGGTGTAAAAGGAAAAGACGTTGATTAAATGATGACAAAATTTACATTTTGGGTGCTATGTCTATTTCTAGCCCTCAATTTTGTTGTATAAATGAACCTAAACCTTTCAAATGTAAGCAACATCCTTAAGAAAATGTAAGATTAAAACTATTTTAAATAGAGAAATAAAAACATAACCAACAGTGAATACTACTGTAAAAACTGTCCATTTACATTAAAAATGCATCAAACGAATTATTAACACATATGTTTTTCAGCTTTATAAAAGCAGTATTGATCTATTCTTTATGAGTTATATTTTTGCAATGTATTTAGGCATGAAAACGTACTGCATAACAGGAGGAACCAAAGTAGGGATTGAATTCTGAGAGCAGAACCTCATCAGCAGCATTTAAGTGCATTTTTTCACCTTTGGAGAGAAGAGGTGAAATGAGCTTTCGTGGTTTTGGAGCGTGGGAGTACCTTTACCCTCATCTCATAGCCGATCCTCTATCTTTGTGTGCGTTTCCTCTCTTCCCTGATCTTGAGTTGTGAGTGGTTTCTGCTGCTATTGTGTTAATGGATGACTCACATGTATAGAGCAGTTTAATTAAAAGAGCGCTAAACAGCAGCCAGCTCAAGCCCCTGAGGTTTACAGGTACTCCGTAAGACTCCAGATCGGGGCTGTTATGCCTCACTATTATAACCGAGTCTAATTACACGCCAGACTTTATATTATAACCGAGTCTAATTACACGCCAGACTTTAAACCCTTTAAAATGACCAAATGTAAAAAAAATCAGGCCACTATTACTGATTAATTTCCCTTTGAATGGTTTTGAATTAGAAAGCAAAAAGAGCAGATCAACGGCATGTTTGTTTACTGCATGCATTTGTGCAGTTAATATGTATTTTAAAGTTTTTCATGTTGTTTGTATGTCAATGTGATGTTTTTAATCCAATCTATTTGTAAATGTGTCGTTTTAAACCCTTGGTGAACATCTTCTTTATAAAACGGATGCTCATCAGTTTAAAGGAGAATCATTACATGACGTTTCTGCCCCTCTTCTGTTAATCTTGAGTACCTGAAGAGTAGGATCACAATGTTCATATATCAGAAAAGTGTTTTGTTTACTCATAGTAACGGAAGACATATACAACTTGTTTAGGGGAAAAAGCCGAGCTCCCGCGGATGGGGCGTGAACAGCGCTAGTGACCAACCTCCTCACAAGGGCTTCTCCGGGATTATCGAATGGCCATTAAATATCTCGTTTACTAATGACGTTGATAGGTTGAATATTTAAAAGGATCTTTCCTAAGCCCTTGGCTGTACAGGAGGGGTGTATTGACAAAAAAATACGACGTCATGAGTCTAACTCGATTTTTCACAAATGGACCGGGTTGAACATGACAACTCAACATGTTTAACAGTCTAGAGCACTTATAATGCATGAAACATCATGATACCCCTCCTTTAAGACTAATGTGGTTTAAAATGATGTCATAAACCTGTGACCAATCATATTAACTCATTTGAACCCATGAGATGGAAGGGTGGCTCAAGTTTCGAGCTTGAACAATTGTTGCACTGCTGTGCCAGCACTCAGTTTACTTTCAGCTCAGTATCGTCTGGAAATGCAGAGAATGATTAGGTGGAGACGGGATAATTTGCACAAGGAAAAAGGGCTTTAATGTGCAAGTTGATGATTGATAGTTAAATATCAGTTTTAAGGGGGGAAAGTTCTTTTTTTCATAGAGGGCTTTGCTGTGAATTGACAATTATACATTGGTTTTGGCCCACAAAGCCAATTATCATGAGCCACAAAGCTCCTGATAATAAGAATCGAAATCCCAGAGAGACGGTACTTTAGTCAAAAGTTTCTAGAAACATCATTTGATGGAATAGAACAGTGTTGGCGGGGGGGCACAGACCTACCAGACACAGCTAATGAGAGCAAGGCAGCCAACAGAATCACATCCAGTGTTTTAAAGCCAGAGCGAGATAATGAGAAAAAAAGCACAAGCAGCTGGAAACTAAATAGTGCGTATTCTAAAAATACAGAATCGTGTGCCCTCATAACACACAGGCACTGGTTTCAATTGTTCTGTTTTGTCCTTGCTGCAAAAGCTTGGATTATATGAATGTACTTACTCTGGATGTGGAGCTCCTGTTTTGGTCAAGAGTGTCAGAACGAAAAACATGAAAATGACAAAAACCGCAAGACCCACCCAGAAGCCAATCACAATGGAATCTGGGGAAACAAAACTGAATTTAGTAGCGTAAAGGTGATTCATCCGATCATTTATATTCATCCCACACTTTGTGATTCTACCCGCATCACCCAATATAACACGCACTGGGAATTAACAAAAAAGAAAAGGGTGGATACACAGCTTAATTGGCAATTTTAGACATGAAAAATATCATTTCAGTGATATCGACACTCCTTAAAGTCTTTGTTTCCACAATCATTAAGTTAAACTAATCTATTTCTTACCGTTTCTACACTCTAATGAATCTATAAAGGCAACAAAGAACCTAAAAAACAAAAAAGGTTCTTGAGATGTCAATGGTTCTATATGGAACCATCAAGACCAAAAAGGTTATTTTACAGCATCTATATATCTATCTATCTATCTATCTATCTATCTATCTATCTATCTATCTCTCTATTTATCTATCCATCTACCATCCATCCAACCATCTATTGATCTATCTATCTACCTATCTATCTTTCTATCTATTCATCTATCCATCTACCATCCATCCAACCATCCATCCATCCAACCATCTATCGATCTATCTATCTATCTACCTATCTCTCTATTTATCTACTCATCTATCCATCAATCCATCTACCATCCAACCAACCATCCATCCATCTATCTATCTATTCATCTATCCATCTACCATCCATCCAACCATCAATCCAACCATCTATTCATCTATCTATCTATCTATATATCTATCTATCTCTCTATCTATCTATTCATCTATCCATCCAACCATCTATTCATCTATCTCTCTATCTATCTATTCATCTATCCATCCATCCATCTACCATCCATCCAACCATCCAACCATCCAACCATCTATCTATCTATCTATCTATCTATCTATCTATCTATCTATTCATCTATCCATCCATCCATCCGTCCATCCATCCATCCATCCATCTATTCATCTATCCACCTGTAATGTATTCTACATCTTCTACATAATCCACTATTGTCTTGTATCCAATGACTTAAGACTATTGTATTTTTTCAACTACTTATGTTAGTTAATACAAAATAAAACAGAAGTAGTAAATCAGAATGACACATGAAGCCCAACACATGCAGTACATACAGCAGTAAACACTTGAAGATGCAATGGCTTTAAGATGCTTACATCGATGCGCTTTGAGTCCTTCGAAAGACACAGGCTCTTCATCATCGTAGTATTCATAACTCCATTCATAATTATGGTCTGGCATACTTGTGCTGTTTAAATACTGAAGCCTCGGCATTTTAAAGTGATGATAACCGAGCTCAGAAGAAAGAAATCATCACAGTCCGGTCTCTGTGCGCTCCGCACGACTCACAGTCGCATCCGAACAGCTGATCTCTGCACACCTTCTCTCCATCACTCACCAGATCTCCATTTATCCTGAGAAAACCTCACAGTTTCGGCTTTAAACCCAAGAGATCCGATGTGAGGGATTGTTTGGTCACTGCACTGCCAGAAATGAGGGATGAGATCATGAATCTGCTCTCTTATCTCCATGAATGGAGAGAGTGGGACGACTAACCCTCAGGCGCCACAGGGGGCAGCAGTGAGCAAGGGGAGATAATTGATTAAAGGTCCCTTTCAACAGAATGCCATACATCAAACTTTAATGAGTATAATGTTGTCGTTAGAGTATAAGTAATATCTGTAAAAGTATAAAGCGCAAAGTTCAATAGGAGACGAGATATTTCATTGAAGAGAAATCGCCTACAAAAACGGCCGTTTGGACTACAGCCCTCTAATTCCTGCTTTAGTGACATCACTATCATTTTAACCTCCGCCCACAGAAACACTCAAAAAAAAAGAGGTGCGTTTGTAGAGTCGTCGAAACCAGAGCATCCAATCATCTTTGTTTGGCCTTCCCATGGATGCTGTACTTAGAGATCAATGATTACAATTTATGTTTAACCCGGTTTCCGAATATTATATTCTAATGTAAAATCGATGTGCAGCACATTTTATTGAGGACAGCTTCCTCAATCTCAATCATTTTAATGCCGTATTTACACAAAGTTTATTCTTCAAAGATCGAGCAGTTCCCTCTATTGTTTTTTGTGTGTGTTATTATTTAAATTGGTGCGTTTTACAGATTCTGTTACTTATTATACAAAGGGCAACACTGTTTAGATTTTTTAACTAGATGATAATGAAAGTAATCAGACAAAAAAGTGTAGTAATACAACCGGACACCATCGATTGTTTGTGTTTATAATGGTCAGTTTAAATTATATGTTGATTATATTTATTGTTTGCTGTTTGAACTCATGCTGGTTTAGATCGGGGTGGAGTGTAGATGTGACACGCAAATCATTGCTGTATTTTTAAACGTATACAAAAGTTGTGCTTGCACAATTTGTACTCCATCCTCTTCAGCTATGTTCTCGGATTCAGGCTCAAATTGATAACATTAAAGACATGTTTATAACAACACTGAGCGTGTGTTTCTCCATGTTATGGTAAGAGACGTGATCTTTCCGCGCAACTTTGTCGAATCACAACACAGCAACTTCTGGCCCAATCAGAACCTGTTACGTATTTCTGAAGGCCGGACTTCATCAGAACGGGGAAGTTATCAGCTGTTTTTATAACAGGGAAAAAAGTGGTATACAGAGAAGTGATTAATGTGAAAATGCAGGTTAATTTTACAAGCGAAACATTAACACGTTATATTACACAATTAAACACAAATAAAGCTTTAAAAACACGCGAAATATGGCTTCTTAAAACAATGAGAATACGCAAAATAGTGCTTGCTGGTTTTCTAATTCTTATTTCTTACTTTCTTTTATTTCTATCTAATGTATGTTTTGCTTTATTAACACTGCTCACAGTCGCTTCTTGTTTTTTTTTTCACAAACACCACCTTATAACTTATATATTTATAAAACATCTGTGCATATTCTATTCCATCCAAGACTCTTCTGTCACATTGCATTTCCACCATTGTGTGTTTAACTTACATATTTATTTTTTTACTTTTGGTTTCCTATGATACTTGTCACTTGTCTTGTCACCTTAAATTGTATACTGGAAGCTTCTGTAACCAAGACAAATTCCTCTTGTGTAAGCACACCCGGCCATGAAGCTCATTCTGATTCTGATTCTTATTTATTTAAAGAGACAGTGGAAAATTCTGTCATTAAGTTCTGTAAAAAATGAATGTTCTCTTATGAATTACTCACTCACTAGTTTTCAAATCTGTTTACATCTCATCATTTGATGTTTTAATAATTCTTCCCACCAAACAGATTTTGGTGCTTGTACCGACAGAGACATGGGTTTAAGCCCAAGTTTTGCACATACTACAAATGTAAAATATATAAAAGTGTCTGCCAATGCATAAATGTAAATGAAAATATATTACATATTGTATACCAGAGTGAAGAAAATAACAAGAAGATTACTCATGTAAGCCAAGATTTTTAAAGAAAAAAGACTTACCATTACTAAACCTGAATGATTATGTTTTGTATTTAAGTTATGTTAAAGACATGCATCTCTTTGCCATGGCTTCTTTTATTCTGTTTCTAAGGAGCCATTACATCCTTTAGAACAGATCCATGCCCTACAAACACCATAGAGATAATGTCCATTATTTGTTGTATTATCCTGGTTTTTATAAGAACTGGCTAGATGTATATTACATATTTAGCCCTGTCATGAGGGAAGAGCAGAATAAAAAGATAAACTCATGTAATTAGTACTTGCAAGCAATCAATTATTGATTGTAGGGCAATCAGAAGGGGACCCTTATGATAAGAACATTAAAAATCTGTTGGCCATTTTTCTTCTTACCAGGAAATGTCAGACTTTTTTATGTTTTACTGAGACAAGATGACATACAAAATCATTAAGCAGATCACACTTAATTTTTAGAGAAGTGCACTGGGATCTGTCTAACAATAAATGTTACTCATCATCATTCCTTGATAAACCAAAGTCTTTGCTGTAAAAAAAAAAGGTCAAATATTTAGTTTGATTAATACAGGGAAAAAGTTTGTTTTCTTTTCTCTCCTTCTATACCAATTTTTTTTTCTCCTTTTTATCTGCAGAATAGATGCTTTTTCCCAAAGTGCATTCAAGCTTTTCATTTTAATGGTGCATTCCCTCACAGTTGAAGTGCTAGAAAGCTTTTCAATTCTGGATCTACCAGACAGGCACAATCGTCTTTTTAAAGGGTTTTTATTCCATCATATTTTTTAAAAAGCAAAAAAGTGAATACATTCCTTAGAAAGCCTCGGCAGGTATTTGACTTGGATGGTACAAACTTTTGCAAAACTTGTGCTGATTTATAGTGAGAGGTTCAGTCATTGAAATAGTCATGAAACAGTCATTATGTTAAAAATAACATGAACTTGTGGAGACAGTGAGCAGGTGTTGTGACGACTCGTCCTCAATCTGCCGCTTAACATCTGGAGAGAGAGAGAGAGAGAGAGAGAGAGAGAGAGAGAGAGAGAGAGAGAGAGAGAGAGAGAGAGAGAGAGAGAGAGAGAGAGAGAGAGAGAGAGAGAGAGAGAGAGAGAGAGAGAGAGAGAGAGAGAGAGAACATAGGATCATTGGATCTTTCTATACAAAAATATATTTTTAAAAAACTATATGGGGGTAATAATTTGTTAAAGATGCGCTCAAGAAACATGAATTGTTAAGCTTAAAACAGGTTGGATAAACATACCTTTGTCCATGAACTCTCTATTTCATGTCTGTCGGCAGACTAGAATAACCAGCAGTCCAGTGAAAATTAGATCTGGTTTATTCCCTCGTGTTGTGACCTAGAATACAGCAAACAGTCATAAAAGAGCTGGTGAAGAAATTTCTTTTATTTGGGCTGTGTGATCTGCAAAAAAGTTATTTGACTGTTACTTGTTTTAACATAGCCTGATTTTTACAAACAAACAAATAAATATTATTGTGTATTTATAATCTTACATTAATTATAATTGTTCATAAGTTGTTTGAGGTTACATAAAATGTCATTGATTGTGTTAAAAAAACTGGAACTGTACCTTATTTCTTGGACTTTCAGAATCTTTGAGAATTTCGTACATTTCATAATTTATGACTGAATTGTTAGGATCTGAAATGGAAGAAAGCCATGAAAACACATGTTTCTGATCCAATATCCTTACTCAATAGAAAAACATGGTACTGTACTGTAGGTATAGTAGTCTAAAGTTGAGTTTTCATAGTCGTAGTCATAACTTGGTGTTGGTGTCCCATAGTCGTCTTCATCTTCAGAGCTGAGCCCTGTTTGAACGAATGAAAAAGTCTTTACATTAAAGGTATCTGATGAATGATAAAAGGATAGGTCACCCATGTTTAAACATATCTTCATTCACCAACCTTTTTTCTGTTGGTAGTTGTACCCCCTGCATTGCATTGTTTTTTTTCATACAGTAGAAATCAGTGTTTTTTGGGTTTGTGTGCTTAGGAGAGAAAGTAATGCGGTTTTGAAAAAAAAGATATTGGAGAAAATACAGAATATAAATTTTTGAGTGAATTTTATTAAAACTGAATACATTTGCTTATGGGCATAGTATTTAAGCATGGCATAGGTCTGTACGATGTCTGTAAAAGAACTGAAGATCTTGACAACATAAGCTACGTAAAATCATCTGCAATTTTACAGAAAGAGTTGTTGTACATCCAGTCTAAATCCTAAACATCTTACAGACATCTTCAAGAGGTTTATCTAACATCCGACAGCAGACGGCTCAGTGATGTACGGCGGATGAGCAAACAGTTTGCGCCAGAGGAAAATAGATGTCTGCCAGATGTGTGTAATAGGGCTTTAGCCTATATTTATACTTAAAAAAATAGTCTATTTAATAATAGTACATACTTTCGTTTTTTATGTATGTGGCTATTGTTTGTTTAATTATTACTGTTCAATATTTTTATGTTCAAGATCTGCATTTTTTGTCTTTATTAGGTTAATTTCACAGGTGCGTAAGCCCAATTTTTTTTTTTAAGTGAGTGAAAACACGTGTGCGAAAGGCCGAACCGCGTGCACCGGAAGTGCGTCATCCTCTCACTAAACGCGGGAATTCCTTTAGCGCGAGCTCCACGTCCCGTGTAAACTGATTTTTTTTTAGGTGAATATATTTTATTTATTGAACATTTCTGTTTTAGTGGACACATACTGCGCTATATTATGAAAGGACACATTTTATACGTTATTAAAACTACATGTCTAATTCCGTTATTAACTGAACGTGCCAGGGAAGGGAAACAAAATGGCGAGTTCTGCCCTCTGGAGGAGGATCACAGAAATGAAAGGTGGGCTTTTATTTCTACACAGGGGAGACTCAACACTTTTTCTACACATTTTGAGTTTATCAGAGCATGTTTTATTTTAAATGGAAATTATAAATTATGATAAACCCACACCTGTCAGCTAAGCACCCACACTATTGTAATTAACACACAAAATACACTTAAATCAAGTTGAAATTGACCCCAGTATAGTGGCGGTTGAAACTTTTATTAAAATGTAATAAAAAACATGAAGAGATATTTTTCAAATTGCTACACGCTACGTAGCTAAACGCTAAGTCAATTTTACTAGTTTAAATAAAAAAATTTTTTTTCCTAGAAGCAAATATTTTGTTAATATTCAATTCATCCTGTTATGGGTATGTGGGCTCAGTCTGAGCTTGTTAAACATGGCTTGTTAACTGAAACAACAATATTGTTGATTATAAATTAAAAGTTTATTTATTTTTACCAAAACGCTACAAATCCGTCCCTTTTTATTTTCTCGTTGAGAAAACAAGAGTTCACGCAACATATGACATCAGGGTCAGGTGGTTAGAGAGTTGGGCTCGTG